>OX352763.1:46704646-47313813 GCA_947095585.1 Nephrocerus scutellatus
GCCAATCATAGTCCTTAAGAAACCCACTTTCATACGCGTCTCAGGCGCTGTATTCGATACACCGCACGCTTAATAAGCGCTAGCTCAGAAATATATCTATTCAAAGCAATGCACCCACAAACACCCATTTCTTCTTTCAAACTTTAATTCAGTGAAGTTCTACCTAATACCACACATGCAAACTAACTAGTCACATCAACATGACTTAAGTGGTAACGGTAATAACATTTTAGTACTATCCCAAAAATATTTTCACAAAAACGAACCCATCATATTTTGGAACGGGATCACTGGGTGTATTGTCCACTCACACACATTTTTTCATGTTGTTATGAATCCTCCAAACCTAAAGTCGCAATAGCGCAATAGCGCTCACTGCTTGTGCGGATAGCAAAGCGTCCTGAACCACTGGTTGTGCGGGAAGCGAAGCGACCCCGAGCAGCTAGTGATTAATAAAAACGATTAATAATTATTTGAAAACTTCTAGTGTTAAAACAGATATGTTGCCCGGACGTGCTCTAAGTCGACTATACATTGCCAACGCCAATCGGCAAGATACGGGCAATTACACCTGTATGTTAAGCCATGATATCAGAGTGACTGTGATGGTTCACGTACTAAATGGTAAGTTATTATTTTTTTACTTCATATTATCAGCACTCAAAATAAGAATTCAAAATGAAATACCCCTTAGGTGAGGAGCCTGCTGCAATGCAGCATTCCTCTGGTGCTAAACTAAGCCCTATACTCTCGGTTGTGCTACTTACACTTTTAGGAAATATTTTTAATCGATGACATCGCCACGGATTGCAGTCTGAAAATGATCGTAGATTATTTTAGGTACTGAAGATAAAACTTTAAATCGATTAATTATCTATAATATTCAAAAAAAAATGTTTTCAAAAAATTTAATGAAAATTTAAACAATTCTTTTCTCGGTTTTATAAATAAGTCATTACACAATTATTATCTAATACTAGTAAATATTAGCTAGCTAAATGAAAAAGTAAACTTAATTTTTTTAGACAATTAGTAATTAGTTATTTCTTTTTATTCTATATAAATTGTTAAGTAATAATGACTATTTTACAACCAAAAAAGGAACAAAACAATTTACAAGTATTTTTATATACATACACATGAGTGCATACAATTATATTTTACAAAAAGACGATTTTTATCATAGATGTGTATGGTGTATTTTTTATTTTTAAAAATGAAGTATTACAAATTATTACGTATACATATAACAATGATGCAATAATGTATAATACAAACTTTAAATAATTTAACTAATAATGCCCAAATAGTTACAAAAGAAGAAAAATGTTTGAGTGAGATACAAAAACAATACTATAATCAAATAAATATTTTAAGCATTTATTTAAAAAAGTACAGATTTATATATTTAGGTGTAGTATATACATAATTTATAAATATACACATAAGTTAAAAATATAGAAAAATAATAATGCATATTAACCAATCTGTAAATATTTATAACATACGATCCAAAAAACAGTTATAAAAATCACATTCATCCACTACAAATAATTACGTATGAATAACAAATAACTTGATAAAAAAAATAACAAAATACGACAATTTTAAAGATATTTAAATGGCTAAATTATAGATTTTATATTACTTGTTTCTTATCTAAAAAGATATATTTATAATATCATGTTTATCGTTAAAAATGGTGCACAACACCGAAATATCCGAACAATAAATATATCTTTTTATAGGAGAAACCAGAAATATAAAGTCTATAATTTAGGCATTTTTATATCATATAATTAATATAAAGACTTTTAGAAAGTATATTTTCAAGTAATTAATTATGTATTTCTGTAGATTCTTGTGATTTTTATTAAATGTGCTTAAAATCTAAAGGGGCTGAACTTGATGAACGAATACATACATGTTGGTTTAAAAACGACTTAAAATAAATTGAATTTGTGCAGATTATCGGTACAGTCTTTTACACAAAAATTATTTAGCTAAAACATATTTCTCATAAGTTTTTTAGACACACGAGCATCTTTACGAACCGAACAAGTTTTGTCTTGGATATCAAACTCAAACATGTCGCACGCCATACATTTTTTCACGCTCATCGATTGCTAAAATTTTTATTTTTACAAACTTGCAAGGCGTTTTTATATAGTTAACATATAGAGAAGTTCAGGGTTAAGTCTTGAGCAGACATGTGCACAACGATTCCACTACAGAACAAAACATTCCATTAATCAAAGCGTTAATTATACTAACACAATATCTACTCGTATGTCTGGAATATATTTTTATCTCCAATTTTTAAGAAAATTAAAATATCTAAAGTATTATCTACTAAAAATAAAACCATTTTTAAAAATCGCAAAAGTATATTTTAAAAAAATTACATTATTCTTCAATACTGTAAAACTCAGATACAAAATAACATAAACAAACACCATTGCAAAATTAAAAACTATCATGTTAAGTGTAACGAAATTGAGTCAGAGTTTTTGTGGTGATTGGTCTATTTAGTCAAGTTTATGACATTACTGTATTTATAAGCTTCATATCACACTGGTCTTTGTATATGTATGTTTGAATGCTCCAAATTGGGAAAAGGTATAAATAAATACATATTGGCTTAAGAGAGCATAAGGAAATATATTGAGCAATAATATGAAATTAATAATAACAGTAACAATTAACAAATAAATGTAATATAAAATGTGCAATTATTTAAATTAATTCACCGATTTAATTAATTTTGTTTTAGTTTGACTCAGTTAAAACTTAATGATATTACTTAAAACAACGATTACTATTATAATTCCGAATTTTAAACAAATTTTGTGATAAATGCTTTTTTATATCCAAATGCTCATATCATCCAATCTTTTAAAATATAAATGAAATAAAGTGTCCAAATATACTTAAAACAAATTTAATTTGTCCATTTTTTATTTATGAGACGTAAAAAATTATTGATGGACGCTTTTGGCGGGCCTTTCAACTATTCATAACTGTATCATTCAGATGGCCTGATTTTTCTTAAAGTGTGCATACTTTCAAAATGGTTACAAAAAAAATTCCTTATAGAGCTGTTAGCTAACAATCAATTAGTTGTCGATTTTTACTTAGCGTAACAGCAATCGTTTAGCTTGAAAAAATCTTAAAATTTAGGTGAAAATACGTACATACATTCATGTGCTCTGAGAGAAGTAAAAACCCACCCATAAAAATGTATTCTCTAATCGCAGATTCATAAGGTTGCAAAGTTTGAAAAAAAATTATATGGCCTTCGGCCCTGGGGGCCGATCACTTCTACATTTTTATAACAAGTATTCTCCATTGGAGATACACAGTATGAAATTTAAAGAAAAGTCCCTCGGCCTTGTGGCCTTTACACATGTGTAAAAAATTTGATGAACATTAAGTAATTTATAAAAAAAATTGTATGGGCGCCTCTCGGCCCTGGGCCCGATCACTTCCAAATTTTGGGCTTTGGGAAGTGGGTTAAAAATTGATTGCAAGATTCTACCAGCCACAGAATCACAGACAGACATATGTGCGCACTACACGTGCCACACGCGACATGCGTCACATGCGGGATATCAAATTTGGACCCCGACATTGAGCTGCTCAAAAAATTTAATCTCTCTAGGTCGTGTAAAAGGTGTTAAAAAGTACCTCAAAGAAGTCGAAAATAAAATTGAACCCATCACACGCGCCACACGCGAAATTCGACACATGGAATTTTAAAAAATTATATTTTGGACTTAGACACTCACAAAATGTCAGCTCTCTAGGTCGTATGGAAGTCAAAGAAGTCGAAAAAAAAATATCAAATCAAATTAAGTGTTTTATGAATTTGTAGAATTCGTCCTTAAATTTTGCACATCTGTTTGGTATTTAAAGAATACAAAACCGCCATGTTTTGGAAGATGTCGAACACTTTGGTCATGGGGCTCTCATACAAATATTTTTTTCCAAATCTTGTTTTAATAAATTATAATTTTTATATAGTAGCGCCCGAAGCTAGAAACTTTATAAAACAAAACAAAAATATTTTTATATTAAAAAGCAAGTAAATGTAAAAAAATGTAAAAATGTATAAATCGAAACACGCCACACAGTCACAGTTATTTGGTAATAACCGCCAAAATGAGGTCGGGCCTATTTCAAATTATGTTCTTTTTTCCACGCATCATACGCGCCACACTTGACTCATGATACACGTGACGTGACGCGGGATTACAAAATTGCTCGCTTTCAAAATTTCAGCCCTCTAGGTCTTTTTTTTTTTTTTTAAAAAAAGACTCATTGCCAAGAGATAAGACCCTGAATGACTTTCGTCACGGCAATAAAAAATAAAAAAAAATAAAATTAAAAACTAAAAAATGCGAAAGGTGGTTAAAAAAGTACTCAATAAACGAAAAAATGGCGCGATTTCAACCCATCACACGCGCCACACGCGAAACGCAAACACGCGTCATAGGCGGAATATAAAAAACTAGGTCGTGTGGAAGGTGATTAAAAATGACCTCAAATTAGTCCAAAATACCGACAAAAAGTAAAATAAAAGTTTTCAAAAAATGCTGTTTAAGTCTCTTGAGCATTGCTAATTATGAAAAACATTTATATTGGTTTTGTTATTGTTTTGACGTGACAACGTCTCACTACAAGGTATAATGGGGTGCATTTTCGAAAAGTCAAATGTTAAGTGAGACACTTTTAAGTGAGACACTTTTAAGTGAGACACTGTTATGTCCAAATGTTGTGATCAACAGAAGTGAGACACTGTTATGTCCGAATGTTGTGATCAACAATAGTGAGACACTGTTAAGCGTCACACTTTTAAGTGAGCCACTTTTAAATGTCAGTACTTTGGGAACTAAGCCATTTCCCAAGCGATTCGCATGAAATTCGGAATGTAGGACTAAGATGCGACTATAAGACTTCTTATGGAAATTCTGGAATATGATCATTATTGTCTGGAATTTCTAAAACAAAGCAATTTCTCAAGCGATTCGCATGAAAGTTGAAATGTAGGACTAGGATGACACTATAAGATTTCTTCCTATGGAAATTCTGGAATATGATCATTATTGTCTGGAATAACTGGAACAAAGCAACTTCTCAAGCGATTCGCATGAAATTCAGAATGTAGGACTAAGATTTGACTATAAGATTTCTTCCTTTAGAAATTCTGGAATATGATCATTATGGTCTGGAATTTCTGGAGCAAATCAATTTTTCAAGCGATTCGCATGAAATTAGGAATGTAGGACTAAGATGTGACTATAAGATTTCTTCCTATGGAAATTCTGGAATATGATCATTATTGTCTGAATTTCTGGAACTAAGCAAGTTCTCAAGCGATTCGCATGAAATTCGGAATGTAGGACTAAGATGTGACTATAAGATTTCTTCCTAAGGAAATTCTGGAATATGATCATTATTGTCTGGAAATCCTGGAATAAAGCAATTTCTCAAGCGATTCGCATGAAATTCGGAATGGAGGACTAAGATGTGACTATAAGATTTCTTCCTATGGAAATTCTGGAATATAATCATTTTTGTCTGGAATTTCTGGAACTAAGCAATTTCTCAACCGATTCGCATGAAATTCGGAATGTAGGACTAAGATGTGACTATAAGATTTCTTCCTACGGAAATTCTGGAATATGATCATTATTGTCTGGAATTTCTGGAACAAAGCAACTTCGCAAGCGATTCGCATGAAATTCGAAATGTAGGACTAAGATGCGACTATAAAGGCTAAACTATAATTCAATTTCGCCCCCTTACGTTAAAGTCAAAATCCGACGAAATGCTTTCCAAAGATTCTAAAGTTTCCCATCCGACCATAATGTAATTTTGTCACCTCGACGAAATAACTTATGACAACTGTCAAGTTTTCGTAAGAAAATGCGCTCGCCAGCGCATATCTATTCGATTGCCAACGTAACGAAACTATTGCGAACGCAATTATGGGCGCTGCATACATTTTCATATTATTCGCTCATTTAATCTTCGGGTTTCCGGCTTAAAACTTCTTGCTATGGAAAATCTTGAATATGATCATTATGGTCTGAAATTTCTGGAACAAAGCAATTTCTCAAGCGATTCAAATGAAATTCGGAATGCAGGACTAATATGCGGCTATAAGACTTCTTCCTAAGGGAATTCTGGAATATGATCATTATGGTCTGGAATTTCGGGAACTAAGCAAGTTCTCAAGCGATTCGCATGAAATTCGGAATGTAGGACTAAGATGTGACTATAAGATTTCTTTCTATGGAAATTCTGGAATATGATCATTGTTGTCTGGAATTTCTGGAACAAAGCAATTTCTCAAGCGATTCGCATGAAATTCGGAATGTAGGACTAAGATGTGACTATAAGATTTCTTCCTATGGAAATTCTGGAATATAATCATTATTGTCTGGAATTTCTGGAACTAAGCAATTTCTCAACCGATTCGCATGAAATTCGGAATGTAGGACTAAGATGTGACTATAAGATTTCTTCCTATGGAAATTCTGGAATATGATCATTATTGTCTGGAATTTCTGGAATAAAGCAATTTCTCGAGCGATTCGCATGAAATTCGGAATGTAGGATTAAGATGTGACTATAGGATTTCTTCCTATGGAAATTCTGGAATATGATCATTATTGTCTGGAATTTCTGGAACAAAGCAATTTCTCAAGCGATTCGCATTAAATTCGGAATGTAGGACTAAGATGTGACTATAAGATTTCTTCCTATGGAAATTCTGGAATATGATCATTGTTGTCTGGAATTTCTGGAACAAAGCAATTTCTCAAGCGATTCGCATGAAATTCGGAATGTAGGACTAAGATGTGACTATAAGATTTCTTCCTATGGAAATTCTGGAATATGATCATTATTGTCTGAATTTCTGGAACAAAGCAACTTCTCAAGCGATTCGCATGAAATTCGGAATATAGGACTAAGATGTGACTATAAGATTTCTTCCTATGGAAATTCTGGAATATGATCATTATTGTCTGGAATTTCTGGAATAAAGCAATTTCTCAAGCGATTCGCATGAAATTCGGAATGTAGGATTAAGATGTGACTAGGATTTCTTCCTATGGAAATTCTGGAATATGATCATTATTGTCTGGAATTTCTGGAACAAAGCAATTTCTCAAGCGATTCGCATTAAATTCGGAATGTAGGACTAAGATGTGACTATAAGATTTCTTTCTATGGAAATTCTGGAATATGATCATTGTTGTCTGGAATTTCTGGAACAAAGCAATTTCTCAAGTGATTCGCATGAAATTCGGAATGTAGGACTAAGATGTGACTATAAGATTTCTTCCTATGGAAATTCTGGAATATGATCATTATTGTCTGGAATTTCTGGAATAAAGCAATTTCTCAAGCGATTCGCATGAAATTCGGAATGTAGGATTAAGATGTGACTATAGGATTTCTTCCTATGGAAATTCTGGAATATGATCATTATTGTCTGGAATTTCTGGAACAAAGCAAATTCTCAAGCGATTCGCATTAAATTCGGAATGTAGGACTAAGATGTGACTATAAGATTTCTTGCTATGGAAAATCTTGAATATGATCATTATGGTCTGAAATTTCTGGAACAAAGCAATTTCTCAAGCGATTCAAATGAAATTCGGAATGCAGGACTAATATGCGGCTATGAGACTTCTTCCTAAGGGAATTCTGGAATATGATCATTATGGTCTGGAATTTCGGGAACTAAGCAATTTCTGAAGCGACTCGTGCCTTTTAATTTAATCGTAATATTGATTACACGCACATATTTTTTTAACAGTTCTTAATTCTCCTACTACTATCGACGCAACTGCATTACTATGTTTGTGCAGTGATATGATATATTTAATATGTACCCACCTCACAATAAATTGTTATGAACATTTAAATCAGCTTATAAATTATTTATTCGTTGTATGTGATGTGATTGATGATCATGTATGTGGTTTTAATAAAATACAATCAAGCAGAGCAGAAGGAAACAAACATATGCAGTAGTTGGCTGCGTTCAAGAATTCAGCCGCGGCGCAGTTTATGCTGCATGTTGGTCAAACCATCAAACATCATACATGGCATTAAGCATCGGTTCAAAATAACTATTCGATCAATTACAGAAATAAGAGAACAATGCAAAAAAAAATTAATGAGAAATAATAGGCCTGCATGTTTGAAAGCGACAGTCTTACCATACCATTTCGAAGCATTGGTAGCACTACTCAATACTTTTCTCTTCTAATTTTATTTAAAACTACTCAAATTTTTTATGAGTTGAAACCAAAAGCTGCATTACTGTGTTTGGGCAGTAATATGCAATATACAGCAACTTCACAGTTAGTGGTTATGAACATTAAAATTCGCTTATAAATAATTTATATAAATGTGATGTGATGATGATGTATGTGATGAGCTACGGTGCAAGTTGTAGGACTTGTATTTAGTATAGAAAAAAAATTTAATATTTACGTCCGTGTTTATGTCCCACAGACAACAAGATCTTTGTTTTCTTTTCTTTCGTCCCGGACAGACGTTGTCACGCTCAAAACGCACGGCCGTGTCCTCGACACAGCCTACCCTGCTCTTTTTTTGTATGAATTTTTTATCATTTTTTTTTTTTTTTATAATTCGCGCACGCTTCAAGGGGTTCGCACCCTTATAATGCTCGGCTATATGCTTGGCACAGCGTGGGCGTTAAGGAAGAGGAAGAAGAGGAGAAAAGAGGAGTTGTCTATGAGCTTGTGTTTTGAATGTCTGTGGATCATAGTGACGTGGGAAGACAGAGCTTGGCAGAGCATTCCACATACGTGTTGTACGGCTGAAGAACGAATCCCTGAGTTTAGCGAAATTTCGTTCTCAGCCCACGTATGATGCTGAGATCCACTCTGAAATTACACACTACTACACAAACACAAACACACAAAACACAACTAACCGCTTCTTTTAACCGAATTGGGAAGAGTATGTCTCAAATTTTATTATTTAACACTAATTGTCTTCAGTGTTATGCCTTCACGACAAAATTTCATAAATTTCATGTCAATTCCTACAATGTTTGCTGAGTGCGCGTCTCGCACTGGCGGAACGTTTTGCACACTTTTGCTTATAGCGCTTTTCGCCATTTTGCATATTTTTGCTGATTGCGCTTTTCGCAATCTTTTTAAATTCTCTATATTAACTTCACTTGCCCGTGGGTCGTCGGTCGGTCGTCGGTCGGTCGTCGGTCGGTCGTCGGTCGGTCGTCTGTCGTGGATTCTTGCGATCAATTTTTAACCCACTTCCCATGGCCCGATTTTATTGAAATTTTGCACACATGTGTATTTCCGGAGACAACACTTTCTATTAAATTTTGAGGCTCCTCGGGATGCGGGGTCGGGGAGCTCCCAAACAAAAATTTTAAAAAATTTACCCGATTTTCTTCAAATTTTACACACATGTGTATACCCAATAAACAATACTTTTTCGAAAATTTGGTAGTGATCGGGTTCCGGGTTCGGCCGCAAGGCCCTTATACATTTTTTAAATATCTGTACTGGCATCAGATATTCGTCGCCCTTTATGGACTTTGTGCGGTGTGTGCTGCGCAGTCGGCTGCGCTGCATGGTTTTGTTGGTGGTGGAGAGAGAGAGAGAAATCTTAGCGCACGCACAAATGAACCCAGCAAATGAAACGAGACATACATGTTTTATGCTTACTTCAACTTACATTTTTATTATATACTGAATTTTATTTTTATTGATGTCGTTTTTTTTGTTGTCGATATCAACTTACAGATAGAACAACAAGTTTTCACAATATTCTGTCATTTGGCGTTTTCATAAATTAGTTCAGAGCAGTCAAAGAGTTCTCAAGATAAATGTTCGTGTTTCTTATTTGCTCAGAGTATGAGCGTGCTCTAAGTGCTCAGAATAAAATGATCTGAGCTTTTTCAATTTTAACATCTGATGTCAAATGTTTGTTTCGATGATTTTCTCCTACAATAAAAAAAAATGGCCCAGGATCGAGGGGCTCCCATATCAATTTCTGCGATTAGAGAATTTAGATGAAAAATTTTAATTTTTATGGGTTGTTTTTTTTTTATTTCTTTTACATTGTAAAAGGAAGTATAGTAATCATGACCGTATCTCCTGAGTCAGAAAAAGCGAAAAAAAAATCTCTGTCTGTCTGTATGTCTGTCTGTGTCCACTCTACAGCCCAGGCCAAGCTCTGTCTTTCCACATAAATATGATCCATAGTCATTCAAAACACACATAGACATCTCCTCTTTTCTCCTCATTTTTCTTAACACCCATGCTGTGCCAAGCATATAGCCGAGTATTATTGGGGTGCGATCCCCTTTACGCTTGCGCGAATTATTAAAAAAAATCAAGGCCGTGCCTTTTTCTTGACAATGCAACATCACATCTAAAAATGTCTATAAGTAATATAAAATAATATTTTTTCCACCAAATATGACAAGCACATCCCAACCCTCAGACGCAGGAATCATAACAAGTTTCAAGACTTATTATCGTAAGCAGATATTATTATTATTATTACAAAACATTTATTAACGTAAATAAATTACGTAAATAAACTTAAACAAATTAAGTGCACTAACAACTAAAGGTCTTCGGCACGATGATCAATGACATTAGTAAAAATTAGTAAAGTAAGATTAGGTTAGATATTATAAATTAGGTGTGATGATGGATGGAGAAATGTCTTTTATGAGAAGTTGAAGCTCGTCGCAGGTATTTCGGTACCCGTTCAAATTCCATTGCAGAATGTGAGAGACCATAAATTATATTACAAATTACACCGTAGTAGTAAACAAGGACTACTGAAGAGAATTATAGAATTTCAGATTTACAATTGAGTAGATTGTTGATTAATGGTGAATGAGTAATCTTTCATTTTTAAGTTCGATAGCAGATCTGTTGATTTTTTTATGTTTTGGGGGGCAAAGTTTATTTTAGAGTTGGGATTACTAGTTGCGAGATTTGGCTCGGTGTTGAAACTGTCGTTAGGTGGAGATGGTAGAGGTGGGATGTTTGAAATACAGTAACTCTCTCCGTTAGTTACGAAGTCGGTTATTATTGCTTTGCTTGGTTGTATTTGACTTGAGGGAGAGGATATTTGTTTTTTGTATGTAATTGCTAAGTTTTCTTCTATATTTGGGAGTGTTGAATTATAAAAGTGATTAACGTGTTGGTTCACTTTTTGATTGTGATATGTTGAAGAGGTGTCCGGTAAATTTTGAATTCATATATGTAGGGTCATTTAAAATTTGTGTAGATGTGTTAACTTTAACGGGAGTTGGATTTCTTGATATGATATGATTAGTTGAAGAGTTATTGGTGTGCGGTAAATTTTGACCATATGTAGTGTTGTTTGAAAATTGTGTACTTGTTTTTTCATTTTTTTCTTGGTTTTTTGCTATGAATGCATAAGAAGAGGTTGAATCAGCTTCCAACGGGTTATGGACCTTGTAGAGCCGTTTGGCTTCGCCAATCGAACATTTATTTTGCGTTTTGATTTTTATGATTTCTTTAGCCTGTATGTACTTTGTGCATGATCTAGACGAAGCAGGGTGATCAGCATGGCAGTTAGCGCAAAAAGTGCGAGTGCATGGGCTTTGGTTGTTTGGTGGAAGGAAGCAGTTATCGCAGGATGGGCTGTTTTTGCATCGCTTTTGTGTGTGGCCAAGGATTTGACAATTTCTGCGTCGCATAGGATTCGGGATATACTCGGTGACTCTTGCAGAGAGCCAAGCAATTTCTACTGATTCAGGTAGATGATAAAGATAAAAAGTAAGAAGAATAACACCAGAGGGAAACTTTTTACCGTCTATTGTTTTTAAAAATTTGTACACTGATGTTTCACCCTGTGCACTCATCTCACTTATTATTTCTTCTTCGGTAGCATTGTTGAGGCATGGTGCGTATATGGTTCCTTTTGTGCTGTTGAGATTTTCTTGCAGTTTTACGGAAATGGGGCACAAGCCGAAAAGTTCTATCGATTGCAAAAATTAGTCAGCGATTTTTTGGTTTTTTAGCAGAAGGAATAGAGAGTCGTCACGTAGTTGGGATATTGACATAACATCTTTGCTAATCATGTCAAGAGAGTTCTTTATGGAGAAAACTGAAGTCAAATGTTAAGTGAGACACTGTTATGTCCAAATGTTGTGATCAACAGAAGTGAGACACTGTTCTGTCCGAATTTGTGATCAACAGAAGTGAGACACTGTTAAGCGTCCTTTTAAGTGAGCCACTTTTAAATGTCAGTACTTTTGGAACTAAGCCATTTCCCAAGCGATTCGCATGAAATTCGGAATGTAGGACTTAGATGCGACTATAAGACTTCTTGCTATGGAAATTCTGGAATATGATCATTATTGTCTGGAATTTCTGGAACAAAGCAATTTCTCAAGCGATTCGCATGAAATTCGGAATGTAGGACTAAGATGCGACTATAAGATTTCTTCCTATGGGACTTCTGGAATATGTTTATTATTGTCTGGAATTTCGGGAACAAAGCAATTTCTCAACCGATTCGCATGAAATTCGGAATGTAGGATTAAGATGTGACTATAAGATTTCTTCCTATGGAAATTCTGGAATATGATCATTATTGTCTGGAATTTCTGGAACAAAGCAACTTCTCAAGCGATTCGCATGAAATTCGGAATGTAGGACTAGGATGTGACTATAAGATTTCTTCCTATAGAAATTCTGGAATATGATCATTATGGTCTTGAATTTCTGGAGCAAATCAATTTTTCAAGCGATTCGCATGAAATTCGGAATGTAGGACTAAGATGTGACTATAAGATTTCTTCCTATGGAAATTCTGAAATATGATCATTATTGTCTGAATTTCTGGAACAAAGCAACTTCTCATGCGATTCGCATGAAATTCGGAATGTAGGACTAAGATGTGACTATAAGATTTCTTCCTATAGAAATTCTGGAATATGATCATTATGGTCTGGAATTTCTGGAGCAAATCAATTTTTCAAGCGATTCGCATGAAATTCGGAATGTAGGACTAAGATGTGACTATAAGATTTCTTCCTATGGAAATTCTGGAATATGATCATTATTGTCTGAATTTCTGGAACAAAGCAACTTCTCAAGCGATTCGCATGAAATTCGGAATATAGGACTAAGATGTGACTATAAGATTTCTTCCTATGGAAATTCTGGAATATGATCATTATTGTCTGGAATTTCTGGAATAAAGCAATTTCTCAAGCGATTCGCATGAAATTCGGAATGTAGGATTAAGATGTGACTATAGGATTTCTTCCTATGGAAATTCTGGAATATGATCATTATTGTCTGGAATTTCTGGAACAAAGCAATTTCTTAAGCGATTCGCATTAAATTCGGAATGTAGGACTAAGATGTGACTATAAGATTTCTTCCTATGGAAATTCTGGAATATGATCATTGTTGTCTGGAATTTCTGGAACAAAGCAATTTCTCAAGCGATTCGCATGAAATTCGGAATGTAGGACTAAGATGTGACTATAAGATTTCTTCCTATGGAAATTCTGGAATATGATCATTATTGTCTGAATTTCTGGAACAAAGCAACTTCTCATGCGATTCGCATGAAATTCGGAATGTAGGACTAAGATGTGACTATAAGATTTCTTCCTATGGAAATTCTGGAATATGATCATTATTGTCTGAATTTCTGGAACAAAGCAACTTCTCAAGCGATTCGCATGAAATTCGGAATATAGGACTAAGATGTGACTATAAGATTTCTTCCTATGGAAATTCTGGAATATGATCATTATTGTCTGGAATTTCTGGAATAAAGCAATTTCTCAAGCGATTCGCATGAAATTCGGAATGTAGGATTAAGATGTGACTTTAGGATTTCTTCCTATGGAAATTCTAGAATATGATCATTATTGTCTGGAATTTCTGGAACAAAGCAATTTCTCAAGCGATTCGCATTAAATTCGGAATGTAGGACTAAGATGTGACTATAAGATTTCTTTCTATGGAAATTCTGGAATATGATCATTGTTGTCTGGAATTTCTGGAACAAAGCAATTTCTCAAGCGATTCGCATGAAATTCGGAATGTAGGACTAAGATGTGACTATAAGATTTCTTCCTATGGAAATTCTGGAATATGATCATTATTGTCTGGAATTTCTGGAATAAAGCAATTTCTCAAGCGATTCGCATGAAATTCGGAATGTAGGATTAAGATGTGACTATAGGATTTCTTCCTATGGAAATTCTGGAATATGATCATTATTGTCTGGAATTTCTGGAACAAAGCAAATTCTCAAGCGATTCGTATTAAATTCGGAATGTAGGACTAAGATGTGACTATAAGATTTCTTGCTATGGAAAATCTTGAATATGATCATTATGGTCTGAAATTTCTGGAACAAAGCAATTTCTCAAGCGATTCAAATGAAATTCGGAATGCAGGACTAATATGCGGCTATAAGACTTCTTCCTAAGGGAATTCTGGAATATGATCATTATGGTCTGGAATTTCGGGAACTAAGCAATTTCTGAAGCGACTCGTGCCTTTTAATTTAATCGTAATATTGATTACACGCACATATTTTTTTAACAGTTCTTAATTCTCCTACTACTATCGACGCAACTGCATTACTATGTTTGTGCAGTGATATGATATATTTAATATGTACCCACCTCACAATAAATTGTTATGAACATTTAAATCAGCTTATAAATTATTTATTCGTTGTATGTGATGTGATTGATGATCATGTATGTGGTTTTAATAAAATACAATCAAGCAGAGCAGAAGGAAACAAACATATGCAGTAGTTGGCTGCGTTCAAGAATTCAGCCGCTGCGCAGTTTATGCTGCATGTTGGTCAAACCATCAAACATCATACATGGCATTAAGCATCGGTTCAAAATAACTATTCGATCAATTACAGAAATAAGAGAACAATGCAAAAAAAAATTTAATGAGAAATAATAGGCCTGCATGTTTGAAAGCGACAGTCTTACCATACCATTTCGAAGCATTGGTAGCACTACTCAATACTTTTCTCTTCTAATTTAATTTAAAACTACTCAAATTTTTTATGAGTTGAAACCAAAAGCTGCATTACTGTGTTTGGGCAGTAATATGCAATATGCAGCAACTTCACAGTTAGTGGTTATGAACATTAAAATTCGCTTATAAATAATTTATATATAATGTGATGTGATGATGATGTATGTGATGAGCTACGGTGCAAGTTGTAGGACTTGTATTTAGTATAGAAAAAAATTTTAATATTTACGTCCGTGTTTATGTCCCACAGACAACAAGATCTTTGTTTTATTTTCTTACGTTCCGGACAGACGTTGTCACGCTCAAAACCCACGGCCGTGTCCTTTTTGTATGAATTTTTTATCAATTTTTTTTTTTTTTTTTTTTTATAATTCGCGCACGCTTCAAGGGGTTCGCACCCTTATGATGCTCGGCTATATGCTTAGCACAGCGTAGGCGTTAAGGAAATGGAAGAAGAGGAGAAAAGAGGAGTTGTCTACGAGCTTGTGTTTTGAATGTCTGTGGATCATAGTGACGTGGGAAAACAGAGCATATAGCCGAGTATTATTGGGGTGCGATCCCCTTTACGCTTGCGCGAATTATTAAAAAAAATCAAGGCCGTGCCTTTTTCTTGACAATGCAACATCACATCTAAAAATGTCTATAAGTAATATAAAATAATATTTTTTCCACCAAATATGACAAGCACATCCCAACCCTCAGACGCAGGAATCATAACAAGTTTCAAGACTTATTATCGTAAGCAGATATTATTATTATTATTACAAAACATTTATTAACGTAAATAAATTACGTAAATAAACTTAAACAAATTAAGTGCACTAACAACTAAAGGTCTTCGGCACGATGATCAATGACATTAGTAAAAATTAGTAATGTAAGATTAAGTTAGATATTATAAATTAGGTGTGATGATGGATGGAGAAATGTCTTTTATGAGAAGTTGAAGCTCGTCGCAGGTATTTCGGTACCCGTTCAAATTCCATTGCAGAATATGAGAGACCATAAATTATATTACAAATTACACCGTAATAGTAAACGAGGACTACTGAAGAGAATTTTAGAATTTCAGATTTACAATTAAGTAGATTGTTGATTAATGGTGAATGAGTAATCTTTCATTTTTAAGTTCGATAGCAGATCTGTTGATTTTTTTATGTTTTGGGGGGCAAAGTTTATTTTAGAGTTGGGATTACTAGTTGCGAGATTTGGCTCGGTGTTGAAACTGTCGTTAGGTGGAGATGGTAGAGGTGGGATGTTTGAAATACAGTAACTCTCTCCGTTAGTTGCGAAGTCGGTTATTATTGCTTTGCTTGGTTGTATTTGAGTTGAGGGAGAGGATATTTGTTTTTTGTATGTAATTGCTAAGTTTTCTTCTATATTTGGGAGTGTTGAATTATAAAAGTGATTAACGTGTTGGTTCACTTTTTGATTGTGATATGTTGAAGAGGTGTCCGGTAAATTTTGAATTCATATATGTAGGGTCATTTGAAATATGTCTAGATGTGTTTACTTTAACGGGAGTTGGATTTCTTGATATGATATGATTAGTTAAAGAGTTATTGGTGTGCGGTAAATTTTGGCCATATGTAGTGTTGTTTGAAAATTGTGTAGTTGTTTTTTCATTTTTACTTGGTTTTTTGCTATGAATGCATAAGAAGAGGTTGAATCAGCTTCCAACGTGTTACGGACCTTGTAGAGCCGTTTGGCTTCGCCAATCGAACATTTATTTTGCGTTTTGATTTTTATGATTTCTTTGGCCTGTATGTACTTTGTGCATGATCTAGATCTAGACGAAGCAGGGTGATCAGCATGGCAGTTAGCGCAAAAAGTGCGAGTGCATGGGCTTTGGTTGTGTGTTGGAAGGAAGCAGTTATCGCAGGATGGGCTGTTTTTGCATCGCTTTTGTGTGTGGCCAAGGATTTGACAATTTCTGCATCGCATAGGATTCGGGATATACTCGGTGACTTTTGCAGAGAGCCAAGCAATTTCTACTGATTCAGGTAGATGATAAAGATCAAAAGTAAGAAGAATAACACCTGGGGGAAACTTGTTACCGTCTATTGTTTTTAAAAATTTGTACACTGATGTTACACCCTGTGCACTCATCTCACTTATTATTTCTTCTTCGGTAGCATTATTGAGGCATGGTGCGTATATGGTTCCTTTTGTGCTGTTGAGATTTTCTTGCAGTTTTACGGAAATGGGACACAAGCCGAAAAGTTCTTTCGATTGCAAAAATTTGTCAGCGATTTTTTGGTTTTTTAGCAGAAGGAGTAGAGAGTCGTCACGTAGTTGGGATATTGACATAACATCTTTGCTAATCATGTCAAGAGAGTTCTTTATGGAGAAAACTGTAAATTTTGAGAGTTTTTTTTCACCACTGGCAGAAATGACCACAAATCGTGGATTTTCCTTTTTATTTAGACAAGGTGTAGGGAGTTCAGGAAACTTTTCTAATGGAGATTGTTTTTTATTAAATTCTCTATATTAACTTCACTTTCCCGTGTGTTTATGGGTTTGTGGGTTTGTGGGCTTGTGGGTTTGTGGGTTTGTGGATTTGTGGATTTGTGTGTCATGGAATCTTGCGATCAATTTTTGACCCACTTCCCAAAGTCCTATTTTATTGAAATTTTGCACACATGCATATCACTGATGACAACACTTTCTATTAATTTGAGGACCATCGGGCCACGGGGTCGGTGGGCTCCCCTACAAATATTTTACAAAATTTTACTCGATTTTCTTTAAATTTTATACACATGTGTATCTTTGATATACAACACTTTTTATAAAAATTTTGGAGACCCCGGGCCCGGGTTCGTGGGGCCCCATAACTATCCCGATTTTCTTCAAATTTAATACACATGTGTATCTCCGATAGACAACACTTTTTGTAAAAAATTTGGAGACCCCGGGCCCGTGTTCGGGGGGCCCCATAACTTTTTTTAAAAACAATTAACCCGATTTTCGTCAAATTTAATACACATGTGTATCTCCGATAGACAAAACTTTTTGTAAAAAATTTGGAGACCCTGGGTGCCGGGGTCGTGGGGTCGGGGTAACCCGATTTTCTTTAAATTTTATATACGTATGTATCTCCGATGAAAAACAATTTTTGTAAAAAAATTTGAAGACCCCGGGCCTCAGGGTCATTGGGCCCCAAAATTTTTTTAAAAAAAATTAACCCGATTTTTTTTAAATTGTATATACTGTGTATCTCCGATGGACAAAATTTTTTGTAAAGTTTTTGGAGTGTGGCCCTGAGGTCCGAGGGGTGCCCAAATTAATTTTTTTAAAAATTAGCTCGATTTTCTTAAAATTTTAACACATACCCATCTCCTATTAGAGAATTTACATGAAAAATTGTATTTTTATGGGTTGTTTTTTTTTCTGTGTGGTTCAGCAGACTCTGCCAAGGAAGCGAACCTGTTACCCACTAGATTGGGCGGCCCTGGGGCCATGATATTGGTTGCACTCGCGATATGTGCTTCTTTCCTTACGAAAAACACGAGTAGGAAAGAAGTAGAGTTAATTAAAAAAACGAGCGAGAAAAAGACAGAAAAAGGCACAGAACTCGGTAGAAAAATACTCGCGCTAACAAGACGGTGATCGATCGATACGAGTGATACGAGAGCTAGTCTGCGACTGTAAGCAGATAATAAGTCAACTAATTATTAATTGGAAACTTGCAATAATGTTCATGATTTATCCAGATCAAAAACTGTCTAGATGCCATTTATTGGACTCAAACTGCCATTTCAGAAATTTCGACTAGTTGCATAAAAAATTGCTTTAAAAAATTAGGATTAAATATTGAACTTGTAGAAGAGCAGAATGATGCAGTCTACATTTTACCTCTACTTACAACAGCTAATGTAGAAGATGTGCCAGTTATTTATTTAATAAACATTGATGCAAATTGCTTTCACAGAGTCTGAAGAATTTGAATTCGCTACTTTAGAAGCAATGAATGTTTCATCAGAAGACGAAGAATCTGATGATTTTCGGAGCTCTTCAAGCGTTTCAATTTCTGGAGTTGCAGCACTTAATGCTTAATTGTACGTAATTATGGTGTTGAAAATGGTAGTCAAAGCATAATTAACAGTTGCTTTTTACTAAGCAATGAAATAAAAAAATATTTTGAAAAAAATATTAAAATGAATTGATTTTTGGTGTGTTTGTTAAAATGAACAATGTTTTTTAAATGAAAGAATTAATTAATTAAGTTTTTTGTTTAATTAAGTAACTTTTTTTATAAACTGAACTATGTTTTTTATTCTGGATGTTATTTTTTTACTAAATAATTTTTGGAACTCTATTAATTTTTTTGTAGCTTGATATTGCGTCTTCGTTTCAATAATGTTAATTCTGTTTAAACCTTTGTAAGCGGGAAACCTGCTAAGACGGCAAATTTTTAGTAGTCCCAACGATTCCGCCTTAGGCTGTTTTTACTGTAATTTACTTACTTGGTCATTAACAAAACTTTTCTTTCTTATCTATTGTAATTTTCACGCAGTAATTTGGTTAAAAAAAGTCATAAGAGGAATATGAATTCCGTGTGTGTGTTTTTAATTAATCAATAGTAGACTTTAGCTATAAAGTGCGAACTAAAACTATTTTGCGCAACAATATTATCATTATAGTGCCTGGAATCGTTCTTCCTCACATACGGGCCAACACGAGATAAGATTTTTGCTATGCACCCAAATCTCGGTGCTGGTATGACTCCTGGATTTAAAAAGTATTGACAGACTAAAGTCATTTTGCAACTCATATTAGTGCTCTTCGAGATTCTACTGCCAGGCTTTTATCTTTCGCCGGTGAGCTGTTTTTCCATATTTTCTGAGCTCTTTATATTCTTCTTCGCGTGCCCGCGTTGCTACATTGCTCGGCACGCAGCATTCTTATGTTCAGTCGATAGCTTACATTCGTCGTTGAACCAGTCGTTCCGATCTCTATGACTACCTAATATGACCTAAGATGGAGTCAGCAACACTAATTGCAATATTCTTAAGGCGTGTCCATTTCTCTGCTACGCCCGGCATCTTAGCCCCATTACCTACTCTCCCTGCATTTAGGGCCAGTACTATCGCTTGAACGTAGTTATTTCTGGTCTCTTCGTTGCAAATGGAAGCTATGTTGACTATAATCTGGTTCGTAGATGCAGTCTTTCGTGATGATGCAATTCGCGCTTGGAGCACCATACGAAAAAGATAATGGAGTCGAAGTTGGCACATCGTTCGTACCGTACGCCATCAGGTTTGGGTTATGGTGGCTGTCTATCAGCACGTGATCTATCTGGTTGCGAGTGCCTCCATCAGGAGATACCCAGGTGGCTTTCTGGATAATTTTACGCACAAACCTTTTACTAGGAACTACCAAATTATTGCTTACTGCCATCTCTATGACTCATCGTTTATTGTCTATAGTGTTCTCGTGTACTGTCTGAATACTGGCTCCCGACTTATTTTTGGTTAAAAATTTCTATAATGCTTTTTACATCTTACTAGGGGCAGGCATTGAAGTTCCTACCGCCTAAGATGGAGTCAGCAGCACTTATGTCAATATTCTTAAAGCGTGTCCATTTCTCTTCTACGCCCGGCATCTTAGCCCCATTACCTACTCTCCCTGCATTTAGGGCCAGTACTATCGCTTGAACGTAGTTATTTCTGGTCTCTTCGTTGCAAATGGAAGCTATGTTGACTCTAATCTGGTTCGTAGATGCAGTCTTTCGTGATGATGCAATTCGCGCTTGGAGCACCATACGAAAAAGATAATGGAGTCGAAGTTGGCACATCGTTCGTACCGTACGCCATCAGGTTTGGGTTATGGTGGCTGTCTATCAGCACGTGATCTATCTGGTTGCGAGTGCCGCAATCAGGAGATACCCAGGGGGCTTTCTGGATAATTTTACGCACAAACCTTTTACTAGGAACTACCAAATTATTGCTTACTGCCATCTCTATGACTCATCGTTTATTGTCTATAGTGTTCTCGTGTACTGTCTGAATACTGGCTCCCGACTTATTTTTGGTTAAAAATTTCTATAATGCTTTTTACATCTTACTAGTGGCAGGCATTGAAGTTCCTACCGCCTAAGATGGAGTCAGCAGCACATATGTCAATATTCTTAAAGCGTGTCCATTTCTCTTCTACGCCCGGCATCTTAGCCCCATTACCTTCTCTCCCTGCATTTAGGGCTTCGCTTGGCCGTAGTTATTTCTGGTCTCTTCGTTGCAAATGGGAGCTGTGTTGATTCTAATCTGATTCACAGATGCAGTCTTTCGTGATGATGCAATTCGCGCTTGGAGCACCATACGAAAAAGATAACGGTCCGAGTCGACGTTGACACACCGGTACGTTCGTACCGTACGTCATCAGGTTCGGGTTGTGGTGGCTTCCTATCTACACGTGATCTATATGGTTGCAATTGGCTCCATCAGGAGATACCCAGGTGGCTTTGTGGATAATTTTACGCACAAGCCTTTTACTAGCAACTACCAAATTATTGCTTGCCGCCATTTTTTAAATTCTCTATATTAAATTCGCGTGCCCGTGGCTGGTTGGCTGGCTGGCACCCCAAGTAACAATTTCAAGCAAACTATTCTCTGAATTTGCGAAAAGTAGTTGCCTAATAGCAAAATTTGCGAAATTCTGAGAGCTGTTATTTAGCAAAACAGTAGGTATTCCGAAGAAAGTGGAGGTCGTAATCCTTCTGATCAGCTTCTTAGAAGCAATAAATCTGCAACTAAGCAAAATAGTTTGCTAACGCTGTATTTTGCGTAATTGCTGAATCAGAGAAAAATTTGCTTAGATTTTTCAAAAAATCTAAGAAAAGTTTGCTAAATTTTTTTCGAAAAATCAGAGAAAACTTTGCTTAAATTTTTAAGAAAATTCCGAAAAAATTTTGCTAATTTTTTTTTTGAGAAATCGTTAAGACTCTTTTTTAGCAAAACAGTAGGTATTCAGAAGAAAGTGGAGGTCGAAAACCTTCTGATCAGCTTCTTAGGAATAATAAACTTGCAACTAAGCAAATTAGTTTGCTAACGCTGTATTTTGCGTAATTGCTGAATCAGAGAAAACTTTGTTTAAATTTTTCGATAAATCAGAGAAAAGTTTGCTTAAATGCCTTTTTATTCCCACCCACTTGGCACAGCATAAGATTTCTGCCGAAATTGGATTCATTAGTTTATACAACTTTGTACATCTTGAAACTTTAATGTTAATAAAACAAGGAGAAATCATTGCATTAATTATACATATTTTCTTAAATTTATGATTTTTAATTTTTGATTCCATCAAAAATTGGAGATTGGGTTTTTTTTTGCAAATTTTCAAGATGGCTGCTACTTTACCAAAGTAAAAAATAAGAAACAATGAGTTGTAAAATGAACTAGTTATACTACTTCGACACATGCGAAAAAAATTTCAATGTTGTTTTATGTTCCACGTAAAAATAAAGTAAATGCTAATAATAATACTAATTAATAATTTACTAATTAATAATTTCTTGATTACTATGGTTTAATTTTTTTAAAAAATTAACCTAATATTTTTAAAATTTTACACTCATATGTATCTCCGATGAACAAAACTTTTTGTAAAATTTTTGGAGTAAACGGGCCCTGAGGGCCGAGGCCCATTTAAAAATTAAAAAAAAAATCAAATTTTAAACATGATTTCCGATGTACTTTTGACGGGGCCCTGAGGCCCATATACATTTTTCAAAAATTAACCCTTTTCTTCAAATTTTCAAAACACGTGTATCTCCAATGTCAACAGTTCCTATTGAAATTTGGAAGTGATCTCTCCCCAAGGTCGGGGGCGCCCACACAAATTTTATACACCCTCTGACAATAGTTTTTGTAAACATTTTGAAGTAAAGGGGCTCCAATATTATTTTTTCCCAAATTAAGCCGGTTAAAACTTTGCACACATGTGTATCTCCTTTTAGAGAATTTACATGAAAAATTTTAGTTTTAATGGGTTGTTTTTTTCAAACTTTTATTTAACTTAACTTGACCCCTCAACTTCTTTGAGGTACTTTTTAACCAACTTTCAAGCAACCTAGAGAGCTAATTTTTTTGAGCAACTCAGTGCCATGGGCCTTCTCAGAGATCCCGCTTTTGGCGCATATGGCACGAGTGATATGTGGAATAGAGATTTTTAAGGACCTTTTTAACAAACTTCCACAAATTCTAGAGAGTTGAAATTTTGTGAGTAGCTTAGTCTCGCAGGGCGTTTCCAAGATCCCGCGTGTGAACACATGTCATCAGTCTCCTCTGGTGCGTGTGATTCGTACAATAGTAGTTGTTTCAGCTTCTCTGAAGTCATTATTATCCAACTATAGAGTAAAAGTTGTTTTTACATTTACCTGTTTTCTTTTGTTTTTTATTTGACATGAAAATCTGTCACCGATTGCCCGTTTGGCTGTCAAGTTTTCCATTTGCCAAAAAAAAAGATCTATATATTTCGGCATATAAATATATACCTTTTTTATTACCACCAACAACAGGTTTTTTTGCTTGGCACTTGGCTTGACATTTTTTATGTTGCAAAAATCAACATATTTTGTAAATATATTAAAAAACATACCTGTAAAAAAATGCAAACATACCAAAAACAATTTTGGTGTTCTATTTGCTGCGACAACAAGTCGACCAACGACAAAAGTCAAACTGCAAATGAAAAGTAGAGGTGAGACGAATATATTAGTATTCGTTAAAATATAACTAATATTTGTACATATTACGTATCACTAATACGAATAACAAAGATATTATGATACGTTGATATTCACCAAACGTATTAGATTACACTATTCCAGTAAGAATCCAATCGAGAACTAATATTCATATGCATGTGTAGGTATTCAGTATGCATATGTGTGATACGAAAGCGCAAAGATGAAGTGATTTGGAGTGAGACAGAAAGCATCTCATGGTCTTATAGTACTATTCAGTTTCATAGCTCAAAATACGGACGGATATCGGTCATTTGACTCGGCAATTGATGCTGATCATAAATATAATTTTTCTATGTTACATGTTCAGTCATGTATCAAACTTAAATATCCTATGGGAATCTAAAGAACTTATTCTTTTATTCTATTGACAACATAATTTAATATACATATGTAACATAAACAGATATGTATGTATTTTAAAAAAAATAGATGTCTAAATACTGTACTCTCAAATGTAATACCATAGCTTTCTTACTATGAGAGATACCAGTATTAGTGATATTTTCGTATCGGTTAAGATATTATAATATTAAATAACGAATATATTCATATCAGGTGATATCTACAAATATTAGTATTAACCCATGCCTAATGAAAAGCAACATTTATTTGTTAATCATTGAACTCGTTTTCCCTCTTGTACCAAGGAAATCTACTTTAGTACGCTCGTTTTACTTTTTGTTGCTTTGTGTGAATAAAAAAAACGTTTTAATTTTATTAACGCATTAATTGCTAATCATCGTCAAATTATTTCGTCTTTCATTTTCTTTATTATTTGCGAATAAATTAATGCCATTTTCTGTGTTACTTAACAAATTTAAACAATGAGGAACAAAAAGATAGCTAGTGGAAACATGCCATAAAATTTCAATGTTGTGTTGCTTAATTTCCGCTCTGATTCAGAGCAAAATAGTTTGCTAAAAAACGCTGAAAAATAGCAAAAATATCTACAAAATATGTTTTCATTTTGCAACTCGCTTTTGCTAAATTCAGAATTTTTTAAAATTTTTATTTAGTCTGAACGTGTTGCCTAATTTCAGCTCTGAATCAGAGCAAAATAGTTTGCTTAAACACATGGCGTTTCTAAGCAAATAATTTTGCTCAATCAGAGCTGAAACTAAGCAAAACGTTCAGACTTATTTGAAATTTTCAAACATTCTGAAATCTAGCAAATCGAGTTGCAATATCAGAGATAATTTTGCCAATATATTTACTATTTATATGTAGCGTTTTTAAGCAAACTATATTGCTCTTATTCAGAGCTGAAATTAGGCAACACGTTCTGACTAAATAAAAATTTCCAAACATTCTGAATTTTAGCAAAAGCGGGTTGCAAAATCGGAATAAAATATTTTTGCTAATTTTCAGCGTTTTTTAAGTAAACTATTTTGCTCTGATTCAAAGCTGAAATTAGGCAACACGTTCAGACTAAATAAAAATTTTCGAACATTCTGAATTTTAGCAAAAATTTTAGCAAAATCAGAACTTATATTTTCAATATAGGCAAAATATTCAGACAGAACTAAAATATTGCTTAACACTTTCTGAATTACTTCTGATTTTGCCTGATATAAGAAAATCTTTCTTAATAGCAAACAAATTGCTACTTGGGACACCAAATCTTGTGATCAATTTTTAACCCACTTCTCCTTTATTGAAATTTTGCACACATGTGCATCTCCCATACAAATATTTTACAAAAATTTTCTTCAAATTTTATACACATGTGTATCTCGAATGGAAAACACTTTTTGTAAAAATTTGGAAGTGATCGGGCCCTGGGGTCGGGGGCCACCCATACAAATTTTATAAAAAGAAGTACCCGATTTTCTTCAAATTTTATACACATGTTTATCTCCGTTGGACAACACTTTTTGTAAATATTTAGGAGTGATCGGGCCACGGGGTCGGTGGGCACCCATACAAATTTTATAAAAGAGAAATTGCCGATTTTCTTCACCTTTTATACGCATGTGTATCTCCTTTGGGCAACACTTTTTGTAAATATTTGGGAGTTATCGGGCCCCGGGGTCGAAGGGCACCCATATAAATTTTATAAAAAAAAATACCCGATTTTCTTCAAATTTTATACACATGTGTATCCCCGATGGACAGCACTTTTTGTAAATATTTAGTAGTGATCGGACCACGGTCCGAGGGGGGGGGCGCCCATACAAATTTTATAAAAAAAATACCCGATTTTCTTCAAATTTTATACACATGTGTATCTCCGATGGACACCACTTTTTGTAAATATTTGGCAGTGATCGGGACCTGGGGTCGGGGGGCACCCATACAAATTTTATAAAATAAAATTGCCGATTGTCTTAAAATTGTATACGCGAGTGTATCTTCGACGGACAACACTTTTTGTAAACATTTGGCAGTGATCAGGCCCCGGGGTCGGGTGGCACCCATACAAATTTTACATAAAATAGTACCTGATTTTCTTAAAAATTTATACGCGAGAGTATCGCTGACGGACAACACTTTTTGTAAAAATTTGGAGTGATCGGGCCACGGTGATGAAGGGCCCCATTAAAATTTTTAAAAATTTACCCAATTTTCTTCAAATTTTGTACACACATGTTTAATTCTATGGACAACGCTTTTTGTAAACATTTTTGAAGTGGCCCCAAGGTCGAGGGGCTTCCATATAAATTTTTAAAATTAGCCCGATTTTCTTTACATTTTATAGACATGTGTAACTCCGATGGAAACACTTTTTGTAAAAATTTGGAGTGCTCAGGATTAGGGGGCTCCCTTTGCACTTTGTGTATCAATTAGAGAATTTACGCGAAACATTTTAATTTTTATGGGTTGCTTTTTTTATAATGTAAACACGCTAAAGGGGTTTGCACCCATATAATGCTTAACACATCGTGGGCGTTAGGTAATTAGGGAGAGGAAAAGATGAGATGTCTATGCACGCGTGTCTTAAACGACTGCAGATCATACAAATGCGGAAACACAGAATCAGGCAATTCATTCCACATAACTATCGTGCGGCTAAAGAAGGAATCTCTGAATTGGTTAGTAAGTCTGAAGATAGGCCTTATGGTGGACCCGTGAGCTCGAGTTGAGGCACGTGTATTACGGGTGGGTTGGAGAATGGGCGGGATGCATCTGGATACTTCTTTTGAACACCGCTTATGGAAAAAGCGATAAAACAGTGACAGGCCGAAAACATTCCTACGATGTTCAAGCGATTCGATTGTTTTCGCGATATGTACGTCACCAATAAGTTTTAACGCGCGTTTCTGAACTCTGTCTCTGGCTTAGACGACGGAAGACAGCATTGGGTTTTAGAAGCCATCTCTATGACTTATTGTCTATTGTCTATAGTGTTCTCGTGTACTGCCTGACTTATTTTTGGTTAAACATTTCTATAATGCTTTTTACATCTTTTTAGGGGCAGGAATTAAGGTTCCGCTCGACTGATTCAAGAAAGGGTTCTTTTTAATCCTCTGTAGGTTTGTGAACCCTTATGAGGCTTATGTTCTAAAAATTGCCCCGCACGCGAAGGGTGCATAGCCGCTCATTTACTGCTTAAAATTGCGTACTAACATTGCAAAAATCAGTTCACTAATACTTACTTACCATTTCTTTAAAAACTTAAAAAAATTTACAAAAATTAATATCTTTGACTTTTTTACAACGGGAAATATAAAGGCAAAGTTAGTACGATTTTGAAAAATTCAGTAGATTTTATAGTACTGATTAGTCTTAAATAGCCTTATGAGAATAAAACAATCTATGTTAAATGCGAAAATTTGCAGGCGATAATAAAGAACTCTATACTCACAGTCTCTAAATTTTTGACATTTATTTAAATGTTAATTTAATTCAAAATGCTGAATTTCCAATTCATATAAATTCATCAATATGTTATCATTAAGATATACATACAAACATTATGACTCATATTCAACATCTTTATCAGTATATATTTTCATTGGGGGCGTTGCTGTTGAATTATCAAATTCCATCATCTCAACATCACGGCATGAAGCTGCTTGTAGTTCTCTTCTTATATCAGCAGTTATTTTCGGGTGTGATTGTTTTCTGTAAGAAAAATAATTTATTGAACAAACAGTTACTCGTTATTCTAAAAATACAAAATACCGTAGAAGATTCAACAATGCCTCTTTTTGTTCTGATGAAATATCATTTTTGTATCTTTGCGTGAATGTTAAAAAACTTTGTTGCCACAGTACAGGCATCTCCCGTTTCTCATTTTCAAATCTGCAATTAAGTATTAAGTATAAAAAACTCCGTAGTTATGGTAAAATCTCTTACCGAAGGAAATGAAAAACAGCTGCGTCGACTACACGGTACGGCAAGGCATAACGTTTATCGAGAAATATCCGAATAAAAATTGAATTCGCACCAGTATAACCCATTTCACAAATTTTCAACAAGCAGGCAGAAGAATGCAACACTGGAATTGAATTTCTCGCAATAACACTACCAAAAATAATTGCCTCACGCAGTGTGCAATCGCCAGACTCTAAAAGTGGCAAAATAATTCCTTTCATGAAAGCCGCTGGCTTAAAGAGCGCTCTCTTTAGCGCGTTGTATAAGTGCATATTTAGCTTTTTATATTCGCAGAGATCATCACGTATCCTCGGCAATAGTACTAAATTGTAGAACCTTTGGGCCATTGATTGAGACAGCACCGAACAAAATATCCTTTTAAAAATTAATTAAATGTATGAAAGCTAGCTGCTTAATGTACGTTTTAGAATTCACCTTGTTCCTTGAAACATAGCAGCAGCGCTCCAGTTATGAGGCTCGGTTAGAAATAAAATCTGCTCCCAATTTATAAGTTTAGGAATAATTTTGAAAGCCTTCGGAACCTTCCCGCTTCGATATCGTTTCATTACATCCCGAACACCCTCATACATTTCACGTACTCTGAATGTTATTTTGCTTTTTATTTATATTACTTAAAGCATATTTATCTTTTTTTAATACCTGGGATCAATATCCTCTATTTTTAGCGAACCATCATCTGTAAGTTTACTTTGAATGTCGGCTTGTTTCTCCGCTATTTTTTCTAATATAATCTGTGAGAGTTTAAGAGTACGTTTGCCACCAGCGGCATTCTGAAAACGTTCAAATGCTTTTGCATCTTCTTCGTCAATTTTCAAATCATCGATAAAGTCACTTTCTGTAACATCAACATTTTCGTCTTCTTCGTTAAGTTCACCTTAAATAAAAAATTATTTATCCATTTCAATTTTTATCTAAGCTTATTCATGAAAGTTTTAAGTTTTTAAGGGAGCGTCATCTTAGGTTCATATTGGTCGAGTTTTTTCTTAAATGTTTTTAATGTTTTGCGTGCAATTGTCAATTTTTGTACGGAAACCGGTTTGGTATTTAAAGAAAAATGTTGAATCTCACCCAAATTATAGTTCACACTTTTCTTTCCGGTTAGACTAGGAAAATTCTCTTCAGAAAGCTCCAACTGTTGCTTTTTCGCAGCTGCTAAAATTTTTTGGCTTGTCTTGCTGTCTAAAACCTAAGAGAAAGAAGTCATTAGTAAATGTTGAAATATTGTCCTTCTTTTGTCATTGTTCTTATTATTTGAATAGAAAATAACACAATTGTTTTTACATGTGTCCCTTTAGCATACTATATTTTAAGAAAACTTAGAATTATCTTAAAAAGAGCAGGGTAGGCTGTGTCGAAGACACGGCCGTGCGTTTTGAGCGTGACCACGTCTGTCCGGGACGAAAGAGAAGAAAACAGCACGCGAAACTAACTTATAATGGTTAGAATCTTCCATGTAAATTTTTTAACCTGAGGCCATAGCACTTCCATATTTGCATAGAAAGTGTTGATCATCATATAATCATTATATACAAAAGTGAATATGTGGAAAAGTACCGTATGGTACTGAAAGGATATTTCGGGGTCATTATTCTATAAACAATGAGAAATGAACCGTACATTAAAGATTATTGTTTGATTTTGTATTAGTATACAGTTAGTACAATGATAAGCATAGTTAATTTAATAAGAAGTGAATGGCGAACCGTCTGTTATATAAAGATCGTCTTCTATCTTTGAATGTTAAAAAAAGCCGAAAGGGAACAAGCAGACAATAAACTCACAGAAACTGTTACTCATAACCTTCTCTACAGAATGCCCAACTGGTTAAGAATACATGCTTAAAAGAGAACAAGAGAGCTCAATCCATATAAAAAATTTCCTGTTTCTCACTACAAAAACTTACGTTTCTCGTTCTATTTCCTTCACTGAGAAATTTTGTAATTTATAAATTATTAAAGAAAAGCTGAAAGAAAGCAAGCAGAAAACCAACACGAACCTTTTTCGTGCAAACGTATCGGTTGCAAGTTGCAACTGCAATGCTAAGAGAACGAACCGAAGGGGACTTTCGAGTTTCAATACACATACACATATTAGCCGTAGAGAGAGAGAGAGGGTGATTGAGTTGTTGGGGAAAAGGTATGGCATAAAAATAGAAGTATGCATCAAAATGTTTTTCGCTTTGAAACGCACAGACGCAATATTCGCCATTAATTTCGTTTTATCTGGTTCCCTTTTTATTATGTAATACTAGCTGATTACCCGGCGTTGCCCAGGTATTTATTCATCCCAAGGGGATAAGGTAAAATTGCAGTTTTTAAAATTAAATAAACATACATAAAATGAATTTAAAACAAAACTTAGTTGTATACAATGTTTTTAGTTTCACCTTCAAGAGCAAGAATAAATAAATTCTTAGGTCAACCTAACCCAGAGCAAGCAAACCTAAGTTGTCCGTGGGAAAAACATGGCGATCTCAAATCTATACTCCGCAGTACTTAATAAACTGTCCGACTTATTGATCGTCATCGAAAACGCAAGTTTTACTGGAAATTGCAATCTCTTAAATTTAAAAGGTAGATCCGTCGAAATGTGTGCTATCCGTGGGATAAAAACTGTTTCACTGTCCCCTTTCTGCCAAGATATTCGCTTCAATTATATTGCCCGGCATCTCTTTTACGTACAGTCTTGTGCCGTTGCAAAGTTTTGGCGAGTCGAGAATCCGTAGTAAAATAATTGGAGATCAAACTGTAAGACTATATGGTGGCAATCCAGACGAATTAAGTTAGTTAAGGAACTCAGTTAGATAATTACCTTTCTCATCAGTATCTACAACGGTATCGATACACTTATATTCAGTGACTATGCCTATTATGGCAAGTATTTGATTGTTTATTTCGTGGGTGTAGCAAGAATGGCCCCCTGTCGCAACCGGTTCAAAATGTGATAGTTTTGAGAAACAGCCGGATAAAACGAATTTATTAGTTCAGCTGCAGATTTCAAGAATCGATGTTAATTTAATATAACCATTAAATGCGGCTACTATCTACCTTTTATAATTTGAAGTAGGGGCGACAATGTCCTCACCCCCAAGTTCGTCGCCAAATCAACACTTATATCGGTCATCCCCCCCACCCCTCTGTTATCGACCCCATCCACCAAGAGCTGTCTTACCATCACCATTCAACTTAGCGACCCCGAAAACCATAGAATCGACACTAATATCGGTCACCCCCCTCCGTTATCGACCCCATCCCCCAAGAGCTTTCTTACCATCACCATTCAACTCAGCGACCCCGAAAACCATAGAATCAACACTAATTTCGGTCATCCCCCACCCCATCCCAAAACACGTTATCGACCCCATCCCCCTAGAGCTGTCTTACCATCACCATTCAACTCAGCGACACCGAAAACCATAGAATCGACACTAATATCGGTCACCCCCCCCCCCCCCAACACGTTATCGACCCCATCCCCCTAGCGCTGTCTTACCATCACCATTCAACTCAGCGACCCCGAAAACCATAGAATCATCTCTAATATCGAACAGCCACCCCACTGCGGGAATATAACTTACCCATAGGAGTGTACTTCCAGCACTATTCGTCTCGGCGATACCGAAAACGGTGGGTCCGACCCTAAAATCGCCTGCCACGCCTCCCCCAGCCAAAAAACCTACTACCCCCACCCCCTATGTTTGATTCCACATAGTAAATAATATGTATACCAAGTTTGGTTGAAATTGGTCAAGGCGTTCTAGAGCTAGTTAGGCACAAATATTATGTATATATACAAATAAATTCTCTACTTTATATATATAGATTATTAAGGATAAGACAAGCGAAAAGAAATGAAAATAGTTGCAAGGAAGCTTGCAGGTTGTCATTGTTATCTGCCTCTTTTTTTGTAACTTATAGTAGTATTTTTTTTTCTGTTAATCGACCAAACACGAGAGCACTGTATCATTTTATGCAAGCAGAGCAGAGCACTGATAGAAAAGAGACTATACTATCACTATGGCTGCGGTAAAGAATTAAGGAGTAACGCGGCTTGTGCTGCACAAAAAAAATGGCAGGCAGTCAATATGCACGAAATTGCGGCTACATTTTAAACCGACTTACAGTCTGCTTGTAGGGCGACAATTTGACATTTACATTTTGCTATTTGCATCAAATTTAAAATGGCTGCGTAAACTGCGCAGTCGATTTTTCTTTACTGCATTGGCTGGAGAAGTGAATTTTTGACCAACATACAAGTTAAGCCAACGGATATTCAAATTGGATTCAAAACGACATCACCGACCACTGTACACCACATCAAATCAAAACAACAACAGGTCCAGACATAAACAAGTGAAATCATCACACAGCTGCACAGACGAAAACAACATCATGACGCAGTTGCACTGGCCGACATTCAAGGACAAATATCTAATCTCTTTGTCTCTTCTCTTATATTATGCTACTATAGAATAAGATTTTAGAATTAAGTTGAGTTGGATTTGAGCAGTCAATAAAGACACATCGAAGCAAGCTTCGATGCTTAGTATTTTTTAAAAACATAAAAGAACATTTCTTTTATTAACTGGCGCCCGAGCAGGAACCCGGTGTTAAATTAAATTAAATTAATTAATTAATTAATTCGAATTGTTATAGTTTCACAAAAACGCGAGTGCTTTCATAAATTTTAAAGCTAACTTAAGTGATAGTGTTATAAAAAAATTTTTTGACTCGTTGTGTTAAAAAAAATTTTTTAAGTGCTCCCCAAGTGGCAGCAAAAAAAAAAATTGCATAACGTTGAAAGTGCGTAGCTGGCAGCCTAAAAACTCCACAAGCGGCTGAAGCCATTACTAGCAATTGAGCCACTCCCACCGGAGTCCCACAACCATAACATCGACTTGCCTATAGTATCCGTTCGTAGGCAACAACGAAACAAATCCGTGCTGCAAGCAGACCCCTAGTACCTTAATTGGAAACCGGACAATTCTGCCCAGTCGTCGTTGGAGTCATGTACTTATTCATGTAAGATTTATTAAAATTATTATATTTAAAAGAAAGAATCAATTAAAATTAAGATATTTAAAAGAATCAATAAATTATTAAAAAGAATTGCAAGAAAGAAATATATTATTAAAAGATTCAAAAGAAAGAAATTATTTAACAAGTGAATATACTCAGAAAATAACACCAGAAAGCAAGAATAAAATAAAGGTGAAAAATATTTAAAAGATAAAACAAGAAAACAAAGGTAAAATAAAAAAGAAAGCTAAAGAATAAAAATAGAATTAATAAAAAGAAAATAAAAAAAATTTATATTATTACTAAATATCAAAATAAAACTATTTTATAACTTTTCCTCACAAAGAAAAAGTCTCTTACAAATTTTTATAACTATAATACCAACACTCTAATACATAGCCTTATCCCAAAAATGGCTAATCCAAATAACATTATAAGACCTCCTGTCTTAATTCCTCCTCCACTTCCAATAGCCCAACCTGTACCACAATTTGAAAGAGCCCAATTAGAGGAAATGATTTCGACAATCGTTTCTAACACATTTAGAAGTGAAGGTTTAAATTTAATAAAAAGTGTGTTAAATCCGATTTCAGATTTTAATAATGTGTCTGACCAAGTAATTAGACCTGAGTTTAGAGCTCAACTTAACGATTTCGATAAAGTTCCAGACGTTGTAAGATGTCTGAGAGAATTTTCTGGAATTCCATCGGAATTCAGCTCATGGAAAAAAAGTGTTGATAGAGTACTATCAATTTATGAACCACTAATAGGAACTCCTAAATACTATGGAATCCTAAGTGTTATCCGAAATAAAATTACAGGAAACGCGGACACAGCACTTGAATCTTACAATACCCCACTAGATTGGACAGCAATTTCACGTTGTCTTACTTTACATTATGCAGACAAGCGCGATTTATCAACCTTAGAGTACCAACTAACCACGCTCATTCAAAAGAATTTAACAATCAACGAATTTTACCAAGCTGTTTATAAACATTTATCTCTCATATTAAATAAAATAGGATGCATGGAATTAATAAGAGAATCTGCAAATCTCCTAACACAAACTTATAGGGACAAAGCATTAGATACTTTTGTACGCGGCTTGAACGGAGATTTACCACGATTGCTAGGTATAAAGGAACCAGTCGATTTACCTCAAGCGTTGCATCTTTGCTTAAAATTAGAAAATCAAAATTATAGGACACAATATGCAAATAGCAGCCATAGAATAGATAGGAAGGTATATAATCAACCACCTGTTCTTCCTCAGAGAAAATTCAATAATATTCCTCCAATGAACTTGAATAGACAACAGTTCTATCCACAGTTAGCACACTTCCCACCAAATCAATACAATAACAGATATACTCAACCACAAAGACCATTCGGAAATTTTAATAGACACCCTTTTCCAGCTTTTAACAATAATCCGCCTCGACCTTTTGCACCAAAACCACAACCTAGACCAGAGCCCATGGATGTTGATCAATCCATCCGAACAAGAAATATCAATTACTTGAATAAACCATCAAGCAATGATTTTGCAGGCAAACGACCCCCACCACATTTTAACCAAATGGTACCTCCATATAAACAACAAAGAAACTTCCATATAGATACTGTAGAGACCGATCATGACATACCATTACAGGACTATATAAATTCACAAAACAAATATGAACAACTACAAGACTATTTAAATTCACAAGACAATCCTAATTTAAATCCACAAGATGACCCTCAAAATTGGACAGATAATAATCAACCTGAAACTATCGATTGCTCTGATATTCATTTTTTAGGCTAACGAACTCTTCGTTACCTTATTTTGAATGTATAACGGAGAGTGGTAATAAATTGAAAATACTAATAGACACAGGCTCAAATAAAAACTACATACAACCTTCTTTGATAAAAAAATCTATACAAAATGATCAAACCTTTTTCGCAAACTCAGTAGGTGGCAATGTAAAAGTTAGTCACCATACGTTCATAAATTTATTCGGTATAAGAGACCTTTCTATAAAATTCTTCCTTCTACCATCACTGACATCTTTTCACGGAATACTAGGAAATGATACTTTAAAAGAACTATCTGCAGTTATCGACATTAAGAATAACTGTATGCTTATTAAGAATAATTTAAAAATAAAGATTAAACAACAAACTTCACAAGCTGTAAACGTCATTAATATCAAAACTGATCATATGAGTAAAGAACAAAAGATATGGTTAAATACAGTAATTAAAAACTTTTCAAACCTCTTTGCGGAACCAGATGAGAAACTAACGTACACAACAAAAGTTGTAGGCGAAATACGTACTAATTCAGACACACCTGTCTATACAAGACATTATCCTTATCCCGCAGCACTTAAAAATGAAGTCGAAGAACAAATACAACAGCTACTTAATGATGGAATAATTAGACCATCCAGGTCTCCCTACAACTCACCTGTGTGGATTGTTCCCAAAAAGGCTGACGCCTCTGGAAAAAAGAAATTTCGCGTAGTCATTGACTATCGCAAATTGAATCTTGTTACAATTGCTGACAAGTATCCGATACCTAATATCGACGAAGTAATTTCCCAATTAGGATCAAATAAATTCTTTTCCGTTCTAGACTTGAAAAGTGGATTTCACCAAATCCCACTTAGGAAATCAGACATTGAGAAAACAGCGTTTTCAATTAAAAATGGTAAATATGAATTCACAAGATTACCATTTGGTCTGAAAAATGCTCCATCCATTTTTCAAAGAGCATTAGATGACATTCTAAGAGATTTCATCGGTCACACTTGCTACGTCTATATAGACGACATAATAGTTTTCAGCAAAAACGAGGATGACCATCGAAAACATCTAGCAACAATTTTTAAAACTCTGCAAGACGCTAACATGAAAATACAAATTGATAAGTGCGATCTTTTTAAGAAAAGTGTAGAATTTCTAGGAGTTATAATCTCAGATGAAGGAGTTTAAACTAATCCAGCTAAAGTAAAAGCAATATCCGAATTTCCTACCCCAAAAACATTGAAAGACTTGAGATCATTTCTTGGCCTTTCAGGCTATTATCGTCGTTTCATTAAGGACTTCGCCAAAATGGCTAAACCCTTAACATCACTCTTAAGAGGGGAAGATGGACATAAGTCCAAGACCCAATCTAAAAATACCCCGATCTATCTCGACAATGAAGCAATTGAAGCATTCCGAAAAATAAAAAATTCTCTTATTTCCGATGACATTATACTGACTTATCCCGACTTTAATAAAGACTTCACCCTTACTACAGATGCTTCAAATTTTGCTCTTGGAGCTGTACTTGAACAAGACGGAAGACCGATTACATTTATTTCCCGAACACTGCACAAAACTGAAGAGAACTACGCTGCAAATGAGAAAGAAATGCTAGCGATTCTTTGGGCTTTAGACACATTACGAAACTATCTTTATGGAAACGCAAAAGTTAAAATTTTTACCGATCATCAACTTTGCAATAAGTACTAAAAACAATAATGCTAAAATGAAACGTTGGAAGGCCCGCCTAGAAGAGTTTAATTACGAACTCAGGTATAAACCAGGAAAATCTAACGTAGTAGCAGATGCACTTTCAAGAACCAATATTAATTCATTGACCATATCACAACACAGCGACGAAAGTTCGTCACACAACCTCATCCCTACAACCGAAGCACCCATGAATGCATTCAAAAATCAAATCTTTTAACAAACAGGAAATGAAAATAGTTACAGTTTCGAAATCCCTTTTCCCACATATCACAGACATACATTGACTAGACAAACATATGAAGGAGATGAAATAATCAAAATTTTTAAGAAATACCTTAATCCCAGTGTTATAAATGGTTTATTTACCACAGAAAATATAATGGCTAAAGTTCAGAAAATTTACCCTAATCATTTTAAAAATTTCAAAATTAGATTTACACAGACTAAAGTTCAGGACATTAAAGACCAAACAGAACAAGAAGAAGAAATTATTAAAGAACACCAAAGAGCACATCGCAATGCGTGCGAAAACAAACTTCAAATTATTAAAAGAATATATTTCCCTAAAATGAATTCCAAAATACAGAATATCGTTAAACAGTGTATCATTTGTAAAGAACACAAATACGATAGACAACCACCCAAACCAGAATTACAGGCTTCCCCAATCCCTAAACATACCGGAGAAATAATACACGTAGATATTTACTCTACAGAGAAAAATTTAGTTCTAACTTCAATAGATAAATTTTCCAAATACGCACAAGCCAGAATACTCAAATCGAAAGCAATAGAAGATATTAAAGAACCACTCAGAGAATTATTATATAGTTTTGGCGTTCCTAGAATGATTGTCATTGACAATGAAAAATCATTAAATTCAGAATCCGTAACCTTCATGCTAGAAAACCAATTTGGCATGGAAATCTATAGAACACCCCCTTACACTAGTGCCGTAAATGGTCAAGTAGAACGATTCCATTCTACATTAACCGAAATAATGCGTTGCATACAAAATAATAGACATTTTTCAAATTTTAAAGAACTTCTAGAGAGATCTATTTATGAATACAATTTTTCAGTACATTCCACAACAGGACAAAAACCCATAGACATATTTTTTCATAGAAACGTTAGGGATCCACGAGAGCATGAAAAAGCACGACAAGACAATGTAGACAAACTCGAGAAAAAACAAGAAGCCGATTTAAAATATCACAATAAGAATAGAGAACCGTTAAAAGACTATTTGCTAAACGATGTTATATACATAAAAATCAATAAACGTTTAGGATCGAAATTATCCCCTAAATACCGAAAGGAAATTGTCGCAGAAAATTTTAAGACGACAATTAAAACCAAATCTGGAAGAATAGTACATAAAAGTAATATTCGCAAATAACAAATATAAATTTTTCTCTTTCCAACACTAGGCTATTTATTACCATATGTACCGCAGAAGTGCAGGTACTAGACTATTCAAATTCTGAGATAGCAACTTTCCAAACAGGACCGGCTAAAATACAAACAGGAACGTTCAGTATCATACACATTATCGATGTTGAAACATATCAAACAATTATAGGGAAAATTAACAATACGATAAGCTCTAAAATTGAAAAGAATAACCCAATCCTTCCTTACCTACTCCATGATATTTCCCAAATTAATGAAAATATTGAAAGGCTTAGGCCGATAAAAAAATCCAAGAGATCTATCGATATGTTAGGAACTGCATGGAAATGGATTGCAGGATCACCCGATAGTAATGATCTCAGAATAATTAATGAGAAAATAAATAATATATTGACCAATAATAATAACCAAGTTTTAATAAATAGGGTATTGTTAGAAAAACTACATAACATAACAGAGGTAACGAATAAACTTTTAATAGAATTTGAACATACAGAAAATATTCAGCATGAATTAGCTACAAACATTATGTACCAATTACAAATAATAAAAGAGGAAATAATAAATATTAATTATGCAATTCATTGGGCCAAATCTGGCATAACTAATACCATGATTTATGGGAACAAAGAAATTAATATTGTTAAAGAATATATAAAGGCACAAAATATAGAATTTATTAATTTTGAAGAAACCTTTCAATTTGCAGAAATAAAAATTATTTCTAATATTTCACTTATATTATATATTGTCGAATTACCGATCACAAACAAGCGTAATTGCGAATCTATTTTTATAAAGTCATTAAAGAAAAAAGATTTAATAACGAACATACCATTTGAAAATATAATTAAATGTCAAAAGAAAATGTTCGGAATAAAGAACAAATGTGAAACATATGACAGAAAAACAATTTGTAGATCTAAGAATATTATAGATATAGGTAACAGTACATGCATACCCAATTTATTATTAAGTATACCATCAACATGCAACAAAACAAATAATCTACACATACCAACCATTGAGGAAATCAACCCCGGAACATTATTGCTTAATCAAATTAATCAAACGATCCACATTGACAACAAACCAATAAACCTAGAAGGCTCTTACGTCATCCTGTATCGAAATGCTACAATAACTGCAGGAAATCACTCATTTACCTCTTCTGAAATATCAAGTTTTAAACCATTACCTGCAATATTGCAAGGACCATCATTGGACAATCCATATCAAGAATTACTGACATTACATTTACTAAAAGAATTAAATTTGAACAACAGCCAACATATCAGTCTTATAGACAAAAAAAACTCTACAATTTTTGGTTTTAATTTTGGACTAACAGCGCTGGCACTTCTCTTAATTACTTTCGCCCTTACAAAAACTTACCTGGCAAGAAGATCAAAAAAATTTAAAGAAACCCCAATAACAAATCCATCAATAGAAACTTCTACAAATATCGAACTTCAAGAACCATCATCAAAAGTTTCTAGAATTAATCAAATTCCATTCTTTTAAAATTCTAACATAATACATCATTTTCTACTTCAATCAAATGAGGACATTTGAACTTAAGGAGGGAAGAGTTAAGCCAACGGATATTCAAATTGGATTCAAAACGACATCACCGACCACTGTACACCACATCAAATCAAAACAACAACAGGTCCAGACATAAACAAGTGAAATCATCACGCAGCTGCACAGACGAAAACAACATCATGACGCAGTTGCACTGGCCGACATTCAAGGACAAATATCTAATCTCTTTGTCTCTTCTCTTATATTATGCTACTATAGAATAAGATTTTAGAATTAAGTTGAGTTGGATTTGAGCAGTCAATAAAGACACATCGAAGCAAGCTTCGATGCTTAGTATTTTTTAAAAACATAAAAGAACATTTCTTTTATTAACTTACAGCATAAACTGTACAGCGGCTGAATTCATGACCGCAGCCTACTACTGCATATGTTTGTTTCGTTCTGCTCAAGCTGTGAGCTTGATTGTATGTTATTGAAATCACATACATCATTATCAATCACATCAAATACAATAGAATAAATAATTTATGAGCTGATCTAAATGTTCATAACAATTTTATGTGAGGAGGGTGCATATTTGATTTGCATATCACTGCCCAAGCCCAGTAATACAGTTGCGTCGATAGTAGTAGGATAAGTAAGAACTTTTAAAAAAATTAGTGCATGTAATCTTTACGCGCGGTTGGAGTGAAATTTCTTTGACGTTGTGGCCAATATTACGATTAAATTAAAAGGCACGAGTCGCTAGAGAAATTGCTTAGTTCTCGAAATTCCAGACCATAATGATCATATTACAGAAGTTCCATAGGAAGAAATCTTATAGTCACATCTTAGTCCTACATTCCGAATTTCATGCGAATCGCTTGAGAAATTGATTTGCTCCAGAAATTCCAGACCATAATAATCATATTCTAGAATTTCCATAGGAAGAAATCTTATAGTCACATCTTAGTCCTACATTCCGAATTTCATGCGAATCGCTTGAGAAGTTGCTTTGTTCCCGAAATTCCAGACCATAATGATTATATTCCAGAATTTCCATAGGAAGAAATCTTATAGTCACATCTTAGTCCTACATTCCGAATTTCATGCGAATCGCTTGAGAAATTGATTTGCTCCAGGAATTCCAGACCATAATAATCATATTGTAGCACATCCATAGGAAGAAATCTTATAGTCACATCTTAGTCCTACATTCCGAATTTCATGCGAACCGCTTGAGAAATTGATTTGCTCCAGAAATTCCAGACCATAATAATCATATTCCAGAATTTCCATAAGAAGAAGTCTTATAATCGCATCTTATTCCTACATTCCGAATTTCATGCGAATCGCTTGAGAAGTTGCTTTGTTCCCGAAATTCCAGACCATGATTATATTCCAGAATTTCCATAGGAAGAAATCTTATAGTCACATCTTAGTACTACATTCCGAATTTCATGCGAATCGCTTGAGAAATTGATTTGCTCCAGAAATTCCAGACCATAATTATCATATTCTAGAATTTCCATAGCAAGAAATCTTATAGTCACATCTTAGTCCTACATTCCGAATTTCATGCGAATCGCTTGAGAAATTGATTTGTTCCCGAAAATCCAGACCATAATGATCATATTCCAGAATTTCCATAAGAAGAAGTCTTATAATCGCATCTTATTCCTACATTCCGAATTTCATGCGAATCGCTTGAGAAGTTGCTTTGTTCCCGAAATTCCAGACCATGATTATATTCCAGAATTTCCATAGGAAGAAATCTTATAGTCACATCTTAGTCCTACATTCCGAATTTTATACGAATCGCTTGTAAAATTGCTTTGCTCCAGAAATTCCAGACAATAATGATCATATTCCAGAATTTCCGAAGGAAGAAATCTTATAGTCGCATCTTAGTCCTACATTTCGAATTTCATGCGAATCGCTTAAAAAATTTCTTTGCTCCAGATATTCCAGACAATAATGATCATATTCCAGAATTTCCATAGGAAGAAGTCTTATAATCGCGTCTTAGTCCTACATTCTGAATTTCATGCGAATCGCTTGAGAAGTTGCTTTGTTCCCGAAATTCCAGACCATAATGATCATATTCCAGAATTTCCATAAGAAGAAGTCTTATAATCGCATCTTATTCCTACATTCCGAATTTCATGCGAATCGCTTGAGAAGTTGCTTTGTTCCCGAAATTCCAGACCATGATTATATTCCAGAATTTCCATAGGAAGAAATCTTATAGTCACATCTTAGTCCTACATTCCGAATTTTATACGAATCGCTTGTAAAATTGCTTTGCTCCAGAAATTCCAGACAATAATGATCATATTCCAGAATTTCCGAAGGAAGAAATCTTATAGTCGCATCTTAGTCCTACATTTCGAATTTCATGCGAATCGCTTAAAAAATTTCTTTGCTCCAGATATTCCAGACAATAATGATTATATTCCAGAATTTCCATAGGAAGAAATCTTATAATCACATCTTATTCCTACATTCCGAATTTCATGCGAATCGGTTGAGAAATTGCTTTGTTCCAGAAATTCCAGACAATAATGATCATATTCCAGAAGTTCCATAGGAAGAAATCTTATAGTCACATCTTATTCCTACATTCCGAATTTCATGCGAATCGGTTGAGAAATTGCTTTGTTCCAGAAATTCCAGACAATAATGATCATATTCCAGAAGTTCCATAGGAAGAAATCTTATAGTCACATCTTAGTCCTACATTCCGAATTTCATGCGAATCGCTTGAAAAATTGCTTTGTTCCATAAATTCCAGACAATAATAAACATATTCCAGAAGTTCCATAGAAAGAAATTTTATAGTCGCATCGTATGAAATTCGGTATGCTGGACTACGATACGACTATAAGAATTGTTCCTAAGGAAATTCTGGAATCTGGCCAATAGGATCTGGTATTTTGTGGACCAAGTAATTTCTCAAGCGATTCGTATGAAATTCGGTATGCTGGACTAAGATGCAACTATAAGACTAGTTCCAATGAAAATTCTGGAATAGGGCCAATAGGGTCTTGAATTTTGTGGACCAAGCAATTTCTCAAGCGATTTGTATGAAATTCGGTACGTTGGACTAAGATGCAACTATAAGACTAGTTCCAATGGAAATTCTGGAATAAGGCCAATAGGGACTGGAATTTTGTGGACCAAGCAATTTTTCAAGCGAAAATGTATGTAGGACTAATATGCGACTATAAGATTTGTTCCTATGGAAATTCTGGGATCTGGCCAATTGGGTCTGGAATTTTGGGAACCAAGCCATTTCTCAAGGGATTCGTATGAAACTCGGAATGTAGGACTAATATGCGACTATAAGATTTGTTCCTATGGTAATTCTGGGGTCTGGCCAATTGGGTCTGGAATTTTGGGAACCAAGCCATTTCTCAAGAGATTCGTATGAAACTCGGAATGTAGGACTAATATGCGACTATAAGATTTGTTCCTATGGAAATTCTGGGATCTGGCCAATTGGGTCTGGAATTTTGGGAACCAAGCCATTTCTCAAGGGATTCGTATGAAACTCGGAATGTAGGACTAATATGCGACTATAAGATTTGTTCCTATGGAAATTCTGGGATCTGGCCAATTGGGTCTGGAATTTTGGGAAACAAGCCATTTCTCAAGCGATTGTATGAAACTCGGAATGTAGGACTAATATGCGACTATAAGATTTGTTCCTATGGTAATTCTGGGATCTGGCCAATTGGGTCTGGAATTTTGGGAACCAAGCCATTTCTCAAGAGATTCGTATGAAACTCGGAATGTAGGACTAATATGCGACTATAAGATTTGTTCCTATGGAAATTCTGGGATCTGGCCAATTGGGTCTGGAATTTTGGGAACCAAGCCATTTCTCAAGCGATTCGTATGAAACCCGGAATGTAGGACTAATATGCGACTATAAGATTTGTTCCTATGGAAATTCTGGGATCTGGCCTATTGGGTCTGGAATTTTGGGAACCAAGCCATTTCTCAAGCGATTCGTATGAAATTCGGTATGTAGGACTAAGATGCGACTATAAGAATGGTTTCTATGGAAATTCTGGAATATGGCCAATATGGTCTGGAATTTTGTGGACCAAGCAATTTCTCAAGCGATTCGTATGAAATTTGGTATGTAGGACTAAGATGCCCCCTATAAGAATTTTTTCTATGGAAATTCTGGTTCTGGCCAATAGGGTCTGGAATTTTGTGGATCAAGCGATTTCTCAAGCGATTTGTATGAATTTCGGTATGTTGGATTAAGATGCGAGCATGAGAATTGTTCCTATGGAAGTTCTGGAATCTGGCCAAGAGGGTCTGGAATTTTGTGGACCAAGCAATTTCTCAAGCGATTCGTATGAAATTCGGTATGTTGGACTAAGATGCGACTATAAGAATTGTTCCTATGGAAATTCTGGGATAGGGCCAATATGGTCTGGAATTTTGTGGACCAAGCAATTTCTCAAGCGATTCGTATGTTGGACTAAGATGCGACTATAAGAATTGTTCCTATGGAAATTCTGGATTCTGGGATAGGGCCAATATGGTCTGGAATTTTGTGGACCAAGCAATTTCTCAAGCGATTTGGTATGTAGGACTATGATGCGACCATAAGACTTGTTCCTATGGAAATTCTGGAATATGGTCATTATGGTCTGGAATTTCGGGAACTAAGCAATTTCTCAAGCGATTCATTTGAAATTCTGTATATGAGACTATGATGCTACTGTTGTAAAGTGACCACTTCACAACTTAGTTACCCTATTAAGAGGTAACAGCACTGCAACATAGTTTCAGTGTCGCAATCCCAAATCAATGCCATACAACAATCTTGCAATACTCACATCCGTTGAACCAACATCCGCTATTTCACAATCCTAAATCAATATCCTACATAGTTGCAACCTTGCAACAATTAATAGAGCGCCCTAAATCAATGTCCGTTATTGCCCAATACCAGAGCAATAAACCCCAACCAATAAACAAAACCAATAACACACAGCAATTAAACCAAATGTACATTATGCCGACGCAGCATATAGTTAACAGTACAAACGATCGAGTCGTTGTACTGATGCGGTGTCGTACGACGCTTTATGCTGATGTCATATTTCTCTATTCATTCATCCCAACTTACATATTGCGCAACCGCGCTGCAATATGATTCAAATATAGGTCACAACCGCGTACATGAATTTGATTTCCTCTTTCGCGCATTAAGATAGGTCAGTAATAAAGCTTGAATGTGTTGAGTTTGATGTTGTGAGCTTTAATATAGGAATCTTTGGTGATAGCTTAACTAGAAAAAAGCTCCAATACCGAGGTTTCGTTATTGGAGCCGAGGCAGAGTATCAGCAGTCAGTCTTGTAATCAATCAGTGAGATACACATAAAGTCTTGTAACCAGTCAATCAGAGAGTCAACCAGGAAGTCAGTCAATAATACTTTTAAATCGAAATACTAAATCTTGTGCATAATTCTTTTAAATCGAAATACAAAATATTGTGTATAATTCTTGTAAATCGAAATATGAATGAATATTTAAATTTAAGCAGAAATAGAACAATTATTAATAAAACTAGATTAAACAAACCAAAATCTTGCTTGTTGATTTATTTGGACAACAAAACATCGTGAAAAAACAGGTAACCCAAAAATAGTGTAAATTAGTATTAGAACCTCTTTAAAAGAACTAATACTACAACATAAAAATTGGTGTCACATGTGGGGTTACACCTGTGAAAAACGAAAAAGTCCAAGATAAACCAGTGAAAAGCAAAATATTCTAAAAGTGAACTAATTATTTTCAATAAAACTCATCAAAATTCAAGGTGAACTGTAAAATATATATATACAACAAAACTCTCAAATTTAAATCAGTGCAAGGAAAAATAGGAAGAAGTTCCAGTAAATCCACAAACAAAGAACTCCAATCAACAAATTAGAAATCATCATCCCATCAACCAAGAATCTTCAGTTCAGCAATCAAGGACCATCATTCCTCAACCAAGGACCATAATTACAGCAATCAAGGATCATCATTAATCAGCATATTCTTAGCTTCAAGTAATTATTGAATTTTTTTAAAAACTAAATTAGATACCTAGATAATACAAAAATAAATTTTCTTGATACCAAATTGATCAATTTAATTTTACTAAATTATTTTTTCAATAATCTTAATTAAATTTAATATTCAACATTTTAAACTCTGTCACGACATCAAATAATTTAAAACACAAAATTTTTTTATATGTCTTCTGAAAGTTTAGATTCAGTAGACATCGACTATGGTACTCTTCGTGACTCATCTTCCTCAGAATCCTTACACCATTTAAGTTTAGCTCTTCCAATAATGGCACCTAAGCTAGATAGATCTTTCGCATTCAAACTCATCCCAGAATTCGATGTGACTCGTTCATTACTACACAAATTCGTAAACGCTTGTGATCTTATAGTAGAAGAAACGTCTCCTACTGAATTACCGGTTCTCCTCACAATAATAAAAACTAAGTTATCTGGTCCCGCGTACAACATTATCAAATACAATGAATTCGGAACTTGGGAAGAGATAAAAGCCAAATTGAAAACCAATTTTTGGAAACAAAATCTCTTACCCAATTACAAATGGACTTAATACAAATAAAACAGAATCAGTGCGTCTCTTTGCTAATAGAATTAAACGAACATTAGCTAATCTCAACGACGCATGTATAGCTAGTGAAGGTATTGCTAATTCACCATGTATACAAAGTATAAATGGTAAAACCGCGTTAAGGAGTTTCGAAAAGGGGCTCCTTCCGAAATTAAGTTTGATTATTAAAGCATCAAGGTTTGATACTCTAACAGAAGCTGTCGAAGCAGCAGTACGGGGAGAAAAAAGTTCTTCCTCACATTCTTACTATCCATCTTGTTCACAAAAATCAACATCGTCAAAAGTTACATGTACATATTGTTCGAAATCGGGACACAGTATCGAACAATGTTACACAAAAAAGACTAAAGATCGTCTACCCTTTCAAAAGCGAAGTGAAAACGGTTAATGTTGCGTGTAATTATTATAAAAACCCTGGTCACCACATCAACGAATGTCGGAAAAGGGAATTTAGTAACAAAAAGAAACAAGCTAACTCTGTCTCTGAATCTTCTCGAAACCAAAACGTTAATTCGGGAAACCACACAGAGGCCGGCACCAGTGGCAGGCTCCGGACTCGAAACTAACTTCATCTAGCCACATCTACCATATTAACCTAAATAATAAAATCTCTCGTGTAGACTCAATCATGATATCCTCTGAATCCACAATTAATCCTAACTTATCCAAACTTCTTATCGATGGTGGTAGTGAAATTTCTCTATTAAATCGGATAAATTAAAGCCTAACACAACAATAAATTCAACATAATACTAATACATAATAAAAAGTTCGATCATGTATATTTCTGTTATTAACTCTTCTGTATCTGATGTTGAGTTTAATACAGACGAACTACTCTTCGATAAAGTCTCAAACTATAACGTACTAAAAATTCAACAATATCCTTCTTCTTATGACAGGATACAAGCCATAAAAAATAAATTCGAAACTAACCACATGACCGCTAAGGAAAATGACTCAATACTAAATCTATGTCTTTTGTATAGCGACTTATTCTACCTTAAATGAGATAAGCTTACGCATACGAAAGTCGTTCGACATCACATCCATTCACCAGACGTAAAGCGCAAAGCCCATCTATATAAAACCATATAGATTACCAGAAGCTAAACGCCAGGAGGTTTATAAACAAATTCACGAGATGATGGAAGATAGTATTATCCAACCATCGAATAGTCCGTGGGATTTCCCACTAATAGAAGTACCCAAAAAACCAGATAAAAACGGCAACAAGAAATGGAGGATTGTAGTAGATTTCCGCAAACTCAACGATAAAACCGTTGGAGATGCTTATCCTCTACCTAACATAACTGACATTCTGAATCAACTGGGTAGCTCAAAATTTTTTTCTACCTTAGACCTCGTAAGTGGATTTCATCAAATACAAGTCAAGCCTGAAGATCGAGAGAAGACAGCCTTTTCTTCTCCATTTGGTCACTACGAATTCATTAGAATGCCTTACGGACTAAAAGGTGCACCAGCTACCTGCCAAAAGTTAATGAATAACGTGTTGACTGTATTACAGGAACTACTTCCAATGGGCCGGTATCGGTATCAAAGCCTTCGTATATATGGATGACATCGTGGTATATGGAAAAACTCTAGAGGAACATAATTCTAAACTAGTTGAAATTTTCGAACGTTTGAAATCCCATAATTTAAAACTACAGCCAGAAAAATGTCAATTCTTAAGAACCGAGCGCACTTACCTGGGACATGTAATTACAGAATCAGGAATCAAACCAGATCCTAGTAAAAAAGAATGTGTTAAGGAATTCAAACAACCCAAAAACGTTAAAGAAATTAAAATGTTCTTGGGTCTCGCAGGTTATTATCGTCGATTCATTCAAGATGCAAAAATTTCAAAACTACTAACGGCACTCTTAAGAAAAGACGTACCCTTCTCGTGGACTCCATTATGTACTGTCGCCTTTCATGAACTCAAGTCAAAACTTATAAACCCTCCTCTTCTTCAATATCCTGATTTTAACAAAAAATTCATTCGACCAACAGATGCAAGTGATGTCGCCATCGGAAGTGTTTAGTCACAAGATGAGATAGGGAATGATTTACCTATCGCCTATGCCTCTCGCACTTTAAATAAAAGTGAGAAGAACTATTCTACTACAGATAAGGAATTGCTTGCCATTGTTTGGTCAGTCCGGCATTTCCGACCCTACCTGTATGGAAGAAAATTCGTCCTTTATACCAATCACAAACCGATCATTAACATCCACAATTGCAAAGAGATAAGTTCAAGATTAATGAGGTATGGTCTACAACTTGAAGAATTCGACTACGAAAACATACATAAGAAGGGCGAACAAAACACAAATGCAGGCTGCCTGAGCAGAATTGCAAAAATGACTCTTAGATCATCTACAAAATCGTCTACCACAACATCTCCTATATCGTGTCCTATATCTTGTACTACATCATCTACTATATCGTCTCCTATATCTTGTACTACATCATCTACTATATCGTGTCCTATATATTGTACTACATCATATACTATATCGTTTCCTATATCTTGTACTACATCATCTACTATATCGTCTCCCATATCGTGTACCAAATCCACTAAACCATCCACTAATTCTTGTACCAAATCTACTAAATCGCCTACTAATTCTTGTACCAAATCTACTACATCGTCTTCTAATTCTTGTACTAATTCTACTACTAATTCGTCATCTACTAATTCGTATATTGAACCAACTTCAAAGCCATCCACCAGTCCTACTTCTTTCCCTAATTCGTGTCCAAACTCAGTTTCAAATTCCCCTCAAATTGCAAATTTATTAACTAATTCATCTAACGATCGTGAACTTACACGCGAAGAAATCAACACTATATTGAAGGAATTTCATTTAAATCCAATCGGAGGACACTGTGGGGTCAATAGGACTTTCAAACGAATAAAAATCTATCATAAATGGAAAAATATGTTCCAGGATATCAAAAACTACATTAAAAATTGTGAACTGTGTGAAAAAAAAAAAAATAAATTCGCCATAGACATTTAGATATATAGCTTTTCACAAGTTCACAAAACGATCACAAACAAATTTATTGAAAGTGGGACAGGACAACGTCTGTCGAGTCAGCTGGTCTATATATATAAAATAGAGAATTTATTTGTATATTTGTATATTTGTGCCTAACTAACTCTGGAACGCCTTGACCAATTTCAACCAAACTTGGTAAACATATTAGCTACTATGTGGAATCAAACATAAGTGGTGGGGGGTAGCACGTTTTTTGGCTGGGGGAGGCGTGGCAGGCGATTTTAGTGTCGGACCCACAGTTTTCGGTATCGCCGAGACGAATAGTGCTGGTAGTACACTCCTATGGGTGAGTTATATTCCCACAGGGAGGTGGGTGATAGATATAAGTGTTGATTCTTCGTTTCGTTGAGTTAAATGATGATGGTAAGACAGCTCTAGGGGGTGGGGTCGATAACGGAGAGGAGTGTTGTAACCGATTTTAGTGTAGATTTTATGGTTTTCGTGGTCGCTGAGTTGAATGGTGATGGTAATACAGCTCTAGGGGGATGGGGTCGATAACGGAGGGGGGGGGGGAGCGATATTAGTGTCCATTCAATAGTTCTCGGGGCAACGGAGATTAATAGTGTTGGTACGACATTCCTATGGGTGAGCGGGGAGGGTGACCAATATTAGTGTCGATCCCATAGTTTTCGGGGTCGCTGAGATGAATAGTGGTGTATAGAATGGTAGACGAACTTGGGGGTGAGGACATTATCGCCCCTACTTCAAATTGGAAAAGGTAGATTAGTACCCGTGTTTTATGGATATGTTAAATTGACATCGATTTTTGAAATCTGCCGCTGAACTAATAAATTCTATTTATCCGGCTGTTTCTCAAAACTATAACATTTTGAACCGGTTGCAAGAAGGGACCATTCTTAAACTCACTTAATTCGTCTGGATTGCCTTCACATCGTCTTACAGTTTGATCTCCAATTATTTTACTACGGATTCTCGACTCGCCAAAACTTTGCAACGGCATAAGACTATGCGTAAAAGAGATCCCGGGAAATATAATAGAAGCGACTATCTTCGCAGAAAAGGGACAGTGTGAAACAGTTTTTATCCCATGGATAGCACTCATTTCGACGGATCTTACTTTTAAATTCAAGAGATTGCAATTTCCAGTAAAACTTGCGTTTTCGATGACGATCAATAAGTCGGGCAGTTTATTATGTACTGCGGAGTATAGATTTGAGATCGTCATGTTTTTCCCACGGACAATTTTTTTTGCTTGCTCTGTGTTGGGTTGACCTAAATTTTTTTTTTTTTATAATTCGCGCACGCTTCAAGGAGTTCGCACCCTTATAATGATCGGCTATATGCTTGGCACAGCGTGGGCGTTAAGGAAGAGTAGGGGAAAAGAGGAGATGTCTATGAGCTTGTGTTTTGAATGCCTGTGGATCATAGTGATGGGGGAAGACAGATCTTGGCAGAGCGTTCCACATACGTGTTGTACGGCTGAATAACGAATCCCTGAACTTAACTGTACGTCCGAGGATATTTCATTTTACATCTGGGGCTTTGTTGAATCTAATATACGACATCATTAATCCTCTTAATGATCTTATATGGTCTTTCCCAACTCTGCTGTAATTTTGGAGATTTACCTTTTCTTCTCTTGGGATTATAAAGCCAGACCAAATCTCCTTCCTGAAATGCACCACAGTTTGCTCGTAGGTCATATCGCGTTTTCATCCGATTGCTGGCATCCACTATGTTGCTCATTACTGCTGCATGAACAGCGGTCATACTCTGCCTTAGATCACGATCTTAGTTCTCCTTTTTTTTCGGCTCTATTGGTGGTGATCCAGATTTGATGTCGCATGGTAGACGAAGCTCTTTTCCAAATACAATCATTGCTGGAGAGTTTTTAGTTGTGTTGTGGACAGCACTACGATAACCCATCATAAACAACGGTATACAACGATCCCATTCATCTTGGTTGGCATTAACTTCTTTTCGCAGATGCTCTTCCAGCGTTTTGTTGAACCTTTCGACCATTCCGTCTGACTGTGGATGTAACGGAGTAAAACCTCGTTTTCTTGACGTTGAGTACTTCGCACAGCTCTTGAAAGACTAGCGATTAAAAATTCCGCCCTTGATCGGAATGTAATTCCAGTGGTACTCCAAATCTGCAGATCCAATTGTCCACGAATGCCCTAGCCACCGTGCTAGCTTCCTGGTGTGCGATGGGATACGCTTCTGCCCATTTACTGAAGTAATCAATGCACACGAGTATATAGCGATATCCATCTCTTGTTTCTGGAATGACGCGGCATGTTGAGTCGCGGTACAGCTCCTTAATGATGTTAATGATTTTTTCCGGAACACCATAGCTAGACAAAATCTGCCACATCATGTTTCGGCCTACGCTATCAAAAGCGCGTTTAAAATCTACAAAAACCATGTACAGAGAATAGCGATACTCAACTGACTGTTCAATCATTATATGCAGGGTGTTAATTTGATCAGTACAATAACGAATGGTCGAAATCCTGCTTGTTAATTTCTTAAAATTGGCTTTAACGCATTCTGTAAGCGCTTAGCTATTATAGAGCAGATCACTTTGTTTATGGTGTTTAGCAGGGTAATTCGCAATTGCTCAAATCACCTTTCTTGGGCAGTTTGACTATTAAGCCCTTTTTTAACGACGATGGAATGGATTCAGATTCCCAGATATCTTGATATATCGCAGGCAATGTTCGCGTAGTTAACTCGACGTCGCCGTCGGCTTGGAGGAGTTCGGCGTAGATGTTGTCATTGCCTGCTGCTGTACCTTATTGCAGAGAACGAATTGTTGTCCTTATCTCATCCAACGAAGGAGTAGCGACGCTGATGTTAAGTAGCCTGTTAGGGTGCATATGTGGGTTGATGGACGTGCCTGGCGAAGTACAAGTCAAAACATTCTTAAAATGTTCTGTCCAGCGGGTTAATTGTTGTTCCTCCATAAAGATAAAAGAGCCATCTATTGCCTTAAGAGGGTAGTTGATGTGGTGTTTCTTCTTTCTTACGAGCGAGTTGGTAGACTGTGTTATATTGTCTGCTATCAGCGGCTTGCTGTGCATGTGTTGAGATGTCGCTTAGCCATGCTCGTTTGTCGTTCCTAGCTGAACGGCCAACTTGCCGGTCCAGATCCCTATACTTCCGCGCTAATGCGCTTCGCTTGGCACCCGAGGCCGCGTTTGAATCTGCTTTGATGGATTAGCGTTCACGAATTGTGTTCCATGTGCTTTCTGATATCCATTCTTTTCTAGTTTTGTCGGGATAACCTAAAACGAATGAGGCTGCTTCCGTATACGCATTTACTGTTTTCTCCCATTTAGACTCTAGGGTTTGGGGCTGTATCTCAGAGAGAGACTGTTGTACGCGGGATACATATTGCAGTTTCACATCTGGGTGTTACAGTGCTGCTACAGTTGGCTTTCTCGTTATTTGACTTCGTGTGGCTGAGTGGACCGCGAGCTTCAACCGCACACTTCCAACCACAAGGTGGTGGTCGCTGTAGACGTCGGCTGCTTTCTTTTCTCTAAGCAAAGCCACTTGCGGCTTATAGCGATGTGATCAATCTGGTTGTTGTACATGTGGATGTTTTTGAGGGAAAAATTGTGCCTCCAATGATTAGGTTGCGATCAGAACATAGATCAGCAAACCTTTCACCGTTGTTATTCATAGAACCAAGGCCATGTTTTCCCATGACATGTTCCCAATCACTGTTGTCGCTGCCTACCTTTGCGTTAAGGTCACCCATCAAAATAACGATGTCACTCTTCCGAAGTTGAGCTAATGAATTATTTAGACGCAAGTAAAACGTCTTTTTCTTCAGAGGTGGCTTGTTCCGTTGTTGCGTAAACTTGAACAAACACGACCTGTCGAACAGCGGATGTAAATCTTGCAATAATAATTCTATCGGATATTGCTCCTGCAGTCCTGTAACGATCTTCTCGCGGCTTTAGAGAGTAGAAATCCCACTCCATTGGCATGGTGTTCTCCTGCAGGCTTACCCGACAAAAATTGGAACCTCGCCGGTAGATGTTCGTTTTTCCCCTACTCCAGGCCATCTTACCTCACTAAGACCAAGAATCTCTTGATGGTATTTACGAAATTCTTTTGTTAATTGTGCAAGCGTTGTTGTCTTGAAGAGCGTGCGAATGTTCCAAGTTCCAAAACGTATCCTTTTCCGTGGGCCAAAGGTCATTGTTGATAAATTCGATACGTATCCGAGGCTTCTATTAGTTTCAGGAATCAATTAATTCAGTTGAGTGGTGATTGGCCAACCGCAACCTAGGTTGACATGAAGCGCCGCCGACCAAGGCAAATCCACCTTCTTATTTAGCCACGACCCAAGCTAATACAAATCGGATTGGGTACCGAAATCGTTCACTTGATTTGGCAGAGTTTCCAGTGACGCGACGTGGACGCATAAGATAGGATTTGTGATGCGAGAGGCTAAGGACATGATTGTCTATAATTTTACATTTACTTGTTTAATAACTGTACAAAAATAATCAAATGTGTATATCTCTCATGACTAATTCAATTCGGCGATTCGTTCAAGTTTTGGTCAAAGTCAAAAAGGTTTTTTCGTATTATTATTTATCTTTTGTTTCGACTTAGGTTCAGAATTTTTCCGTGTAAATCTATTGACACAGAAAAGAATTATTTTTGCTGGGCAGATAAATATTTACAATTACTGTTTTCTATTATGCGTTGCAGGTTAGTTACTTCTTTGTAGATGAACAAGATGCAACATTTAGATTTGTCAGCTTAATGAAAGACAAACTTAAACGAAATATAGATATTAAAAATGATTAACTTCGCGTGCCCGTGTTGTTGTGGCTGGCTGGCTGTCCAAATCTTGTGATCAGTTTTTGACCCACTTCCTAAAGCCCGATTTTATTCACTTTGCACCCGGTTGTATCTCCCCTCGTGGTCTGAGGGCTCCCATACAAATATTTTACAAAATTTAAATAAAAAATAAAATATATAACTGTTATTTCGTTTAGTTTTTTAAGTTTTTTGCTGAAATAAAAATCTTCTGTTCATTTATGAAATAAGAAATATCATCACATACTTAAATTATTAACTGTACTACATTTAATGTATTTACATCGAATATCCATACATATTAATTAATATTGCAATAAAATAAAATAATGAATACTTAAAATCCTTATTTCTTATTTCATAAATAAACGAGTCTTTGATAAAATTCTTACCTTTTTGAATTGATGGTCAAAAAATAGAAATTAAAAAACTTATTGTTTACTATGTAAATTTCTTTACACCCAGAACATAACAATTTAATGCGTTCTGGATATGACAACACTTCAGAAATTAAATCTTAATTTCTTAAATATTTCTCACATTCGGTACATAAACATACTTGAGATATGTACATTTTTGTAATTGTTAATATCAGAAATGTTTCCGCCATTATTTATTTATGCAGGCAATACAAAATTATTTCCTAAATTTAAAAGAATTCTGATTAGATTTGTTTTTGGATTAAACTAGTAAATTAAATTCATTAGAATAATTTAGTGCATACTTTAAAAAATATAAATACTTGAGTTGAGATTTTGTAGAACCTTGGTTGTTGAAGGAAGTTTAGTCCCAATACTCACTACAGAAGATAGTAGATTGAGGTATTTAACATCGAAATAACAGGGTTCTCCTTTCATACCATGGAAAATGGCAGCACTGACCTAACGCATCTGTTTCCTTTCATTTTTATGCATGTTAAAACCATATAAAGAAAACAATCGATGAATCGCAAATATCAATGTATTTTTCAATACATCGGTCTTACATCGATTTAACCATACGACGCATTACATCGAAAAAAACATCGATGTATTTTTTAAAGTGCATCCCTATTCTCTACGCCTATTTACTTCGCGTCCAGCTGTGTTTGTTTGTTGTGGCAGACAACCAAATTCTGTGACCAAATTATAAAAAAAACCCATAAAAAGTTTTCATGTAAATTCTCTAATAGGTGATACATATTATGTGTTTTAAATTTGAAGAAAATCGTGCTAATTTCTAAAAAAGCTACATGGCCACCATTGGGGTCTCTGGGCCCGATCACTCCAAAAATGTTGCAAAAAGTTTTGTCCATCGGAGATACACGTGTTGAACATTTGAAAAAAAAAATCGGCCTAATTTTTAAAAAATTTATATGGGCACCCCTCGGGCCTCAGGATACACATTTGTATTAAATTTAAAGAAAATCGGAATAATTTTTTTTAAAAAATTTGTATGGCGCCTCACGACCCCGGCGCCCGGAGTCTCCAAAATTTTTACAAAAAGTGTTGTCCATTGGAGATACACATGCGTATAAAGTTTGAAGAAAATTGCGTTATTTTTTTTTTTAATTTGTAAGGGCCTCACGACCCCGCGGCCCGGGGTCTCAAAAACTTTTACAAAAAGTTTTGTCTATCAGAGATACACATGCGTATAAAATTTGAAGAAAATAGGGTTCTTTTTTTTTAAAAAAAATTGTATGGGGCCTCACGACCCCGGTGCCTGGGGTCTCCAAAAAGTGTTTTCCATCGGAGATACACATGTTTATAAAATTTAAAGAAAATCGGGTTAATTTTTTCAAAAATTTGTATCGGGCCTCACAACCCCGGGCCCGGGGTAACCAACATTTTTACAATGTATCTCTGATGGACAAAACTTTCTGTAAAATTTTTGGTGTGAAAGGGCCCTGAAACCCGAGTGGGTCCATACAAATTATCCCGATTTCTTCAAATTTTAAACAAATGTGTATCTCCAATGGACAAATTTTTTTTTTAAAATTAACCCGATTATCTTCAAATTTTCAACATATGTGTATCTCCGATGACAACATTTCCTATTGATGTTTGGAAGTGATCGGGCCCCAAGGTCGGGGACTCCCACACTCCCCACGCTTTCTATAGAGAGGGTTTTGTCTCTATAGAAAGCCCAACTGTTTTGCTAGATCACATACCCATCTTTAAAAAGTAAGAAAATTAGATGTATTGGTAATTAACAAAAGAGCAAATTTCATTTAAAATATTTCTTTTTCTCACTACTACCACTTACGTTTCTCACTCTTTTCACTTCAACTAGTTAGTGCATTTCTTTCTACACTGTATTCACATCTCACAAATGCAGACGATTTTCGTATTTTTTCACTACATTGGTATTCTCTATAGAAAGCCCAACTGTTCCGATAATACACAGACACATGCTTAGATTTAGACCAAACGTATTTGAATTAGTAATCAATTAAAGAGCAAAATCCATATACAATTTTTCTGTTTCCCACTACCACATCTTACGTTTCTCGCTCTTTGCGACTGCTTATTTTTTGTACACTGTATTCCAAAACCTTCTCTATAGAAAGCCCAACTGTTCCGATCGTACACAGATCCATGCTTAGATTTTGACCAAACGTATTTGTATTAGTAATAAACTAAAGAGCAAAATTCATATAAAATTTTTCTGCTTCCCACTACACCACATCTTACGTTTCTCGCTCTTTGCCTACTACTTATTTTTTGTACACTGTATTCACATCCCACAAACACACATGCGTTTGGTCTTGGTTTACAGCATTAGTATGCGTAGAGTTGGGCTTTCTATAGAGAAGGTTTTGAACAGTTGGGCTTTCTATAGAGGTTTTGCAAAGAGCGAGAAACATAAGATGTCGTATTGGGAAACAGAAAAATTGTATATGGATTTTGCTCTTTAGTTGATTACTAATACAAATACGTTTTGGATGAAACTAAGCATGTATCTGTGTACGATCGGAACAGTTGGGCTTTCTATAGAGGTTTTGGCTTTCTATAGCAAAGGTTTTGTATACGACTGACTCATGCCTCATGTTTCATTTTGCGACCAAAATCGGCGGTCAGGACTACAACCAAAACCTTCTCTATAGAAAGCCCAACTGTTCCGATCGTACACAAATACTATCCAAAACGTATTTGTATTAGTAATCATCTAAAGAGCAAAATCCATATAAAAATTTTCTGTTTCCCACTACCACATCTTACGTTTCTCGCTCTTTGAGATTTCTTATTTTTTGTACACTGTATTCACATTCCAAAATACAGACGCGTTTTGGATTGGTTTACAGCATTAGTATGCATTGAGTTGGGCTTTCTATAGAGAAGGTTTTGACTACAACAGTTCGTTGCGCCAAAGATTATTATTATATGTTATAATATAATCATACTTTACTTTTCTATAATGATTGGAAACCATTTTCCGCTTTGCAAAGAATATCATGTCTATTGGATATTGAAAAACTTTTATGCTTATAAATAACTATTTTCCAAAATTGTAATTACCGAGTTTTCCACCGAACGCAAGTCGAACTTGTTCTTAGTCCTAGCCTTTTTTACTTTGCCTTCGGCAATTTGTTTATCCAAAACTACATTTTTAATAGTTGCCACATTCGTTTTCTTTGGTTTTCCCATATCAACAAATAAACAAGAATGTAACTTAAGTTCTGGATGTTTTTCTTATATCCAGCACCCAACTAGTTTACTATTTCGTATTCGTATTTCCTTAGCCCTTAGCGACACTTGACATTACTGTCAATCCAATAAATCTGCACGTGGAAAATAAAACCTTCTAAATTATCAACTTTCAAAGACATTAGAATGTTGACAATTGGTGGGATTTTATTATTAGCTTGTTCACACGTTTATGGGTAAAAGCATTGCCACAATGCAAAAATACCGACGACCTATCACGAATTTGTTATTCACTTTAAGTGTAATTTTGGTAAAAATTTATGGGCAACATGAACCAAATTGAGATGATATCAACTTTTATTGAAAAATAATCAATTCTTAATTGTAGAGGTCAAAGATTTAATTAACGCTTGGATAATAAAACTCGTGATATAGCTCTTATAAAAGTAAACACGATTTCCGAACTGACCAAAAATGTTGACAATTTTTTTTCGTTCGATTCCCTATAATAACTTCGAGTGCCCGTGGATATGTTTTTCTGTCTGTTTGTCGTGAAATCTTGATAAATTTTTAACCCTCTTTTCAAAGCCCTATTTTATAGAGGCTTTGCAAACATGAGTATTTTGGGTGACAACACTTTTTGACAATTTTTGGAGTGGTTTTGGAGTTTACTCCTTATGAATCGATTTTCATATATAGCACGCGGGGCAAAACTATATGGGGACCGAAATCGAGAGTTAACAAATCGAGCGTTAACAAAAAGTAAAGTCGTTAGTTTTTGTTTTCGACTTCTTTAAGGACCATTCTAACCACCTTTCACACGACATAGAAAGCTGAAATTTTGTGAGCAGCTATATCTCACACAGCAGTTTTGATATTTATCGTGTGACGTGTCTTCGCGCGTCGTGTGTGGCGCGTGTATTGTATTGAAAAGTGGAACTGGTATATATCGGCTTCTACTAGTTAGAATATGATGAGACTTGTTTTAAAACAATTGGTTAGCGCTCGGCTTGCGATGACGTAATTTGTAACGCGTGTGGTGCGTAGCGTTTCCTGCGTATTATATATGAAAACTCTTAAGGAGTAAACTCCAGTCGAGCCTCTGAGCTGACATTTTTTTTTAATCATCATGCGCTATTTGCACTGCTTACGATTGGGCAATTCAGTTTTTAGTATACATTTGGTTATTAGAGAATTCATATGAAAAATTTTACTTTTAGGGGGTATTTTATTATACCTCTATGTGCATTGTCTTTAGAGTTGGGAGGATAGAAGATATATTGTCCTAAAAAACACTCCTAAAATTATTTTCATTATCGAAATGAACCTTTCGTGTCCAAAGTTTTATTTTATAAAAAAAATCCATTTGGTTTTTTCGTTTAGAGAGTGAAGAAGAAAGTAGCGGCAGTCTTCAAACGAATATATTAAAGTTTATGTCGTTGTCGCGTTCGTGCGATCACGCTTTGAAATATTGAGTAGAAACAGTGGGTTCTTATGAAACAATCCGAAATGTTACGTGAAGCGTTATTTAGATCCTATATATCGTAAACGCCACTACAACGCCCTCTATCTTTCTACTTTGTATCGTGTTTGACAGATTACTCTATCAGCAGTTTTGCCTTAGTTAGCATCACTGCGGCACCGCGCAAAGTTTTACTTGCATATAAGTGTTTGTTATGGCCGTGCCAAATGATGAGAAACATCCTAGAAACTAGTAGAGCCCTCCTAGAATACAAGTATGTATGATTCGTGTACCTTAGTGTTTTATGCAGGAATACGCATACGTACTAATTTTATCCTACCACTCCCACTCTCCCAGTATCTCCCGGCATTATACGAGATAGTGCTGCCTGTAGCACAGAGTCTTTTTTTTTTGCTAGATATCAGTACTGCTTCCATCTTGTGCTCAGCTTATTCTAGCCTGGCGGACAATATCCAATTTTTGATTTGGTCGACTGCTTCGTTTGTGGCTGCCTCTATTTCGTGTATGCTTTTTGCAAAATTATACGGCAAAATTATACGTGGCACTCCGTAAAATGATATTCCATAATAGGGTGCCCATGTAGCACCCCCTCGGAGATTTTATATCCTTATTACATCGTTGGCTTGTGCACCAACTGCATTTGACTGCCTTTAGGGCTCCAACAGTGGACCATGATTTTCTAAACCCAAACTGTTGATCTGGCAGAGCATCTTCTAACGCTTAGGAAAAAGTCATTTACCTAGACACTGTTGCACGCATCACATGAAGATATCCGACCTGTTATGAACGGTCGTTTTCAATCCCCTGTTAGGTATGCCATCGACTTCAGGACCCTTATTTTCAGTTGTTGTCACGTATCCTTTTACATGGATTGAAGAGATTTTCAACTGTTATCTTATGAATGCCTTCTGTGCTCATTTCTTTTGTTATACTTCACATACTCGTAGTATATTACCCTTTGTGGGATAAATGCTTTACAATGGACCTGTGGGGACCTAAGCTATGTGCCTCAGAAGACTAAGCTACACCAATAGATATTACTAGAATAAAAGCTTTCATCTGCATCATATGTATATAACTAGACTAATGTGATATTCGATTTCACTGAAAAATGCTCGGTATTTCTCAGCAAATCGAAAAAAGTAAATATACGACATTTCTACATTTGAGTCTCTTAAATGTCGTTTTTTTTTCTCTGCGCTCGAGCTTAGAATTTTTCTCGGCAATTCGAACACGAAAAGCGAAATTCTTTTGTTTGCATTGTCTTGTTGCAAGTGTGTGTAATGCGTAATCCTGAAACGTAATTTACTGTTTTTGTTTTCTTCTCCTATTTAACAAAACTGTTTCTTCAATGTATATACTAATAAAATATATTAATTTTTGCAAGAAAAAAGGATAAATACGGAAAAGTCAGTGCTTTCTGTGAACAGAAATAGAAAGACAAATTGCACCACGTGCCAAACAAAATGGATCAGTTGCTGGTGTTAGTAAAAAGAGTGGTAAATCTCCCAAAATATCAAAATCTGTTAAGAGGGGAATTCCGATCTACCGTAGATTGGATTTTTAGAGAAAACAAACAACTTGACAAACAAAAAATCGAATTCGAAAAATAATACTCGTGACTTCCAAAAACCCGAAGTAAAAAAAACAAAATGGAAGTATTCGTTACTTTATTTTATCTTCTCTTTATATACTGAATTCGAATTGAATTGACAACAGAGAACAATCTGTGACACACAAACACCTGTTCATCATACTATCTAAATTTTTACATAAAAATTTAAATTTTTCGCGTCATTATTATGTTTTTTAAATAGGAACGAATGCATACATATAATGTATAAGTTTTTTTTCTGTTGTAAGAGAAAGAGCAATACTTCCAAACAATTAAAAAAAGAGCAGGGTAGGCTGTGTCGAAGACATGGCCGTGAGTTTTGAGCGTGATAACGTCTGTCCGGGACGAAAGAAAATAAAACAAAGATCTTGTTGTCTGTGGGACATAAACACGGACGGATATATTAAAATTGTATGGTACTGAAAGGATATTTCAGAGTCATTATTCTATAAACAATGAGAAATGAACCGTATATAAAAGATTATTGTTTGATTTTGTATTAGTATACAGTCAGTACAATGATAGCATAGTTAATTTAATAAGAAGTGAATGGCGAACCGTCTGTTATATAAAGATAGAAGACTAACAGAATGTTAAAAAAAGTCGAAAGGGAACAAGCAGACAATAAACTAACAGAAACTGTTACTCTTAACCTTCTCTACAGAATGCCTAGTACTACACATATACATATTGCTGTAGAGAGAGAGAGGGTGATTGAGTTGTTGGGGAAGTGGTATGGCATGAAAATATGCATCAAAATGTTTTTCGCTTTAAAACGCACAGACGCAATATTTGACATTAATTTCGTTTTATCTGGTTCTCTTTTTTGTAACTTATAGTAGTATTTTTTTTGTGTTAATCGACCAAACACGAGAGCACTGTATCATTTTATGCAATGTTGATAGAACGAGCAGAGCAGAGCACTGATAGAAAATGAACAGAGACTATACTATCACTACGGCTGCGGTAAAGAATTAAGGAGTTACGCAGCTTGTGCTGCACAAAAAAATTGGCAGGCAGTCGGTATGCACGAAATTGCGGCTACATTTTAAGCCGACTTACAGTCTGCTTGTAGGGCGACAATTTGAGATTTACGTTTTGCTATTTGCATCAAATTTAAAGCGGCTGCGTAAACTGCGCAGTCGATTTTTCTTTACTGCATTGGCTGAAAAGTGTATTTTTAACCAACATGCAGCAAACTGCGCAGCGGCTGAATTCTTGGCCTACTACTGCATATGTTTGTTTCGTACTGCTCAAGCTATGCGCTTGATTGTATGTTATTGAAACCACATACATGATCATCAATCACATCACATACAACAGAATAAATAATTTTTAAGCTGATTTAAATGTTCATAACAATTTATTGTGATTTGGGTACATTTAAAATATCGCTGCACAAACATAGTAATGCAGTTGCGTCGATAGTAGTAGGAGAAGTAAGAGCTGTTAAAAAAATTAGTGCATGTTATCTTTACGCGCGGTTGGAGTGAAATTTCCTTGACGTTGTGGCCAATATTACGATTAAATGAAAAGGCACGAGTCGCTTGAGAAATTGCTTTGCTTCCAGAAATTCCAGACAATAATGATCATATTCCAGTATTTCCGTAGGAAGAAATGTTATAGTCGCATCTTAGTCCTACATTCCGACTTTCATGCGAATCTATTGAAAAATTGCTTAGCTCCAGATATTCCAGACAATAATGATCATATTCCAGAATTTCCGTAGGAAGAAATCTTATAGTCGCATCTTAGTTCTACATTCCGAATTTTATGCGAATCGCTTGAAAAATTGCTTTGCTCCAGATATTCCAGACAATAATGATCACATTCCAGAATTTCCATAGGAAGAAATCTTATAGTATCATCTTAGTCCTACATTCCGAATTTGGACCCAATTGGCCAGATCCCAGAATTTCCATAGGAACAAATCTTATAGTCGCATATTAGTCCTACATTCCGAGTTTCATACAAATCTCTTGGAAAATGGCTTGGTTCCCAAAATTCCAGACCCAATTGGCCAGATCCCAGAATTTCCATAGGAACAAATCTTATAGTCGCATATTAGTCCTACATTCCGAGTTTCATACGAATCCCTTGAGAAATGGCTTGGTTCCAAAAATTCCAGACCCAATTGGCCAGATCCCAGAATTTCCATAGGAACAAATCTTATAGTCGCATATTAGTCCTTCATTCCGAGTTTCATACGAATCGCTTGAGAAATGGCTTGGTTCCCAAAATTCCAGACCCAATTGGCCAGATCCCAGAATTTCCATAGGAACAAATCTTACAGTCGCATATTAGTCCTACATTCCGAGTTTCATACGATTCGCTTGAGAAATGGCTTGGTTCCCAAAATTCCAGACCCAATTGGCCAGATCCCAGAATTCCCATAGGAACAAATCTTATAGTCACATATTAGTCCTACATTCCGAGTTTCATACGAATCGCTTGAGAAATGGCTTGGTTCCCAAAATTCCAGACCCAATTGGCCAGATCCCAGAATTTCCATAGGAACAAATCTTATAGTCGCATATTAGTCCTACATTCCGAGTTTCATACGAATCTCTTGAGAAATGGCTTGGTTCCCAAAATTCCAGACCCAATTGGCCAGATCCCAGAATTTCCATAGGAACAAATCTTATAGTCGCATATTAGTCCTACATTCCGAGTTTCATACGAATCGCTTGAGAAATGGCTTGGTTCCCAAAATTCCAGACCCAATTGGCCAGATCCTATAATTTCCATAGGAACAAATCTTAAAGTCGCATATTAGTCCTACACTCCGAGTTTCATACGAATCTCTTGAAAAATGGCTTGGTTCCCAAAATTCCAGACCCAATTGGCCAGATCCCAGAATTTCCATATGAACAAATCTTATAGTCGCATATTAGTCCTACATTCCGAGTTTCATACGAATCCCTTGAGAAATGGCTTGGTTCCCAAGATTCCAGACCCAATTGGCCAGATCCCAGAATTTCCATAGGAGCAAATCTTATAGTCGCATATTAGTCCTATATTCCGAGTTTCATACGAATCGCTTGAGAAATGGCTTGGTTCCCAAAATTCCAGACCCAATTGGCCAGATCCCAGAATTTCCATAGGAACAAATCTTATAGTCGCATATTAGTCCTACATTCCGAGTTTCATACGAATCGCTTGAGATATGGCTTGGTTCCCAAAATTCCAGACCCTATTGGCCAGATCCCAGAATTTCCATAGGAACAAATCTTATAGTCGCATATTAGTCCTACATTCCGAATTTCATACGAATCGCTTGAGAAATGGCTTGGTTCCCAATATTCCAGACCCAATTGCCCAGATCCCAGAATTTCCATAGGAACAAATCTTATAGTCGCATATTAGTCATACATTCCAGACAATAATGATCATATTCCAGAATTTCCGTAGGAAGAAATCTTATAGTCGCATCTTAGTCCTACAAGGTACTGACATAAAAATCACAACAGTGGGGCATGTAACAGTGTCTCACTTAACAGTGACCACAACAGTGGGACATTTAACATTTTACTTTTTGAACATGCACCCCATATACCTTGTAGTGAGACGTTGTCACATCAAAGTAATCTAAAAGGTTACTATGTATTTTTGTTCATTTGAACTTGTTTTGGTTCACGCTTCTCAATTCGCGAATAATTTTTTTCCTTTCAACCGATTGCTTTTTTTAACGGCAAAACGAACAACTTCACTGCAAAAAAAACAACCCATAAAAATTAATAAAATAAAAAAAATGTATCGGAGCCCCCGACCTTGGAGCCCGATCACTTCCATGTTTCAATAGGAAGGGTTGACATTGGAAATACAAATGTGTTGAAAATTTGAAGGAAATCGGACTAATTTTAACAAAAAAAATTTATTGACATACCTTGCGCCTCATTACTCGTTCACTCCAAAAATTTTACAAAAAGTTTTGTTCAACGGAGAAGAATTTTTTTTTCAAAATTTGTATAGGGCCTCACGACCCCGGGGCCCCGGTCTCCAAAACTTTTAGAATAAGTGTTGTCCATGAGAGATTCAAATGTGTATAAAACGGTATATAAATCGGTTTTTTAAAAAATTTGTATGGGGCTTCCAAAATTTTTACAAAAACGGTTATCCATCGATGATACAAATGTATATAAAATTTGAAGAAAATCGGGTTAATTTTTTTTAAAAATATGTATGGGGCCTCACGATCCCGGGGCCCGGGTTCTCCAAAATTTTTACAAAAAGTGTTGTCCATAGGAGATACATATGTATATAAAATTTGAAGAAAATTAGGTTAATTTTTGTAAAAAATTTGTATGGGGCCTCACGACCCCGGGCCCGGGGTCTCCAAAATTTTCCCAAAAACTGTTGTCCATCGGAAATACACATGTATATAAAATGTGAAGAAAATCGGCAAAATTTTATAAAATATTTGTATGGGAGCCCGACGGGCCCCAAAATTTTAATAGAAAGTATTGTCATCGGAGATATGCGTGTGTCCCAAGTTTCAATGAATTCGGACTTTGGAAAGTGGGTTAAAAATTGACCGCACGATTCCATGACAAACAAAAAAACACATGGGCACGCAAAGTTAATATAGAGAATTAAAAAAATCAGTCTGTGCCAGGTATTTTAGGTGTTATTACCAAACGATTACCGGCTGGTGATTACTTTGTAACGAATTAAAAAGTAACGCGTATTTGCACCTTAAGTAAAGAGTAATCATGATTTCTAAAACTACCAAAACTGCATCTGAAAAGTCTTAAAAGTAACCTCGTAAATTGACTTTTCAGTCATAGCCGGGCAAAAGTAATGTCGTAATATGAATTGGCTGCTATATTGTTAGAAATGAAAAAACTAATCGTTATATTTAATGATGCAAACGATTGTAGTAGTTAACGTCCTCTGTTATTCGTATTTCTGCTACCTCTTAATATTGTTACGAAAAGTAGTTAGTAGCTCATATAATAGAAGCCAAATCCTAAAAAAAATCCCAATGTAAATACTGCATACTAAAAATAAGCACTTTCATGTTGCATACTTTTGGCTCTAAGACTATTAGATTATTTGAAATGTAACCGCCTGCAAGTTCGAATCATTGTGTACTGGTCAAACAAGTAGTCAAACCAGTTTGTGCGGTTGCCCGGTTTTTGTAAAAGAACATGATTGACATGAAGTCTATTTTTAGAAGATGACTCATTACATATAAGTATCGTTAGTTGTAAATAAGGGAATAAGGCTACAATTTTCTGGTCTTTTCTCGATATTTCTGTCTACTATATTGGAAGTTTCTGGAAGTTTTTTATTGAGTATAAATAGAGGCGTTAGGCCGAAGTAAGATTATTAGTTGTTTGGAATTTAACCAGTGCAGTTGTAAAAGTTCTTGTAAAGTGATAAAGCTATAACCTAAGAGAATTATTGTGAAGTACTAGTATCGTAAGTGTTTTTGTGTACTGTGAAAAGTAATCACCAATATAAATTGTGAACTTGAGTTATTATTACTGTTTGTGAATTAAAGTTATTATTTGTAAATTAATAAACTTGTGTTGAGTTTTATTTGCAAAATCCTTTACGAACTCGAAAGCCTGAATTTCGTAACAATTGGTGTCAGAAGTGGGATTTTGCAAATTGTGAGACAGTAAATTTAGCAAATCGTGTAAATTGAGAGACATTAAGATTTTGCAAACTGTAAGACAGTAAAATTTTGCAAATCATTGAGCAATAAATTAATTGGTGGTTTTGATAATTTTGAGACAGTAACATTTTGGACAGTAAATAAATTAATTGGTGACTTTCCAAACCTTGAGACAGTAAATAATAAAATGGAAAGTGCAGTGAACATTAAATCCTATAGTTCCCAGGAGCTTAAAGAAGAACTTGGAAGGCGAGGTCTAAGTACTGCCGGAAATAAAAAGGAGTTATTTCTCCGATTGCAACAAGTAGTTAAAGGGGAAAAGCACCAGGCTGGTGAAGTGTTTTCAATCGAGACGGAGTAAGTGGACCGAAAATCGTCTACTCCGGATGAATAGGATGTTGTGTCAAGCATGGAAGCGATGTTGCAAGTTATGGTTCAGAAAATGAAAGAAATGAAGCATCAAAATGAACAAACGAACAGCAAGTTTTACCAGCAGAGTCAGGAAAATAAACAAATTAATCTAGAATTGAGGTCCAAATTAAACGAGAATTTGGAACAGCAAAGTCAAGGTCTGAAGAAAGATTTGAATTTTCAAATTAGTGACAAGTTGGACCAGCATAGAGAAAAGCTAAAGAAATAATTAGACCAACAAAATCAACAGTTAAATTTCAAATTGACCGATAAGTTCGAACAGCAAATTCAACAATCCCAGAAACAAAGCCGAGAACTGAAACAGGAATTAAATTCTAAATTTGATCAGCAAAATAAAAAGCTGGATGTTGTTCAGGAAAAATTAAGAGGCGAGATAAATGAAATTCAAGCAGCATTTCAAGAGGAATTGAAATCGCTCGAAACGAACATGACAGGAAAAGTCAAGCTGTATAGTCGTACTCAGTTCGTCAGGGAAAACACTCAACAAAGCAGTCCCAGAGCCATTCCAGAATCTTCTAGTAACCAGAAAGGAATATTGAAGCCACTTGCGTTCGATGGCGATACAGCTTTTGATAATTTCAAAGTCCAGTTTGGAGCTGCGGTACAACATAATGGATGGGGCGCTGAAGAACAGCTAAATTCTCTAATCCTGGCGTTGAGGGGCAAGGCGGCTGATGTATTGTAAATGATTCCAAATGCCGAGATGTGTTCCGGAAGAATCTTGAAGGAGTTAGACTTGCGTTATGGACAGTCTCACACACAGGAACTAAGCAAAATACAGCTCCAGATGAAGGAACAGCAACGAGGAGAACGACTACAAGAATTAGAATGGGAAATCACCAAGTTAGCACGACAAGCCTATTGTGGGGTTCCGACTGGTATCTTGGACGGATTGGCAGCTGACGCGTTCATCAATGCTATTCGAGATGAACAGTTGAAGTTTCATTTGAGAACTACAGCGAGAGGAAAAACAATGAATCAAGTATTGGCATCGGCTTTGGAGTATGAAGCAGCTAAAGCCAGTGTGTCTTCGAATTTTGTTGGGCTACGCAAAATAGAAACAGAGGACGTCGCACAAATAAAAGCTCACATTGATGAGAAGTTGCAGAAATCAACCACTGGTCGCTTTAAAACGAGAGAAGTAGCAGATTCGATTCTACATTAAGGTGTTTTAGATGTCAGAAACCTGGACATTTCATTCGAGATTGCAAGGAGCTGAGCACTGGAAACATTATGAGACAGCCTGTGAATGGCCAATAATCTGCAAAGATTACGGCGAATAGATGCCGACATTTGAAGAAGGTGGAGCGATCGTCTTGAACCAGCTTTGCAGGGCAAAGGCTGAAGAAGACAAGGGAATATCCCAGGGTCACAATACGCAGTACAAATCTTGGCAGTGATTGCAACAGTCTGGTTGTTAATGGCGTGTTGGAGAGAAGACCTTGCGATTTTGTTCGCGACACAGGAGCTTCCAGATCAATTGTGAGTCCTGAAATGGTGTCTGGAAAGCAAGTAAACAGAGTGCATCACTACAAGTTGAGAACAGCTACAGGAGAGGCTGCAGCAGTTAAGGGTGAATGTTTCCTTACAGTCGAGTTTGGAGGATTAAGGTTTCGGCATCGGTTTATTGTTGCCTGAGTGGAAGATGAATGCATATTGGGGTTTGATTTAATGACAGAGCACGAGATGTCCCTTGATCTAAAGAATCACGTGTTAAAATGACGTAATGTGGAAGTTCCGCTCAGCATGACCGGCAATCGCAATGGTGGATAATTGAGGAAGTGTTGTGTCCCCGAGTACAAACAAAGTAGAAGACCGGAAAACCGAAAATGTTCAGTTGTTTCACGAATCACGATCCAGAAAATGGAAGATCATTTAACAAGAAAGCAGCTTAGGGAAAAACAAGAGCAGGACGATTCAATTGCTCCAGTACTTCGATTGATGGAGCAAGGGGAAAAACCGCGGTGGCACAAAATTGCAACAGCAAGTCCTGCAGTAAAAAGTTACTGGGCTCAATGGCAGTCATTGAGATTGGAAGATGGACTACTGGTAAGGCAATGGGAATCGGCTGATGGTCGAAGCACAAAATCGCAGATTGTGCTAGCAACAAACAGAGTCAGAGAATTCCTGGAAGAATTACATAGCGGTACATCAGGAGCGCATTTGGGCGTTAATAAGACGCTAGATAAAGTAAGGAATCGCTTCTATTGGGTCAAACCACAGCAAAGTTGGGAAGAACCCTACAAGAGGAACATCGACGCAATATATCAGACTCAACAAAATCCTATATGTCAAAAGGAAGCTGTCTGTATCAACATATTTACAAGGTACAGTACAAGGGAGTGCTGAATCTGTTCGGGACGAACAGAATTAAGGTGGGGGTAATGTTACGAAAAGTAGTTAGTAGCTCATATAATAGAAGCCAAATCCTAAAATAAATCCCAATGTAAATACTGCATACTAAAAATAAGCACTTTCATGTTGCATACTTTTGGCTCTAAGACTATTAGATTATTTGAAATGTAACCGCCTGCAAGTTTGAATCATTGTGTACTGGTCAAACAAGTAGTCAAACCAGTTTGTGCGGTTGCCCGGTTTTTGTAAAAGAACATGATTGACATGAAGTCTATTTTTAGAAGATGACTCATTACATATAAGTATCGTTAGTTGTAAATAAGGGAATAAGGCTACAATTTTCTGGTCTTTTTTCGATATTTCTGTCTATAATATTGGAAGTTTCTGGAATTTTTTTATTGAGTATAAATAGAGGCGTTAGGCCGAAGTAAGACTATTATTTGTTTGGAATTTAACCAGTGCAGTTGTAAAAGTTCTTGTAAAGTGATCAAGCTATAACCTAAGAGAATTGTTGTGAAGTATTAGTATCATAAGTGTTTTTGTGTACTGTGAAAAGTAATCACCAATATAAATTGTGAACTTGAGTTATTATTACTGTTTGTGAATTAAAGTTATTATTTGTAAATTAATAAACTTGTGTTGAGTTTTATTTGCAAAATCCTTTACGAACTCGAAAGCCTGAATTTCGTAACAATATGTTGACCACGTGAGAATCCAATTGTCGATAATATCATGTATTAGAGAAAATGATGCTAAATAAATGTTTAGTATATAAAATATCGTTATCGCAATTATTGCACGATATCATAATACCTATCAGATACAACTAACATGTTTACAAATCTTTATTAATTTACCTTTGTTTGGCAAGATATTTCTTATATTTGTGTTTCTATAAATAACAATAAAAATAAAAAAACAACCCATAAAAATTAAATTTTTTTATGTAAATTTCTAATAACCAAAAGTATACTGAATTCCACTATTAATGCCGAAATATAAAAACACATACGAAGCACTGTAACCCAACAATAAAACAATCACCATCGTAAAGAAAGCAGCGCTGCCCACAGCGCACAACGCACACAGAACATAGTCATTATAGTATGAAATTATCTGATGCCGGGTGAAAAAATTTGTATGGGAGCCCCCCGACCCCGCGGCCCGATCACATTCAAATTTTAATAGAAATTATAGTCACCGGTCACCTTCCATTTGTGGCCAAAAATATAAATGCGCAACACAAATGGTCGCGAGAAGCTAGGCTTTGGACCGCAATGGTCTGTCGCGCCGAATATTATTATTATTATTTATTATCACCGGAAATATACATGTGTGCAAAATTTCAATAAAATCTGGCTTTAGGAAGTGTGTTAAAAATTGATCACAAGATTCTGCCCACCAGCCAGCCAGCCAGCCAGCCACGGGCACGCGAAGTTAATATAGAGAATTTAAAAAAGCCCATTATATATAGTACTCGCACGCGAATGTGACATTGTGATTAGGGCCGTGGCTAAACTCCATTATACGGTTTTCGAGATTTGGGCTTTCGGACACAGCTTCTATGAAAGCCCCAACTGAGCAGATTTTGGAAATCGCTATCTTATTTATCGTTATTTGAAGAAGCTTTAGGGGTTAATTGGTGGGGGCGTGGCCGGGAGGCGTGGCAAAAATACCGGAAACCCGTTTACTGGAGATACGCCGTTTATTAACATAGACAATTATTTTCTTTTATTTACTGCAGTCTCAGCGAACATACATTCCAACAGTAGTTTTGCGTTGCGCATTTAGTAAAAAAATTGTTTAGGTCATGTGAAAAATGGCATACATTACTCGCTGAATGCTTATCGTAAATAACGTCCACTTTCCTACCTCGTTATGTTATATACTAATGCAGTCGTTGTTTTAACCCAGACGACATTTTCACAGTCAACATTTTCAACTTTATCGATTTTTTCACCAATTCATGCTGAACGCGATTCTGGTTGCGTGATATAAAGAAAATCAAAATTGTTTTCATATAAATTTTGTTTATCACATGCTATTTAATCCGTGAAGTGCCATTTGATATAATACTAAAAAACGGCCTATGGTGCCAAATCACAATTTCGCATTCAATCAACATTTTCTCAGGCAATATTTTTTTAGTAAAAATTTTCTCAGTCGACATTATGGTCCAGACCGGCAAATGTATCACTTCACAGCTTTACATATCGGGACACCTATAGCTTATTATAAAATACGACATTTGTAATAATCATGGATACGTGTAGCCTAAAAACCCTCTTATACTACGTTTATATGCGGGATTGAGAGTTTTACTAAGAATTGTGTTAAAAGTTCTATTTACACCACATAGGTTGAAGTTGGGATAAGTACGTATGTAACAGAACTCTCACAATAGAAAAACTGAAGAAATATGACTTTAAAATTCTAATTCAAATATGAAAACAGAAGTAAAATGTACGAAAAAAATTAAAAATGTCGTATATTATTAGTTAATTCTCGTATCTAAACTACAAACATATACTCAAATGTGGACAACTTTGGCTTTTAAGTTTTTGGTTTTTTTTTTTTTTTAAAACCCATCTACGGTAGATCGGATTTCCCCTCTAACAGATCTTGATATTTTGGGAGATCCATCTTTTCATTAACCACATCAACATACATGCAACAAAACAATGTAAAAAAAAGATTCTCGGCTTTCATGTTCGTTTTTTAGAGAAAAAATCTGAGCTCGAGCGCAGATTTCTAAAACAAAAAAAAACTATTTTAGTGAATTTCCATATAATATTTAAAATTTGGTGAAATTAGCGAATTCCTTGATCTTGTATAAAAGTAGCTGCCTTTTTTCTTTCCTTACATGCCGGATGACGCCTCTTTAAACAATATGTAAAAGACAACTAGTTAAATTTTTTGGGTAAACAAAACAAGATGGCAACTTTTCGCACTACGTTACCGAAACTGTTTCCGTCTTTTGACAGCTGTTAAGGTAAGCCAGTGGATGGGTGGTAAATTCGATTTTATTAAAATTAAATACATCGGTTGTTATAAAGATAGGTTTAATAAGAAAATGTGAATTTAAAAGGTCGATAAAAAGTCCTGCAAAAAAATTTCTGTGTACAAGCATTAATACTTTTATTTATATATTCCAGAAAAATGGCAGTCCGCTACGAACTCTGTGTTGGTCTTAACAAGGGACACAAGACCACAAAAGTCAAGAATGTAAAGTACACCGGCGACAAAAAGGTGAAAGGTCTTCGTGGATCCCGTTTAAAGAACGTAAGTATTTAACAAACAGTCTTCAGTAAATTTTAAATTTGACTAATAGCCAACAACGTCTAAAAACTTAGAAATTTAGAGCTGTATACGATTTGTGTTGGTTTTACTTACGAACTTATAAAACTGTTTCTTACTCAGATTCAAACTCGTCATACGAAGTTCATGAGGGATTTAGTTCGTGAAGTCGTGGGACATGCTCCCTATGAAAAAAGAACTATGGAACTGTTAAAGGTTTCAAAGGATAAACGCGCTCTTAAATTTTTGAAGCGACGTTTGGGAACACACATCCGAGCAAAAAGGAAGCGTGAAGAATTGTCTAACATCCTAACCCAGATGAGGAAAACCCAAGCTCATGCAAAATGAGGTTCCGTATAAATAAATAAAAACAATAAATTCGTGTTTCTTTTTATTTATTAAATATTTGTTGCGTTTTTTTTTTAAATTCTGAGTTTAAAAAAAAACAGTATCAATTAATCTCGGCCAGAGTAATGACAAATTCGCCAGTTGGTACTGAGTCACTGAGATCTTCCATAGTTAGTGACCTCTCATCACAATTTCTTATAGGATTGATATTGTTCGTCGTTGCTCTTATTTGGAAGCAGCTGCTCTCTTGCGTTATTTCGGAAACAAGTGGATTTGGCGACAGAATATATTTTGCCACTTCCAGACTTTCCATTCTCGTCGTCTCTAATCGGTAGAAACCATTTTCATCGATTCTATATGTGAATCTCTTGTGCCCAGATGCTAATTGGATATCATGATTTTTGATTAGGTGCCTTGAAAGGTATTTACTGTTTTTAAAAAGTTTGTCGCAACAGTGACAAACGTATATATACGGGCTGTCATCATGAACTTCCAAGTAGTGCTAAACAAAGAAACGAAATACTTAAACATAGGAAGCGCCTTATTTAAGAACTTACTCTCCGCAACAAGTTGTATGTACGAACAGCATAGTTGCAGCCTTGCTCCTGACAGTGGTGCACCACTTTACAATGCACATATTTGTTATGGCTGGACAGGTCAGACTTTCTAACGCAGCGGTAATCACATTCAGTACATTTCAGTGGTCTATCTTTAATATGTCTATACCGTATGTGGGTTGCAAGTGCGCTTGAGGAAGTACATGTCATATCACACATCGAACACTTAAAGCAATTAACATGTTTTACTACATGATATCGCAAGAGTTTCTCTGTCGCAAAAAACTTGAAGCAGTGTACGCATTGGTATTTGTGAGCTTATAAAAAAATAGAAATTTAAGATTTAGTTATATTAAAATCCTTATGGTAAATCGCATACTGATAACTTGATTTTGAAATAGTAAATAGTTGTTTTAAGATTTTTGACCTACTGTTATTGGCTACCTGACGGCGACAATGGTCATAAAAAGATGTTTTTGTTCTAAATATGCCACCACACTGGTAACAGGCAGCAAGCTTTTTATTGCAATGTTTTTGAATATGTTCAATTAGACGGTATTTGTTAGCAAAAATCTTCTTGCAGTACTGCCAGTTACATTGAACTTTAGGATTTTTTAGATCTGGAGACCTTTGTATTTCATACTCAAACGATGCATGCTGAAGTAAATGGTCTTGAAACTCGACTATAGATTTAAAAGTTAATTTACACTCAGCCCAGTAGCACTTAAAATCTTCTTTTAAATCGGGTAGTTGATTTCTACCGGCACTACTGAGGGCACATTTGGGTATCTTATTGTTATTTTCGAGCTCAAGTTTTCCCTGAATTAGCAGAGATGTATGGTACCCATGATAATAAGCATGACGTTGAAATTCAACGTGACTTTCGGTATGAAAGTCACATTCCTGCCAGAGACAACCAATTTCTTTATTGTCTGCGTTATTACACATCTTGTTTAGATGGTCCGTGATATGATCATTGAGTTTCCAAATCGTTTTGTAGACAGCAACGCAATCCCGCCAACCGCATGATAACTCTAGAATACTTCTGCCGATTTTATAGGTTTTTGCCTGTAAACATAGTATATGTAATTCTGCATGCAATAATTTCAAGGAATATCTGCATTACCTTTATTTCAGTCTTCAGTATTAACTCCACAGAACTTTTTTTAGACTTTTTAATTGTATCACACTTATTGTTTACTTTTCTTAAATTTGCCATTTTTCGATAGCTGTATTATCGATATACCCACAGAAACAAGTTTGTGGTATTCAATAAAACAATAAGCACAACAAATGAAAAAAAACTGCGTTAATCTTTTGTTTATTGAAATTAAAAATCCAAAGATAAACAAACAAAAAAATGTGTTTACCGCAGAGACACAAAACCTGCCAACTGTACCTCTTTAATTTAACATCTTAACTTTAACTAACTAACTAACTTTAACTTCTAAACAATAAAATAGAAATTTACATCCAACATGCGTTTCAAAAACATTAGAGCTGTATTTTATTGACGAGGAATAAGGAATTACAATACCAATTGCACTATCTATATCCGCTTTGGAATAAGAAAAACTGCAGTTTTGGCTGGTTTTGACATTCAAATTCGGATTCAGATCCAGATACAGCTTAGCTGTATTTTATTGCCGAGGAATAAGGAATTACAACACCAATTGCACTATCTTATTCCTTCTTTGGAATAAGAAAACCAGCTGTTTAGCTGGTTTTGACATTCGAATTCCTTATTAATCGGCAATTAAATACGTCTATTATTTAATTATCAATCCGGGCCAGGAGCGAGATTCTGTTCATGAACATGACTTTTATATACGTCAATAAAAGTTATGTTTGCGTTGAGTTGAGACATGGAGTCTGTTTTTTTTTTATTCAATCGGGGTAATGTTACTCTATACTCTGTGTGTTTGGTTGTGAACCGAGCACGATATGGTGTATACACAGTTTCCTATTTGTTACTCTGAAATGAATATCAGAGTAAGAGCGAGTAAAGTTACCTAGTGTACACACCAAATACTCTTACGCCGTGCAACATTTGCTCGGTGTACTCGGGGTAACAATACTTGCTCGGGTTGAATAAAAAAAGAGATTCATAATGGAAAAATTAAAACATAAACCCTATTCAGCGTTGCCATTATGACGTTAATATCGTCATTGTGTGGATTTTAGCTTCAGAATACGAAGGGACGTTTTTTCAACGGCTCGTAGTACAAAAACGACGTTTTTCAAAAAATAAATAATAATAAATAATTTTTTCTGTAAGAAATAGCTATAGCTTTTTTTTCTCTCTACTACAAGCTACACATATCAAATTAACAAAACAGAAAAATCTTTACTACATTTTGCTTTTATACATTTACCACAATGATCACATTTTTTATAAAAAAAAACCCATACAAATTTTTCATCTAAATTCTCTAATCGCAGTAATTGATATGGGAGCCCCTCGATCCTGGGTCATTTTTTATTTTTTAATTTTTTTATTGAAGGAGAAAATAATCGAAAGAGACATTTGACAACAGATGTCAAATTTGAAAATGCTCAGATCATTTTATTCTGAGAACTTAGAGCACGCTCATACTCTGAGCATTTTTCTTGAGAACTCTTTGACTGCTCTGAACTAATTTATGAAAACGCGAAATGACAGAATATTGTGAAAACTTGTTGTTCTATCTGTAAGTTGATATCGACAACAAAAAACGACATCAATAAAAATACAATTCAGTAAACAAGTTGAATTAAGCGTAAAACATTTGTCTCGTTTCATTTGCTGGGTTCATTTGTGCGTGAGCTAAGATTTTTCTCTCTCTCCACCACCAAAACCATGCAGCTCAGCCGACTGCGCAGCACACACCGATCACAGTCATTAAAGTACGACGGAATCTGATGCCACTATAAGAAATTAATAAAATGGATAAGGGCCTTGCGGCCGAACCCGGGGCCCGATCACTACCAAATTTTAGAAAAAGTATTGTTTATTGGGTATACACATGTGTGTAAAATTGGGTAATTTTTATTTTAAATTTGTATGGGACCCCACGAACCCGGGGCCCGATCACTTCCAAATTTTAAAAGAAAGTATTGTCATCGGAAATACAAATGTTTAAAAAATTTCAGGAAAATCGGGCTGTAGGAAGTGCGTTAAAAATTGATAATTAAAAAAAAATTGTATGAGAGCCCGGGGCCCGATCGCTTCAAAAATTTTACTAAAAGTTTTGTCCATCGGAGATACACATGCGTATAAAATTTGAAGAAAATCGGGAACTTTTTTCATAAAATTTGTATGTGTCCCCCAACCCAGGGGACCGATCTCCCCATAATTTTTACAAAAATTGTATTCCATCGGAGATACACATTTGTATAAAATTTAAGAAAATCGGGGAAATTTTTTAAAATATTTGTATGGGAGCCCCCTGACCCCGAGGCCCGAGGGGCCACAAATTTTAATAGAAAGTATTGTCACCCGAAATATACATGTGTCAATAAAATCGGGCTATGGGAAGTGGGTCAAAAATTTAAAATTTTAAAAACTTTGTCATAGTCCGAATAAGGTTTATAGGAAAAGCAAAATTGGAAAAGTTGTCGAAAAGTTGTTTTGTTTCAGCTGATAATAAAAATGAGCTTGAATCGGCATTTAAGCAAAATATTTCAAAACTTTGTAAATTTTACTTCCTTTTACATAGTAAAATATAGTAATCATGAAAATTTTCGAACTCGGGATTTTTGCATATCCTGAGACAGAAAAAGCAAAAAAAAATCTCTGTCTGTCTGTCTCTCAACTTCCAATTTGGAACTCGTCAAATTCCTACTTTTTATAGGAAATGAAATTCCAATTCTTTTTTTGGTTACTCTGTTCAACCGCAGGAGTCTTGCTTAAGCTTATCTTATGCTTATCTTGGTTTACAATTTATATATGTTGGTTTGTTTTTTTATTTTAATATTTTGATTTTTTATCAATTGACTAACATTTGAATTCTAATTTCTTGGGAAATAAAATACTGCATACATTTTAGCTTTAAAAACATGAACTAAATCAAAAACCCATGTTTTCTACAATAAATGACATTTTTCACGTTTTCATTCTGTGAATAAATTACGCAACACTGCCCTATTACTCAGTTTTCATCGTGTTTTTTGTATTCTCGAGTTTTTTAAAAAAAATAATTAATAAATTAATAAATTTAATTCTTCCAAAATTTATTATTGTCTATTTGAAAAAAATTACTTATTTCTCAGTATTTTTTAATATTTCGTTTTTCATATTGCTTGCTAGAGGTTTCATAGTATTGTATTAATGGCAGCTGTTGACGCAAACGTCGCAAACTATAAATTTATTTACCTAGATATTGGAGCATACAGCAGTGAAGGCGATTCCGGGGTATTTACGAGCAGTAAATTTGGCCAGGCAACATTACAAAATACGTTGCCGTTTCCGGAAAATCTATAAGAGAGATACGATGAAAGAGGAACACGTGTTGATTGATTGGTAATACAAACGGTATAGAAAGATATATAGTAGCTGCATTTTATTGCCGAGGAACAACAACAATTGCACGGTCGAATTTCTTCTTTGGAATTGTGAAAACCTGCTGTTTGGCTGGTTTTGACATTCGAATTCCGAACTCGGCAATAAAATCCAACTTAAATGCAGCTATTATGACAGTAAAAAGGAAAGTTAATATATGACATTTCTATATGTAAGGGTCAGGTTACAATAAGATACTCTAATATTCCTCCTTAACCTGAGAATTATAATTCAATTCCCTTTGCCTCTCTGAATGATCCCAATTTTATCTTGTCCAATGGTTTCGTGAGAGGATCAGCGATTTGCTGATCAGTGCTGACGTAGATCAACTTTATTTAACCTTGGGTGAGTGTGTCTTGAACAAAGTGGTGGCGAATACCAATATGTTTCATCCTGGGATAAAATCCACCATTTGATGCAATTGATATGGCGCTTTGATTATCGCAACAAATTTGCAGCGGCTGATGTTTTCTCTGAAGCTGGTTTTTGAGTCCATTCCACTAAAGTGCTTCTTCAACAGTGGCGGAAAGTGCCATATACTCCGCTTCACAAGATGATATTGCAACAGTTTGTTGCCTTTTGGAGCACCATAATATGGCTCCTCCTTGAGCTATAAATCTGAATCCGGTTGTTGACATTCGATCATCAGTATTTGCTACCCAATCTGCAACAGAGTATCTAACGAGATCATTATCACTTTTCTTAAATTGCAGTTTGTATGACGATGTTCCACGTAAGTATCGTGGTAAATGCTTTACCGCAAGCCAATGACGTGGTCCAGGATTCGAATTGAAACGACTGAGAAAGTTTACTGCGAAACAAATGTCCGAGCGGGAGCACTGAGTTAAGTACATTAGACAACCAATCGCTTCCTGATATGGAATCTTCCTCATTTGCTCGATGTCATCGAACTTGGTAAAACAGTCTTCTTGTGACAATTTTTCAATTGCATTCATTGGTTTTGCGTCCTTCATTCCGAATTTATCGAGAATTTTGCAATGTACTGCTCTTGATCCAGTTCAATTGTACTCGTATCTTGTCGTTGAGTTAGTCGTATTCCAAGAATTTGTGTAGCGTCGCCAACTTCTTTCATGTGAAAATGCTTATGTAGTTTTTTATTAATCTTCTTGAGCGTGTTCGCATCGTTGCAAAATAGCAAGAGATCGTCAAAATATTGAGCTACTATAAGAATCGTTGATTTTATAGTATTAGCAAGGAGCATACTTCGAGTTATGCGATCCAAATGATTTAAGTGCTCGGTCTAGTTCGTGATTCCATACTATACTGGACTGCTTTAATCCATATAAAGCCTTATTTAAACGACAAACTAGTGACGGATTGTTTTTGTCCTTGAAGTATGCAGGCTGTTCCATGTAGATTTTTCCAGATAATTGTCCTTGCAGAAATGCTGTAACGGCGGCCATTTGCTCCACTTTAAGATTTAGTTTAGCAGAGAGAGCGAAAAGGTATCGTATCGAACTATAACGAAAACAGGTGAGTATGTGTCTTTCGCTGCGAATATTCTTTTATGGCCAGCCTTACTTTAAACCGGCTGACATGTCCTGTGACATCACATTTGGTCCGGAATATCCATTTGCATTTGATTGCCTTTTGGTTCTTTGGCAATTTTGATAGCGACCAATTGATGTGACTGAAATTCCTCTTCCATGGCCAGCTTCCAACATTTTGCATCTGTTGTGACGTGCAACACATATATTTATTTACATGTGACATGTACATGATAGGCTGCATGTTTGTGGACTTGTGGCATGCATGGCAGACGAATTGACTTTTCATTCAATAAATGCTATATTGCTTTCAACAAAATGAGTTAGGTATTTTTTGTGGTTAACGGCTGATTAAAGCAACAGCAAAAACTAACCAAATTTTGGTAAATTTTTTGTTTCATGTGTTTACCAACTTATCCATATATAATTTTTAAAAGCCGACTCTGGTGGTGAGAATTATAAATAAAAATTTGGTTAAATATTTCATACCATTTTCTGGTCTATCCAATGTGTTTGTTGTTGTAATTTTTATTTTTTTGTTGAAAGCAATATAGCAAAAGAAAACATTTAAGAAACGAGACCAGTGAATTGTATTAGTGACGAACACAACAGTGGCGACGAGGATTAATTGGAATTCACACGTTAAAATCTTTAAAAATTCTTACGACAGTATCGTCTTATTTTTTTGTGTGAAAAATTGAAAGAAATTTTGAAAATGATGGCTGAAAGGCAGAAAAAGACTGACGATATGATTGCGTTGTTGGTGACGCAGTTAACGCTTCAGGCAGAAGGGCAGCAGCAAACAGCAAAAACGGAAAGTGCGCAGATAGCATCAATGCATAAGAAACTGTCGGAACGCATGGAGAAATTTGTGTATTGCGCTGAAGACAATTTGACATTCGAATTGTGGTACCAGCGATACGAAATTATTTTTACGTCTCAGGCGGCTACAATGACAGCAGTACAAAAGGTGGATTTGCTGACAGAGAAACTCTCTACAGCCGATTACCAAAGGTTTTCCAATACGATTTTGCCACTAACAAAAGACACCATTCCTTTCGATGATGCAGTGAGGGAGCTTAAGCGCATTTTTGGCCGAAAGGAATCACAATTTTCGTTGCGTTACAAGTGTTTGAAAATGGAGAAGGAAGCTAGTGAAGGGTTTTCAGAGTATGCGGCACGTGTAAACGTAATATGTGAAAAATTCGATAAGGCGAATTGTACACCTGACGATTTTAAAGTTTTGATGTTTGTGCAAGGACTCAACAAATCGCAAGATGCGCAGACTCTGGAGAAGCTGCTTATAAGTTGGACGGCCAAGAGATACAACACGATGAAGCTAGTGCTGGCGGTGATGTGAGACCCAAGCTGACATTAAGAGATGTTGTCAATATTGCAACACGGTTAAGCAGCCTCAAAGTCTCGTGCGAAGAGCAAGCCATGAGCGCTTCAGGAGACCCAGTAAAGATGCTTGGGAGATTTACGGCACGATTGAGATTGCATGACCGAGAAGACGTAGGTACGTGTTATGTAGCAAATTCCAATTTAAACGTGCTTGGAAGTGATTGGATGGAAGCTCTGGATCTATGGAGCGTGCTCATTGCAAGCGTCTGCAACAAGGTTGTGGAAAAGATAGGCAGCACAAAAATTAGCGAGGAAATCAAGCAAAAATTTCCATCGCTTTTTATTAACTCGTTGGGTCTGTGCAAGGTGAAGGCATCTTTAACACTAAAGCCGGGAACTAAATCAATCTTTCGCAACAGGCGCCCGGTGCCCCTCGCAGTAGCGGAGTCGATTGAAAATGAGCTTAAGCGATTGCAATTGTTGGGAGTAATCAGTCCGGTCGATTATTCGGATTTCGCCGCACCATTAGTAGCTGTAAAAAGAAAGGACGGGCGCATACGCATTTGTGCCGATTATTCAACAGGCTTGAATGAAGCACTTGAACCGAACAAGCATCCGTTGCCTACGCCTGAAGAAATTTTTGCAAAGTTGAGTCAGTACCGAGTGTTCAGTAAAATTGACCTGTCCGACGCTTTTTTGAAGGTGGAGATGGATGACGAATCGACGCGTCATGACGATCAACACGCATTGTGGACTATTTCAAGTAAACCGCCTGCAACCAGGTGTGAAGACAGCTCCAGGCATTTTCCAGCAATTAATCGACACGATGATGAGCGGAGCTAACGGCACTTTTCCCTTCATTGACGATTTTATTGTTGGAGGTAGAGACGAGAAAGATCATCGAGGCAATCTCTTCGAAGCATTGAAGCGCATCCAAGAATACGGTTTTCGGCTTAAGCTCGATAAGTGTTTGTTTGGCCAGAACGAGTTAGAGTTTTTGGGCCACATCGTTGACGCAAATGGCTTACGACCAAATCCCCAGAAAATCGAGATGCTGATGCGGTCGCAAATTTGAGCATCAGACCGATGACAAGCCATTGTTAGCAATTTTTGGATCGAAGAAAGGCATTCCGGTTTACACGGCTAGCCGGTTACAGCCTTACGCACTCATCATGCTCACTTACGAGTTCACCATCAAATACGTGGACACGCATAGTTTTGCGTATACAGACTTCATTTCAAGATTGATTTCCGGTCACGAGAAACCAGATGAAGAAGTTGTCATTGGAGGTTTGGAAAAATTAAGCTTCGTTGGCGGATGTTTCGCAATCGATACAGCAAAACAGCTACCAGTAACGTTTGAAGCTATGCAATATGAAACCAGCACATGTGAAACATTGCCAAAAGTCTCCGACCTCATCAAAAACGGGTGGCCGCGATCACCGAAGCAGATAAGGGAACCAGAGGTTGCAAAATTCTTTCCTCGACGAGAAGGACTAACGACCATTTAAGGGTGCGTATTTTATGGCGATCGCATTATCGTTCCGAGTCGCTACCGTAATCGTATCCTTGCCGAGCTCCACCAAGGCCATCCAGGAGTGGCTCGGATGAAAATGTTGACACGGAGCAAGGTGTACTGGCCATCAATTGACGAGGACGTCGAAAAACTTGTGAAGCTATGTGGAAATTGTGCTATTAACGCTAGAACACCAACCAAGTGCACGTTGCAGTCGTGGCCAGTTCCCAAGGGCCCGTGGTCGAGAGTGCACATTGATTTTGCTGGGCCCGTTGAAGATTTTTGGTACTTGGTGATCGTTGACGCATTTAGCAAGTGGCCAGAGGTTTTTAAAATGCAGCCAACAAACAACCGAAAAGACGATCGAACGTTTAGAGGATGTGTTTTCCCGCCAAGGACTCTGCGACACCATCGTCTCAGACAACGGTTCCCAATTTGTGTCAGAAAGATTCCAGTCGTTCTGCAGGGAAAACGGCATCGAACACATCAGAACGGCACCGTTTCATCCTCAATCAAATGGTCAGGCCGAAAAATTTGTTGAATCGTTGAAGATCGGATTAAAAAAATTAGAAGGAGAAGGTAATGCCAATCAAATTTTGCGCAAATTCTTGATGTGCTATCGTTACACACCTTCGTTTGCTCTCGGCATGAAGTCACCCTTTTAAGTGATGATGGGACGACCGATGAAAATTAAGTTAGACTTGTGTAAAATAAGAACCAATCGTCCGATTGAGCGCAATACAAAAATGGAACAACAGTTCAACCGGCACCACGGCGCAAGGTGGAAGGAGTTCGAAGCTGGTGATGAAGTGCTGGTCAAAACGTTCTGTAACAACATGTGGAAATGGTCACCCGGAGTAGTTGTCAAGAGATGTGGATTGGTAAACTACTTAGTTTTAACAGAAACAGCGATGGGCAAGAGGGAACTTAAAAGCCATGCAAACCAAATGAAAAGAGGAAGGTAAATTTCTCGATGACCACGACAACATTTTTCTGGACGATTTTGGGTTATCAGCACCAACAAAACGTTTTGTGGGCCAGATATCGCCCAAAAGATTATAAGCAGTTGCTGCTTAATACACAACTATTTATTCGATAAAAATAGTTCAAGATATTGTTACGAAATTTAGGCTCTCGAATTCGTAAAGGATTTTGCAAATAAAACACAACACAAGTTTATCAATAACATAACAAATACATGTGCAATAATGTACGAATAATTATTTTTAAATATTTTTAAATTTTTACTAGTATTTTTATTTATTACTAGTAAGTCGGTTAATCGGTCTGACAGATAATGATTTTCAATATTGGCAAATTAAACATAAATAGTTATCGGTATTGGTGGTCAGCCATCAGCAGAAATAGGGGGAATAACACAGAATGCTCTAGAATTGCATGTGGCCGTAACTATCTCTGACTGGTGGAAGTGCGATCAAACCTCCACGTGGTGGCCGCTGGTAATTTTCCTCCAATGCAGGAAAAGCTGAATGATCGGGCTAGTCCCTTCAAAGTAAGGTTGGCGCGAGGCCAATAACCTCGCCTGTAAAAAAAATTATTATTACGGAACCCAAAATCAGCCTAGAATACACTGATGAACGACGACGACCACGGCAACGAAAACGGCTAAACGATTTAAGAATTTTCTCATGGAACGTACGCTCACTTTATAGAGCTCGAGCTGCACAGCAGCTAGCCGATACCCTGTCCAAATATAATGCTGACTTAACAGCAATTCAGGAGATGCGGTGGACAGGGAATGGTGTCTTACAAAAATCAGAATATGACATATATTACAGCTGTCATGCAAGGCATCATGGGCTCGGGGTGGGGTTTCTAGTCAGCAAAAGAATGAAACCCACCGTTATCGGCTTTAATGCAGTAAATGAACGGCTATGCACCCTTAGCGTGCGGCAAATTTAAAAACATAAGCCTCATAAACGTTCACGCACCTACATAGGATTCTCCAGATGATAAAAAAGAAGAATTCTTTGAATCAGTCGAATGGGAACTCCATGCCTGCCCTCAGTATGATGTAGAAATCATTCTGGGGGATATGAATGAATGCTATATAGGTAGGAAGCCAGTATTCAGGCAGTACATTGGCACCCATAGCTTACACGAGAACACTAATGACAATGGACAACGAGTCATAGAGATGGCAGCAAGCAATAATTTGGTCGTTGCGAGAACAAGGTTTGCGCGTAAAAATATCCACAAAGCCACCTGGGTATCTCCCGATGGAGCCACTCGCACCAGAGAGTAAGTCCTGGGGCTGAGATTTCGGGCGTAGAGGAGAAATGGACACGCCTTAAGAATACTGTCATTAGTACTGCTGACTCCATCTTAGGCAGTAGTCGTAGAGATCGAAACGACTGGTTCGATGACGAATGTAAGCTAGCGACTGAACGTAAGAATGTTGCGTACCGAGCAATGCAACAATCTCATAGAACGCGGGCACGCGAAGATGAATATAAAGAGCTCAGAAGATAAGAAAAAACAGTTCACCGGCGAAAGAAAGCAGCCTGGGAGAAGAATCTCGTCCGTGAACTGGAACAGTACAGAGAGCAAGGACCAAACCAGGCGCGGAAGTTCTACCAAAGAGTCCGCGGTATGACGCAATATACACCGCGTTGCACATACTGCAAGGACAAAGAGGGTAATCTGATCGCCGATCTTAAAGGCATTTTCGAGCGATGGGAAGAGCACTTTCATGAGTTGCTAAATGACCAGCTAACTAAGGAATTGGAGGCTCCACTAATGACCGAAGATCATACTATGATGCCGTCACCAATCATAGTCGAAGTTAGCAGAGCGATAAATCGGCTCAAAAATAATAAGGCCCCGGGATCTGATGGGATCCCAGCGGAACTGATAAAAATAGGAGGCCCCACATTACACCAAGCAATTCATGAAATAATAGTGCAATACATAAGAAGGGAGATATCACAAAATGCAGCAATTATCGCGGTATAACGTTGTTGAGTACCGCGTATAAGATTTTCTCCTCTATCCTTCAAGACAGGATAGCCCCATACGCTAAAGTTATCATTGGTCCATACCAGTGTGGCTTCATCCCAGGCAAATCAACAACTGATCAGATTTACACCCTAAGGCAGATGATGGAAAAATGTCTAGAGTTTCAAAACTCACTACACCATCTTTTTATAGACTTTAAAGCCACCTATGATAGCATAGCCAGAGTAGAACTTTATAAAGCCATGAGAAAATTCGGCATCCCAAATAAACTGACACGACTATGTAGGTTGACCATGACCAATGTTATGAGCCAAGTAAAAATATCCGGATCACTATCAAGCCCATTCAACATCTATAGCGGGCTCCGACAAGGAGATGGACTGGCCTGCGTCCTCTTCAACCTGGCGTTGGAGAAAGTGATCCGAGACTCTGACGTAACGGTGAGAGGAACCATCCTCTATAATTCCATTCAGATACTGGCTTACGCAGACGATATTGACATTGTTGGTAGAAACCAAAGAGCTGTACAGGAAGCTTTCATCCAGATAGAGCAGGCGGCACGAAATCTGGGGCTGCACATAAATGAGAGCAAAAAGTACATGGTGGCCACGTCTGCGAGTAGAAGATCCAACATTGGTCCCTCAATTTAGATAGTGGAGCGCCAATTTGAAGTAGTGCAATCCTTTAACTATCTCGGGTCAACTATAGCAGCCGATAACAGCATGGAACCAGAAATACGCTCACGGTTGGTTAAAGCCAACAAAGCCTACTATAACCTGTCAAGACTCTTTAAATCCAGGAACTTAACCATAACATCCAAGCTGCTGATATATAAGACAATGGTCATACCAGTACTTACATATGGATCCAAGACTTGGGTACTTAGCAAAAAGCATTCTGACCTCTTAGCCTCGTTCGAGAGAAAAGTCTTACGGAGAATTGTTGGCCCCGTATGTGAGGAAGGACGATTCCAGAGACTCCATAATGATGAGATCTACGAGCGTTACCGCGATGTCGACATCGTGAAGAAAATTAAGCTCGGTAGGCTCCGGTGGGCAGGACACCTAGCTCGCATGAGTGAAGAGGATCCTGCTCGGAAAGTCCTTTGCGGTAGGATTTATGGAACACGACAGCGAGGCCGGCCAAGCCTACGCTGGAAGGATGGCGTAGACCAGGACGCCCAGAGTTTAGGGATGCCAAACTGGATGACATCGGGTCGAAATCGGGACCGGTGGAGAGACTTTTTGCGGGAGGCCAGGACCGGACCCCTGTTGTAGAGCCAAATATTATGATGAGTTATCGGGCCGATTTTCTCTACTTTAATTATATGGAAATTTATCAGACGGTTAACTATTTTGAAACACAATTTTTACTAACATTCAGTTCTTCCGATAAGTTTGTTGTTAAGCCGGCCATCAGTGTAATTTTCAATATCCAAACAAACCGATTGTAATTTTGTAAGCTTCAGCTTTTTGCACTCTGGATAACTTTTACCATATTGTAAAGGTGGGAGCAGGATCGTCATGTAATATGCTTCGCTACTACAAGATAACGCTAATAACCAAGCGAGCCCCGATGTTCTTCTATTGGTCTCCACTAGTCCTGGCTATTACGCCTACGACTTAGACCTTTGGCAGTTTCCTGCACCCAATGTGGGATTCCAATGAAGTGGAACCTAAGAATACTTTAGAGTTTAAAGCTCGCAAGCCCAATAAAACGCAGTTGGTATCGGTTGGATGTCCAATCTTTAATTGACAACTTTATTATAATTTTGGTGCTTATTTATAGTAGTCCGATGACTCAAAAACATAGTACATACTAAAATATAAATATATAAAACACATACATACAAGTTTAGATCGATTCCCGAGCCAATACACTATATTGTGCTGGTCAGCATTATGGCATTATTGCATACCAATATACCGAACATTCTTAATTGTTTTGGGTCGCTTGCATATATTGCTGAGGTGATATATATATTTACCAGCGCAGGCAAGTGACCTTATTATTTTATTCATAATTCTATTATTTGCTCGGTCAGCGCCATGCACAGCGAGGGTAAATGACCGAGCGTTATTTACTTTTTTATGATCAGCGCTCGCTTGCTTACAATGCTTTCTGTGCATTTTGTTGTCATAGGCAAACGACCGCCGATCGTACTCTCATTACTTTGTATGCTATCGGGCTCATGCATGGAGTGTGCCAACAATGTAATAAGACTCTTTTTTTGTTCGTTCACTCGTTGAGTGTTACTGCTTTAATATTTTAATTGCAGTTCATATGCAGAGGGCAATATGAGGAATGCAATTAATCGGGACTATAGGAATCAAGAATTCGATCTTACCTTGAATACTACGTGAGCGCTGGTACGCTCTCTTCACAATAGAGCAAAAAGCACATAGGCCCGATTTTATGAACGAGGATATATAAAAAAAAAAATCCGAGAGTATAGATTAATCTTCAACCGAGGATTTTTTTAATCGATTTTATGAACGACGATAAATAATATGACGATAATAATTAATGCACGGTTTAACAGCAGTTTTACCGCAGTTTTTTGTATGAGCTGCAACACATGTGTTTGATTTTTAAATTTTTATTTACTAACATTTATATTTAAAGCAATATATTCTTCGGTAATGCATTTCCATGTTTAATTTTTTTAAAAAAACTATCTGAATTAGTTTTTAAAATTGTTTTATTTGTAAAAAAAAACAAACAAAAAATATCATCTAGCACTCAATACATTCAAAAGGTTTGTTTATTGATACCTCAAAGCTTCAAAATCAACAACTACAATTTTTTTATCCTCTGATTTAGACACCAAAAAGAGAAGATTGTTTATCGTGTTTCATAAAATGCAAACGCCGATTAATACGAGGATTAATCTTCTATCCGCGTTCATAAAATCGGGCCATTGAGTATTTTTCTTTAACCAGAAGTTGGTCAAATACAAAATTTAATTTGTGGCTCAGTTTTAGCCCAGTTTTGCATACCACTTTACTGTATTGTTACAGTAGAGAATATTTCGTCTTTCTTTTGTTTTACCTCTTCTTAGGCTCTTACTCTCTTTAATTCTCTGTTGTTTCGGGATTGTTCCATGACCACGAGTAAGACTGGTAGTGATGGGCGAAATCGATCTAACCAAATGTTTTTAAGGAGATCACTTAAAAGTTCGAAATGACCGAACTGGTAAGCAAAAAAAGAGCAGGTTAAAAAGATCGATTCGTTCATTCACAAACTGTTTAGCGAAAGATCAGGTTAAAAAAGATCGACTTGCTCATTTGTTCACTGAGCTGGCTAGTAAAAGAGCAGGTTAAAAAATATCGACTTGCTCATTCGTTCACTAACGAACTGGCTAGCAAAAGAACAGGTTAAAAAAGATCGACTTGCTCATTCGTTCACTATCGAACTGGTTGGCAAAAGAACAGGTTAAAAAAGATCGACTTGCTCATTCGTTCACTATCGAACTGGTTGGCAAAAGAACAGGTTAAAAAAGATCGACTTGATAATTCTTTCACTGAACTGGTTAGCAAAAGAACAGGTTAAAAGTCAATTGTTTATTTCCTTTGTCTCGTTGCTACATAGAAAAACAACTGAAAATTAGATTTGATTTACAACACTTTAATAATCAAATCAAAAATCAGTTTAGATTCACAATCACATGGCAAACTATTTTTGCACGTGTAGCATTTTTTTTATATGAGAATAAACTGTTTAACATCAGAATCAGTAAAATTGTTTGCCAAATTTTAAATTGTAATTTAAAACTAGTTTGCCACTTTTTATATATTGTATAAATAATTGTATGCAGATTATAGCCTATTTTAAATACCTGCGTAATTTTTATTTCAATCGGTCGTTTAGTTTTTGTAGTATTATAACCAGCAGCTTAAATTTTAAGGATTTTGGGCGAACAATTATTTTTGCAATCCATGTAACAAAAAATGCTGCATTTAGTTCAGATTAACCTCCAACACTCTATAAAGGCTTCGGCCTCCCTCTTACTCCGTCTGCTTAAAGTCGTAGAAGACATCGTGTTAATCCAAGAACCATGGATTGTTAGCAACAATCGATCAGCGATGGAGATGTCACTGCCGAACAATTGAAGACTCACCAAGGATCACGTGGGATCTCTCCCTGTTGATAACCTGGAGAGATTCATTGCAGAGACAAGAAGACGTAACACCAGTCTTATTTAGATGACAAACCCCCCTCCACAATCACCATAAAATCATAGGAAGACACTATTTAAACGTACACTCTGATCTTATATATGCGATAAGTAATGTCGGCCTTGATAGTGCTGACACTCGTACAACTATCTCCAACGATCTGATAAATGAGGACAAACTGCTTTGGGGGCTAGAAAGCTTCAAACCATACAAATCTGCAGGATCTGATGGCATAATTCCTGCCGAGCTGCAAAGGACTTCGGATATTATCCTTCCTTTGCTGAAAACAATTCTAAAGAGTTGTCTCGATCTGGTCCACATTCCAGTTTTATGGAGAGAAATCGTGGTTTTCATACCCAAAGCCGGCAAATACTCGCACGTTAGTCTAAAGGATCTCTGACCAATCAGTGTTACATCATTCCTGTTAAAGACACTGGAAAGACTGATCGATATCTACATACGCTCACGCATTGACAAAAAAGACTCCTGTCTACAGATCAGCACGCGTATTGTAAAGGCAAGTCTGTAGAAACAGCTCTGCACACACTGGTTCGTTCTATTGAACATTCCCTTTACCACAAGGAGTACACAATCCTATATATTGAAGGTGCTTTTAACAACGTCAACACATCTGCGATTACGGACACGCTGTTGACTTTGAGGGTACACGACTCGCTTGGCGAATTGATTAATATTCTGCTCACAAGTAGGATTATTAATTCAAAGCTGGGCGTGTCGTCTGCCAGAAGATCTGTCTGCAGAGGAACCCCACAAGGTGGAGTCCTGCCCCCCCCCCCCTTCTATGGAACTTAAATGGTAAATGAACTGCTGGTATACCTAAGAGGTGAGGGCCGTAGAGTAATCGCTTATGCGGATGACGTTGCTATTGCCGTCTCAAGAAAATACCCGAATACCTTAAAGGAAATCCTGCAAAATGCTCTCAACAATCTAATTTCTGGACAGATGGCTGTGGTTTAGGGGTAAATACTCACAAAACTGAGCTTGTGCTATTCACCAGAAAATATAAAGTTCCACTTAGGAACCCTCCTTCTATAAAAGGTATAAGCATAACATTTTTGATAGAGCCAAATATTTGGGTCTTATTTTGGACAAGAAGCTGAGCTGGAAACCTAACATACAAGAAAGAATTCGTAAAGCCACAGTGGCACTCTTCTCATGCAAAAAAGCCATTGGTAGCTGTTGGGGTCTTCAACCCCTCTATATAAAGCGGTAGTAAGACCTACTCTTCTATACGGTGTGACTGTATGGTGGACTTCTTTAAATAAAAAAGTAAACCTTGACATAGTAAACAAAGTCCAAAGATAAGCTAGTCTATATATGAGCGGAGCACTTCGTACAACCCCCTCCGCCGCATTGGACATATTTTTTTTTAAATAGAAATGCCAAGGGAGGACTCCCTGAATGACTTGCGTCACGGCAATTAGTTGGGCTAAGCCCTTTATTAAAACTCAAATTCAAAATAGAATAAAAATCGAAGGAATGTGATTTACAAGCTTTTTTGTAGGTTTCAATTTATTTTCTCAGAATTCTCCCTGATTCATTGAAAAAGCAATACGAAAAACGAACACGAATTTAAAACGACGCGAGTCCAAATACTTTTATCAATGAATCATGGTCAGGGAAAACTACAAAAAACCTTGACCAAGAAAATATTACAAATCTTAAAAATAATGTAAATAATACTGATATTTTTTTTCACGTGACAACGTCTCACTACAAGGTATAAGGGGGTGCATGTTCAAAAAGTAAAATGTTAAATGTCCCACTGTTGTGAGACACTGTTAAGTGAGACACTTTTAAGTAATCCACTTTTAAATGTCAGTACTTTGGGAACTATGCCATTTCCCAAGCGATTCGCATGAAATTCGGAATGTAGGACTAAGATACGACTATAAGACTTGTTCCTATGGAAATTCTGTGATCTGGCCAATAGGGTCTGGGATTTTTGGAACCAAGCCATTTCTCAAGGGATTCGTATGAAACTCGAAATGTAGGACTTATGTGTGACTATAAGACTTGTTCCTATTGAAATTCTGGGATCTGGCCAATAGGGTCAGGGATTTTTGGAACCAAGCCATTTCTCAAGGGATTCGTATGAAACTCGGAATGTAGTACTAATATGTGACTATAAGACTTGTTCCTATGGAAATTCTGGGATCTGGCCAATAGGGTCTGGGATTTTTGGAACCAAGCTATTTCTCAAGGGATTCGTATGAAACTCGGAACTATAAGACTTGTTCCTATGGAAATTTTGGGATCTGGCCAATATGGTCTAGGATTTTTGGAACCAAGCCATTTCTCAAGGGATTCGTATGAAACTCGGAATGTAGGACTAATATGTGACTATAATACTTGTTCCTATGGAAATTCTGGGATCTGGCCAATAGGGTCTGGGATTTTTGGAACCAAGCCATTTCTCAAGGGATTCGTATGAAACTCGGAATGTAGGACTAATATGTGACTATAAGACTTGTTCCTATGGAAATTCTGGGATCTGGACAATAGGGTCTGGGATTTTTGGAACCAAGGGATTCGTATGAAACTCGGAATGTAGGACTAATATGCGGCTATAAGACTTCTTCCTATGGGAATTCTGGAATATGATCATTGTGGTCTGGAATTTCGGGAACTAAGCAATTTCTCAAGCGAATCGTGCCTTTTAATTTAATCGTAATATTGGCCACAACGTCAAAGAATTTCACTCCAACCGCGCGTAAAGATTACACACACATTTTTTTTAACAGCTCTTACTTCTCCTACTACTATCAACGCAACTGCATTACTATGTTTGTGCAGTGATATGATATATTTAATATGTACCCACCTCACAATAAATTGTTATGAACATTTAAATCAGCTTATAAATGCAACTGCATTACTATGTTTGTGCAGTGATATGATATATTTAATATGTACCCACCTTACAATAAATTGTTATGAACATTTAAATCAGCTTATAAATTTTTATTCTGTTGTATGTGATGTGATTGATGATCATGTATGTGGTTTCAATAACATACATTCAAGCAGAGCAGAACGAAACAAACATATGCAGTAGTAGGCTGCGGTCAAGATTACACGCACATATTTTTTTAACAGCTCTTACTTCTCCTACTATTATCGACGCAACTGCATTACTATGTTTGTGCAGTGATATGATATATTTAATATGTACACACCTCACAATAAATTGTTATGAACATTTAAATCAGCTTATAAATTATTTATTCTGTTGTATGTGATGTGATTGATGATCATGTATGTGGTTTCAATAACATACAATCAAGCAGAGCAGAACGAAACAAATATATGCAGTAGTAGGCTGCGGTCAAGAATTCAGCCGCTGCGCAGTTTATGCTGCATTTTGATCAACAATTCACTTTTCAGCCAATGCCGTAAAGATAATCGACTGCGCAGTTTACGCAGCTACTTAAAATTGGATGCAAATAGCAAAATGTAAATGTCAAATTGTCGCCCTACAAGCAGACTGTAAGTCAGTTCAAAATATAGCCGCAATTTCGTGCATACTGACTGCCTGCCATTTATTTGTGCAGCACAAGCTGCGAAGCTTCTTAATTCTTTACCGCAGCCGTAGTGATAGTATAGTCTCTGTTCATTTTCTATCAGTGCTCTGCTCTGCTCTTTCTATCAACATTGCATAAAATGATACAGTGCTCTCAGTCATCATCGAGCGCTCAACACGAGCACACGCAGATCACGCATCATATCGTCAAGCTACCTGCTACCGATTGAGAAAAAAAAAAAACCCAAAACCAAAAGCGAGCATTTCGCTACATGCTACTTTTTATTTTTTATTATTTCACTAATTATTTTTTAATTTCAGAAATATTTTTCTTTCATTTCATATATACTTTCAGAAAAGATCTTCCTTTCGATCAGCCCTATAAAATGGGGAAAAAAGCAAAAAGGACGGAAAAAGTAAACGAGGTCTTATCCTTAATTAAGGAACAAGTAACCAACCATGGTGGGGATTTCCTCTTGTCGTTGTACCGAAGGCTGGATGAAGTGAACCAGCTGTGCGATTCAGCGACTTCAGAGGAGGAAACCATGAGCGTTGCCGAGGAATCGGATACTGAAGTGCCCGAATCCAGCAGTGGTGGAGAGGATAACTCCAGCGACGAAGACAGTCGCAAAGCTTGGTCTTCTCCCGAAACCATCCCCGCAAAGGCAAAAAAAAGGAGGTTGTCTGGAAATTCCAGACCATCAACGCCACCAACATCATCTTCTCCTGGAGTGGCTGCTGTTGATAAAAAAATTGCTGTTGATAAAACAGCTTTACCAAAAGAGTCCCAAAAGGTCTCAAATAAGAAGGCACCACCACCAGTCGCCCCATCAAGCCAAAAATCCCAAACTACGGGACCAACAGCAAAACCTTTTGCCATGCCGCCAATAGTCTGCTTCAGAGTAAACGTCGCTGAACTATCAAAGTTCACGAAGAGCGCCAACATTAGTTGCAGAATTCGCAACATCAACAGCAACAAATCAGTCGTTACGGCCATGAACAGAGATGGCCATCAGCTAATTCGGTCTTTCCTACAATCGGTGTCCCTGTACTAGTGGTGAAACCCTTCAAATCTCAAAGGACTGACAAGAAATTTAATCATTTCATTGTCGAGCTAGAGAAGAACTGCGATAAAGCGGCAGTTTGCTCAAAAACCCTCCTTTTTAACCAGTTGGTGCATTGGGAAAATCGGCGGGCATTATTCAATGCAGAAACTGCCAAAAATTTGGACATGTCGGAAGTAATTGCGGCATGAAATATAGATGCGTCAAGTGCAAAGATGAGCACTTGCCTGGCCAATGCCCAAGAAATGCAGACAATATAAAAGACGACAACGTTTTCTGCACAAACTTCCAGAAAAATGGACATCCTGCAAACTATAAAGGATGTCCAAAATATAAGGAAAAGATGGCTGAAAAGCTTAAAACCGCACAAAAGAAGAAGGAACAACATAAATTCGCCCAGATGTCTGCTTCAAAAGCCATAATAAGGGAGTAAGTTTTGCTAGTATAGCTGCTATGGGGACTTCCAGCAAGCCAGCAACGATCAGCAAGCCTCTAACAAGCAGCCATGCAGCATCAAACAGCAAACCAATAAAAAAGCCAGCCGTTAAACCTGTACCATCTACCGGAAAAGCCAACATCTTCGACGATACGGGAAGGCTATTTGGAGCTGACCTCTTTACAATTTTACAGAAGGCAAGAGAAGTCGTGCCTGCTAATTATAGCAGTCTTGATGACAGGTCCAAAACAACCGTTTTGGGTCGACTTATTTGTGAATTATGTTCACAATAAGCAGGATAAGTATATTCTCATATAATGTGAATTCCATTTATTCGTTAGCTAGGCGTATCACAATAACATTATTTATTAAAACTAATAAACCTGACATTCTTCTTTTACAGGAAACAAATCTCACTGGGAGAAATCCGTTCAGTCCAGACGGATACAATATCCACAGGGTCGACAAAGGCAGTGGACGCTCTGGGACGGCGGTCCTTATCAGGAACACTATGGCAGGCGAAAAGGTGCAAATCAGTGGTCTACGTAGCATGGAAGCAACAGCTGTCAGCATTAAAGTCAACAAAGTGGAGACCTTGCTGGTGATATTGGTGTACAATCACTGTAACGCAACGATGGAAGACATCCAACGGGATTTGCAAACTGTCTGCAACACCTCCTCTAGACACACATACTGTGTTGTTGGAGGTGATTTTAATGCTAGACATCCTCGATGGCAGGACGAAGTGTGCAATCACAAATGAAGGGCCATTACAGACTGAATGGACTCAAATCCGCATCAGCACACAATTGCTATAGTTTCACAGCCCCGGAAGACGTACCCTCGGACACCGTCAACGCTGGATTTCTTTCTGGCAACCACAAATTTCTTAAATATTCTACCAGAATTAAAAAATTATTCCTGCTTGGCGCATGATAGCGACTCGGATCATATGGCCATAGAGCTTCGAGTGAGGCTGAACCAGCGAATTGTGCAAGTCACCCCAACACCTGAACTTCACATCAACTTTAAGAAAATAAACTGGAACCGGTTTAGATAAGAAGTTGAAGCTGAACTTCCTATTCCAGCGGCTTGCAGAAATCTGGAGAATACAGAAATTGATGATGCTATCAGAAATTTTGAGATTACAGTGAATTCAGCCATTAATCGGCAGAAAACAATTCGCACTAGCAGGGATCGCTTCCAACACTTGCCTGAGCATATACAGGCCATATATGCTCACAAGCAACGGCTTAGGACGCCTTCAGAGAATCTTCAATAGGACACTTAACACAGTCAACGACGAATACCTGTCTGTACTTTCGCAACTGCGTTGTACAGTTAACATGTGTCGTCAAGCTGTGCGGAGGTTTCAGGAAGATGAACTGACCAAACGGCTCCAGGACATCAAACCAGGCCCTGATGCTTTTAGGAAGCTGAACTCTCTGGTTGGAAAGCGTATTTCCATTCCAGAGATTATCACCATTGAAGATCGAACAGTATCCAGCGCTGCTGCTGCAGCGCACCAACGCATCTTCCAGATTTCTTGGAAGAGGTTGAAGGTCTTGTGGAAGACACCACTTCTCCAGAAAATACTATAGTTCAGTTCAGTAAAGAAAATCGCGCCAACGCACCCGTAGACGTCGATACGTTTACCGGAACAGCTGTTGTCAATGATTTGATTATGAGTGGAAAGTCAAAAAAATCATCAGGCACAGATGGGATTTCTAACTTTTTGCTTAAAAAATTACCGGGTATGGCAATTTTGATGTTAACCATCATTTTCAACAATTGCCTACACAATGGCTACTTTCCGTATGACTGGAAGGTGGCCAAGGTAGTACCAGTACCCAAGAAAACTGACCGCTCCAGCGTAACTGGTTACCGTCCAATAGCTCTACTGTGTTGTATCAGTAAAGTATTGGAATCATTGATCCGTAAAAAGATCAATACGTTTTGTACGGAAAGAAATCTTATTCCTTCCTTTCAGTACGGTTTCCGAGAGAAGCACTCTACGCTGCACCCTCTGCTGAAGCTTCACAGTGACGTCACTAAAGGACTGAAAGTCAAAAGTAGTACAGTGGCCTGTTTGCTAGAAATCGAAAAAGCTTTCGATAGTGTCTGGATAAACGGGCTACTGTACAAGCTTATTAGTTTTTGTTTCCCCAATTATATTGTAAAAGTAATTAAAAATTTTCTTTTTAACAGGGTCTTCTTTGTACTGGTGTACGACCGCCCATCGACAAGGAAAATGATCAAAGCCGGAGTTCCTCAAGGTTCCAGACTTGGACCAGTCCTGTATAGCATCTTCACGGTGGATCAACCCACAAATACAGCCGGAACAAGGTCTATGCTCTTCGCGGATGACTCCATAACGTATGCAGTTTCCCGCTCTCCCGAGATAGCTGCCCGAAGAGTGGAGGAACACCTCAGAAATCTTTGGGACTACTACCTGAAGTGGGGACTAAAGATCAACGCCAATAAAACGGAACTCATCTGCTTCCGAGTACCAGCAACCGAAACAAGGATAAGAAAAATCGCAAGCCGGTGCAGAGCCTTAAAAATCACCCTTCCGGATAACACAACAATAAACACCAAGTCAGAGACTAAGTACCTGGGAATCAACTTTACTGAGAGGCTCAAGTTTAACTCTCACATCGACAAAACAATGAAAAAAGCGAACTACGCTCTTCATTTGGTGCACCCGCTACTTAAAAGACAAAACGGTCTGTCAAACAACACCAGGCTGCTTATCTACAAGCAACTCATCAGGCCAGTGATAGCCTATGGCTACCCCATATGGTTCACCGTCTCACCAACAACGATGAAGAAGATCTCCCTATTTGAAAGGAAGGTACTAAGGATCTGTACAGGACTCTGGAGGGTGACAAACAGCTATAAGTTTGTGTCGACTACAAAACTATACGAAGCAGCAGGTCTGCTGCCAATAACTGACCACTTGTTCCGAATGGCGAGGAAATTCGTCGACGCATTGGAAACACATCCAAGTCCTGAGATGCAAGGACTGCGAATCGAGGAAATCGAGCCAAGTCACCGGTACATACACATAAGAGGATTCACTGATGCTAGATTCGATGACATCTTTAACAATCAAGACGTCTCCTTCTACGAGAAGGCGGGCAACCAATATTACAGAGGCTGAAGTTCGCCCTGTTTATACGCCGCTTAATATTTTTCATTCTTATTTTATTTTGAAATTATTGTTTAAAATTTAATTACCTTAAAAATAAACATGTAGTAGATTAAGTAGTAAAAAATATTGTTTAAAAATAAACAATACCAAAAAAAAGACGATGTAAATACGTCGGGCCCCTATTGTTGAGCCGACACATATTAATATTAGTTATAAGTTTAATTTTAAATCAAAATTGTATATTACTTTAATGTTTAATAAAAATATCTTAATCTTAGATACAGTGCTCTGTGAGAGAGAAAAAAATACAAATGTTACAAAAAAGAGCCAAGGCCATTCACAAGTTGCAAGCGAAGTTGCTGTTGCTGCTATTTCCTTTTCTTTTGGCTTATCTTATCCTTACTCATGTGTCATGTATACAGTAAGTTCGATTGCTGGTTTGATGTTCGATCGTAAGTTGGATGTCTGCCACTGAACAACGAATCAACCATCGAACATTGAGTCAAGCATCAAACATCATACATGGCATTAAGCATCGGTTCAACATAACTATTCGATCAACTACAGAAATAAGAGAACAATGCAAAAGAAATTTAATGAGAAATAATTGGCCTGCATGTTTGAAAGCGACATTTCGAAGCATGGGCAGCACTACTCACTACTTTTCTCTTCTAATTTAATTTAAAACTACTCAAATTTTTTATGAGTTGAAACCAAAAGCTGCATTACTGTGTTTCGGCAGTAATATGCAGAAAGAGAAGATTTAGAGAACACCGTGGTGGAGGTTTCTCTCCCTGATTGTAACAAAAAATACTGCATTTAGTTCAGATTAACCTCCAACACTCTATAATGGCTTCGGCCTCCCTCTTACTCCGTCTGCTTAAAGTCGTAGAAGACATCGTCCTAATCCAAGAACCATGGATTGTTAGCAACAATCGATCAGCGATCGAGATGTCACTGCCGCACAATTGAAGACTCACCAAGGATCACGTGGGATCTCTCCCTGTTGATAACCTGGAGAGATTCATTGCAGAGACAAGAAGACGTAACACCAGTCTTATTTAGATGACAAACCCCCCTCCACAATCACCATAAAATCATAGGAAGACACTATTTAAACGTACACTCTGATCTTATATATGCGATAAGTAATGTCGGCCTTGATAGTGCTGACACTCGTACAACTATCTCCAACGATCTGATAAATGAGGACAAACTGCTTTGGGGGCTAGAAAGCTTCAAACCATACAAATCTGCAGGATCTGATGGCATAATTCCTGCCGAGCTGCAAAGGACTTCGGATATTATCCTTCCTTTGCTGAAAACAATTCTAAAGAGTTGTCTCGATCTGGTCCACATTCCAGTTTTATGGAGAGAAATCGTGGTTTTCATACCCAAAGCCGGCAAATACTCGCACGTTAGTCTAAAGGATCTCTGACCAATCAGTGTTACATCATTCCTGTTAAAGACACTGGAAAGACTGATCGATATCTACATACGCTCACGCATTGACAAAAAAGACTCCTGTCTACAGATCAGCACGCGTATTGTAAAGGCAAGTCTGTAGAAACAGCTCTGCACACACTGGTTCGTTCTATTGAACATTCCCTTTACCACAAGGAGTACACAATCCTATACATTGAACATTGTGCTTTTAACAACGTCAACACATCTGCGATTACGGACACGCTGTCGTCTGGGCGTGTCGTCTGCCAGAAGATCTGTCTGCAGAGGAACTCCACAAGGTGGAGTCCTGCCCCCCCCTTCTATGGAACTTAAATGGTAAATGAACTGCTGGTATACCTAAGAGGTGAGGACCGTAGAGTAATCGCTTATGCGGATGACGTTGCTATTGCCGTCTCAAGAAAATACCCGAATACCTTAAAGGAAATCCTGCAAAATGCTCTCAACAATCTAATTTCTGGACAGATGGCTGTGGTTTAGGGGTAAATACTCACAAAACTGAGCTTGTGCTATTCACCAGAAAATATAAAGTTCCACTTAGGAACCCTCCTTCTATAAAAGGTATAAGCATAACATTTTTGATAGAGCCAAATATTTGGGTCTTATTTTGGACAAGAAGCTGAGCTGGAAACCTAACATACAAGAAAGAGTTCGTAAAGCCACAGTGGCACTCTTCTCATGCAAAAAAGCCATTGGTAGCTGTTGGGGTCTTCAACCCCATATAACCCATTGGCTATATAAAGCGGTAGTAAGACCTACTCTTCTATACGGTGTGACTGTATGGTGGACTTCCTTAAATAAAAAAGTAAACCTTGACATAGTAAACAAAGTCCAAAGATAAGCTAGTCTATATATGAGCGGAGCACTTCGTACAACCCCCTCCGCCGCATTGGACATATTTTTTTTTTTAAATAGAAATGCCAAGGGAGGACTCCCTGAATGACTTGCGTCACGGCAATTAGTTGGGCTAAGCCCTTTATTAAAACTCAAATTCAAAATAGAATAAAAATCGAAGGAATGTGATTTACAAGCTTTTTTGTAGGTTTCAATTTATTTTCTCAGAATTCTCCCTGATTCATTGAAAAAGCAATACGAAAAACGAACACGAATTTAAAACGGCGAGTCCAAATACTTTTATCAATGAATCATGGTCAGGGAAAACTACAAAAAACCTTGACCAAGAAAATATTACAAATCTTAAAAATAATGTAAATAATACTGATATTTTTTTTTTCACGTGACAACGTCTCACTACAAGGTATAAGGGGGTGCATGTTCAAAAAGTAAAATGTTAAATGTCCCACTGTTGTGAGACACTTTTAAGTAATCCACTTTTAAATGTCAGTACTTTTGGAACTAAGCCATTTCCCAAGCGATTCGCATGCAATTCGGAATGTAGGACTAAGATACGACTATAAGACTTGTTCCTATGGAAATTCTGGGATCTGGCCAATAGGGTCTGGGATTTTTGGAACCAAGCCATTTCTCAAGGGATTCGTATGAAACTCGGAACTATAAGACTTGTTCCTATGGAAATTCTGGGATCTGGCCAATAGGGTCTGGGATTTTTGGAACCAAGCCATTTCTCAAGGGATTCGTATGAAACTCGGAATGTAGGACTAATATGTGACTATAAGACTTGCTCCTATGGAAATTCTGGGATCTGGCCAATAGGGTCTGGGATTTTTGGAACCAAGCCATTTCTCAAGGGATTCGTATGAAACTCGGAATGTAGTACTAATATGTGACTATAAGACTTGTTCCTATGGAAATTCTGGGATCTGGCCAATAGGGTCTGGGATTTTTGGAACCAAGCCATTTCTCAAGGGATTCGTATGAAACTCGGAATGTAGTACTAATATGTGACTATAAGACTTGCTCCTATGGAAATTCTGGGATCTGGCCAATAGGGTCTGGGATTTTTGGAACCAAGCTATTTCTCAAGGGATTCGTATGAAACTCGGAACTATAAGACTTGTTCCTATGGAAATTTTGGGATCTGGCCAATAGGGTCTAGGATTTTTGGAACCAAGCCATTTCTCAAGGGATTCGTATGAAACTCGGAATGTAGGACTAATATGTGACTATAATACTTGTTCCTATGGAAATTCTGGGATCTGGCCAATAGGGTCTGGGATTTTTGGAACGAAGCCATTTCTCAAGGGATTCGTATGAAACTCGGAACTATAAGACTTGTTCCTATGGAAAATTTGGGATCTGGCCAATAGGGTCTAGGATTTTTGGAACCAAGCCATTTCTCAAGGGATTCGTATGAAACTCGGAATGTAGGACTAATATGTGACTATAAGACTTGTTCCTATGGAAATTCTGGGATCTGGCCAATAGGGTCTGGGATTTTTGGAACCAAGCCATTTCTCAAGGGATTCGTATGAAACTCGGAATGTAGGACTAATATGTGACTATAAGACTTGTTCCTATGGAAATTCTGGGATCTGGCCAATAGGGTCTGGGATTTTTGGAACCAAGCCATTTCTCAAGGGATTCGTATGAAACTCGGAATGTAGTACTAATATGTGACTATAATACTTGTTCCTATGGAAATTCTGGGATCTGGCCAATAGGGTCTGGGATTTTTGGAACCAAGCTATTTCTCAAGGGATTCGTATGAAACTCGGAACTATAAGACTTGTTCCTATGGAAATTCTGGGATCTGGCCAATAGGGTCTAGGATTTTTGGAACCAAGCCACTTCTCAAGGGATTCGTATGAAACTCGGAATGTAGGACTAATATGTGACTATAATACTTGTTCCTATGGAAATTCTGGGATCTGGCCAATAGGGTCTGGGATTTTTGGAACCAAGCCATTTCTCAAGGGATTCGTATGAAACTCGGAATGTAGGACTAATATGTGACTATAAGACTTGTTCCTATGGAAATTCTGGGATCTGGCCAATAGGGTCTGGGATTTTTGGAACCAAGGGATTCGTATGAAACTCGGAATGTAGGACTAATATGCGGCTATAAGACTTCTTCCTATGGGAATTCTGTAATATGATCATTATGGTCTGGAATTTCGGGAACTAAGCAATTTCTCAAGCGAATCGTGCCTTTTAATTTAATCGTAATATTGGCCACAACGTCAAAGAATTTCACTCCAACCGCGCGTAAAGATTACACACACATATTTTTTTAACAGCTCTTACTTCTCCTACTACTATCAACGCAACTGCATTACTATGTTTGTGCAGTGATATGATATATTTAATATGTACCCACCTCACAATAAATTGTTATGAACATTTAAATCAGCTTATAAATTATTTATTCTGTTGTATGTGATGTGATTGATGATCATGTATGTGGTTTCAATAACATACAATCAAGCAGAGCAGAACGAAACAAATATATGCAGTAGTAGGCTGCGGTCAAGAATTCAGCCGCTGCGCAGTTTATGCTGCATTTTGATCAACAATTCACTTTCCAGCCAATGCTGTAAAGATAATCGACTGCGCAGTTTACGCAGCTACTTAAAATTGGATGCAAATAGCAAAATGTAAATGTCAAATTGTCGCCCTACAAGCAGACTGAAAGTCAGTTCAAAATATAGCCGCAATTTCGTGCATACCGACTGCCTGCCATTTATTTGTGCATTGCATAAAATGATACAGTGCTCTCAGTCATCATCGAGCGCTCAACACGAGCACACGCAGATCACGTATCATATCGTCAAGCTACCTGCTACCGATTGAGAAAAAAAAACCCAAAACCAAAAGCGAGCATTTCGCTACCTGCTACTTTTTATTTTTTATTATTTCACTAATTAGTTTTTAATTTCAGAAATATTTTTCTTTCATTTCATATATATTTTCAGAAAAGATCTTCCTTTCGATCAGCTCTATAAAATGGGGAAAAAAGCAAAAAGGAAGGTAAAAGTAAACGAGGTCTTATCCTTAATTAAGGAACAAGTAACCAACCATGGTGGGGATTTCCTCTTGTCGTTGTACCGAAGGCTGGATGAAGTGAACCAGCTATGCGATTCAGCGACTTCAGAGGAGGAAACCATGAGGGTTGCCGAGGAATCGGATACTGAAGTGCTCGAATACAGCAGTGGTGGAGAGGATAACTCCAGCGAGGAAGACAGTCGCAAAGCTTGGACTTCTCCCGAAACCATGCCCGCAAAGGCAAAAAAAAGGAGGTTGTCTGGAAATTCCAGACCATCAACGCCACCAACATCATCTTCTCCTGGAGTGGCTGCTGTTGATAAAAAAATGGCTGTTGATAAAACAGCTTTACCAAAAGAGTCCCAAAAGGTCTCAAATAAGAAGGCACCACCACCAGTCGCCCCATCAAGCCAAAAATCCCAAACTACGGGACCAACAGCAAAACCTTTTGCCATGCCGCCAATAGTCTGCTTCAGACTAAATGTCGCTGAACTATCAAAGTTCACGAAGAGCGGCAACATTAGTTGCAGAATTCGCAACATCAACAGCAACAAATCAGTCGTTACGGCCATGAACAGAGATGGCCATCAGCTAATTCGATCTTTCCTACAATCGGGAATGACTGAATTTAACATTTATACTGCAAAGGAGGACAGGAAAGAAATGTTGGTCCTAAAAGGTATTCACCAATCCTTTGATGCTGAAGATGTCAAGGAAGCGTTGACGACAGAGGGTGTCCCTGTACTAGTGGTGAAACCCTTCAAATCTCAAAGGACTGACAAGAAATTTAATCATTTCATTGTCGAGCTAGAGACGAACTGCGATAAAGCGGCAGTTTGCTCAAAAACCCTCCTTTTAAACCAGTTGGTGCATTGGGAAAATCGGCGGGCATTATTCAATGCAGAAACTGCCAAAAATTTGGACATGTCGGAAGTAATTGCGGCATGAAATATAGATGCGTCAAGTGCAAAGATGAGCACTTGCCTGGCCAATGCCCAAGAAATGCAGACAATATAAAAGTCGACAACGTTTTCTGCACAAACTGCCAGAAAAATGGACATCCTGCAAACTATAAAGGATGTCCAAAATATAAGGAAAAGATGGCTGAAAAGCTTAAAACCGCACAAAAGAAGAAGGAACAACATAAATTCGCCCAGATGTCTGCTTCAAAAGCCATAATAAGGGAGTAAGTTTTGCTAGTATAGCTGCTATGGGGACTTCCAGCAAGCCAGCAACGATCAGCAAGCCTCTAACAAGCAGCCATGCAGTATCAAACAGCAGACCAATAAAAAAGCCAGTCGTTAAACCTGTACCATCTACCGGAAAAGCCAACGTCTTCGACGATACGGAAAGGCTATTTGGAGCTGACCTCTTTACAATTTTACAGAAGGCAAGAGAAGTCGTGCCTGCTAATTATAGCAGTCTTGATGACAGGTCAAAAACAACCATTTTGGGTCGACTTATTTGTGAATTATGTTCACAATAAGCAAGATAGGTATATTCTCATATAATGTGAATTCCATTTATTCGTTAGCTAGGCGTATCACACTAACATTATTTATTAAAACTAATAAACCTGACATTCTTCTTTTACAGGAAACAAATCTCACTGGGAGAAATCCGTTCAGTCCAGACGGATACAATATCCACAGGGTCGACAAAGGCAGTGGACGCTCTGGGACGGCGGTCCTTATCAGGATCACTATGGCAGGCGAAAAGGTGCAAATCAGTGGTCTACGTAGCATGGAAGCAACAGCTGTCAGCATTAAAGTCAACGAAGTGGAGACCTTGCTGGTGATATCGGTGTACAATCACTGTAACGCAACGAGGGAAGACATCCAACGGGATTTGCAAACTGTCTGCAACACCTCCTCTAGACACACATACTGTGTTGTTGGAGGTGATTTTAATGCTAGACATCCTCGATGGCAGGACGAAGTGTGCAATCACAAAGGAAGGGCCATTACAGACTGGATGGACTCAAATCCGCATCAGCACACAATGGCTATAGTTTCACAGCCCCGGAAGACATACCCTCGGACACCGTCAACTCTAGATTTCTTTCTGGCAACCACAAATTTCTTAAATATTCTCCCAGAATTAAGAAATTATTCCTGCTTGGCGCATGATAGCGACTCGGATCATATGGCCATAGAGCTTCGAGTGAGGATGAACCAGCGAATTGTGCAAGTCACCCCAACACCTGAACTTCACATCAATTTTAAGAAAATAAACTGGAACCGGTTTAGATAAGAAGTTGAAGCTGAACTTCCTATTGCAGCGGCTTGCAGAAATCTGGAGAATACAGAAATTGATGATGCTATCAGAAATTTTGAGATTACAGTGAATTCATCCATTAATCGGCAGAAAACAATTCGCACTAGCAGGGATCGCTTCCAACACTTGCCTGAGCATATACAGGCCATATATGCTCACAAGCAACGGCTTAGGACGCCTTCAGAGAATCTTCAATAGGACACTTAACACAGTCAACGACGAATACCTGTCTGTACTTTCGCAACTGCGTTGTACAGTTAACATGTGTCGTCAAGCTGTGCGGAGGTTTCAGGAAGATGAACTGACCAAACGGCTCCAGGACATCAAACCAGGCCCTGATGCTTTTAGGAAGCTGAACTCTCTGGTTGGAAAGCGTATTTCCATTCCAGAGATTATCACCATTGAAGATCGAACAGTATCCAGCGCTGCTGAGAAAGCGGAAGCCTTTGCCTGCCATTTTGAAAGGAGCTTTACGGACCGACCACCAACGCATCTTCCAGATTTCTTGGAAGAGGTTGAAGGTCTTGTGGAAGACACCACTTCTCCAGAAAATACTATAGTGCAGTTCAGTAAAGAAAATCGTGCCAACGCACCCGTAGACGTCGATACGTTTACCGGAAAAGCTGTTACCGGTTACCGTCCAATAGCTCTACTGTGTTGTATCAGTAAAGTATTGGAATCATTGATCCGTAAAAAGATCAATACGTTTTGTACGGAAAGAAATCTTATTCCTTCCTTTCAGTACGGTTTCCGAGAGAAGCACTCTACGCTGCACCCTCTGCTGAAGCTTCACAGTGACGTCACTAAAGGACTGAACGTCAAAAGTAGTACAGTGGCCTGTTTGCTAGAAATCGAAAAAGCTTTCGATAGTGTCTGGATAAACGGGCTACTGTACAAGCTTATTAGTTTTTGTTTCCCCAATTATATTGTAAAAATAATTAAAAATTTTCTTTTTAACAGGGTCTTCTTTGTACTGGTGTACGACCGCCCATCGACAAGGAAAATGATCAAAGCCGGAGTTCCTCAAGGTTCCAGACTTGGACCAGTCCTGTATAGCATCTTCACGGCGGATCAACCCACAAATACAGCCGGAACAAGGACTATGCTCTTCGCGGATGACTCCATAACGTATGCAGTTTCCCGCTCTCCCGAGATAGCTGCCCGAAGAGTGGAGGAACACCTCAGAAATCTTTGGTACTACTACCTGAAGTGGGGACTAAAGATCAACGCCAATAAAACGGAACTCATCTGCTTCCGAGTACCAGCAACCGAAACAAGGATAAGAACAATCGCAAGCCGGTGCAGAGCCTTAAAAATCACCCTTCCGGATAACACAACAATAAACACCAAGTCAGAGACTAAGTACCTGGGAATCAACTTTACTGAGAGGCTCAAGTTTAACTCTCACATCGAAAAAACAATGAAAAAAGCGAACTACGCTCTTCATTTGGTGCACCCGCTACTTAAAAGACGAAACGGTCTGTCAAACAACACCAGGCTGCTTATCTACAAGCAACTCATCAGGCCAGTGATAACCTATGGCTACCCCATATGGTTCACCGTCTCACCAACAACGATGAAGAAGATCTCCCTATTTGAAAGGAAGGTACTAAGGATCTGTACAGGACTCTGGAGGGTGACAAACAGCTATAAGTTTGTGTCGACTACAAAACTATACGAAGCAGCAGGTCTGCTGCCAATAACTGACCACTTGTTCCGAATGGTGAGGAAATTCGTCGACGCATTGGAAACACATCCAAGTCCTGAGATGCAAGGACTGCGAATCGAGGAAATCGAGCCAAATCACCGGTACATACACATAAGAGGATTCACTGATGCTAGATTCGTTGACATATTTAACAATCAAGACGTCTCCTTCTACGAGAAGGCGGGCAACCAATATTACAGAGGCTGAAGTTCGCCCTGTTTATACGCCGCTTAATATTTTTCATTCTTATTTTATTTTAAAATTATTGTTTAAAATTTAATTACCTTAAAAATAAACATGTAGTAGATTAAGTAGTAAAAAATATTGTTTAAAAATAAACAATACACTCACTACTCACTACTTTTCTCTTCTAATTTAATTTAAAACTACTCAAATTTTTTATGAGTTGAAACCAAAAGCTGCATTACTGTGTTTCGGCAGTAATATGCAGAAAGAGAAGATTTAGAGAACACCGTGGTGGAGGTTTCTCTCCCTGATTGTAACAAAAAATACTGCATTTAGTTCAGATTAACCTCCAACACTCTATAATGGCTTCGGCCTCCCTCTTACTCCGTCTGCTTAAAGTCGTAGAAGACATCGTCCTAATCCAAGAACCATGGATTGTTAGCAACAATCGATCAGCGATCGAGATGTCACTGCCGCACAATTGAAGACTCACCAAGGATCACGTGGGATCTCTCCCTGTTGATAACCTGGAGAGATTCATTGCAGAGACAAGAAGACGTAACACCAGTCTTATTTAGATGACAAACCCCCCTTCACAATCACCATAAAATCATAGGAAGACACTATTTAAACGTACACTCTGATCTTATATATGCGATAGTGTAATATCTCCAACGATCTGATAAATGAGGACAAACTGCTTTGGGGGCTAGAAAGCTTCAAACCATACAAATCTGCAGGATCTGATGGCATAATTCCTGCCGAGCTGCAAAGGACTTCGGATATTATCCTTCCTTTGCTGAAAACAATTCTAAAGAGTTGTCTCGATCTGGTCCACATTCCAGTTTTATGGAGAGAAATCGTGGTTTTCATACCCAAAGCCGGCAAATACTCGCACGTTCGTCTAAAGGATCTCTGACCAATCAGTGTTACATCATTCCTGTTAAAGACACTGGAAAGACTGATCGATATCTACATACGCTCACGCATTGACAAAAAAGACTCCTGTCTACAGATCAGCACGCGTATTGTAAAGGCAAGTCTGTAGAAACAGCTCTGCACACACTGGTTCGTTCTATTTTCTATTTCCCTTTACCACAAGGAGTACACAATCCTATACATTGAAGGTGCTTTTAACAACGTCAACACATCTGCGATTACGGACACGCTGTTGACTTTGAGGGTACACGACTCGCTTGGCGAAGTGATTAATATTCTGCTCACAAGTAGGATTATTAATTCAAAGCTGGGCGTGTCGTCTGCCAGAAGATCTGTCTGCAGAGGAACCCCACAAGGTGGAGTCCTGCCCCCCCCTTCTATGGAACTTAAATGGTAAATGAACTGCTGGTATACCTAAGAGGTGAGGACCGTAGAGTAATCGCTTATGCGGATGAAGTTGCTATTGCCGTCTCAAGAAAATACCCGAATACCTTAAAGGAAATCCTGCAAAATGCTCTCAACAATCTAATTTCTGGACAGATGGCTGTGGTTTAGGGGTAAATACTCACAAAACTGAGCTTGTGCTATTCACCAGAAAATATAAAGTTCCACTTAGGAACCCTCCTTCTATAAAAGGTATAAGCATAACATTTTTGATAGAGCCAAATATTTGGGTCTTATTTTGGACAAGAAGCTGAGCTGGAAACCTAACATAAAGGGTGTTTTTTTGGGAGGTTTGTTTTTCCGATAGATGTCGTTTTATTTTATGACAGTTGTTTTGACAGCTCAAAGTGGCATTTCTACTCAGTATTGTTTGGCAAATCATTATGAAAAAAAAAAAAAAAAAAAAAAAAAAAAAAAATGACATTTGTGAAAAATAGTCGTGGTAGCCATATGCCAGAAATTGTGTTTAAATGTTAAATGCCAACACGTTATATCTAACGGGTGTTTTTTTAAGAGGTTGCCGATTTTTTTTTTGAATAAAACACATATAAAATTATGAAATGACCAAAATTTTTTTTTATTTGGTAGATAATTTTTTGGCATTTAACATTTAAACACAATTTCTGGCATATGGCTACCACGACTATTTTTCACAAATGTCATTTTTTTTTTTTTTTTTTCATAACGATTTGCCAAACAATACTGAGTAGAAATGCCACTTTGAGCTGTCAAAACAACTGTCATAAAATAAAACGACACCTATCGGAAAAACAAACCTCCTAAAAAAACACCCGTTACAAGAAAGAGTTCGTAAAGCCACAGTGGCACTCTTCTCATGCAAAAAAGCCATTGGTAGCTGTTGGGGTCTTCAACCCCATATAACCCATTGGCTATATAAAGCGGTAGTAAGACCTACTCTTCTATACGGTGTGACTGTATGGTGGACTTCCTTAAATAAAAAAGTAAACCTTGACATAGTAAACAAAGTCCAAAGATAAGCTAGTCTATATATGAGCGGAGCACTTCGTACAACCCCCTCCGCCGCATTGGACATATTTTTTTTTTTAAATAGAAATGCCAAGGGAGGACTCCCTGAATGACTTGCGTCACGGCAATTAGTTGGGCTAAGCCCTTTATTAAAACTCAAATTCAAAATAGAATAAAAATCGAAGGAATGTGATTTACAAGCTTTTTTGTAGGTTTCAATTTATTTTCTCAGAATTCTCCCTGATTCATTGAAAAAGCAATACGAAAAACGAACACGAATTTAAAACGACGCGAGTCCAAATACTTTTATCAATGAATCATGGTCAGGGAAAACTACAAAAAACCTTGACCAAGAAAATATTACAAATCTTAAAAATAATGTAAATAATACTGATATTTTTTTTTCACGTGACAACGTCTCACTACAAGGTATAAGGGGGTGCATGTTCAAAAAGTAAAATGTTAAATGTCCCACTGTTGTGAGACACTTTTAAGTAATCCACTTTTAAATTTTTTTTTGGAACTAAGCCATTTCCCAAGCGATTCGCATGCAATTCGGAATGTAGGACTAAGATACGACTATAAGACTTGTTCCTATGGAAATTCTGGGATCTGGCCAATAGGGTCTGGGATTTTTGGAACCAAGCCATTTCTCAAGGGATTCGTATGAAACTCGGAACTATAAGACTTGTTCCTATGGAAATTCTGGGATCTGGCCAATAGGGTCTAGGATTTTTGGAACCAAGCCATTTCTCAAGGGATTCGTATGAAACTCGGAATGTAGGACTTATATGTGACTATAAGACTTGTTCCTATGGAAATTCTGGGATCTGGCCAATAGGGTCTGGGATTTTTGGAACCAAGCCATTTCTCAAGGGATTCGTATGAAACTCGGAATGTAGGACTAATATGTGACTATAAGACTTGCTCCTATGGAAATTCTGGGATCTGGCCAATAGGGTCTGGGATTTTTGAAACCAAGCCATTTCTCAAGGGATTCGTATGAAACTCGGAATGTAGTACTAATATGTGACTATAAGACTTGTTCCTATGGAAATTCTGGGATCTGGCCAATAGGGTCTGGGATTTTTGGAACCAAGCTATTTCTCAAGGGATTCGTATGAAACTCGGAACTATAAGACTTGTTCCTATGGAAATTTTGGGATCTGGCCAATAGGGTCTAAGATTTTTGGAACCAAGCCATTTCTCAAGGGATTCGTATGAAACTCGGAATGTAGGACTAATATGTGACTATAAGACTTGTTCCTATGGAAATTCTGGGATCTGGCCAATAGGGTCTGGGATTTTTGGAACCAAGCCATTTCTCAAGGGATTCGTATGAAACTCGGAATGTAGGACTAATATGTGACTATAAGACTTGTTCCAATGGAAATTCTGGGATCTGGCCAATAGGGTATGGGATTTTTGGAACCAAGCCATTTCTCAAGGGATTCGTATGAAACTCGGAACTATAAGACTTGTTCCTATGGAAATTCTGGGATCTGGCCAATAGGGTCTGGGATTTTTGGAACCAAGGGATTCGTATGAAACTCGGAATGAAGGACTAATATTCGGCTATAAGAATTCTTCCTATGGGAATTCTGGAATATGATCATTATGGTCTGGAATTTCGGGAACTAAGCAATTTCTCAAGCGAATCGTGCCTTTTAATTTAATCGTAATATTTGCCACAACGTCAAAGAATTTCACTCCAACCGCGCGTAAAGATTACACACACATATTTTTTTAACAGCTCTTACTTCTCCTACTACTATCAACGCAACTGCATTACTATGTTTGTGCAGTGATATGATATATTTAATATGTACCCACCTCACAATAAATTGTTATGAACATTTAAATCAGCTTATAGATGCAACTGCATTACTATGTTTGTGCAGTGATATGATATATTTAATATGTACCCACCTTACAATAAATTGTTATGAACATTTAAATCAGCTTATAAATTATTTATTCTGTTGTATGTAATGTGATTGATGATCATGTATGTGGTTTCAATAACATACAATCAAGCAGAGCAGAACGAAACAAACATATGCAGTAGTAGGCTGCGGTCAAGATTACACGCACATATTTTTTAACAGCTCTTACTTGTCCTACTATTATCGACGCAACTGCATTACTATGTTTGTGCATTGATATGATATATTTAATATGTACCCACCTCACAATAAATTGTTATGAACATTTAAATCAGCTTATAAATTATTTATTCTGTTGTATGTGATGTGATTGATGATCATGTATGTGGTTTCAATAACATACAATCAAGCAGAGCAGAACGAAACAAATATATGCAGTAGTAGGCTGCGGTCAAGAATTCAGCCGCTGCGCAGTTTATGCTGCATTTTGATCAACAATTCACTTTCCAGCCAATGCTGTAAAGATAATCGACTGCGCAGTTTACGTAGCTACTTAAAATTGGATGCAAATAGCTAAATGTAAATGTCAAATTGTCGCCCTACAAGCAGACTGTAAGTCAGTTCAAAATATAGCCGCAATTTCGTGCATACCGACTGCCTGCCATTTATTTGTGCAGCACAAGCTGCGAAGCTTCTTAATTCTTTACCGCAGCCGTAGTGATAGTATAGTCTCTGTTCATTTTCTATCAGTGCTCTGCTCTGCTCTTTCTATCAACATTGCATAAAATGATACAGTGCTCTCAGTCATCATCGAGCGCTCAACACGAGCACACGCAGATCACGCATCATATCGTCAAGCTAAAAAAAAAACCCAAAACCAAAAGCGAGCATTTCGCTACCTGCTACTTTTTATTTTTTATTATTTCACTAATTATTTTTTAATTTCAGAAATATTTTTCTTTCATTTCATATATATTTTCAGAAAAGATCTTCCTTTCGATCAGCCCTATAAAATGGGGAAAAAAGCAAAAAGGAAGGAAAAAGTAAACGAGGTCTTATCCTTAATTAAGGAACAAGTAACCAACCATGGTGGGGATTTCCTCTTGTCGTTGTACCGAAGGCTGGATGAAGTGAACCAGCTGTGCGATTCAGCGACTTCAGAGGAGGAAACCATGAGGGTTGCCGAGGAATCGGATACTGAAGTGCCCGAACACAGCAGTGGTGGAGAGGATAACTCCAGCGACGAAGACAGTCGCAAAGCTTGGTCTTCTCCCGAAACCATGCCCGCAAAGGCAAAAAAAAAGAGGTTGTCTGGAAATTCCAGACCATCAACGCCACCAACATCATCTTCTCCTGGAGTGGCTGCTGTTGATAAAAAAATTGCTGTTGATAAAACAGCTTTACCAAAAGAGTCCCAAAAGGTCTCAAATAAGAAGGCACCACCACCAGTCGCCCCATCCAGCCAAAAATCCCAAACTACGGGACCAACAGCAAAACCTTTTGCCATGCCGCCAATAGTCTGCTTCAGACTAAACGTCGCTCAACTATCAAAGTTCACGAAGAGCGCCAACATTAGTTGCAGAATTCGCAACATCAACAGCAACAAATCAGTCGTTACGGCCATGAACAGAGATGGCCATCAGCTAATTCGGTCTTTCCTACAATCGGGAAAGACTGAATTTAACATTTATACTGCAAAGGAGGACAGGAAAGAAATGTTGGTCCTAAAAGGTATTCACCACTCCTTTGATGCTGAAGATGTCAAGGAAGCGTTGACGACAGAGGGTGTCCCTGTACTAGTGGTGAAACCCTTCAAATCTCAAAGGACTGACAAGAAATTTAATCATTTCATTGTCGAGCTAGAGAAGAACTGCGATAAAGCGGCAGTTTGCTCAAAAACCCTCCTTTTGAACTAGTTGGTGCATTGGGAAAATCGGCGGGCATTATTCAATGTCGGAAGTAATTGCGGCATGAAATATAGATGCGTCAAGTGCAAAGATGAGCACTTGCCTGGCCAATGCCCAAGAAATGCAGACAATATAAAAGACGACAACGTTTTCTGCACAAACTGCCAGAAAAATTGACATCCTGCAAACTGTAAAGGATGTCCAAAATATAAGGAAAAGATGTCTGAAAAGCTTAAAACCGCACAAAAGAAGAAGGAACAACATAAATTCGCCCAGATGTCTGCTTCAAAAGCCATAATAAGGGAGTAAGCTTTGCTAGTATAACTGCTATGGGGACTTCCAGCAAGCCAGCAACGATCAGCAAGCCTCTAACAAGCAGCCATGCAGTATCAAACAGCAAACCAATAAAAAAGCCAGTCGTTAAACCTGTACCATCTACCGGAAAAGCCAACGTCTTCGACGATACGGAAAGGCTATTTGGAGCTGACCTCTTTACAATTTTACAGAAGGCAAGAGAAGTCGTGCCTGCTAATTATAGCAGTCTTGATGACAGGTCAAAAACAACCGTTTTGGGTCGACTTATTTGTGAATTATGTTCACAATAAGCAGGATAAGTATATTCTCATATAATGTGAATTCCATTTATTCGTTAGCTAGGCGTATCACACTAACATTATTTATTAAAACTAATAAACCTGACATTCTTCTTTTACAGGAAACAAATCTCACTGGGAGAAATCCGTTCAGTCCAGACGGATACAATATCCACAGGGTCGACAAAGGCAGTGGACGCTCTGGGACGGCGGTCCTTATCAGGATCACTATGGCAGGCGAAAAGGTGCAAATCAGTGGTCTACGTAGCATGGAAGCAACAGCTGTCAGCATTAAAGTCAACGAAGTGGAGACCTTGCTGGTGATATCGGTGTACAATCACTGTAACGCAACGAGGGAAGACATCCAACGGGATTTGCAAACTGTCTGCAACACCTCCTCTAGACACACATACTGTGTTGTTGGAGGTGATTTTAATGCTAGACATCCTCGATGGCAGGACGAAGTGTGCAATCACAAAGGAAGGGCCATTACAGACTGGATGGACTCAAATCCGCATCAGCACACAATGGCTATAGTTTCACAGCCCCGGAAGACATACCCTCGGACACCGTCAACTCTAGATTTCTTTCTGGCAACCACAAATTTCTTAAATATTCTCCCAGAATTAAGAAATTATTCCTGCTTGGCGCATGATAGCGACTCGGATCATATGGCCATAGAGCTTCGAGTGAGGATGAACCAGCGAATTGTGCAAGTCACCCCAACACCTGAACTTCACATCAACTTTAAGAAAATAAACTGGAACCGGTTTAGATAAGAAGTTGAAGCTGAACTTCCTATTCCAGCGGCTTGCAGAAATCTGGAGAATACAGAAATTGATGATGCTATCTGAAATTTTGAGATTACAGTGAATTCATCCATTAATCGGCAGAAAACAATTCGCACTAGCAGGGATCGCTTCCAACACTTGCCTGAGCATATACAGGCCATATATGCTCACAAGCAACGGCTTAGGACGCCTTCAGAGAATCTTCAATAGGACACTTAACACAGTCAACGACGAATACCTGTCTGTACTTTCGCAACTGCGTTCTACAGTTAACATGTGTCGTCAAGCTGTGCGGAGGTTTCAGGAAGATGAACTGACCAAACGGCTCCAGGACATCAAACCAGGCCCTGATGCTTTTAGGAAGCTGAACTCTCTGGTTGGAAAGCGTATTTCCATTCCAGAGATTATCACCATTGAAGATCGAACAGTATCCAGCGCTGCTGAGAAAGCGGAAGCCTTTGCCTGCCATTTTGAAAGGAGCTTTACGGACCGACCACCAACGCATCTTCCAGATTTCTTGGAAGAGGTTGAAGGTCTTGTGGAAGACACCACTTCTCCAGAAAATACTATAGTTCAGTTCAGTAAAGAAAATCGCGCCAACGCACCCGTAGACGTCGATACGTTTACCGGAACAGCTGTTGTCAATGATTTGATTATGAGTGGAAAGTCAAAAAAATCATCAGGCACAGATGTGATTTCTAACTTTTTGCTTAAAAAATTACCGGGTATGGCAATTTTGATGTTAACCATCATTTTCAACAATTGCCTACACAATGGCTACTTTCCGGATAACTGGAAGGTGGCCAAGGTAGTACCAGTACCCAAGAAAACTGACCGCTCCAGCGTAACTGGTTACCGTCCAATAGCTCTACTGTATTGTATCAGTAAAGTATTGGAATCATTGATCCGTAAAAAGATCAATACGTTTTGTACGGAAAGAAATCTTATTCCTTCCTTTCAGTACGGTTTCCGAGAGAAGCACTCTACGCTGCACCCTCTGCTGAAGCTTCACAGTGACGTCACTAAAGGACTGAACGTCAAAAGTAGTACAGTGGCCTGTTTGCTAGAAATCGAAAAAGCTTTCGATAGTGTCTGGATAAACGGGCTACTGTACAAGCTTATTAGTTTTTGTTTCCCCAATTATATTGTAAAAGTAATTAAAAATTTTCTTTTTAACAGGGTCTTCTTTGTACTGGTGTACGACCGCCCATCGACAAGGAAAATGATCAAAGCCGGAGTTCCTCAAGGTTCCAGACTTGGACCAGTCCTGTATAGCATCTTCACGGTGGATCAACCCACAAATACAGCCGGAACAAGGTCTATGCTCTTCGCGGATGACTCCATAACGTATGCAGTTTCCCGCTCTCCCGAGATAGCTGCCCGAAGAGTGGAGGAACACCTCAGAAATCTTTGGGACTACTACCTGAAGTGGGGACTAAAGATCAACGCCAATAAAACGGAACTCATCTGCTTCCGAGTACCAGCAACCGAAACAAGGATAAGAAAAATCGCAAGCCGGTGCAGAGCCTTAAAAATCACCCTTCCGGATAACACAACAATAAACACCAAGTCAGAGACTAAGTACCTGGGAATCAACTTTACTGAGAGGCTCAAGTTTAACTCTCACATCGACAAAACAATGAAAAAAGCGAACTACGCTCTTCATTTGGTGCACCCGCTACTTAAAAGACAAAACGGTCTGTCCAACAACACCAGGCTGCTTATCTACAAGCAACTCATCAGGCCAGTGATAGCCTATGGCTACCCCATATGGTTCACCGTCTCACCAACAACGATGAAGAAGATCTCCCTATTTGAAAGGAAGGTACTAAGGATCTGTACAGGACTCTGGAGGGTGACAAACAGCTATAAGTTTGTGTCGACTACAAAACTATACGAAGCAGCAGGTCTGCTGCCAATAACTGACCACTTGTTCCGAATGGCGAGGAAATTCGTCGACGCATTGGAAACACATCCAAGTCCTGAGATGCAAGGACTGCGAATCGAGGAAATCGAGCCAAGTCACCGGTACATACACATAAGAGGATTCACTGATGCTAGATTCGATGACATCTTTAACAATCAAGACGTCTCCTTCTACGAGAAGGCGGGCAACCAATATTACAGAGGCTGAAGTTCGCCCTGTTTATACGCCGCTTAATATTTTTCATTCTTATTTTATTTTGAAATTATTGTTTAAAATTTAATTACCTTAAAAATAAACATGTAGTAGATTAAGTAGTAAAAAATATTGTTTAAAAATAAACAATACCAAAAAAAAGACGATGTAAATACGTCGGGCCCCTATTGTTGAGCCGACACATATTAATATTAGTTATAAGTTTAATTTTAAATCAAAATTGTATATTACTTTAATGTTTAATAAAAATATCTTAATCTTAGATACAGTGCTCTGTGAGAGAGAAAAAAATACAAATGTTACAAAAAAGAGCCAAGGCCATTCACAAGTTGCAAGCGAAGTTGCTGTTGCTGCTATTTCCTTTTCTTTTGGCTTATCTTATCCTTACTCATGTGTCATGTATACAGTAAGTTCGATTGCTGGTTTGATGTTCGATCGTAAGTTGGATGTCTGCCACTGAACAACGAATCAACCATCGAACATTGAGTCAAGCATCAAACATCATACATGGCATTAAGCATCGGTTCAACATAACTATTCGATCAACTACAGAAATAAGAGAACAATGCAAAAGAAATTTAATGAGAAATAATTGGCCTGCATGTTTGAAAGCGACATTTCGAAGCATGGGCAGCACTACTCACTACTTTTCTCTTCTAATTTAATTTAAAACTACTCAAATTTTTTATGAGTTGAAACCAAAAGCTGCATTACTGTGTTTCGGCAATTGAAGACTCACCAAGGAGCACGTGGGATCTCTCCCTGTTGATAACCTGGAGAGATTCATTTCAGAGACAAGAAGACGTAACACCAGTCTTATTTAGATGACAAACCCCCTCCACAATCACCATAAAATCATAGGAAGACACTATTTAAACGTACACTCTGATTTTATATATGCGATAAGTAATGTCGGCCTTGATAGTGCTGACACTCGTACAACTATCTCCAACGATCTGATAAATGAGGACAAACTGCTTTGGGGGCTAGAAAGCTTCAAACCATACAAATCTGCAGGATCTGATGGCATAATTCCTGCCGAGCTGCAAAGGACTTCGGATATTATCCTTCCTTTGCTGAAAACAATTCTAAAGAGTTGTCTCGATCTGGTCCATATTCCAGTTTTATGGAGAGAAATCGTGGTTTTCATACCCGAAGCCGGCAAATACTCGCACGTTAGTCTAAAGGATCTCTGACCAATCAGTGTTACATCATTCCTGTTAAAGACACTGGAAAGACTGATCGATATCTACATACGCTCACGCATTGACAAAAAAGACTCCTGTCTACAGATCAGCACGCGTATTGTAAAGGCAAGTCTGTATAACAACTCTGCACACACTGGTTCGTTCTATTGAACATTCCCTTTACCACAAGGAGTACACAATCCTATACATTGAAGGTGCTTTTAACAACGTCAACACATCTGCGATTACGGACACGCTGTTGACTTTGAGGGTACACGACTCGCTTGGCGAATTGATTAATATTCTGCTCACAAGTAGGATTATTAATTCAAAGCTGGGCGTGTCGTCTGCCAGAAGATCTGTCTGCAGAGGAACCCCACAAGGTGGAGTCCTGCCTCCCCCCCCCTTCTATGGAACTTAAATGGTAAATGAACTGCTGGTATACCTAAGAGGTGAGGGCCGTAGAGTAATCGCTTATGCGGATGACGTTGCTATTGCCGTCTCAAGAAAATACCCGAATACCTTAAAGGAAATCCTGCAAAATGCTCTCAACAATCTAATTTCTGGACAGATGGCTGTGGTTTAGGGGTAAATACTCACAAAACTGAGCTTGTGCTATTCACCAGGAAATATAAAGTTCCACTTAGTAACCCTCCTTCTATAAAAGGTATAGGGTTTTTCAATAAGAGCACTTCAACTTTTTTTTTGAATTAAGTATGAAACTCGATTTCTCTTGCATGACCACCGCGTGCACGTTTTACGAAGTGAGCCTCATCGCTGAAGATGATTTTTCGGTGAAAATCTGCATCATTTTCAATTTGCTCTTGAGCCCAATTCACGAATCGGCGTCGCTTCAAATGGTCGAACGGCTTTAGTTGTTGTGTCAGCTTGATCTTATACGGATGTAGGCCAAGATCTTTACGTAAAATCGATTGTCGAACGGGCTGGCTTGTTAAATGGACCGTAAAATGGCCGTAATGCTCTTAAAGTAGCGGCAACAGAACGATTATTTTGATAAAAAATTTGCACGATTTGCAATCGCTGTTCATATGTGTAGCGTTCCATGATGAAATGTATACTAATGAAGTTTCCAAATGACAAAAGAACAATAAAAAATATGGCGTCGTTCGCCGTCCCTATCAGAGAAAAGTTGAAGCGCACCTATTGAAACACCCTTTATAAGCTTAACATTCTCTGATAGAGCCAAATAATTGGGTCTTATTTTAGACAAGAAGCTGAGCTGGAAACCTAACATACAAGAAAGAGTTCGTAAGCCACAGTGGCACTCTTCTCATGCAAAAAAGCCATTGGTAGCTGTTGGGGTCTTCAACCCCATATAACCCATTGGCTATATAAAGCGGTAGTAAGACCTACTCTTCTATACGGTGTGACTGTATGGTGGACTTCCTTAAATAAAAAAGTAAACCTTGACATAGTAAACAAAGTCCAAAGATAAGCTTGTCTATATATGAGCGGATCACTTCGTACAACCCCCTCCGCCGCATTGGATATTTTTTTTATATATATAGAAACTCATTGCCAAGGGAGGACTCCCTGAATGTCACGGCAATAAGTTGGGCTAAGCCCTTTATTAAAATTCAAATTCAAAATAGTATAAAAATCGAAGGAATGTGATTTACAATTGTAACGAGTTTCGCTCGGGTGACGCTCGCCGGTCACCCAGGGTTCATGCGGTGGGTTGTTACAAATTAAAGATTGAGGTTTCGGTTCATACAATTTATTTATTCTATACTTAAAACTACTTATTATACCTTATTCTACGGTCGTTATTTGGCCAACTAGTGGCGTCGGTCGGTATCGGTCGGTAGGTCGGTGTTACGGGAGGGGGTAACGGAGCGGAGGCGTGAACCTCAGCACGTGAGATATAGCGCTCTATATCTCGACGCTAAACTGGGGGGGGTGGGTATGAGTGGCGTGTCACTCGTACCGCGTTTGATGGACAACTAGCCTTATCGGAAGGCACACGGGAGAAGCTTGGTGACGACCAGGCTACCGAGTTGTGAAATTACGGTTAGTCACACAAGTGGCAGATATAGCAGTAGCGGCCCCGTCTAACGATCGGCGTGCCCCTAGCGTTATCTCTGGACTTGGACGGTAAGTTTGAGTCAAACAAGTTGGGAGATGAGACAGTAGAGGCCCCGTCTAACGAGCGGCGTGCCCCTAGTGTTTCCCTCCAACTCGGACGGTAAGTTTGAGTCAAACAAGTTGGGAGATGAGACAGTAGTGGCCCCGTCTAACGAGCGGCGTGCCCCTAGTGTTTCCCTCTAACTCGGACGGTAAGTTTGAGTCAAACAAGTTGGGAGGCGAGACAGTAGTGGCCCCGTCTAACGAGCGGCGTGCCCCTAGTGTTTCCTTCCAACTCGGACGGTAACGCACTGGAAGAGTGACGGAATTTATCGGACAGAATTGTCCCTGGTGCTCTCGGTGAAGAGTGCAGAAATTGGAACAGAGTTCCTTGTGGTGCGAATAAATGGCCTTGGCAATAAACTTCGGTCAGGGTTACTCCACCACGACTTCAGTGGTTCGTGGCGGTCTTGATACGATTGTATTTTTGATGACCGATGGGGAATTATATTGGCGCTGATTTCGGAAAATATAATTTGTTGCTATTATATTATGATATCATTCTCCCCTTCGTTTTGTCAAAAAAACAAATGCCCGACCTCACCCTTGAACCTGTGATTTGGTGTTCGGTCGGTATCTTGGCTGGAGACTTATCCGTGGCGCTAATATCGGATATATTTTTGACCGAGCGATTGGTGTACATGAACCTTGATGTTCGCGAGTTTTTTTATGAAAAAAATGTTTTCCCTCGCCTGGGATTTGATCTAGGGCATGTTGACTTTCCGGCCAATCGCTCATGCTATGTGCTATTGGGTCCGATGTGTTAGGCGACGGCAATATGCCTTTATAGAAATTAATTCGAAAATTAATTTCTATGAAAAAAAAGTTTTGCTCGTACGGGGATTTGAACCCACGTACCTTGGATCGGCGGTTTGGAGTATCTCCATGGCGCTACTAAGCTCCATGTCAGATGTAGTGCTAAACTTGTATATTAGCGTAGTATGTTAATCGTATGGTTTGTGACGAAGTGTTTGTGCTGTAGCAAAACACCCAATAGCACATAGCATGAGCGATTGGCCGGAAAGTCAACATGCCCTAGATCAAATCCCAGGCGAGGGAAAACATTTTTTTCATAAAAAAACTCGCGAACATCAAGGTTCATGTACACCAATCGCTCGGTCAAAAATATATCCGATATTAGCGCCACGGATAAGTCTCCCAACTTGTTTGACTCAAACTTACCGTCCGAGTTGGAGGGAAACACTAGGGGCACGCCGCTCGTTAGACGGGGCCTCTACTGTCTCATCTCCCAACTTGTTTGACTCAAACTTACCGTCCAAGTCCAGAGATAACGCTAGGGGCACGCCGATCGTTAGACGGGGCCGCTACTGCTATATCTGCCACTTGTGTGACTAACCGTAATTTCACAACTCGGTAGCCTGGTCGTCACCAAGCTTCTCCCGTGTGCCTTCCGATAAGGCTAGTTGTCCATCAAACGCGGTACGAGTGACACGCCACTCATACCCACCCCCCCCCAGTTTAGCGTCGAGATATAGAGCGCTATATCTCACGTGCTGAGGTTCACGCCTCCGCTCCGTTACCCCCTCCCGTAACACCGACCTACCGACCGATACCGACCGACGCCACTAGTTGGCCAAATAACGACCGTAGAATAAGGTATAATAAGTAGTTTTAAGTATAGAATAAATAAATTGTATGAACCGAAACCTCAATCTTTAATTTGTAACAACCCACCGCATGAACCCTGGGTGACCGGCGAGCGTCACCCGAGCGAAACTCGTTACAAATTTGGCGCCCGAGCAGGGACACTTTTTCGTCCACATCCTTCCACCGACCGCCGTAGCATATACTATATCAGCAGCAACGCGTGTCGGTAACAAATTAACTCTAATTTGTAGTAGTAGTAGCAAAAGTAAGAGCTTAAAGTGGTGAAAGCGTCACCCAAAGATAAATTCTTGGCCACCAAACGGCGAGTGGTCAAATCAAAAGACAAAATTTTTTTTTATATAAGAAGAAAACTGTACGTAGCAATGGCCAGCGAAGGAACCAGTTTAAACGCTAGCGAAATCTATCTGCTGAAGAAAGACGAACTTGTGGTGGAACTGACACAACGTGGTATGGACAGCACAGGTACCGTAGAAGAGCTGCGGAAACGACTATCCGGCAGCATCCGTAAACACAAGTCGTGTGAAGACCTGACCGCCTCCGTAACCCCCGCTAAATACGAAGTCCACCAAGTAAAACCGCCGACTATACCAACAATATCGCTTTCTCCGATGGAAGCAAATCGACCAGTCGATAAGGCTCCAATCACCGTCTATCGTATATCCGACGCTGAGATGATGGACAAAGTACGCCGGTGGAACGTACGGTATGATGGTTCTGGTAGCCCACTCGAATTTCTGGAGCGAGTGGAAGAACTAGCTGAGTGCTACCAGGTCCCACTCGACCGCATCGTCCGCACACTACCAGAGTTACTCAAAGCAACCGCTCTAACCTGGTATCGAAATAATAAGGAACTCCTGGGTACTTGGTACGAGTTCAGCACCGAACTGCGGAAGTTCTTCCTCCCCTACCGATTCTCCACTCATCTCCGTGACCAAATACGGAATCGAACACAAACATCGAAAGAGAAGGGAAAGGAATTTATCACAGCAATACAGGCCTTAATGAGATGGCAGACAACATTCACACCCGAAGAAAAACTTGACCAAATTTACGACAATCTCCGTCCTGAGTACCGCCACTATGTGAAAAGGCGAGAGTTTTCCACACTACCGGAACTCACCGCATTGGTCGAAGAGTTCGAACACCTGCAAAGTGAATCCCCGGCTATTCGACCAAACACACCGATGTCAAGACCCGCATTCCGACCAGCCCCCGCGCCCTACCGGCAAGCCACGCCACAGTACCGCCCAGCCGCACCGCTGCCTCAGTCGACCCTCACGGCCTACCAACCCCAAGGACAGACCGCCCGACCAACCGATGCCTCATACCGCCCAAATGCGCCGCTGCACCAAGCGACCATCCAGGCATACCACCCAACGATGCACCCGACAGAGGCAATATATCACCAAACCACACCGCCCCACCAAACGGCAGTACATGCCTACCAGCCGCAACTACAGACCGCCCGGCCAAATGACGTCCCCACCATCGGTAGACCACCAGAACCGTATCCAGCATCACCACTGCCCGATCCCGAGTACAACCGCCGAACCTGCTGCTGGACCTGTGGCCAGCCAGGACATCAACGACGAGCCTGCCAAAACCGACGAATATTCTGCTCGTACTGCGGAACCAACGGAGTACAAAGCCGACACTGTCGATGCTTAGCGGGAAACGCCACCGGGCCGTCCAAGGCAGTGAGACGTTAGACGCCCCCGATACCGCTACCCCTAGTCTCACCTCATACACTCTACCAATCGAATTTTGCCACCAACCATACAACGCAGTGATTGATACCGGGGCAGGCAGATCCTGCATAGGCAAAGACATCAGAAGTATTTGCATAGCCGCCAACATACCGACCCATCCGATCGAGATCACGTTCTCGCTAGCGGACAAGTCCACCGTCACCGCCCACCAAGCATACACACTTGCCATACGATGGGGAAAGTGGACGTTCAACGAAGAATTTGTCTATATACCAAATCTGATGGACAATTTCCTCATCGGTACAGATTTCCTAGCGAAACATGGTTTTACCATAAATAGAGGGAATGAGATCATAACCGCCCAAAGCGAGCCAACACCACCGACACTGCGAAATTTGTCAACCGAGACAGAGATACTAAACAGACTACTAGCCGAAGAACTACCTACCTTCGAGCGGCTCGCAGGATTAACCACCGTCACCGAACACGAGATCCGGTTGAAGCACCACCGACCGTTCAAGCACAGATACTTGCCCAGAAACCCAGCAATGCAGGCAATCATTAACGCCGAAATTGATCAATTGCTTGCGGAAGGGAAGATAGAACCATCCCGAAGCCCACACAGCTCACCTATCGTACTGGTACGAAAGAAGCAAGGCACGTGGAGGTTGTGCGTGGATTACCGCCAACTGAACGAAATATCCATAAAACATGCATACCCCCTACCCCAGATACAACACATACTGGACAAGTTAAAAGGAGCCAAATACATATCGACCATTGACCTAAAGCAAGGATACTGGCAAATACCTCTCCAACCAAACAGTCGGCCATACACCGCCTTTACCGTCCCGGGCCGAGGTTTGTTTCAATGGAAGGTAATGCCATTTGGACTGCACTCTGCGCCTGCTACTTTCCAGCGCCTGCTCGATCAAATTATTAGCCCCGAATTAGAGCCCTTTGCATTCGCATACCTAGATGACATCATAGTGATTGGTCGCACTTTCTCCGAACACACTACCGCACTAAAGGAGGTATTCCGTCGGCTAAAACAGGCCCAATTAAAGATAAACCCAGACAAATGCGAATTTGGCCGTTCCGAGATGCGATATCTAGGGCATATGGTGAACCAAGAGGGAATCCACACAGACCCAAGCAAGGTAGAGGCAATCCGCAACCTAATGCCACCCCGAAACATTAAGGAATTACGCAGAATACTTGGGATCGCCTCATGGTACCGAAGGTTCGTACCAAACTTCTCAACCGTAGCCGCTCCATTAACACGTTTACTAAAGAAAACCCAGAAGTGGGTATGGCAAACCGCTCAGGAAGAAGCATTTAAGTTATTGAAGCAAAAGCTAACGGAAGCCCCCATCCTTGCCTGCCCAGACTTTACCAAGCCGTTCCTCCTCCAAACAGACGCCAGCGCCGAAGGATTAGGCGCCGTACTATCCCAGACGATCGAAACTCAAGAGAGGGTAATTGCATACGCAAGCCGCACATTAACCGACGCCGAACGGAATTATTCGGTCACCGAAAAAGAATGTCTCGCCGTCGTCTGGGGAATCCGGAAAATGAGGCCCTACTTAGAGGGATACCATTTCATCGTACACACCGATCACCGTTCGTTAAAATGGCTAAACAATTTGGAGAATCCATCTGGTCGCCTAGCCCGTTGGGCAATAGAGTTGCAACAATTCGATTTTGATATCCGCTACCGGAAGGGTTCACTAAACACCGTCGCTGACGTACTCTCCAGACATCCCACCAAAGAGTCACCAGTGCGGCTATTGCTGCCCATCACCGCAACTTGCCCGTGGTATGAAGGAAAATTACAACTGGTAAAGAAGAACCCCGAGGATAACCCAGAGTACCAAATAACCGAGGATACCCTGTACCGACACATTTACAACCCGACTTGCTACACGGAAACCACCGCATCTGCATGGAAGATATGCGTACCAAAGCCCCTACGCAGGCAGATATTACACGAAAACCACACAGCCGTAACCGCCGGCCACATCGGCATAGCAAAAACCATCGCACGAATCGCCCAAACCTATTACTGGCCAGGGTTATTCAGAGATGTCGCCCGCTTCGTCCGCAGTTGCCCTATTTGTATGGAGTACAAATCCCCTGCCAGGAAACCTGCCGGTCAGATGCACCGAACCGCAAATTCGCACCCATGGGAAGTAGTATGTTCCGATTTTATCGGACCACTGCCTCGATCAACAAAAGGAAATACGATGATTCTGGTTTTCCACGATAAATTTACGAAATGGACCGAATTTGTGGCCCTGCGAGATGCAACCACCCCAGCCCTGATCAAAGGATTTCGGGAACGCATACTAAGCCGCTACGGATGCCCGAAGCAATTAATCACCGACAACGGAACACAATACCGAAGCAAGCCCTTTCAAAGTCTACTGGCAGAACTCAACATAGAGCAAAGGCTTACCCCACCCTACACCCCGCAAGCAAATCCAACCGAGCGCATGAATAGGGTAATCAAAACCATGGTAGCCCAGTACGTACAAAAGGACCACCGGAAGTGGGACGAGTACTTACCCGAACTAATGCTAGCGATAAACACAAGTCAACACGAAACTACGGGGTACTCGGCGGCCTACCTAAATTACGGCCGAGAGCTCCGCTTACCCACCACCCCCACAATCAGCCTAAACACCGAACCCAACACAGCCGAACGAATAAGCAAATTATACGATGCCTTCACCCTGGTCCAGCTCAACGCCGCCAAAGCGTTCACCAAACAAAAACACTACTACGACCTACGGCGACGCCCATGGACCCCTCAGGTAGGAGAACTGGTATACTACCGCCACCGCCCCCTCTCGTCCGCAGCCAACCAATTCTCCGCCAAATTAGCCCCAAGATTTATGGGACCATATTTAATAAAAAAGAAACTCTCACCAGTAATCTATATCTTGGAAGGGGAGAGGAAAAAGACAATAACCGCACACATTAAAGATTGCAAGCAATTACCAGAACAACCACTAATCGAAAATGCCGATACCGCAGGTATGAACAAAACAGAAATCGAACAATCAGTCGCAGTCAACATGCCGAACGAAACGGTCAAATTCACTACTGACATGGTCGAAATGGGCAAACGACGCCGTACACAACCAGCCCCAGTGCCAACCCCCCCATGCCGCACATCAGCCGGGCAGCTCCGCACACAGGAGTGGAAAAAGAAGCCGCCGCCACCACGACGGCCACTAACGGCCAACGAGCTGACAAGACTGTGTCACGCCGTCCCACGCGTCAGAGGCACCGCCGCCACACCCATGCGTTTCCTGGGCCTGTCACGTACCACCTCGTCCGTCATCACTACCCCCGCCAGTGCAGACATTGCACCACCCACCGGGGCCGCCACACAGCATGTTGTCGCACCCTACACCGCCACCTGGCATGTCGCCGGTGAAGAATGGCCTGACGAATTCAGGATAACGCGAATTGAGGTACTACCCGCCTCCGCTCCGATCATCACCGCTACCACCACCGTTCCGACCCCCACCGCTACCCCCACCGTTCCGATCATCACCGCTACCACCACCGTTCCGACCATCACCGCTACCGCCACCGCCAACGTTCCGATAATCACTGCTACCGCCACCGTTCCGATCACCACCGCTACCGCCACCGTTTCAACCATCACCGCTACCGTCACCGCTCCGACCACCACCGCTACCCGCACCGTACCGATCAGCACCGCCATCAACGCGATCATCGCCACTACCGCTTCTACTACCACTACTACTACAACTGCTATCACAATCGCTACCGTCGAACCAACCCGCACCTTCGAAGGATATCGGGTCGTGGGAGGCACTATGACACCGGAGGAGATTGCGGCCATAATGTGTCTGACCAACCCACGACCATCCCGAAAATTTAAGTTGTGGACCACTGAAGGAAAGGTAGCCGGCGTCAGACACCACCCAGGAATTGTCCATCTGACGTCCCTGGAAAGTAACCGCACGCTGACCCTCAGCCCACCGCACGGACACAAAAATTAAAATTAAAACTAAAAAAAAAAAAAAAAAAAAAAAATATGAAATGCAAAAAAAAAAAAAAAAAAAATGAAAATAACCGAAAAACAATTACCAAAAAAAACAAAAAAAAAGAGAGAAAAAAAAATGAAGTCTAGTAAACCGAAAAAAAAAAAAGGAAAATAACAGAAAACTGATGAAGTACCTTAAACCAAAAAAAAAAAAAAAACTATGAAATGCAAAAAAAAAAAAAAAAAAATGAAAATAACCGAAAAAATTACCAAAAAATAAATGAAGTCTAGTAAACCGAAAAAAAAAAAAAAAAAAAAAGAACCAAATTAGATATAAGTTTGCACACATAATAGTATTATAAATTGTATTTCATCTCAGGAGGTGATTGGCGCCTAAAATAAAGGTCATCCCATTAATAATAAAAAGCGACCACACCCAAGAGATCAATAAAAATTACTTTTTATTACAATTTATTTTTCAAATTTGTAACGAGTTTCGCTCGGGTGACGCTCGCCGGTCACCCAGGGTTCATGCGGTGGGTTGTTACAAATTAAAGATTGAGGTTTCGGTTCATACAATTTATTTATTCTATACTTAAAACTACTTATTATACCTTATTCTACGGTCGTTATTTGGCCAACTAGTGGCGTCGGTCGGTATCGGTCGGTAGGTCGGTGTTACGGGAGGGGGTAACGGAGCGGAGGCGTGAACCTCAGCACGTGAGATATAGCGCTCTATATCTCGACGCTAAACTGGGGGGGGTGGGTATGAGTGGCGTGTCACTCGTACCGCGTTTGATGGACAACTAGCCTTATCGGAAGGCACACGGGAGAAGCTTGGTGACGACCAGGCTACCGAGTTGTGAAATTACGGTTAGTCACACAAGTGGCAGATATAGCAGTAGCGGCCCCGTCTAACGATCGGCGTGCCCCTAGCGTTATCTCTGGACTTGGACGGTAAGTTTGAGTCAAACAAGTTGGGAGATGAGACAGTAGAGGCCCCGTCTAACGAGCGGCGTGCCCCTAGTGTTTCCCTCCAACTCGGACGGTAAGTTTGAGTCAAACAAGTTGGGAGATGAGACAGTAGTGGCCCCGTCTAACGAGCGGCGTGCCCCTAGTGTTTCCCTCTAACTCGGACGGTAAGTTTGAGTCAAACAAGTTGGGAGGCGAGACAGTAGTGGCCCCGTCTAACGAGCGGCGTGCCCCTAGTGTTTCCTTCCAACTCGGACGGTAACGCACTGGAAGAGTGACGGAATTTATCGGACAGAATTGTCCCTGGTGCTCTCGGTGAAGAGTGCAGAAATTGGAACAGAGTTCCTTGTGGTGCGAATAAATGGCCTTGGCAATAAACTTCGGTCAGGGTTACTCCACCACGACTTCAGTGGTTCGTGGCGGTCTTGATACGATTGTATTTTTGATGACCGATGGGGAATTATATTGGCGCTGATTTCGGAAAATATAATTTGTTGCTATTATATTATGATATCATTCTCCCCTTCGTTTTGTCAAAAAAACAAATGCCCGACCTCACCCTTGAACCTGTGATTTGGTGTTCGGTCGGTATCTTGGCTGGAGACTTATCCGTGGCGCTAATATCGGATATATTTTTGACCGAGCGATTGGTGTACATGAACCTTGATGTTCGCGAGTTTTTTTATGAAAAAAATGTTTTCCCTCGCCTGGGATTTGATCTAGGGCATGTTGACTTTCCGGCCAATCGCTCATGCTATGTGCTATTGGGTCCGATGTGTTAGGCGACGGCAATATGCCTTTATAGAAATTAATTCGAAAATTAATTTCTATGAAAAAAAAGTTTTGCTCGTACGGGGATTTGAACCCACGTACCTTGGATCGGCGGTTTGGAGTATCTCCATGGCGCTACTAAGCTCCATGTCAGATGTAGTGCTAAACTTGTATATTAGCGTAGTATGTTAATCGTATGGTTTGTGACGAAGTGTTTGTGCTGTAGCAAAACACTTCGTTACACAATATACATATCGCATTCCTCACGTTTGTAGCTTTTTTGTAGGTTTCAATTTATTTTCTCAGAATTCTCCCTGATTCATTGAAAATGCAATACGAAAAACGAACACGAATTTAAAACGACGCGAGTCCAAATACTTTTATCAATGAATCATGGTCAGGGAAAACTACAAAAAACCTTGACCAAGAAAATATTACAAATCTTAAAAATAATGTAAATAATACTGATATTTTTTTTTTTTTTGACGTGACATCGTCTCACTACAAGGTATAAGGGGGTGCATGTTCAAAAAGTAAAATGTTAAATGTCCCACTGTTGTGAGACACTGTTAAGTGAGACACTTTTAAGTAATCCACTTTTAAATGTCAGTACTTTGGGAACTATGCCATTTCCCAAGCGATTCGCATGAAATTCGGAATGTAGGACTAAGATACGACTATAAGACTTGTTCCTATGGAAATTCTGTGATCTGGCCAATAGGGTCTGGGATTTTTGGAACCAAGCCATTTCTCAAGGGATTCGTATGAAACTCGAAATGTAGGACTTATGTGTGACTATAAGACTTGTTCCTATTGAAATTCTGGGATCTGGCCAATAGGGTCAGGGATTTTTGGAACCAAGCCATTTCTCAAGGGATTCGTATGAAACTCGGAATGTAGTACTAATATGTGACTATAAGACTTGTTCCTATGGAAATTCTGGGATCTGGCCAATCTTCAATTTGTTTGTTTATTTGCAGTTCTTTTAAACAGTAAGATAAAATATCTTATAATTTAGTGACAAGCTTAATTAATATTGTGTGAGAAGACAAACTTAAGTCAGTTATAATTAACAATAGAGAATAGAGTAAGGAGAAACATAGCAAAAAAACAAAAGAGGAAGAGAAAAAGAAAAGAGAAAGAGAAAGAAAAAGAATAAAATAGAACAAACCCACAAGTAGTTGATTAATGATTATTTATACTCGTAGATAGATAGTTTCTCAATTACGTTTTAAATATTGTCATATTATTCGTTCTTCTAATGTGGCGTGGCAAGGTGTTTCACAAGCGAGCTGAATTTATAAAAAAATTAACGTTCAGATGTGGTAGATGAGAAACGGGGAAGGATAAGTTGGTTTGATCTGTTTGAAGAAGCCAATATAATTTTATCATAAAGATATGAGGGTTGGTGAGTAAGCAGGATATCCGTAAAAAGACTAATCGTACGATATTTTAGAAGACTATCGAGCGTCATGCCGTAGAGACGAGAGGTATAATTAGATACGTGATCAAATCGTCGTAAACCAAAAACATATCTAAATATGGCATTAAAAGCAACATTTAGTTTCCTCTTAGATACGTAGCAGCAATTACAGAAAATTTCGCAACCATATGTCAGGACTGGTACAGCTAATGTTTTTGCCAGTAAAATTCTAGTTTTGAAGGGAGTGAAAGAACGTGTAGCCCACAAACTACGAAGCACACCATAGGTCTTTCCCACTGCTATATTAATGTGAGTGTCCCATGCCAAGTCACGACTAAAGGTCATCCCAAGGTTTTTAACATTTTCAACATAGTCTATAGGGGTGTTATTTAATGTGATTACAGGAAAATATGATAGATCCAACTGCTGCTTAGAGATGACTATGCATTTAGATTTTTTAGCATTTAGCATTAGACCATTACGTTTTGACCATTGCGCTATCCTTGATAGATCCTCATTTAAACAAATCACAGTATGCTCGATTAAGCCCAGCGGACAACTTAGTACGAGCTGAGTATCATCAGCATACATATGAAGTGAATTGTGCCTTACAATAGATGGGACTTCATTTACAAACATGGAAAATAATAATGGTCCTAAAATGGATCCATGAGGAACTCCACTGGTTGTGGGGGGAAAGTCTGACAGGACCTTATTAATTTCTACTGCTTGAAATCTGTTTGTTAGATATGAAGATACCAAATTCACCGGTTCGAAATTGTAATCTCGAGGTAGCTTTTGGCATAGAGTTGAGTGGTCGACAGTATCAAACGCTTTAGAAAAATCTAGTAGTACGAGGAATGAGACTTTTCCCTCATCTAGTTCATGTCGTATGTCGTCTGATAAGCCTATTACGGCTGTTATGCAGCTATGTTTCTGCTGGAATCCTGATTGCTTAGGCGTTAGATGTTATGGGTGGAGAGGAATTGACTTATTTGTTTTTGTATAGTTTTTTCAAACATTTTGGATATAAATGGGAGAATGGAGATTGGTCTAAACTCATCCCCTTTAGGTGTTTTGAGGACAGGCAGTACTTTTGCATGTTTCCAATTCGTAGGAAAAATACTTGTTGTCACCACTGCATTAAAGATGTACGTTATATAGGGTAACACTACAGGTAAGATGATTTTTAAAAAAGATGGGTGTATTTCATCGAGGCCGACGGAATTTGATTTAATGGACATTATACTCTCTACTACATCAGTGCTGTTCAATGATGTGAAAGAAAAACTTGGCCAGTTGATAGTATGTGTGGCACCAGTTAGATGGAGGAGTAACCTGAAGCAGATGGAGCCAAAGTTTGCGACAACACAAATTTATGGTTGAGATCATTGAGGTTAACTCCTTCGAAATGCTGTCTATTAGTTTTACTAATTCCTACGCTGCGCAGATTTTTCCACAAACGCTTCCCACCCATAGAGGCACTGAGCCGACTAAAGTAGAAGCTTGATTTAGCGGCTCTTATCTCCATTACGAATTTGCTGCGAAGCATGCAGTATATGCGTCGTTGACCCTCAAGGCGAAAACGCTTCCAGCTTTTGTATGCTCGGTCGCGCTGTATAATAAGTTGGCGAATTTGGTTAGAGAACCAAGGAGTGTTGTCAGAAGAACTGGATTTGGATCTTATAGGAACATGTGTGTTGTAGAGATGCCTTATATTAGAATTTAGAAATTCCACTTGATCATTTGACGATGGTAAGCGGTAAATAACATTCCAATCAACTGTCCTTACATGTTCTTCTAATAATGAGTAATTTATTCTTTTAAAGTCCCTATATTCAAATGTATTGGAAATAGTCACAAAATTGAAATCATAAGTAAGGTATATGAGATCGTGCTTTGAAAAAGCGGGTGATGAGAGTTGATCGTAAAGAAGAACCTTGTTGTTATCGTTGACAAGGAAAAGGTCCAGCAGCGTAGCACTTTGGCCTGCAAAATGAGTCGGTGTTGTGGTATTGACTGAGAATAGGTTATACATTTGCATTAGTTCAGATAGGTGGGTTTCACATAAAATGTTACTGTTGAGGTCCCCACACAGGATGATATTTGGGCATGTGAGAGAAATTTGTTCTAATATGGCTGTAAGAGGAACTAAAGAGGTGTATCTATTTGGTCGATGCGCTACACCAACTAGAAGTTTTTCCTCGTAATTACTCAGCTCAACGAAAACATATTCGATTTTAGTATCACCTTGAGAACGGCACCTAAGTCTGAAACTAATACCCTCCCTTACATATATAGCTACACCTCCACCAACCCGCCCATTTCTATCAGCTCGAAATACTCTGTATCCACTAAGACGACATATTTCGTCATTAAAATTATCGCTAACCACGTTTCGGATACGCAAACCATCTCAACTCTAGACTTCACAAACAAATCACGGAACTCATCGATTTTGGGAAATAGACTCTGTGTATTAATGTGACAGAGGTGAATACCAGTGTTCTGTCCTCGTAAAATTCTAATCATTGTTCTTAAGTTCTCATCCATAATATTGGAGATACGATAGACTAACAAACTCTATTCGATAGATTATTCCTTAAGGAAGACACAGAGGTGTGGGTGAATTTAGTGAGACATCTCTGGGAACTGGCCAATCCGCTTGACAGAGAACCTCAAAATTGTAGAATTTCATGAAAATAACAAAAGTTCAAACCGATGCACAACTGCCTCTTCCCCTCTGCATTGTAATCTAACAAACTCTATTCGATAGATTATTCCTTAATGAAGACACAGGTGTGGGTCAATTTAGTGAGACATCTCTGGGAACTGGCCAATCCGCTGGACAGAGAACCTCAAAATTGTAGAATTTCATGAAAATAACAAAAGTTCAAACCGATGCACAACTGCCTCTTCCCCTCTGTATTGTAATCTAACAAACTCTATTCGATAGATTATTCCTTAATGAAGACACAGGTGTGGGTCAATTTAGTGAGACATCTCTGGGAACTGGCCAATCCGCTTGACAGAGAACCTCAAAATTGTAGAATTTCATGAAAATAACAAAAGTTCAAACCGATGCACAAATGCCTCTTCCCCTCTGCATTCTAATCTAACAAACTCTATTCGATATATTATTCCTTAATGAAGACACAGGTGTGGGTCAATTGAGTGAGACATCTCTGGGAATTGGCCAATCTGTTTTACAGTGAACCTCCAAAATAAAAAAAAATTCATTAAAATTGCAAATGTTCACATTCATAACAAAAGCTTAATTCTGCCCGTACGGTTATAAACATATACAACATATTTTTTTTTCATATAGCATTCCTTAAGGAAGACTTGGCTATTAGTTCCATCTATGGAACAAAGCTGTGAGCTGGTTAAATTTTATTACAGTGAACATATATTTAACAAATACAAAATGTTTGCATTCTGTTAAATAGCATTACCCATCCATACAAATATTTTGTTATTTGTTAAAAACTTCACATCCGTGAAAAATATTATAAGTAGTAATTTACTATTCACTATTCACTGTTAACATCAGCAACATTTTGTCTTCTCGCAGCAAGCATTTCGTCCAAGATTCCAAAATCGTCAATATTGATGGCATTTTCATTCTTTCTTAGTCTAACCCAAATTGATCCGCGACGCGTGAAGACAGAGAACAGTTGTTTGCGTCTCTTCATTTGGACTGCTTTTTGCAGAAGTGAGCGGTTTCTAATTGTTAGACTCTCATTAATATAAATGGTTTTATTAGAGTCGAGACCAACATCGTGAAGTTAGAGCTGCTTTCCCTCACTTTTGCAATTTTCTGCAATGGATTTGAAAACACTGTTTCTTTCTTGCGCGGTAGCAAATTTGATGATTATGGGGGGATCATTGGCATTATCCCGCCGTTTTGTACGAAAAATACCTTTCAATACTGGGGGGGCTTACATATGACTGTGTGGCACAGGTGGTGGAAAATCGACTTAAGATTTTCATCTTGTAGTTGCGGGACTCTAATGAGTATGGCATCAGCTGCTAGGTTGTCTCGTTCTAGTGCATCACACCGCTTATGTAAATCAGCTAGACTATTTATTGTTGTTGCTTCTGACTGTATGCACTCAGATTCCATTTTTTTCACACGTAAGTGAAGGTCGTTAAGTGACTCTTCAAAGTTATTAAGCCTGCTTGTGCAATTTTGCTCGAAGAGTGTGATTTTATTCACTAAGTCAGTACGCAGAGTGCTCATTTCAGCAGAAAACCGATTCATGATAGCATCGGTGTGTTGTTTTATGCGCTCTTCAAATTCGCTGAGATTGAGAGCCCTTGCTTGACCAGCAGCAGCAGCGGCATTTTTATGCAATGCTTCAGTGGGTGTGCAGACCTTTGTTGTTTGACCAGCTACAGCACTCTTTGATGTGGGAGTGCTACTATATTTTTGCACTATAGCTGTAGATAAGCTCGCTGATTTCTTCGAGCGGGTTTGTGTCGGTGGATGTGTTAGACGACATGGTGCGAAATAGCGTAGCAAAATAGAGCGGGATACAACGGGACGGTAACAGCAAATTAAAAATCTTAACTTTCAATATTACGAAAACCAAGTATGTAGTTTTAGTTAAAATTGTAAGAAGTTTTAAAAGTAATTATTTAAGTACTAAATAAGACCCGTCACCAATGCGCAACACTGTCAACTTTAATATAATGACAATTACTTGGCGAGAAAAAGAAAACACGTCCACTGACTCTGACATTCGATTTTCGTTGTCTGGGTCTGGGATTTTTGGAACCAAGCCATTTCTCAAGGGATTCGTATCAAACTCGAAATGTAGGACTAATATGTGACTATAAGACTTGTTCCTATGGAAATTCTGGGATCTGGCCAATAGGGTCTGGGATTTTTGGAACCAAGCCATTTCTCAAGGGATTCGTATGAAACTCGGAATGTAGGACTAATATGTGACTATAAGACTTGTTCCTATGGAAATTCTGCGATCTGGCCAATAGGGTCTGGGATTTTTGGAACCAAGGGATTCGTATGAAACTCGGAATGTAGGACTAATTTGCGGCTATAAGACTTCTTACTATGGGAATTCTGGAATATGATCATTATGGTCTGGAATTTCAGGAACTAAGCTATTTCTCAAGCGAATCGTGCCTTTTAATTTAATCGTAATATTGGCCACAACGTCAAAGAATTTCACTCCAACCGCGCGTAAAGATTACACGCACATATTTTTTTAACAGCTCTTACTTCTCCTACTACTATCGACGCAACTGCATTACTATGTTTGTGCAGTGATATGATATATTTAATATGTACCCACCTCACAATAAATTGTTATGAACATTTAAATCAGCTTATAAATTATTTATTCTGTTGTATGTGATGTGATTGATGATCATGTATGTGGTTTCTATAACATACAATCAAGCAGAGCAGAACGAAACAAACATATGCGGTAGTAGGCTGCGGTCACGATAAACAAAACCTATAGGTATGCTGAAGCGCAGGTATTGCTATCTCTTTTACTCAAAAATGACGTCAACTGGTTTATTTAGCTGTGAAATTATAAATAAAAAATTATTAAGGAAATATAAATAAGTGTTTTTAATAAATGAAAAAAGTTTATTTTACAATATGGTGTCGTGTGCGGTTTATGGTTGCAAAAGCACCAATTATAAAAAACTAAAAAAAAATGAAGGTGTCCCTTTAAAAATTCGTTTTTTCCGATTTCCAAATAACAATGAAATGGCTCAATTGTGGAAATTAAAATGCCAGCGTAGTGATGACTTTAATGTCAAAAATGTTCGAATTTGTGAAAAACATTTTAAGCCAGAGGATTATTTCAGAAATTTAAGGCACGAGTTATTGGAATATAATCCACCATCGTCCCGTAAATTGAAAGATGACGTCGTGCCGAGTTTAAATTTACCAAAACAATCAATAAATGTAGAACCATGTAGTAGCCGGCAGGCGAGGATGCATACAAGAGAGCAAAAGTCAATCGTCAAGCATTTAATGTAAGCAAATAATCTTAGTCTTCCGAATTTCCGACTTAAATATATATTTATTTTGTTACAGTGAACAAGCGAAAGATGAAAATGTAGATCCCAATTTGCCTGTTTCAGAAGTTACAATAGATGATGAACCTGAATGCCTAAATCCGTAATATTTTAATTTGAATTAAATAATAATTTCTTATTTAACTAATTATTGTTTGTGCTGCAGAATTATCGGCGTTCAAACTTGAGCTACTAAATTTAAGGAAGGAATTGGGAAAAAAGGAAGAGATGAACAATGTTTTAAAGGCAGATAACAAGACGAAAACCAAAGAAATTTTCAAGCGTAAGAAGGAAAATTGTCATTTGAAATCAGAGATCAAAGGCATAAAAAAATATTTACTGCAGGGCAAATTAAAAAACTGCATCAACCATTAAAAAAGGTGTGCAAATGGGAAGTCGATGACATCGTCAAAGCTATTGGGTTACATGCTGCTGGTCCTCGAGCATACAGATTATTAAGGAAAAATAATCACCCATTACCAGGAGAATCAACATTACGAAGTTGGGCCGCTAAATTTAATATAAAGCCAGGTTTCCTTAATGTAATTTTAAAGTTATTACAAAATGCGGACTTATCAGATTATAAGAAAGTGTGCGTAATCGCAGCGGATGAGATGAAAATAAAAAAAGTGTACGAGTACGATAAAAAAAGCTTTTTATTTAAAATAATTTAATTTTTCATTAAACATAGTAAATAAAATATATAAATTAAACTAAATAACTTTTTCTTTCACTACTATAAAAAAAAATGCCTAACCACATAAAAGCTCCTACAAATCTTCTGTAAGTTTCTTGTTTTTTGTTAGACATAATTTACAAGAAATATGTTTTCGTATCAACAATGGCTTTCTAATTATCACACATATATCCAGGTTAGTTGGTGCTGACATTTGTTGGAGTATTTTGGAATTTACCAAACAACAAGTTATATATTTGTGAAGTTTTTTTTTTTAAATATGTAAGTTTCTGACTCAGTATTTACTATTAAACACATAATTAAAATTGATTATAAAATGAAAATTTGAATATTTAATGGTTTATGATATTTTTGACACGTACACCTATATCAATTTAATTCAAAAAAGTAAAACAAAATAAATATTTTCAATGTACTTTTTCACATATTTTAAAACAACAAAGCCACGTGATTTTTAGGCACCGAATGACGACATGCGCAGAAGACGACGATTTTGAAACAGCTGTCAATCATACCTATTAGAATCAGTTTACCATGGGCTGCGGTCATGGTACACAAAATAACAAGGTATGCTCGACAGATTCGCTGTCTTGTTCTCTCTTGTTCGGCTTTCGCTCCGGATGACGTCATGTGGCCCCGTAAATGTGAATTAATTTGTATAGCATTCGCAATAAGGCAAAAACCATAATAGGGGACTACATAAATAAATAAATATTTATATAATATATAAACCAATCTATTATCCCGTAATTCACAAAATATAAATCACTTTATTATCACTTTTAATTCATAAAATACAATCGCCGCGCTTGGTTAATCACATGGTTTATCATTATGAAATGACCCTCAAAAAAATAATAAGCACCAGATGACACAGTGAAAGAGATAGTTATAGATCTATCGAGCATACCTAGTTATTTTGTGTACCATGGGCTGCGGTCAAGAATTCAGCCGATGCGCAGTTTTTTTGCCATTTTTTTATTCTTTACCGCAGCCGTAGTGATAGTATAGTCTCTGTTCATTTTCTATCAGTGCTCTGCTCTGCTCTTTCTATCAACATTGCACAAAATGATACAGTGCTCTGTGAGAGAGAAAAAAAATACAAATGTTACAAAAAAGAGCCAAGGCCATTCACAAGTTGCATGCGACGTTGCTGTTGCTGCTATTTCCTTTTCTTTTGGCTTATCTTATCCTTACTCATGTGTCATGTATACAGTAAGTTCGATTGCTGGTTTGATGTTCGATTGTAAGTTGGATGTCTGCCACTGAACAACGAATCAACCATCGACCATTGAGTCAAACATCAAACATCATACATGGCATTAAGCATCGGTTCAAAATAACTATTCGATCAACTACAGAAATAAGAGAACAATGCAAAAGAAATTTAATGAGAAATAATTGGCCTGCATGTTTGAAAGCGACATTTCGAAGCGTGGGCAGCACTACTCAGTACTAACTACTTTTCTCTTCTAATTTAATTTAAAACTACTCAAATTTTTTTTGAGTTGAAACCAAAAGATGCATTACTGTGTTTGGGCAGTAATATGCAATATGCAGCAACTTCACAGTTAGTGGTTATGAACATTAAAATTCGCTTATAAATAATTTATATATAATGTGATGTGATGATGATGTATGTGATGAGCTACGGTGCAAGTCGTAGGACTTGTATTTAGTATAGAATTTTTTTTTAATATATCCGTTCTTGTTTATGTCCCACAGACAACAAGATCTTTGTTTTCTTTTCTTTCGTCCCGGACATACGTTGTCACTCTCAAAACCCACGGCCGCGTCTTCGACACAGCCTACCCTGCTCTTTTTTTCAATATATTTAATAAAAACAACTTATGAGCACTTCATCCTTCAGAAAGTTGTGAACGGCTAATTTAAAGGCCTGCAGATTATAGTCGGGAAACACGGGCTCGACCAATTGATTCCACATTCCTCGGAAAAAAGGAGGATTTAAAGTGTTGGGTTCTACATGAAAAAAGTTTTAAGGCAAACCTATGTTGATTGGATCTTAAACGAGTGTTTACGCTGCTGACAAAAGGACCGGGAACTAGAGAACGGGTCTCTAAAGCACATCTACCGTTGTAAAATTTGTAGAAAATAGATAAAGCTCCTACATTTCGTCTGTGCTCCAACGAATCAAGAGACGAAGTAATGGTTAGGGTTACATCGTTTATCAAACGAATAACTCTATTTTGATCTCCATCAAGATGAACCAAATGCGATGTTGGAGCCCCACCCCACACATATGAATTAAATTCTAAAATTGGTCTAACATAAGATTTTTATAATCTTAATACTTCAGAGGGAGTGAAGTAGAAATTACAACGTCTTATGAAGCACAAACATTGGCTAGCTCTTTTTGAAATTTCATAAATATGTTCCTTCCAGGAAAGATCACTTGATACTTTTAAACCTAACAACTTAGGTGAATCTGATCTCGCAATATGGGCACCATTAATAACAGGTGGAACGTAATGTTGAACTGTCTTCTGAGAAAAAAGACAAGACTGAAATTTATCGACTTGAATATTCGACAGAATAATCAAATTCATTAATTCACGCGAACCATTCAAGCGAGAATTGCATTCTTTTTGACTGACAAACTCAATGGAAGCCGATAGTGTTGTATCATCAGCAAATGAATGGATATCACAGGTTGTAGAAGACAACAGGTCGTTGATATATATCAATAAGAGCGTGAGAGAAGAGCATTGATCCCATGTGAAGCTGAAGATATACCATTTAATACAACTTTTATTTTACGGTTCCATAAATAATTCTCAATCCATGTAATGAGAGAGGAGTGTAAGTTCAGTGCACGAATCTTATTAATAAGACAATCATGCCAAACTCTATCAAAAGCTTTAGAAATATCTAAGGAAACAACGCTTGATTCACCTAGGTTTTCAATGCTTCGCTCAAAACAATAAGTCATGCACGTCATTAGTTCAACTGAAAGCGATTTTTACGAAATCCATACTGAACATGGGATAAAAGAACATTCGAATCCAGATAGTTCATTATTCTGAAATTAACGATAGATTACATTACCTTCGATAGAACCGACAACAAAGCAATAGGACGGTAGTTCGTAGGTGCCGATTTATCACCTTTTTTCGGAACGGGTTGAATATTAGCTATTTTCCAAAATGATGGAAAAACACCTGTCTTCATTGAGATGAAACCATTTGCTAAGCGGTTTTGCCGAAGTATGATGACAACTTTTCAATACTATTGGCGGAATACCGTCTGGGCCAGTCGATTTATTGGGATCAAGTTCATTCAGAATCTTTGACACAATCTGTTTCCGGAAATAGATTTTAGACATACCTGGACCTAGATTTGGGAGAATTGGAGGGCTTTGGTTAGTTAAAGGAAGGGTAGAAGCACCAGCGAAATTAGAAGCTAAGAGATTAGCTTTCTCAAAATCAGTTCTATAATGAATACCATTAAGAAATAAAGAAGGAATAGACGAATTATTGTCTGCAGTTTCTTTTAACCAATGCAGCAAACGACCAAAAGCTTCGACTGTTTGAATCAGAACTCAAAATTTTTCGCATGCTATCTCGAATCTTAAAGTCATATATTATTTTTGGCCTTTTCAATATAGCGTTTGATCTGTTTCTAGCAATTCGAAACTTTACTAGGTTTACTTCAGAAGTACAAATAACTTAGTCCAAATGGGCTGCTTTTTTACACGCGACTGCTGACCTGCAATGTTCGTTAAACCATTTATTCTTACGAGTATTGTCTTTTTTAAAAGAAGAAGGAATGCAATTTTTCATTCCTGCAAAATGGTTGACGTGATAAGTTGTGATACTTCATCAGCATTATTGCTGGAAAAGCAGGTGGATTCACTCCTCTATCATCTATCAGGATCCCAGACAACCTAGACTACGCTATTCCGCATCTCCATTTCAACAAAAACTTCCAGGTCACCTTCCCCTCCAGATCACACTTAAATCCCAGGAATCAGTCTCAACAAGTTCAATTTTATCCCTTAACTGCCGTTCATCTCTCGTGGGGATGGCGGAGTATTTCAATATCCACCTGTGTTGTGTGCCAGGCCACAGAGACATTCCGGGTATCTGTATGGCAAGGAACTACCCTTCTTACCTGAATATGGTTCCATAGGCATCCCAATAGCTACATGCAAGTTCTTGTTAAAGCGGGATGCTAACTTAAAAGCTAACTGTAGGTGGTGAAGCAGTACCACTTGCATAGTGACAAAGCAGATCTGGCCCAAGCTCGATCCGAAACGCTCCAAGTGTTTGATCTCTCAAAAAAGATCGCACATCGGTGCTATTGTAGGTGTCATCACTTGTCAGTCTCATAGGCAGGCATGAAGCAAGACTGGGAGTTTTCTCTAATGACTTCTGTAGAAGCTGCATGAATGAGATGGAGGAGGATACCATCGTCCATCTTCTCTGTACTTGTCCAGCGTTCTCCCAAAGGCGTAAACTCCATATAGGAACTTTCTTCTACAACGACACTAATGAACTCATCCACATTAGACAGCGGTAGTCTCCTACGCTCATACGAAGCTCTGATTGGTTCATCGAGTAGGTGGAAGGAATCCGTGGGGTCTAAGTGTGTCGACCCAGTGACAGCCACCTTAACCTAACCGAATGAAGATCAACCTACATTTTTTTTTGTCTTTATTTTATTTTTGTTTATGTTTCGTTTCCTTGAAGCAAGCCTTGTCGCGGCGGAAGCACTTAAGCGAACACTACAAAAAAAGCTACCCGATCGGTGATCTTGTTTCCGCAATAGGAACTTCCTTGATCGACAGTGCAAGGTGAAGTAGTGAGGAAAATGACAGTGCTGAAGAACATATCTTTAAAACTATTACGGGAATACCATCAAGGACATCAGTGCCAGCAGATATATGAATATTGAGATCATTTAATATTGTAGCCACTTGAAGAATAGGAAAGTATATCCGTTCCATAGACGATTCGAAATACGAAATGTGAAGCAAGCAGGTGATGATGTATTTTTTATTCGGTTCAGGAATGATCAAATATATGAATATATGAGAATATGAATGATATATGAATCTTACTACTTTTGAGACATTACTTTTTGTCGCATTGACCATTAGCTGTAGTCGAAGGTGACTCGTCTAATGATGAGACCTAGGCATTGGAAACATTTTTGACTCGTCTAAATTTCGTTCGGGTTTTCACAAGTTTTTTTTTTATATAACCGAAAACATTTATACCGGTTCGAAGAAACCTCTTTAGATCTTAAATCATACCAACCAAGTGACTTCGGTATGATGCACTTAGTTCTGGAAGGGATACATTTTCTCAAATGTGTATTAGTTAGCTACGACACAAGTCTAAGGTATTAGAGTGATGACTTACAATGTCGAGAATTCTTTCTACTGTGCTAATTTATAAGCTGAGTGATACAATTCTAGAAGTATTCACGACAGTGCATCTAACTCAATAGTGAACGTTATGCTTACGCCAAAAGAATTAAATTCAGCGTTGGAACATGGTTGAACTGTGCTTGCGTTTGATGTACTTTTTTTGACCCGAAAGAACTCGACCAAGAAATGTAGAATCTGTAATATTTGGTAACTGAAATGTTTACAGGCAAAATTGACAATAGAAATTTTATCCCATTTTTGAACGTTGTACTTGTAGAAAGCGTCTTACAGATGTATGTGATATACATAGAACTGCAATAACGAAGAAATGGTTTAGTAGTTCTGAAAAATTACTTTAAAACCAGAAATTTGCTTGGTGATACAGAAAACGGTATCAGATTTGTGGAAGACAATCACGAAACAACCTCAGGAAAATGTATATGAAACTAGTCATAGCAAAAGCTTTTAAAGACCATTGCGACTGTGAGCACAGTGTCAAGCATACAGCGAGATATTTTTAGAAAACCTAACTGATCATTTACGCTCCCATGAAAATAAAGCCTTTTCACTTTGAAATATTTTGTATAAACATCTATTTCAATATCTGTTGTGTTCAAAAGTTTACCATCCATCAAGTACATTTTAAATTACATGTCCGCTCGCATACTCAACAAAAAATTACAAATGCAACAAATGTAAATGATTTCTCAGAGTTGTCAAAACACAAACGACACTAACGCGGAATACTATGCGAGGATTCTGGCAGACTTTTTGTTTAAAAGGTTAACTAACATTTTTCTCCATGCCAAAAGGCAACACCCCAACAATTGCTGTTACTAATACTGTTACCCATTATTTAATAACAAAAATAAACGTTTTTTATGTTAAAAACGGATTTTATATTACTTTGGAAGAAATGTAGGAATAAAAGTATACATTGTCTACTTCTTCTCACTGGAAATGGAACTCTTAGACTCCCTTATTGACGCTGATCGTCGTCTTTTTGCTTCGTCCCGTTTTACCTTTGATTCCTTCTTTCTTTGGGCCAAAAGTTTTGCATAATCGGCAGCAGCTTCTTTGGACGACACTTGGCGTTTCTTTTTAAGTGCAAGGCGTCTACGCTTCCTTTGCAAAACGACTGGAGTAACCAAGCGTTGAATTTTGGGAGCCTTTGAAGTCGCTTTCTTGTTATCCTTTGCAGGTAATGGACGACGAACGACGAAGCGACGAACATCATCTTCCTTGCTCAAATTGTATAATTTACGGATTTTACTCGCCCTTTTTGGACCCAGACGACGGGGAACAGTTTTGTCTGTAAGCCCCGAGATTTCTTTTTCACCCTTACGGACAATAACAAGAGCTAGAACTGACATGTTAGCATCAACAATACAACCGCGCACAGACTTTCTCTTGCGTTCACCGGTACGACGTGGGCGATAACAGGAATGACCCTTCTTTAGCAACAAACGGACTCGACCTGAAATAAACAAACAAAAAAAGTTATTCAATAACGGTTCAATTTACCTAGAGTTATTAACCATGAGTAAGGACTCCTTGCTTCATTGGGAAACCTTGTTTGTCGTTTCCCCCTGAAATTCTGAGCATGTATCCCTTCCATTCATCACCAAGAATATCTGCTTCGACAATTGCTCCCATACGTTTTTCGTAAAATACACGCAATTTATGTTCATCAACAACTTCAAAGAGTTTTTGACATCCCGTAGCGGGATAAGAAACGTTGAGCTAAAAGTAGAGATATTATAATTACGATCTATATATATTGAATTAATTCACAAATTTAGAGGTTATAAAAATTAATCTTTATACATTTCCGCCATCCCACAGCCAATTCTAAAAAGTTGGGTTTGATTTTAATTACTAATTATTGAACATAAGTTAAAAGCATAAATTTCATATTTTGGACAAATATTTTAAAATATTTTAAAACTTTTTAAAAAAAATCTCACCCACCTTCATTTCGAAAGTCTGATTTTGCAGAACACCAAACTGAAAGGAGCTATAATTGTGTCAAAATCATATGACAACATATGCTATATTGCTTCAAAAAAAAATTAAAATTACAACTACAAACACATTGGATAGACCAGAAATGGTTTAGCGTTAACCAAAAAAAATTTTTTGGTTAAGAAATATTTAACCAAATTTTTAGTTATAATTCCCACCACCAGAGTCGACTTTTAAAAATTATAAATGGATAAGTTGGCAAACACATGAAACAAAAAAATGGTTAGTTTTTGCTGCTGCTTTGATCAGCCGTTAACCACGAAAAATATCTATCTCATTTTGTTGAAAGCAATAGCCTCATTTTATTTGCCGAGGCTGGTTTTGACATTCGAATTCCGAACTCGCTCGGCAGATAAAATGCAGCTAATATAGCAATAGATTGATTATGACTCCTTTACACCGTTATTTAAGGCAATAGTTACACTTAAAATCTTTTGTAAAGGAAGACTCATTCGCGTAGATTTCCTGATTAAAATAATTACCTGGAGACGAGGAATAAAAAATATCTAACTCTTGGATTTTTCACCGCCATATTAAATATAAAAGCAAAGACATTCGAAATGATTTCATTATTTGTTTTGACATCAAAATCATAGGAAAAATTGTGTCGTTGTCACTTATCTTTGCTATTTCGGAAACCTAATTCGAATCTATTAAAGGAATGATAAAGAATAAATCAACTCTCCAGGTAACTTTTTTGATTAAGTAAGTCTCCACCAATAAATAATGATTTATAAACTGGGCTCGAAACTGGGAAAAATCACAATTTTCATATTTATAAAACACAAAAACATGTGTCAAATCATTTTGCGATTGAAGTCATCAAATTAAGTCTCCACCAACAAATAATGATTTATAAACTGGACTCGAAACTGGAAAGAATCACAATTTTCATATTTATAAAACACAAAAACATGTGTCAAATCATTTTGCGATTTAAGTCATCAAATTAAGTCTTGCAATTGACGTTTAATATTGAATTTTCACATGGATTTTCGAAGAAAAAGGTTTTGTTATGGTAAATTGTTGATGTGCTGTTTTAAATAATCATAAGTAAATTAATATTTTACAATTATTAGTTGTTTTGGTGTTTTTGCATCATATATCATACAAATGAATAAGAAATGATTTTTCATACAAAATGAAGGCAAACTGCAGTATAGCGCCCAATAGTTTTGACATTAGAGACTAAACCTTAAAGCACTTGACTACACGTCTTTAGGCAGCTGTCAGTCACGCACAACATGGACGAATAAGAAGAGCATTCCTTTTTGAACCAGTAATGTGTTGGGTTGGATCTCCACTCTCAAGTGCTTCTAGCTGCTGCTGCCTTGCTAACCTCGGTTTGATAAGTCTATAAATGAGCTCTGACTTGGGTTTAGTAAGCAAAGTCCAGGCAGTGGATTAAATCTCCAGTTCTCGCAGCCTATTTTTAAAACCAATACTTATATTTCGCTGGATTGTCAGCCTCATTTTATGCGGACTCCTTATGCTGAATTGAGCACCCTCTTTTGCTGCTTTTTCGCTTGTTTTGTAGTCTGCTATGATGACCAAGTGGTCCTCCCACATGACATTGCGGTCGCTGGATATCAGCTACCATGAAAGAGCTTGGTTCTTCTTGTATTTTTGTTATATTATATACAGCATTGGCCAAGTTCAAGAGGGTGGTTGAGGGATATCGGTGATTGATAGCGATTGCTATGTGTGGTCTGTGGTGAAACAATAGATAATAGTAATAATAATAATAATCCGTGTCCTCTTAGAAATTAGAAAGAAAAATTCAACCTCAGATTTTCTCGTCTACATCACACAACTTTGCGCTTCTAAGCTAGAAGACCGATTAGTACGACCCCCGCTATTACCAAAATGTGATATTCGGATACAGTAGGGTAGGCTGAATCTACTGTCAGAGCACGACGCCTCTACACTTAGGACAACTTATTTCGATATATTTCCGTACTCGGGGAATTTGCAAATACAAAAGAACTGATTAGAAAGCACTTTGTAATCTTATGGCTGCCAACATTGTCCGTAAATCTGCTTAGAGCCGTTACACTCTTTGCAGCTTTGTCTACCGTTCGCAGAATATGCTCAAAGAAACTTATCTGCGAGAAAATCATTATTCCAAGGTATTTTGCTGTTGGTTTCGATGCAATAGGTTCCTTTCCACCCCATGTTGGCAGAACAGATTGTATCCTCTTTTTAGTGAGGATGAGGATCTCCGTATTGATAGTGATAGTCTACGTGCCGCCACTATTAACGGTACGCACCACTTGGTCAAGCTTCAGTTGGACCTGCTTGACGTCACGGGCTGCCATGAGCGTCGCGACATCATCCTCGTTGGGGCTATGGTCTTCTGCTCTTCTGACCATCCCCGTGAATTCCTGGATTGCATTAATTGTTGAATGTCCCACTCTGAATCCGTATTTCCTGAGTGAAAGATCTCCACTAATTTTAATGATGTCTTGTCTTATGAGCTTCTCTAGAACCTTGCCCGCTGTGCCAAGCATACACATAGGTCGATATGACGAGGAAAGCTCGGGATCACCTTTAACCTTACTGATCAGTACCAGTCGAGCAGTTTTTTGCATCTTTATGCCCTGGGGACAGTGAATCCACCTAGGCCCGGTTCTTGCGCGTTGTGCCTTCCTCGGTAGCATAAGGCATCTTTTGGGTTGATCTAAAATTTCAAGTGTCTACCAATACACCTGATGCTTACCGTTTCGTGGTCTCCTCCGTGGCATGGATGCGTCACAGACGGAAGAAATAAGGGACATCGAAGACGCTTATAGCGGCTCTGTTGCAGATCTTCTACCCATTCCACCACTTGCACTCCATTCGGAAGTTCTTTCATAAATTGATCCGGGTTTACCTTTGCAGGTTCCACCTGAGCGGTATATTCCCCGAGGGATTGGCTGTGTTCTATGACTTAATTAGAAAAAAATATACTGGTGGTTACTACCAGAACAATCTTCTATGACTCTCTAAACCAGGACTTTTGGAAACAAGGTTTCAGTCGATAGCTTGATTTTAGGGATGGTCTTCATATATCCTGGGCGCCGATGTTGTACTCGTTCAGGTGTTTACCACCAGGATTCCTGTTCTGGCGGATATCTCTAAGATGACTCTTTCTCGAGTATCCGAATGTGGTATTCTCCGCTCGAGGGCACTATAAGTTAAATTTCCTGCTACCACCATTTGTTCCAGAAAATCAGGATTTAAACATCAAAGGCATCGAATTTACCATGAAAATCTACAATCGCTTCGTTTGAAATGTAATACCATCTAAAAAAGTAAATGTTTCTTCCAGAGACTTTACCCAAACAAAGCCCCTGCCTGCACCATGACATTTAATAATCATTATTTCCCCGACCCCTGATATATTTCCTACTACTCTACTTCTTTTTTGTCCGTTTGACAATCGGGGTCGCCGATTCTTCATCTTCATTTCTGACGTCCCCATTAAATACTTTACAACCGCGTTGAATGTGTTCCCAATCCTCTTTTGTTGGATTTGATACCTTTTGCGCCAAAATACTTATGTTGGCAAAAATATATATGGAAACCGATTTGGGTCGCAAGTACCGTCGTGGGCGCCGTGGCTCAGTGGATAAGAACATTGCTTCTGAGCAGGATGTTCGCGGTTATTTTTCAAGGGGTCCCACCTCTCGCGAAAGTCTGACAAGCGTCCGAGAGAAATAACTTGTTACGGAAAACTTCTCCGTTCGAATCCGGCATTAAATTGAAGGTCCCATAAATTTGTGTGCAAAAATATACATACTCAACACAAATGGTTGCGAGAAGCTAGGCCTTGGACTGCAATGGTCTGTCGCGCCGAATATTTTTGTTATTTACGGGATGCTCATCAAAGACAATTCATGGTGATAAGCAGAATAAGAGCAACCGCTAGGAAGCTCGTCCGAAAATGATCTGTTGGCATCAAGTCAAGAGACGGTGATGTTAGCAGATCACAACGTGGGCGCCAGCCATAGTGCACTACTGCAGAGCATTGCGAGTACCAGCCATAGTACACCAATGCAAGGCTCTACCTTGCCTAAGGTCGCCGGGGTCGGCCTCAAGAGCGAACGTAAGAAAACCGCTGGTGTTCTCTGGAAGCAGCAATACCAGAGGGCTGTATTGATTCTAAGCAAGATTGCTAAGAATAAGGCTGCTGGTACTGTCGATGAAAGAGACGGAGCGGATGAACTCAGATATCGTTAAGGTGTAGAGGAGTTCAACAAGCAGCAAATTAGTAGCAAAGTGGCCACTGATACTGCTTCTTCTTCCAGACAGAAACGCAACAGGTCTCAGGATGAGGCCAGCAATGTTGCGAAGAAGGCTAAACTACCCAGGAAGGGTAGACTCACCGAGGCAACTACCAGTGCAACCAGTGCCAAGGTGGCAATAAAGAAGTTTAAGGAGACCGCGGCTTCCTCGACTTGATCTCGTACCTGAACGCTACAGGCTGGATTTAAACCTTGTCCTTATCCACGCTTGAATCCTCAAGTTTTGCGGCATCAAAATGGTGCACACTAGCGCTAATTGAGGACCTCGCAAGCACATCGTGGACCACCACTCTACTTCCCTACCAACGCACGCAGCTCAACAAAAGCTCGCTTCGTTCCGAGTATCTTCCTGAGACCACAACTTAATGGTTCAAGAGTACCTAATTTGCCGTTACATACATTATAATTGTGCTATCAAACGTAGTCATATTCTAAAGAATACATTTTTTCAGCTAACACTATTTATTATGTCTATTTCTGTCTATTAAAATAACTATAGGAGTAAGAAACGACTGTGCGAATAGCAAAAATTAAGCGACTATAGTATTTTGTTTTCCATATTTTTGACTTTAACTGATAATCTGAAACACAGTAAGTGTGTTGTACATCCAGCACATGTCGAATTCTACAAGTTATACTTATACAATATGCTTTCATAATTTTCGTTTGAAGTTTGTGCTACTGTTTCGATACGTTCTGATCGGAGAAAATTTACGACAAAATTCCGAAGAAAGATTATAATAGAGTTTGATTATCTAGTGATAGTCAGAAAGCACTAAAATTTCATCAATTCAAATCAATAAGTGCAATAAGAACACATAACATTTAACGAATTTAATAACTTTTATATTTATTTATATATATTTAAATATTATTGATTCTTAATTTTATTGCTTCTTTCAATAAATATGGGGTTTTTCTGCAGTTGATACATTGTAGATGATCGCAAAAGCGTTTTTTTATTTGAATTTTATGTGAACATTTAGTAAGTTATAAACTTTTTGCTGGCGCTATGGTTGGTTGATCGCTTAGATAATTTTTACGGTTTCCATCTTACTAATGTACACCTACGAGACTTGGTATTATGTTTAAAGCTACATATTTCGCTTTTGCATTACGTGACAAATAGGTTTGATAACCCTATCTAACCTACGTGATAAATAAGTTCATGATTTTTACCATTACAAACAATGAAATTAAATAACACTTAATTGAATATTTGAAGAATTATGTCAGCTAACATTATTACTTCAAAATAAATAATAAAAAAGATAATTCTCAAAGTGCATAAATTAGATACTACTTAATGCTGTTCAAAAGACTTTAACATTGAACAAAAAATTAAACAAATTAAATTTTAACGACATTTTGATGTACGTAGATTATTATATTATATCAATGGAGAACAAAAAATTTGTTAACTCAAAATAAAATTAACCAATATATTATTCCTTTGGTTATTGTAAATAAAACTAAACTATGTTTATTTTTTTTTGCAGTTGTTATAATTTGAAGCAGTTTGCATATTTGTTTTTGAAAAATATTCTAAAGCAATATGTGTATTATTTAATGAAACAAATTAGACAAAACCTTCTAGCATTTTTTAATATTGTAGGTCTTACAAAGGCAGCCACAAAGTTATATATTAATTTTAACTCTTATACTTATGATAAATAGCTTCTAACCCTATGCATTTTATCAGTTCGTCGCATGTAAAATATCAAAATGCTCTGTTTATAATTTTTTCTTCTTTTTTGTTCTAGATTTATTTAAAAAGTAATACGTTTAAATAGAGCTACACAGCGAATTAAAATATTTATATGTACATTTTTCAATTATAATTATGCTTTCTCTTAATCCCTCATTTCCAACACTATTTTACCAAGAGGGAATAGCTTAAGTCTTGTTAATATTTACACGATTCATTATAAAAAAGCAGTTCTTATTTTTAAATAGTAATAAACTTATGGATTAAGTAATTCAATAAAAGATAATTTATGGCTCCGCCGACAATTTACTGAGGTCCCGTTCTTCCACCCATTGTGCAAGATTTCTAGCCACGAGTTCCTTATTTATAAATATAACATTCTGAAAATAAATAATAATCTTAAGTATTTTTTGTTTGACTGATATTAATTTTATTTTAGAGACTAGTAGATTTAAGACCTTGTAGCCATGACTAGCCATTAAAAAAAATTAAGAAAGGAAATGAAAGGTTACTCTTATAATAAAAATACATTTTCCTACACCCAGGATTTATGCATTCCACGTTTTTTTAGTAACTAGCTGTTTGGGGGCGCTTCCCTTAGGACACACTCAGTAACCATGAGAGCGATTCGTGCTTTCCATTCTACACTGACTATTTTCACGAAATACACGAAAACATGATATTTTAAGAAAAAAAACCAGGTTCATAAGGTATGAAAAATTTAAGATGGCTATATATATATATATATATATAAATTCTAGACAATATATGAAAACAGATTTGGAAAACCAGTGACAGATTTTTTTTAAAAAATGGTAGTTTTTACCAAACACGTATGCTAAAATTCAGAAACAAAATTTTTTTGAAATATAATTAAAAGTTGACTTTTTTAATAAAACAGCATATAAAAATTAAACATTTTCTTGTAAATTCTCTAATCGGAGAATTACCTGAACGACGGGCCGTTTGAATAAAATTGAGTTAGTTTTTAAAATAATTATATAGGAGTCCTTCGATGCTGGGGAGTTTCAGTTCAAATGTCCATCGGATATACACTTGTATAAAATTTGAAAAATTTTTTTTTTTGTATATTTGTATGGGGGACCCTCGACCTCGAATAGAAAGTGTTCTCATTTGAGATACACATGTGAGCAAAGTTTGAATAAAATCGGGCTTGAGGAAAGTGGGTTAAAAATTTATCACAAGTTTTGGTCCAGCCAGCCACAAACACACGGGCACGCGAAGTTAATATAGAGAATTTTAAAATGACCAAGGTCTGACGGTCTGACCACTTTTAAAATATGATGAGAACCTGATCATTATGGCATAAGACCTACGCAAAGATAAAACCGTTTGGTTAAAAAAAATGAATAATTAAAGAAAAGTTAAAACTCTTAATTTCATAAGTTAAGCAGAACTGAGACTAAACTGAATGTGTTATCGCGATCACGAATTGATGAAATTGATTTGCAGGAAATAGGCGTGTATTTGTGATAATTTTACATGCAAATTTCCTACAAGTCAATCTGGAATATGAATGAAATGAATACTCACATTCGGGCCTAGACAAGCAAACAAATATATTTCTGGTATGTTATCACTAGTGTAGCCAGCTACTTGTGCTTGAAGTACTATTCCTCTTGTTAGTTTGCTTAAGATATCTGCTGCTTCAGGTGACCAACATGAATCTAAAACATACACAAACATTAAAATAAACTTTTATCATAATTGATCAAGTATTATGTATTACCTATTGCTTGAATATTAGATAGAATACATTCTGTTGCTTGGAATGGAATTCCCATGAAGTCAGATCGAATTTGTCTTAATCCATTAAAGTGTACATTCATATAGCCTCCAAAATCCAAAAATTTCACCATACATCTTTGATCGTCTTCTGTATCTTGTTTCACAATTTGGACACGATACCATATATCATTCACGGCTAGCACACAAACTGCGCTTATTTCAATTCCCGGCAGTAAAGGGGCTTCGCTACCGTTGTAGCTTTCATAAAGACATTTTTGCAAGACAGCTAGTGATGGATGTGACGGATGTAAAGGGTGCTGCACAAATACATGCCCTCCAGACACTACAGCGCTTACAACAACATCGTTGTTAATACCCTCAATTAGGTTTAGCTTAATGAAGAAAGTGAAATAAATAAAAATGTATAGTTATGTATTGCATTAACTTACTTGCAAACCTAATATATTCTCAAGTGACAAAGGAACTATTGTTTGTGGAAGTGCAAAATGGATTCTTTGCATTGTAAAATTAGGATAGCGTTTTGACGGCAATCGCTGACGTATAAGCATTAATGCCGCATTAATTTCACATTCTGTCCCTTCAATAACACATATTTTAACTTTGGCTGAAAACGGATTATTTCGCAAAATAATATTTGCTGATGTCTTTGCTTTAATTTGGTTAATGAATGCACGTTGTCGACCATAGAGTTGCCCGATTAGAATATTTGGAAAGAAAAACTCATATGTTGTTTTAGATAGTGTTGCTTCAGATCGTGGCAAACTGGATCCTTTTCCGGAATCACCAGATTGTACGCTACATAAACTGAGTGACGGACTAGCCGCATCAACATTCCTTTTTTCGCTTTCAACATTTTCATTACAAACTTCCTCTTTAACGCAATTGGGCACGCTTGATTCATCCTTCTGATGGCTGTTCTCATTGTCACAATTATTGTTTTTTCCGCTTTCTTTTTCTTTGGTGTATTTGCTTTCTAAAAATGAATTTTCTGGAGATATTTTAGGGCTTCTAGTTGCTTTAATTACAACAGGTCCATCTTTTTTATCTGAGTTACTTCTTGAGTAAAATGAAACACGATTGTTCATTGAATCCGGCAAATCAACTGGAGACGATAAATTTTCAAAATCTTCATCAATCGATCGTAGCGCTTTGTTTTCTACCTTTTGAATCTTCACTTTTAGCATTTCTGAATCGATTTTCTTTTGCTTATCATTCATATAAATTGGTGAACCCCGGCAGTTTTGCACAATCGTTATAGGAGCCGATTTACCAAATAGTTTTGTTGCTGGATTGTCGTCTTCGTTATTAGCACCGCCATTTATATTCATTGATAACGCCGCTTGATTTGTAGCATTGCAATGGCTGCTGTTGGAAGCTTTGTTAATCTCTTTCTCCTGCTTATTTTTAACTTGTATCTGTTCTTTTTCATGATCATCACGGCGATTTTTATTTCGTCGTCGAAACCAAAAAACACCGACAATAAATGCTACTGTGGGTAGTGACAAGAATAATATTGGACGACTGGATGGCATTTTCGAAGAATTTTGAATAAACTGAAATACATTTATAATAAAAAACAACCATTTTATTAAAGCGTTTCTTAAGTAAAAGTGAATAAGATACTTTTGAATAAAAATCTATTACCTAGTTATAGGTAATATCAAATTTTGTTATACAACAACTTCATATTTTCGATAGTCGTTCGTTATCAAAAAATTTCGGCTAGCAAAAAAACAACAAATTCGAAATGTATAAATTGTATTTGTTAGAATGTGTATACGTTTTATAAATCGCATGCATCAATTTGAAACACCATCTCAAACTGAATTTCAACATCTACGCACATTTATTTATTTTTAATACTCAAACTATTTTTATTTACAAATCACACAAAGACCATATTTTTAGAACAAGTTAGATAGAAGTGGATACAAATTGGGGGAGTCTCAACCTCTCAACTTGTATATACTTATAAGTTCTTTTTGTCTTATGTTCTTCTCGTTCTTGCTCACCAACTGCTCTTTTTAAGTAATGCTAAAGTGAACATGCGTCAATGCATAAGGAAACAAATTAGAAACGGTATTATGAAATCGATTATTAAAGTATCACTTTGTTCACAGAACATTTTTTTAAACGAAAATGATCACGTTTATAAGTAATAATATTTTCAATGATGGATGAAAAGTAACACAAACCAAATTATTTGGTAACAAATTTCACAAAATACATATCGATGTTGATTTTTTTTACAATTATCTCAAAAAAATTTAAGGAACAACATGATAAGAAGATAGATGCATATCTACTAAATTGATCAATCGGAAATGTTTTCAACTCGTAATGTGATTTCGTTTGGCTTACATTCTCTTGTCCTCTTTCTATTTGCGTAGGTATGAATAGCAAAAGGTGTGATTGCACAATCCAAGACAATTAATTTTAATAAATTTTGCCAAAAATTCACTGGAAGTGTAGATTGCAGTTAAACGCATAGATTAAATCTAACAAGATGTCAATATTTATCTCATTTTGATGCGTATTTAGTGTTTGTTCCATCTTTTATGCACTTTTGTTCAAGTGCCTGACGATCTAATGTGCGAAAATTTTAACTGAACAGAGAAGAATGTTTAATTGGGATAAAATTTCTCAGTCGCAGTTAGTAGTAGCTATATTCTAAAACAAGGTCCGCACAACCTTTATTTAGTACAATAATAAATAAAATGTTGTCATAATACATAGTTTGCATCGTATGACCAATCTAAGCACTCGGAAATAGTTCCAAGTTGTTATCAAAAAAACCCGAGACAAATTATTAATTCTGCATTGCAAAATGTTTTGCTAGTTGAAAGAAAAATCGGCATGACAATTTTTGTTTTTTGTAAAATATCTTGAATATCAATGATTGTTTAGCCTTTTAATTTAGTGTGTAGAGTGTAAATTAGTTTTATTTTTAATTTCGCAATTTTTGAAATTAAGAAATTTTGCTTTAACATTATCGTCTTTATGATTATGTTGAACTGTGCATGTTATATTTCTGTGCACAAATTAAAGCAAGCAATACCCGGAAGGTAAATTAATGTCACTGCTCGACTGTGAATAAAAAACCACATTTCGGAAAACTCATTTAAAAAAAAAATTCAGATGAGCGGTTATTTTATTAAATTCAAAAACTAATATCTTAAATATCCGGAAGGCGAATGAAGCTTTTATATGACAGCTATTATTAATTTCGTTCGTTTTTCAGACATTCGCGAGAAGTGCAACCATGAAAAAGCTTTTTGGTGGTTTTTGGGATTCGAACCTCAAACCTGCCATTCAATAGACGAACCCACTTCCAAGGCGTCCATTCATTGAAATTAAACATAAATTGTAGCTCATCATTAAACATTTTTTTGTCATCCTTTTTTGTTTGCAATAGTTTTTATTTTTTTTTTATTTTATTTTGAATTTTAATAAAGGGCTTATCCCAACTTATTGCCGTGACGCACGTCATTCAGGGAATCCTCCCTTGGCAATAAGTCTCTATATAAAAAAAAAAAAAAATTTCTGCCGATCATGAAAAATGTAGAACTCCTGTAGAACTCGTCAAATCACCCATGGTTTACCTTTTTGACATCCACATTATCAAAAAGATTATGAAATAGATAAGGACGCTCTCACAATGAAAACTTAAGACTTAATAGTTACAGAAATATATGGATTTTGGTTTTGACGAAAAAAAAAAATTCTGCTCGTTATGTTGGTAGATCTCAGTTCTAAAGTTTACAAACTTTTGAAGAAATACATAATGAAGTTCGCAACATTTTGAAACGGATGTGAACATTTTGGTGTTGTTGTTGTTATGTTCAATATTAAAACAGCTGTATTTTATTTGGAATCCGAATACGAACTCGCATGTCAAAACCAGCCAAACAGCAGGTTTTCAAATTCCAAAGAAGGAATTCGAAATTCCTTATTTCTTATTCCTCAAATAAAATACGGCTAACAAAGAAGATTGTCACAGTTAGAAACTTTGCCGTCACAACCTAAAACTTTATGTATTCATTGTGCAAGTTCTTCTAAGTTATAAGTCTAAGTCTTAAGTTTTTAAATTTGAGAGCAGGGTATAGGATAGGAAAGACAAAATACGATTTAAAGAGATAAGATACACCTGATAGCAAATGATGGCCGCTTTTTTACATTCCAGGGTGATAATGTGAACTATGTATCGCTTGAGATTGCAAAGGGCGAGTGCATAGAAAATAACGAGATATCTGAACCTTGTGTATTTTTATTTCTGCGGAACTTAAGTTCCTCAAAATATTGTCATCAGGACTTGCCTTTGCTTTTTTGAGTTATCGGTAGAAACGTGCTCTTACAATATTTAATCTTTGCATCAAAGCTTTAGAGTTTTTCCCAGGTTATTCTTTGTTTGTTTCAGTCTTTGAAAAGATGAGCCACTGTTCAGTTTTGTCTTAAAAAACTATCATTCGCACCAAAAATTAAATGCACTGTTGTTAAATTGCAATATGAGATGTCTATGCACGTGTCTTTAATGACTGCAGATCATACAAAATGCGGAAACACAGAATCAGGCAATTCATTCCACATAACTATTGTGCGGCTAAGGAAGGAATCTCTAAATTGGTTAGTACGTCCGAAGAGAGGCATAATGGCTGATCCGTGGGCTCGAGTTGAGGCACGGGTATTACGGATGGGTTCAAGAATGGGCGGGATGCACCTGGATATTTCTTTTTAAAAGCTTGTAGAAAAAGCGATAAAACAGTGACAAGCCAGTAACATTCCTACGATGTTCAAGCGATTCGATTGTTTTCGCGATATTTGTGTCACCAATAAGTTTTGAATTCTGTCCAGTAGATGCAATGTGTTGTTGGGGGCACCTGCCCAGACGATACAATTGTATTCAAGTTTAGAGATAATATATGCCTTGGAAATAGTAGCCAGATCTGAAGGAGTGAAGTACATTTTGCACCGCTTTAGGAAACCCAAACATCTCGCACCATTCTTGGCGATGGCAAGTATGTGGTCGTTCCAACGGACGCACATATCGAGAATTAAGAGTTTTTCAGTTTCTTTGATGCAAGATCCCTTCATGGATAAAGGTTGTGGGCAGAAGACAGCATTGGGTTGTAGATGTATACTCAATCCCCACCTTGTTGTCAAGATCAGAATTTAACAACATACCTTGTGGTTCAAGTTCCACTTGCGATGTAGAGGGCCATGCATAAAGCGTGCAATCATATAAAAGGCTAAGACTGCTGTCGTCAGCAAAAGAATGAAATGGGAAGTAGCGAATAGGAGAGGGAAATAAAAGAGAAAGAGTGTCGAAGACAAAATAGAGCATTTTGAAATACCGGCGTTTTTGCGGTGAACATTGAATTTGAACCGTACAATACGACCTGGATTAAACGGCCAGAAAGGTAGTAAGTAGCAAGCAGGGCGTTATCAATTTCATAGGCATTCATTTTCGACAAAAGAGCATGATGCCAGACTCTGTCAAATGCATTGAAGAAATGAAATGAAAGAAATGGAAAAGCCTGTGCAGTGACAATGCCAACGTTGAAGAAAGCCTCTTCAAAACTACAGCGGGAATACCATCAAATCCAGCAGATAGTTATGTGGAATGAATTGCCAGATTCTGTGTTTCCGCATTTATATGATCTGCAGTCGTTTAAGTCGTTTTCAAGACACGCGTGCATAGACATCTCATCTTTTCCTCTCCCTAATTTCCTAACGCCCGCGCTGTGCTAAGCATTATAAGGGTGCAAACCCCTTTAGAGTGTGTACATTACAAAAAAAATAAAAATTTATGATTTAAAAACATAAGATTAAGTTTTTTGGTTATAGAGCTCTGTTAGTTTACAACACATGACACCGTCCAAAACACAGCAACATTGTTTATAACTTGAGGCTTGACCTACAAAAAAAGTTTTCAACCTGCCAACAGACGCCAAAAAACATGTTTTCCAACAATGTTTGTCGTCTGTATACTGTTTTCGGCCCGTTGTACAATTTAACTAAGCTAAGCGAATAAACATAGGTTAGATAAGTTTAGTTTAGTTTACTAGAGTTCTACGTTGCATATTTCAGCTAATAACTTTGCTCACACATAGATCGCTTTTACCTATTTGTATTTTTGACGGACTAGTAAGGTTTGTTATCGATATCAATGTCGGCTAAGTAGAGTTAAGATTTCTCTCTTCTAGGCTTAGTTTGCCTTTCAATTTGCAGACTGTACCCGTACGGTTTGATTTTGTGTGCCAATTCCAATTGCAAAATTTTGCATCCGACACTGTAGCTTTGCTACCAGTCAGCAATTGACGAGTAAGGTTTCGCAAGATAACTAATTTCTCAGGAAATTTTCTGTAAACTATTTTGCTTTCAAAGTCTACGTTTGTTCACAGTAAAACTGGAAGTTGCAGATAACTCACGAATTAATCTGTCAATTGGATAACTTCTAGACTTAGAAATAGGAAACAATACAAAATAATAAACCATGTTCCTAAGCAGGTAAAATTCTTAAAAGGCTATTTACGCTTGAGATACCATCTCAATAAGCAGAACCTGTCTCCAAAGGCAAAATACCGTATCTCCGTAGAACAGACAAAAATATCAGACCACAATTTCTGTGTACGGATATCTAGATATTAGACCTTCATCCCTCATGAAGTTCAGAAACTAACACTTAAATATACTCACTTTTTTTAGGAAAATGGTACGCATTCTAGTTTACAAAGAAAAAAAGCTATACTACCTTACCTTTGATACAACAGAACATAGTATGCGGTATCTACGATTGAAAAAGAAAATATTTATTATATAAAAATATTTACTATACCAGCAACTATTGGACAGCTGATCTAGAAGTATATAAAATCTCTAGTAAATACATACTTTTTAATTGCACAGCATGTCAAAGAGTCGGATTTTATCCATGATAATTAAAGAAATTTTATTTATGCAACAACGTTAGTTGTACAAATACACAGGAAAAATATTTATACATTTGTAAAAATTTATAATCTTGCAACAATAAAAAACATAAAAATAGTTAAATGTAGATTAAGAATACCTACGTTTAAAGACGCCGACAGTCGGCACAGATCAGCATGGTATATAAAACAAATTGAAGTGTTGGCAATATTGATCTATGTGTGTTGCACAAGTTGGGTTAACATTATATATATATATTCTTTAATGCAAAAATAAAAAAAACATTCAGTTAAAAGGACATAAATTAAGGAAGACAACTGTCGGGCACGGATCACCACACACCACGGTTTTTACAACGAGGCGTTGACAATATTGGTATATGTTGCAGAAGTTGGGAAGCAAATCTTTTGCCTATTAAGAATTAACTGTTGGTATATCGTATCCAGACTATCAGACTATGCTGGTTATTAATTACTTAATATCGACAACAAAATTTTTTTGAGTACAGGAAAGCACTGACTATTTACGTTAATATTTCATAAGTACAGATACAGAAATTTTATCGTATAGAAAACTATGAAAGATGTACTAGGTTATGTTCTCTTAACAAGTAATTTTAACCCTTACCTTTATTAACAAATTGGACAAACTAATATCTTAAAACTGTTTTATTATTTTTGCGTTTACTATATTGTTTTTCCTATCCCGAGCTAATTTTCTAGGTTCTTCACTGAAAAGTTAAACACGTGTCTTCGGTACCTTTTCCTTTCAATACCGATTTATATATAAGCATTTAAGCAAGCATAAGCATACAATAACAACATGGCCGGTGAAGCCGAGAAAACGAGGATTGAGAAAAGAAATCGAACAAATCCGAATTGCGATGATAGGTAGGGAACAGTGTGACCAAATTCACTGCCTTTTTACTATTTACACATTTCAGTACTAGAAATTTTACCATCTGATTCAAAATTTGAATTAAAAATTTACAAACATAAATTAATTAGAATGTTGTAAAATAATAAATATTACAGATGAATTTTTGGGTGAGGGAACGGCACGTGATTATCATGGATAACGTGACCAAAAAGGCAATAGAAAATTTATTTTAAATTAATCCAGTCCAAATTGTCCAGTGCAAATTGAGTAAAAAACGCCTAAAAATTATTTTTTACACGACCATAGACAAAAGTGATTGTTTTCTACGCTATAACCTACCCTTGAAAGTAGGCATTATTCACACTAGAGTGTTAACATAGAAAATACACATTCGCACAGTAGTTTGGCATTGCGTATGAGCAGTTTAGCAGAGAAAATGTTTTCGTCGTGTGAAAAATAGCGTACATTACTCTCTGAAAAGAGCTTATCGTGCAATATAATTTACTTTATCGTATTGATAGTGGCGTGATATAATTTGTTCCTCAATTTTTAAATAAAGCTGCATTTATTGGCAAAGGAATAGGAATAGGATTCCAATCTCTTTTTCCCACAACATATTAACATATTTTTTAAAGAATTAAATTTCCTTAATTCTCCGCAAATAAAATTAAATAAAAACAAACGCTTTCTACTAATTTCCAATTTCAACAAAAATAACAGAAACGAAAAAATATTAAACATCATAACAAAAACTAAAAATATTTAAAAAAAACTACTTGCTCAATGCATTTACCGATACGATGCACCTGTTTAGGGTTTGTGGAATTTTGTCTGTTCTTTGAAATGAACTGGAACGCAATTCTGATGAGTTAACTGAATTGACATTTTTATTTATGCATTCATTTTTTAAAGTGATTATTTTTTGGTAAAGATACGCATATGGTACTATTATGCGGATCTTATCAGGCATAACTGATAAATATTTATTTGTTTATATTTTTATATAAAAGTTTTTTTGTATTTACTTGTTTAATGTTACATCTAGGCCTAACTTTGTACTATACTGCTATAAAATGACAATTTGTTGTGAGTTTTAAAATGTGATTCTGATGATGTGACTTTTTCCAAATGTCACAAGATAATGACAACTCGAACAAAATTATTATTGCTTTAGTTTTCGGTGATAGTTTCGGGTTAGTTTTTAGTCAAACTATTATATAAAATTGTTTGAGTATACTTTATTAATTTTTAAATTCTCTATATAAACATCGCGTGCCCGTGCCTGGCTGGTCAGTTCTTTTGATGAATTTTTAACCCACTTCCTATAGCCCGATTTTATTCAAACTTTTCACGCACTTTTTTTCCATGACAACACTATTCTATTAAAATTTGAGACTCTAGGGCCGCCGGGTCGGGGGGCTCCAATACAAAGTTTCTTCCATAAAGTGGCATCAGATCATGTTGTATTGACTGCGTTCTGTGTACGCTGGTGCGCTGTGAGCAGCGCTGCTTGATTTACGATTGGGGCTGTATTGTTTTGGGTTGCAGTGCTTCGCATGTTTTTATTTTTCAGTATTTATAGTGGAATTCAGTATACTTTTGGTTATTGGAGAATTTACATGAATAATTTGTATGTGTGGTTTTTTTAATAATTATTTTGTTACAATTAAAAATTATGTTTAAAAATTATGTTTATATAGCTTATATAGCTTTTTTATATAGCTTCTGAAATTGAGTGTGCATCGGGCTTCAAATACGCGACAACTGCTGTTTATTTTATACATACAAGAAAATATATTTTTAGGGGCATTAACCTTTTTACGTTTTTTGAGTGGGAGCTCTTTCATACAGCATAGTAAGCCTGGTCCACCTCGTTTTTTGGTTTCCTAATACAAATGTGCGTACCATCTACTTCCCAATCACACCCGGAAACCCGTATTATAAAAAAAACGAAAAATATTTAGAATAATTAAGAAATGGTTACAAATCCTACAACTTACTTTTGTTTCGTTTCATTCCTTTTCTCTTCATTGAGAGGAAACTTTATGAGTTGGTCCCACAAATGGCTAGGTATGATTAAGCTTACTTTAAAACTACACCTAGATACCAAGGTTTGAGATTCGCACTTAAAAAATCCAGTAACAAAATTAAAATTTTATTGGATACATTTCTGCATTTTTTTTTATAGAAATACGAACCATTGGAAAAAAATGATTGCGGTTGCGGCAAAAATTATTGTGATAGGGGAAAGTGCATGGTGAGTATATTCTTGTGCATATGTTGGACAAGTCTGCCAACATTTACCTGCATCATGCTTTTATGAACCCGAAAAATTCGTAAAAATTTAACTTCCGTCTTGCAGTTGAAAGGGTCGCTCATATTCTCAGATTACGCTTAATTTTTGTCAGTCTTCTGAAATTAAATTAATAATGAAACTGGTTAAAATTATAAATCGAAGATGAACAACAAGAACATTTAAGTTTTTTAATAAAAAAACATCATCAAAATTTTTATATACAAAAAATATAGTACATATACACATCCTTTTTTTAAAAAGAAAAACAATAAAGTTTAACCAAATATTATTTTTTCTTATAACGGGTGTTTTTTTTAAGAGGTTGCCGATTTTTTTTTTGAATAAAACACATATAAAATTATGAAATGACCAAAATTTTTTTTTATTTGGTAGATAATTTTTTGGCATTTAACATTTAAACACAATTTCTGGCATATGGCTACCACGACTATTTTTCACAAATGTCATTCTGGAGGTCCAATTTTCCAGCACTTTTTCAAGCATTTGAGGGCGTATGTCAGCAATGACACGTTGAATATTGGTTTCCAAAGCGTCAATCGATTGAGGTTTATCCACATAAACCAATGACTTCACGTATCCCCACAAAAAGTAATCGAGTGGCGTCAAATCGCACGAACGCGGAGGCCAATTCACCGGACCATTTCTCGAAATAATGTTGTCGTTGAAAGTTTCTTTCAATAAGTCGATTGTTTCACGTGCTGTATGGCAAGTGGCACCATCTTGTTGAAACCACATTTCATCCATATCCATATCTTCAAGATTTGACAACAAAAACTCATTTAACATGGTTCTGTATCGATTTCCATTCACGGTAACGCGTCGTCCTTCCTCATTTTTAAAGAAATATGGACCGATGATCCCACCAGCCCATAGACCGCACCAAACAGTACATTTATCAGGATGCATTGGTAATTCTTGAACGGCGTGTGGATTATCTTTGCTCCAAATGCGACAATTTTGTTTGTTGACGTATCCGTATCGTAACAAAAAATGCGCCTCATCACTGAAGAGAATTTTACGGTAAAAAAATGGATCTTCGTTCAATTGATTTAACGACCAATCACTGAATTCACGGCGCAAACGATGGTCGTGTGGCTTTAATTCTTGCACCAATTGAATTTTGTATGGCACCAAACCCAAATCTTTACGTAAAATTTTCCATAAAGTCGATGGACAAAGTCCAATTTGCTGAGCACGACGACGAATCGATAAATTGTCGTTTTCTTCGACACTGGCCTCAACGACAGCAATATTTTCTTCTGTACGAACTCTTCTCATTCTTGTCGGTGGCTTGGCATCCAAAAGAGTGAATGTAGACCGAAATTTGGTAATTACGTTCTTTATGGTGGTCTCTGACGGACGATTATGTGCACCATAAAATTCACGAAGTGCTCTATAAACATTTTTAATTGAACACTGATTTTGAAAATAAATTTCCACGATTTGAAAACGTTGTTCTGGAGTTAACCTATTCATAATGATTTGCCAAACAATACTGAGTAGAAATGCCACTTTGAGCTGTCAAAACAACTGTCATAAAATAAAACGACATCTATCGGAAAAACAAACCTCCTAAAAAAAACACCCTTTATAAACAACATAGAACACGAGCGCTTGATACAAAATGAGAAATGCCATTAAGATTAACCTTAAAATATAACTGCGGTAAACTAGAATTTCAACTACTGTAAACTGCTGCAAATGTCATAACTCATTTCATCAGAATCGCAAATTTTCAGTTACTATATTTTGTACTAATAACAAAATGTCAGGAAAAATTGTCATTTAATCAGAATTATGAAAAATATTAGCTATGGCGCAGAATTGAATTGATGCAGAGACAACCAATACTTTGCACTTCAATAAAATTTGGAAATATTCCCACAATTTTGTTCTGATTTAATAAGTTCTTCATTTTTTTCCTTTTTAATTCAATTCCCACGAACTAGGAAAAAATCTACGACTTGAACAAGGAACAAGCAAAGTGACAATTAAAATTAACTCTATTGGTTAGGTTTCTAATTAAAAGCACAATGGAATTATTTTATTCCTACAAAAAGCTTGAACAAAATTATTTCGAGTGCATGGCATTGTTGTAAATTTTTTTGCTTAGTCGTATTCCGGTACCAATATAATGCGGCTATTATTGTAAAATTATTTTATTTCAATTACAATAAAATGCAGCTTGTATTGTAAAAGGTCACTGCACGACTGTGAAGAGAGAACTACATTTCGGAAAAGTAATTTTCAAAAAAAGATTTCAATATTAGCGGACATTTTATTAAATTCAAAAACTTCTGTCTTGAATGGACATAGATTTTTTCATAAAAACTCTACCCCAGAGCGCGCTCGACCGCAGAACATTTCAAAAGGGAAATCGAACACGAAAGGCGAAAATCTTTTGTTTACATTTTTTTGCATCTGTTGTTGTTGTGCTAGTATAAAGAAATTATTAAGAGCTGTTTTAGCCCTACGGTAGAGTCGTTTTGAAGGGAAAACGAACAACTTGACGGCAAAAAAAAAAACTGTGGCAGAATGTTACGAAAAAAAATTAACAAGAGTTTTTAAATTCTTTGCACAGCAGGTATTAGAGCGGGCCAACAAGTTTTGCTTTAGCCAAAAATTCTTAGAAATGTCAATACGCACAGAGGCAGAGAAAGAGAAGAACTATTCGTCTCATATAGTCATAAAGGTAGCAGAAGAGTCAGAAGCTGTGGTCTTCAGCAGCCCGCAGCCAGTGTTTGGTGGCAGCGTTATGCATTTTCTGCGTGCAATGTGAGGTGAGGTTTTTAGTGTACAATTGTGTCACACAAAATAATGGGCTACGCTGTGCAAGGCTTTGCTGGACTGTGATGCTAGAATGTGAGCCTAGACTAAGATAGTTTTTAATTCTCTATATTAACTTTGCGTACCCGTGGCTTGCGGACTGGCTGGCTGGTAAGATCGTGCGATCAATATTTAACCCACTTCCCAAAGCCCGATTTTATTGAAATTTTGCGCACATGTATATATCCTGTGACAATACTTTCTATTAAAATGTTGGAGGGCTCCCATACAGATTTTTTTCCCCGGCATCAGATGATTTCATACTATAATGACTGTGTTCTGTGTGCGTTGTGCACTATGCGCTGTGCTCTTTGGGCAGCGCTGCTTGCTGTACGATTGGTGTTGTTTTGTTGTTGGGTTGCAGTGCTTTGTATGTGTTTTTATATTTCAGCATTGCTTACTTTACGATTGGTGTTGGTTTTGTATGGGTTTTTATATTTCAGCATTTATAGTGGAATTCAATATACTTTTGGTTATTAGGGAATTTATATGAAACATTTTGATGGGTTGTTTTTTATTTTTAATTATTTATTTATTTCATCCAAAAATCCTCTGTTACCGGCTTTACACCGTGCATACTTTATTATCAAAATAGTATAATAGTAATAAAGTATGCGGTGTAAAACCAAACGTCAATAATATAATATCATAATAAAGTATCTCGATATAATAGCTATCAAAAATAAAGTATGTAGTATAAAAAATTTTTACGGTATAACGACAGTAAAATGGAAAATAAGAAAAAAACTCGAGGTAAAATCAAAAACACAACTGCTTGCTTATTTCGATTTAATTATTAATGACATATTGCACTCAAACATGTATAATATTAATTTTAGCTTACTTCAGACCAAAAAACATTAACTGAATTTAACTTCATCTCATGCGGTGTAAAATCGAATATGGTAGGTAGTATAATAGTATAATACTAATTTGATAATAAAGTATGCACGGTGTAAAGTCGGTCATAATGTGTTTGTAATCAAATAAAGAACAAGCTATATTAGTATTTGTATAAATGACCTGATAGCGTTGCTCAAAATATTTATTATTTTTTTATCTAGCAATAATTTTTTTTACTTTAAAATTTTAATGGTTATTCCTCCTTTTTTCCTTTAAAAGGAAAGTATCGAAAACCTTTAAATCAATTTTTTTGGTTATTACTTAAAACTACTTAAAAATAGCCAACAAAACAAAAAATACAAATGTAAGTAAAACTTTCGCATAACGTTGGCAGTCTCGTGCTTCCGGCCCAGTTGGACTGAGAAAGCTGTCACAAATGCCACTGCTAACTTAGAGCGTGGCCACACAGGCATGGTTGGGACTGCAGGAAGGAACTCACTTTTCACTTTCCGACTCGCTTTTTGCGACGTGTGTATCTTCGATGACAACACTCTTTATAAAAATTTTAAGTGATCGTGTCACATGGCCGAGGGTCCCCATATAAATTTTTTCTAAATTTACCCGATTCTATTCAAACTTTGCACACATATTTAACTTCGATTAGATAATTTTCATAAAAAATTTAATTTGTATGGGTTGTCTTTTTTGTTATTGGAAAAACCTTTCATGTTTTCCAACAATTCGGGAAGTAGAGATTATTGTTCAAGTTATTATAAATGACTCAGTATTTCCGTATGATCGGCCGAAAGGTGTTTTAACACGATATTGGGAATGAACGCTCAACAACTTAACTCCAACACTACAAAAAAACCACATAGCAGATAGAAATGGGTGTTTAGCTGCGCTTTTTGATATGCCACATCTTTGGCAAGTGTGTATACTTTATTATCAAAACTTTTATTTGAAAAATGTGAAACAGTAGCCGTGTTTTTTATGTCGGAGAAATCGAAGAAATCCGAGTTCCGAGATATCCGATTATGTTTTCTCTGATCAGATCTGTCATATCAAAAAAATTATCTGTTGTGTTTTTTTTAGTATCAGAGAAAAGTTTTATTTCTCAACTTAATGCTCCATAGTAGTCGACATGTCTCATGTTTAAAGAAACAAGCAACTACAGCTGCCAAGCAATGTTCTGTATATTTTTTCAGAGTAAAAAGATAAAAAGAGAAAGAAAAGAATTATCTAAGCGTAAAAAAGAACGCTTCTGAATTCTGACAGGTAAATCATCTCTCCGATAACTCCGAGATCAAAAAAGAACACAGCCAGTATGTGTGCCGATATTATTTCTAGACTAGACGAAGTAGGTTTATGTCCGAATTGCAAGACATCACTTCATCTAACTTTTCAATGCCATTTTTTTGGCATTTTTTAATTTCGGCTATATACTACTATAACTCGCTATAGTAATAATACAAATAATTATATTCAGCTTCTTAGTAGGTGCGAGTGCGTTTTCGACATTTTCGCATTGTTATTGTTTGTTCAATTAATGAAAAGTCCACAATTTTAATTTTAAATAACCCTTTAATGATATATATTAGTTTGTACAGAAGGAGCGGAAAAGTTCGTCCAACTGAGCTGCAGATTTTAACATCTGTAACTGTTCGCCATTTGTTTCGAGTTTGTAGAGTGCTTAAGTACTCCAAATGCCACCGGTCCCAGAAATGCTGACTGATTTTTTGTATCATTTGCCATCGATTCAAATAAGATAGCTTTATATTAATTAAATCCTTTTCAGGAATCTTCACGTTGCTATGACCAATAAGAAAATGTGACGGAGTAAGCATTTCGACTTCTGGATCAGTTTAAGTACACAACGGTCGGCTATTGAGAATTCCTTCTATCTCAGTCAATAATGTTATCATTTCTTCCATGGTGAGAATCGTGCTTCCAACCACCCTTTTGAGGTGAAATTTCGTAGACTTTACCGCAGCCTCCCATATGCCGCCAAAGTGTGGAGCTAGAGGTGGATTGAAATGCCATTTGATGCCAGCACTCGATGAATATTTGAGAATTGTTGTTGATTTGTTACTAGCTTATGAAATGTTTCCTTTAGCTTGGCCTCAGCGCCAACGAAATTTCTGCCATTGTCACTGAACATATTTTGTGGGACCCATTGACGTGCTACCATTCGCTTGAGCCCCGCAAGGAAACAGTCACTTGTTAAATCAGTTGCAAATTCGATGTGTACTGCTTTTACTGTTAGACACACGAAGAGACAAACATAACCCTGATACGTTTTTTGACCTCTTCCCTTGAGCAGATGAAAGGCGAAAGGGCCAGCATAATCCACGCCACAATTAGCAAATGGACGAGCTGCTGTTACTCGTGAGCTGGGTAGATCTGCCATCAATTGCGTGCGCAGTGTTGCCTTGTTTCGTTGACAGATGACACAGTCTCGGACGAGGCGTTTTGCTTGGTTTTTTAGAGATGGAATCCCAAATGATTGTCTTACGACACTTACCAATAATGAGGGACCAGCATGTTTGTATCGAGTATGGGCTTCAGATAAGATAAGGTTTGTAATGGCTGATTTGCTATGCAAAATTATGGGGTGTTTAGTATCGTATGTGCACTTGCTGTGATTGAGTCGTCCAGCCACCCGCAAGATGTTATGCTTGTCCAGAAATGGGTTCAATGATTTCAAGGAGCTGCTTCGGTGGACCTCTTTACCCTTGCGCAGGGCCAATATTTCGTCATCAAATATTTGTTTCTGCTCGTAACGGCAAATCAGATATCATACGTCCAGCAATTCATCTGTTTCGGGAAAAAAAGAATTAATTCTCAGAGATTTAGGTTTTCGAATATTATCGATGAATCTTTTGATGTAACATAATACTAGTTGTAGTTTGTAAAAAGGTGAGTATTTTCTGAACTATTCGTCAAACAAGTGGTTGTGACTTAATAATTTGTGTTGTACATTCAGTCCAATCATAACATTGTGTGAGGTCGATTGTAATAGCCATTTATCTGGGGAATCAGCTAACCTTTGAGGACCATGCCACCAAATTGAATAAGACTTCAATGACATGGGTGAAAGTCCACGAGATGCACAATCAGCTGGATTAAATTCTGATGGTACATGTTTCCAAGATGGTCTTGGCACTATGTCTAGAATCTGTGCAGTTCTATTTCCGATAAAGGTAGACCACTTACTTGGATGTTCGCTGAGACAATCAAGTACGTCTTTTGAATCTGTCCAAGCATACATTTGACTTATTGATATCCGTGTTTCATAAGAGTTTCATAAGTCGTGATAATAATAATGCACCCGAAAGTTCCAACCTTGGGATCGACAATTGCTTGATGGGAGCTACGTTCGTTTTTGCTGTTATTAATTCAACTGCGATTTCACTACCATTGGTCACCTTGAAATAAATGGTGGTTTCATATGCAAGTTTGCTTGCGTCGCTGAAACCATGCATCTCAACGACTGATTTGTTGTTGGTAGCCTCGAAATTGAGATGGAGCTTGCCAACAGCAAATCCTCACGCAGAGTCAACCACTCGGTCTTCAGATTATCGGGCAATGGGTCATCCCAACATATGTTTTTCATCCACAATTGCTGCACGAAAACCTTTATTCGAATCACTACTGGAGCCAGCCACCCAAGCGGATCAAAAAGCCGACTAGCATCGGATAAGGCGGTTCGTTTGGTATGAACCTGGTGTCGGGGCAATTGGACATTGAATGTGATTATATCGTGGCCGGGACTCCATCGTAAACCTAATACCTTGACTGTGTCCGAAGAATCTTGATGTTCCCTAGAAAACGGTTTATCACAATTGTCCCAATGTTCAACCGGAATGTCTTTCAACAATGATTTGCTATTCGCTTTCCATTTTTTAAGTTCCGAACCATATTGTGAGAGTGTGATTATTAACTCATTTCTGGACGATAGTGCGTCTTGCAGAGTATCGGCACCGGTCATGATGTCGTCTACGTATGTGCATTCATGAATTATGGCTGCTGTTGAGAATACTCATATTGGCAACTATAAATTAAAATTAATTAAACACTTGTGCTGTGCTGCTCGTCGCCAACTGATCTCTACCTCTGCAAAATAAATAGGTATTTCAATGCGTTTCAGTGTGACCGATAGAGACAACACTAGTCCCAGCAGATAACCATAAATTGCAAAAGATAAGCGCAAACAGCGGAGGTCAGTTGGTGGTGAGCAGCAGCAGTAGAAGAACCTGAAACCAAAAGTAAGAATACAATTGTAATATTAAATGTAAAAATGAATATATATGTATAATTAATAATTAATAGTGAATTTTAGCTTTCCCTTTATATAAATAAAGAGGAATGCTCAAAAGCCTGAAAGATTAAACATAAGGACGCCACTCAACGCCAACTCAACAATCTAAAATTCCTTTTGCGATGTAAAATTATAAATTCTACAACGCCAGGAGGACCTCAAGCAGAAGAAATTATAATTTCTTACTGGTGTAGAAAATTGAAAATCCGTTTACCGGACGCCAGCGCCGAGGAAAAAAGTAAGTACCATTTAGCTTGTAAAACCTTCGCCATTTTCCATTTGTCGAACCATGCCATTAGAGCGCACACCGCCATTTTCGAATGCAAGCGCCGACTGCGACGTCGCCAATGAAGTTGTTGCACGGCCAACGCATGGCGACGCTATTCCATTAGACCACACTCGAGCATTTGTAAATGAAAATGCCCAGAGCGACGCCGCGAACAATAATGCCGCGCGGCAGCCAATGATTCCACTGCCGCCTACGCTAATGTTTCCATCGTTGCCCGGCCCGGCAGCGACAATCGCCAATTCGACACAAGCTGGAATAATTCAGCAAAGCAAGTCTGTAAGATCAGAGTCATCGCGTAGCTCCTCTCGAAGAACAATTGCGTTAAAACTAAAACGCGTCGAAGAAGAAGAAGGAAGAGGATGCTGGAAAAGCATTTTTTGGACAAAAAATACGAATTACTCGCACAAATGTCGCCTTCGGAAAACGACACCAGTGAAGACGAAAATTCTCGAAATATCCCGGAAAAATCGGAACGTCTTAGCAATTGGTTAAACCATCAAAGAGCATCGCAAGACTTTAATGCAACAGCTTTGAAAGAGGCATCATTTGCCAATGTATGGACGGGCTTGAACACGCAGCAAATAAATGTGAGAAACGCTGACCTTTTCAATCAATCAGTTTACAAGTCACACCAGAGTGATAGTCAACAACGGCGACATAACGATCATGGCAAAGTTCGAGAACCCCAACATACGCAAACGGCGCCATCTAGAATAACTAGAGTGCAAATGGCTGCAAGGCATTCAGTGCCGACTGATCTTCCGATTTTCACCGGAATTCCCGAAGATTGGCCCTTGTTTTTGTCGACCTACGAAAATAGTACTCGAATCTGTGCCCTAACTGACGACGAAAACCTAATAAGATTACGCAAATCCTTAAGGGTCTTTGAAACCTTTGAAACAGTTCGCAACCGTCTAATGCTGCCTGGACAAGTCACACATATTATTTCCACACTCAAAATGAGTGTGTCAATTTTTACTAAAGCGAATTAGACAAGAGCCATTACCTAAGGCGGATAAATTAGCGTCTATCGTGAAGTATTCACTTGAAGTCGACAACATATGTGCAGCAATGCAAGCCACTGGCTGTGACGCTCACCTGAATAACCCCCTTCTTCTACAGGAGCTAGTTGCCTGCGACGGCAACTGTACTTCGTTAGAAGAATGTAGAACATTTCTCAACTATTCGGTCGAGCAAAGATGGTCAAGTTAAGCAAAAACAAATCTGCCGTACTTGTCTACGTAGCCATAAAAACAAATGCCGATTAAATCGCCTGTGTGGTAGAAACGGCTGCGTATACAGGCATCATAATAATACATTGCAAACAATACTGTTGCACAACGACATCAAGAATTCAGTTCACACGGTGCACACGTCTAACTCAAACACGCACACCAATGCAAAAACACCTAATAGACCAGCCACTGAGTTGTCGCGTTCGCACATCGCAGCTAATGCAGTTCTACATGCTCAGTCTGCAGAGAATCAAATTCTTTTCAGAATTCTGCCCGTTACCCTGTACGGTAAAAACAAACAAATAAGAACCTTTGCCTTTCTTGATGACAAACAAATAAGAACCTTTGCCTTTCTTGATGACGGGTCGTCAACAACATTAGTAGAAAAACAGTTGGCGAACGAATTTAATGTAACTGGAGAAAACATACCGTTGACGTTGAAGTGGACTGCAAACACAGTTAGAACAGAAGTGAATTCTGAAAAAATTAATTTGAAAATTTCGGGTGCAAATCAAAACACATTCGTAATTAGCGGTGCTCGTACAGTAGACGCACTAGATCTACCGGAACAAACGATTGACGCAGAAAAGTTAGTGCAAAGGTATGAACACTTGAAAGGTATTCCAATACAATCGTATTTTAAACAAAGTCCCCGAATCTTGATTGGGTTAAAGCAATCTGGGTGTACCGCTTCGCACAAGAGAAGGTAAGGCAGACCAACCAATTACCACTAAAACTCGTCTTGGTTGGCTCGTATTTGGAAAAACCGAAAACCTGCTTAGTTCGAAATATCAACTACATTCCTGCGACTGCGAAAGCGTACAAAATGAGCAGCTCAGTGAACAAATGAAGAAATTCTTTTCGATCGAAAGCATTGGAACAAAAAAAAAACTCTCTTGTCACAAGAAGAAGAAAAAGCTCAAAGAATTCTAAGTCTGCAGGCAAGAAAAATTGGTGGACATTTTGAAGTTCCACTACTCTGGAAAGCACCTAAGATCAGTCTGCCAGATAGCTGCTACAATGCCGAGCAACGACTTTAGTGACTCGAGAAAAGGATGGCAAGAGAACCTCATCTCTACGAACTATCATCTAGCCTGGTTAAGGATTACGTACGAAAAGGCTATGCGAAGAGAATTGATCAGTCACCAGTACCTGTAACTTCGAAGACATGGTACCTGCCAATATTTCCGGTGTTAAATCCAAACAAGCCAAACAAGGTCGGCATCGTTTGGGACGCAGCGTCTAAGGTAAAAGGCGTGTCGTTAAACTCAGTTTTGTTGACTGGGCCTGACATAACTTCGCCGCTACTAGGCACCTCTTTCGCTTCAGGGAAAGAAAGATTGCACAAAGATTGCAAGCACAAAGATTCCTCTGGCGTAATCGAGAAACGAACACCATAGAAGTTTACGAGCTCCAAGTAATGTCGTTTGGAGCCACTTCAACACCCTTTTGCGCACAATATGTCAAAAATAGAAATGCAAAGGACTTTATGTTGGAATTTCCCCAAGCAGCCAAGGAAATAATATCACTACGTAGATGATTTCATTTCAAGTTTTAGCAGCGAAACAAAATCGATTAAAATTGCAAAGGACGTTATATTCATACATCGTCAGGGCGGGTTTGAGATCCGCAAGTTTCGCTCAAATTCACCAACAGTCATGAAAGTGTTGGAAAGCAACAGCCCTAGTACAGACCTTGATATTTCAATGGCGGATATGGAGAAGGTTCTCGGTCTTTGGGTACCAAGCAGTGATGAATTCTTCTTCAGTTTAAAACCAACTGGAAAAATCGCAGACATTATCAACGGTAAAAGAAGACCGACCAAAAGAGAAGTGCTTCGAATCTTAATGCAAATTTACGATCCTTTAGGTCTCATCGCTAATGTCCTAATCAACATTAAAATCCTTCTGCAGTCGATCTGGAGATCAGGAATAAATTGGGACGATGAGATCAAAGACGAACAACACGAAGTGTGGAAAAGGTGGTTGAACCTCCTGCCAAATCTAAAAGGTTTGAAAATTCCTCGAATGTACCTTCGGTCACTAAATTTTACAAATGCAGATGCAATTGAATTGCACATGTGCGATGCCAGCGAAGAAGCATTCGCAGCAGCAGCATACATCAGATTAGTCGTAGGCGACAAGGTGGAAGCATGCCTGACCGCATCAAAAACTAGGGTAGCGCCTTTACGTCACATCTCAATTCCAAGAATGGCGCTTGAAGCAGCCGTATTTGGATGTAGACTTGCAGCTATAGTAATCGAAAATCACTCGTTTAAATTTACAAGAAAAATTTATTGGACAGACTCCAAAACAGTTATATACTGGATACGGTCGCAGAGCCAAAAATTTCGCCAATTCGTTTCTATACGAACAGGAGAAATCCTCGAACAGACGGATGCATTGAATTGGAGATGGGTTCCATCTAAACTAAATGTCGCCGATGAAGCTACAAAGATTCGTACGAAATTTACGCCTTTAAATAATAGTAGTTGGTATCAAGGCCCCGACTTTCTATGGAATCCGGAAGATAGTTGGCCTACATGCGAGTTAAACTCTTATTCCTCGGAAGAAGAAATATCGAAATCGAAAGAAAAATCGAGAAATGCTGCATCATCAACTATCGAAGGTTCTCAAGATGGAGAGCATGCCTTAACTCATTGGTTAGAGTTCATCAATTTATTCACCTATACGTACGCAAAAGGCAAACTGCTGATTTCGACTATCCCACTTCTTTAGCCAAGGCCGAGACATACTTGTTTAAGCAAGCTCAAAGGGAATGCTTTCCAGAAGAAATAAACGTTCTTAACAATAATCCAGTCAATAATTCCAAAGTCAAGTACACTACACAAGATCTCACCATACCTTGATGAAAGTGGTGTCCTTAGATTGTCCGGCCGAATCGATGCAGCACTGTGTGTGGAAACTGATACCAAACGTCCAATCATAATGCCGAAGGATCATTATATCACACACTTAATCGTGGAATATTATCACCGTCGTTTCAAGCACATGTACGCGGAAACGGCAATAAACGAAATTCGTCAACGTTTGTATATCCCAGGACTGTGAGTGATGCTAAAAATGGTGCGGCGTCTCTGTCCAAGGTGTTCTATTCTAAGAGCAGCGCCTCGAATCCCAATTATGGGACAACTACCTGCAGCAAGGTTAAAAGCGTTCACGAAACCATTCTCGTACGTTGGCTTAGACTATTTCGGGCCGATGTCAGTGGCTCTGGGTCGGCGGCACGAAAAGCGATGGGGTGTCGTCATAACATGTTTGACGATAAGGGCTATTCACATAGAAGTCGCTCATACTCTATCCACCGACTCTTGCATTCTCGCTCTTCAAAGGTTCATTGCTAGGCGGGGAATGCCAATTCAAATATACTCAGACAACGGCACAAATTTTCGAGGTGCAAGTCAAGAACTCAATGCGCTGGTCGGTAAAATTGATCGCGACAAGATAAAAGAAAATATTGGCGAAGGTAAGCTTAAATGGTCATTTATTCCTCCAGCAGCACCGCATATGGGTGGCGCTTGGGAGCGCCTAGTGCGTTCTGTTAAGCAGACGCTCGCAGAAATATCACGAACCAAGACCCCATCCGACGAACTGTTGGTTACTATGATGGCGGAAGTTGAGAATATTATCAACACTCGCCCATTGACGCACGTTCCACTTACGGAGGAACAAGATGAAGCCTTAACACCCAACCACTTTCTCTTGGGCTCATCAAGTGGTTCCAAGCTAGCTGTCGGGTTTAATGAAGACGGTGTCTCCTTGAGAAAAAACTGGGTTACAGCGAAGCAATTCGCGAATTCATTTTGGAGAAGATGGATTCGTGAATTCCTTCCATCTCTTACCCGAAGAACTAAATGGTTCCAGCCGGCTAAGCCGATTGCGATAGACGACGTCGTCATCATTGTATACGAGAAGAACCCAAGAAATACCTGGCCTAAGGGACGCGTTTCGGAGCTTCACACTGAACAGGACGGTAAAGTGAGAAGTGCCGTCGTAACCACACAATCAGGAATCTACGTAAGGCCTGTTTCCAAGCTAGCAGTTTTGGACGTTGCCAACTTTGAAGATGGTCGTGAGCCGGACGTACGTACCGACTTACTGGGGGGTGGTGTTGAGAATACTCATATTGGCAACTCTATAAATTAAAATTAAATAAACACTTGTGCTGTGCTGCTCGTCGCCAACTGATCTCTGCCTCTGCAAAATAAATAGGTATTTCAATGCGTTTCAGTGTGACTGATAGAGACAACACTAGTCCCAGCAGATAACCATAAATTGCAAAAGATAAGTTGCGCAAACAGCGGAGGTCAGTTGGTGGTGAGAATACAATTGTAATATTAAATGTAAAAATGAATATATAGGTATAATTAATAATTAATAGGGAATTTTAGCTTTCACTTTATATAAATAAAGAGGAATGCTCAAAAGCCTGAAAGAGGAACATCGCTGCATTTTTATTTAACATAAGGACGCCACTCAACGCCAACTCAACAGCTGCTATGTTTGGATGGTTTCTACAAGATCTAATGCAATTTGTTTCAGCGTTCTTGTAGCAAGGAATGGTGCTGAGGACAGCCAATAGGTTACCGTTCGGAGTCGATAGTGTTTTAAGACGCTGGATGGACTTTCTCTCAAAACGATCCTCTGAAACTCTGTGTCACAATCGGCCATCATAACTCGGCGGTACATCTTCTCGATGTCTGTAGAGAACACATACCTTTTTTCCCGGAACCCGTAATTTTGGGCCAGGGTCTTTTGATTTAAAGACACCATGGTGAGGCAAATAATAAGATGGTGATGCAATTTGCGATTCCGGGATCTCCGACACATGACCTAGGGAAATATATTCATTAATGAATTTGGTATATAAATCTTTGAAATCAGGGTTCAGAGCAAACCGACTTTCAAGTGTTCTAAATCTTCTTACAGCAACGTGGAAAGTATTACCGATGACAGTTGTTGAGACCTTGAAAGCAATCTGACAATGAAACGACCACTCTCAGTTCTGGTCGTGTGTTCGACAAAATGATCTTCACATAATTGTTCCTCTGGTGACAAAATTGGTTTATCGGTCCCACCCGATTCCACTTCCCAAAACTTTTTAGCATCGCGTCGAGTTGCATAGCTGTGGGTAACGCTATACAATCGTTTGAGACATTTTGCCACTGTCCGTTTGCCTGCCCAACCAAATGCGGTATTTTGTAAAAATAGGCATGAGTTATTAATACGTTTTGTGCCGTCACGAATTATTTCGAAGAAGAAATCTGAGCCAATAAGGATGTCAATCTCAGATTGTCGATTGAATGTGGGATCAGCCAACTGCACTGAATCAATACTTTCCAAGTCAATATTAATTGGGTGAGAGGGCAGCTTAGAAGTGATGCGTGGTAAGACAAAGGCCATCATATGCAATATTTGTTGATTGCTAGTTTTCATCTTAAGTCGTACTACACCCTTTGTCCGTTCAAAGCTGCTGAGTCCGATTCCGCTGATTGATACGTCTGATTTTTCCTTGAGTAGGCTTAGACGTTGCACACACGAGTTTGTAATTAGGGTCAACTGGGACCCAGAGTCCAAGAGTGCACGACACGTTGAGAGGCCACCGGTTGAGTTTTCGACATTTACCAAGAGAGTAGGTAACATTGCCAAAGACTGATCCGTTGAGTTACATGTGGCTGAGAAGCTCTGAATTTCCGGCTGATGTGAGGATCCTTCTTGATTCGCAGTCGCACAATGAGATGATGGTTGCGTTATGTGCAAAAGCGTATGATGACGTTGGTTACATTTGCGACATCTGCCTCGATTCGAACACTGAGTTGCTGTGTGTGTTATACTAAGGAAAATATAGCAACGTCGCTTAGCTTGGATGAATTCTCTGCGTTTGATGACATTGAAGGCTAAGAAGTCGTTGCATTGCAACAATGAGTGTTGCAAACTAGCACAGTACGCACACTTGCTGAGAGGCCCATATGGGCTGGAGGTTGATGACGTGACTTCGACTTGAGCAGCCACGTGAGTTTTTGCTTCATATCTCGAGTGGTTTCGCTTTTGATGGCTTGTTTTTGGCTCCAATGCATCAATACGTCGAGATAGGAACTTGAGGAAATCTGAGAAAGTTGGATCTTCCAAGTCGTTAGAATGATGTGCCCATGCTGTTTTTGACATGTCATCTAATTTATCAAGAAAAAGAAAGATGAGCCATAGGTCCCTGGCTTGTGCTATCACATAACGCATCCAAACCACGGACAACTTCTTCGGAAGTGTCCATCATTCTTCGCAGAGTGCTAGCACTTGAATTTTGAATCACTGGTTGAGTAACGAATTTTTGGACAAATGCATTAACGATGAGTCTCTTGCGGTCATACCGGTCTTGCAATTTTGTTAACGTAACACTATAATTGTTCTCGGTGACCAACATGTGTCGCAGCAAAGAGGCACCATCGAGCAGGCTCTTAAATATTGAAATTTTTGGACCGCACTCAATCTTTTCGCATCGTGGATGGTCTTTGAGTAAAGATCGAAGAACGACGGTCATTCTGTGTAGCTTCCGGAAAATTTTGGTATGCTAATTTTCGGAAGTTTGAGCTCAGCTTCTGCACCGAAATTGAGGTTAGAGCTATTGAAACTGAACGTGTGATCTGTCTGGAGTGGCACCACTTGTTGAGCGATTGATTTTTTACTGACCCAATTCATCAACTTTGAGACGGTCATGTTGTAATCATACTCAAAAGTCAGATCACTTTCCGCTTCTGGATCAAGTGAGATCTGTTTAGTGTCCAAGTCAGTGAACTCTGCTAGCAGTGTGTGACATCGATTTAGTCTTGCTTGAATTTCAGACAGAAGAGTTGATTCATTGATTGATTTAGCGAAGCCTATGATTTTATTCAGTTTCCCAAATACACCGGCCTTTTGTTTCCGAAGAGTGCTCAACCTTTTCTCTATTTCGAGGTATGCTGATTTTTAGCAATCCGGCTCGAAGGACCAAAATGTTTGTGCAAAAATGAAAAGTCCACAATTTTAATTTTAAATAATCCTTTAATGAAAGAAATAATTTAGTTTGTACAGAAGGAGCGGAAAAGCACGTCCAACTTAGCTGAAGATTTTAACAAAAGAGAAAGAGCAAAAATTCAATCCTGAGAAAATGTCATTGTCATTCATGTATTGACATTATTAAGTCGCGTGTACACGATTGCATTCTTAAGTCGCGTTCATACGCGCAGTACTTCTAAACAGTTATCACTATTGTTTACGCACTCGCACCTATTGAGAAGCTGGATATAAAATCGATCTTACTGATCTACTTTATTTTTATTGAAAACTAATGGCGGATAATCGAGATAGCAAGTCATTTTTGGAAAAGGATAATACATAGCCAGATTTATAAAGGGTGTCCCAACAAGAGCGCAGGATTAAAAGGGTGTTCCAACAAGAGCGCCGGATTTATATATGCCGCCATTTTGTCAATACGAGTTGTACGAGGATTTTTTTACATTTGTCACGTCACGCGATTTAAGAATATGGAGAAGTATTCAAGACAACAATTTTTAATTATTAAGACCGCTGGTGCATTAAAATGCCAATTTATGAATTGCTGCGATAGGTAGATGGAAATTACGTTTTTGTTTTCCTTTAGGTATTTGAATAGACTTCTTAATTAATTATTTGCGCCCTTAAAATTGGTACCGTTGTCGCTGTAAATGTCAGTGCAGGCGCCTCGACGTGATGAAGATCTTCGCAATGGAGCCGTGAAAGAGTCGGTGTATAAATCGCCCACTAATTCAAAGTGAACGGCTTTGGTGCTCATACATACAAACACACAAACATAGGCCTTGTGTGCCTTCTGTCCTCGCCCTCTTTTCATATAAATCTTGAACGGCCCCGCATGATCAATTCCTACTTTCAAAAATACTCTAGTTAGATTTACTCTATCATATGGTAACTCACCCATGAATTGCTCCTGTTGTGCCGCCTTATGCCTTACACAAGTGACACAATTATGAATCACCTTATTGATCAGGATTCGTGCACCAATAACCCAATATCTCTGTTTTATTAAGGTCGATAATAACGTTGGTCCAGCATGGTGATTCCTTATATGCAGCTCTTCAATAATAAGGTATGTGAGCCGAGACCTTGTGATGATTGCCGGATGTTTTAGCTCATAAGAAGCTGTTGACTGGTTGATTCGGCCACCTACCCTCAGTATTCCTTGTCGATCACGAAATGGATCCAACGATTTTAACTTGCTGTGTCGCCCGACTGCATGCTTATCATTTAACGCCGCAATCTCTTCTGAAAATGGATAGCCTTGATGACATGCTATGAATTTGTCAGCAGCGTTCAGTATTTCGTCTCGTTGTATAGGTAAAAGGTTTCGCTGTTGTACTGAACGTCTCATATTAGTCGTGATTCGTAGTAGCATTGCTACAATTTTGCAACATTTAAAAAAGCTGGAGTAATGTGTTAGCAGTTGGTGGTAGATATGTTGATTTTCTTGGATGACATGTGACACGATATGTTTTGGTCGAACACATGGCAATTCTTTGTGCAACTGATACATTGCGGCTTGCTCTGGCCAATGCTCTTCTGGTTTGCTTAACCATTCAGGCCCTTTCCACCAAAGGTCAAACTCGACTAGTTTTCGTGGTGTCAATCCACGTGTAGCACAGTCCGCTGGATTTTGAGGCGATGGAACATGGTGCCAGCATGATCGCCCAATCGTAGCTAAAATCTTTGGTTCGCCACATAGGTTTCTAATGTTCTAGGATGGTGAGATAGCCAATCAAGGACTATAGTTGAGTCGGTCCACGAGATGGATTTTTCGACTTCTAATGGTAATGTTTCCTTTATCAGCCGCAAGAATTTTGTTGACAGCACTGCAGCTTATAATTCCAGTTTGGGAATGGTTTGGTTTTGGCTGTTATCATGCTGGTGTTAATAACTATCATCTTCAACTCTGCAGTAAACTGTGGCGGATAATGCCTTCTGAGATGCGTCACAGAAAGCATGTAGCTGAATTGGTTTTGTTGTTGTCTTGAGCCAACGCGGGATTTTAATGTTTTCGATGTCGCTGAGCTCTCTTCGTAATTTGAACCACTCAATAAGAATATGAGGTGGTAATTCCTGGTCCCAAGTTAGTTTTTCCAGCCATAAACTCTGGAATAGGATTTTCACGGTGATGATAATTGGCGACAACCATCCGAGTGGGTCGGATATCTTAGAGGCTTCGGTTGCCATTGCAAGCCCAGTACCTTGACGGTGGCATCGGTTTCCAAAGTTTTTGGAGCAAGTTGTTGATCTGCAATTGGCACGCAGTCGATAAAGGTTGTGTTATTTGACGCCCATTTTCTAAGATGTAACCCTGCATTGCCCAACATCGTTGTCACGTCTCGTCGTAATCTTGTAGCTTCTTCTACCGTATTGCAACCGGTCATCAGGTCATCGACGTACACATCTTGCTTTAGAACTGTGGATGAACTTTGGTATATCGTATAATTTTCTTCCGCGATTTTTGCTAGTACTCGAGTGGCCAGAAATGGAACAGAAGCAGTACCATAGGTGAGAGTTTTGAGTTTATAACGTTTTACTTCTTGAGTGGGCTTATCTCGCCATAATATTGTCTGATACTTAGTATCGTTTTCATCGATTAATATCTGACAATACATTTTTTCCACATCTGCGGTGAAAACTACTGCATGTTGTCTAAAACGCACCAATATGTTATACAATGGTTGCTGTATAGTTGGGCCAACCATCAGAGCATCGTTGAGTGAGTTTCCTGCACTCGTTTTGGCTGACGCATCAAAGACAACGCGCAGCTTCGTAGTAGCGTAGGACAATTTTGAAATTCCATGATGTGGAAGAAAACAAGTTACAGCTTCTGTATCATCATTCGTAATTTGCACCATGTGGTTCAGTTCTTCGTATTCTTTCATGAAGCTATGGTATAAGTCACTAAATTGTTGATTTTTTGTGAATTTCTTTTCCATTGCATGCAATCGACTCAACGCTAGATGATACGAACGACCTAATGGAGGCCTTGGCTTTTTAAAGGGTAGCCGAACAATATATCGGTCTTCTGAATTTCGGGTTGTGGTGTTCGCGAATATTTCTTCACATGACCTTTCTTCTTCGGTAAAATATGGTTTAATTGGTAAGGATTCTTCTTCCCAGAACTTCATAAGGAATGGTCGATGTCAATTTCATTTAGCATAGCTAATGTACCGGAACCCGAGGTAGGTGATTTTACTGCGATAACCCATCCAACTGTCGTATTTTGTGCTATTGGTTGATCTTCCCCAATTGAAACTTATCCCTCAATAAGCATATGGAACATGTGATCGGCTCCGATTAACACATCGATGGGTCTCGGTTTATTAAACGATGGATCTGCTAACTTTAACTTCTGTATGTGCTTCCATTTGTCAATGTTTATGTTAGCACTAGGTATTATACTCGTGATTTGTGGTACTATCAATGCATCAACTGACATCGACTCGTTATCATGTGCCGTTAGGATGGTAATAGAGATATAACCCTTTGCTGCTCCGACATGCGTTTTGCCCAGACCAATAATATTGAGGTTTGTGTTCCTCGGAGGCAGCTTAAGTTTTTTGGCCCATTCCTCTGTAATGAAGGACATCTGCGAACCTGAGTCCAATAATGCATGGCATTGGTTGGTCTGGTGACCCGAACCTGCACCATCACAAAAACAGATATCCAGAATTAGCTCCTAGCTAGTTCTGGTTTACATCAGGTCTTTAGCATGATAGGTGCCTATTAGCTTCCCTCGTAAGTCTTCCAGAATATAGTATGCGGTGCCGCATTTTTCCCGAATTCATGATTTCAGAAATGTTGGGGGATAGTTTAGCGTTAAAACGTTTCGCAAAATTGCTTTGGGCGAAGTTTCGCCGCAGCACTTCCTGACCCACTATAAAATGTACGGGTTTTGACCGGAGGTTATAAGTTCGTGCATTCCTTTCATGGGCTTTAGTACAGTTGGTGGAGAAGATGTAAATGAAGAAATTATTTCGGATGCCTGCTGGTGTACTTGCAGACATCCTTCTGCCAGTTTTCCGGATTCGAACATTTATGGCAATTTGGTTTATAAGTATCGACTGCTCCACACCCGTAGCAGAATACTCGCCGCTGCTTTACGCATTCTTGATAACCGTGTCCCCGCTCATCACAGTTCCAACATTTGAACGGTCTTCGCTCACTCAACCGGCACTCGCGCGTGGCTGCCGTCCCTTTTTCCGTGGATAGCTCAGGTGTTCTTCTGTCGGGGGCCAATTCGGATACTAGCCGCCTCGGTGGAAAGGGTTTTGTGAAACTCGAGTGACATCGGAAATCGTCAAAGAAATTTTTATGTCTTCAACATGCTCGACGAAGATGAGATAATGTGGTTATATCCGAATGCAACAACTCTAATCTAATATCTGGCTTCAGATTTCTAAGCACGGTTTCTACTAGTTCGTGTTCTGACATCGCGGATTGCTGTCGGTCCGCCAAAGTCATAATCGATTCGAGAAATTGATCGAATGATTCGCGATCGGACTGTTTTCTCTTTCTGATTGCATCTTTGATGTCATAATCCGTCCAAAAGTCGTTGTATTGCTGTTTTAAAGCACCGCAAATGTCTTGCCAAACTAAGAAACGTACGCTACGGTGGTATCGCCAATACCAGTCGCGAGCCTTTCCTTCAAATAAGACATGAATGTTTTGACACAGTGCCGGGAAGTTACCTTGAAGTGACTGTTGGGTCAAAGAGGTTACACGGTAAATAAATTTCTCTACCGTGATACCATCTCTTGATCCATCAAACTTTAGCCTCCAATTGACAATGGTCTTTGCGATAGAATCAGAATCAGCAGATGGTCTATTTGCGAATGTAGGAAGGTTATTTTCTTCATTCCAAAAATAGACTTTCTGATTGTGCCCCCGTGATCTTCTGTCACCTCCACGTACATCTGAAAAGGGCATGTCTTCAAGCCACTCTGGTTCGCTTCTCATAGGGGAGTTAGCTGGAGTGGCCGGAAAATTTGGATTATTAAGTTTCGTAACGAAACCGGACAGTGATTCGGTAATCATCCCGCCTACTACGGAACGAATTTCTTGAATTGTACTGTCGCGATGAGCTACTAGCGCATCTTGAACCAAGTTCTGGACACGAGTAAGATCGAGGGGATTTTTATTAAGCCCCGGGTGACGATTACTAGAATGAGTGACCGATCTCTGTAGCTGTTCGTTAGATGCGAGAGTTGTCTGAGCTTCGACATTATCTGCCGGTAACAAGTTAGTCAATCTTGACCTCGAGCGGGTTGTAGGTCCGCCAGTTTTCGGAATCGCCCCTCGTTCAGTTGCGTCCACTGTTTGTGCCACAACCGCAGAAGGATTTGCTGAGGCGCCCAGAAGCTCATTCACGGGTGCCTTAACAGGTACTGAATCGCGACCAGATATGAAAATCTCGCTTCTAAACATCGGACATGTTGTGTGCCTTTCCAGCCATGAATCTAGGCAGAGCCTATGAAACATGTGTTCACATGAAGTGATTTCAATCATGGAGTGATCGGTTATCTCCAAGTTGCAGATCGCGCAACTAGGGTTATCCGCTATAACGGGTAAATTATCATTGCTGTGTCTCACCGCCATTATAGGGAGATATATTAAATAAAAACCCAGGGGTCTTCAACATGCTCGACGAAGATGAGATAATGTGGTTATATCCGAATGCAACAACTCTAATCTAATATCTGGCTTCAGATTTCTAAGCACGGTTTCTACTAGTTCGTGTTCTGACATCGCGGATTGCTGTCGGTCCGCCAAAGTCATAATCGATTCGAGAAATTGATCGAATGATTCGCGATCGGACTGTTTTCTCTTTCTGATTGCATCTTTGATGTCATAATCCGTCCAAAAGTCGTTGTATTGCTGTTTTAAAGTACCGCAAATGTCTTGCCAAACTAAGAAACGTACGCTACGGTGGTATCGCCAATACCAGTCGCGAGCCTTTCCTTCAAATAAGACATGAATGTTTTGACACAGTGCCGGGAAGTTACCTTGAAGTGACTGTTGGGTCAAAGAGGTTACACGGTAAATAAATTTCTCTACCGTGATACCATCTCTTGATCCATCAAACTTTAGCCTCCAATTGACAATGGTCTTTGCGATAGAATCAGAATCAGCAGATGGTCTATTTGCGAATGTAGGAAGGTTATTTTCTTCATTCCAAAAATAGACTTTCTGATTGTGCCCCCGTGATCTTCTGTCACCTCCACGTACATCTGAAAAGGGCATGTCTTCAAGCCACTCTGGTTCGCTTCTCATAGGGGAGTTAGCTGGAGTGGCCGGAAAATTTGGATTATTAAGTTTCGTAACGAAACCGGACAGTGATTCGGTAATCATCCCGCCTACTACGGAACGAATTTCTTGAATTGTACTGTCGCGATGAGCTACTAGCGCATCTTGAACCAAGTTCTGGACACGAGTAAGATCGAGGGGATTTTTATTAAGCCCCGGGTGACGATTACTAGAATGAGTGACCGATCTCTGTAGCTGTTCGTTAGATGCGAGAGTTGTCTGAGCTTCGACATTATCTGCCGGTAACAAGTTAGTCAATCTTGACCTCGAGCGGGTTGTAGGTCCGCCAGTTTTCGGAATCGCCCCTCGTTCAGTTGCGTCCACTGTTTGTGCCACAACCGCAGAAGGATTTGCTGAGGCGCCCAGAAGCTCATTCACGGGTGCCTTAACAGGTACTGAATCGCGACCAGATATGAAAATCTCGCTTCTAAACATCGGACATGTTGTGTGCCTTTCCAGCCATGAATCTAGGCAGAGCCTATGAAACATGTGTTCACATGAAGTGATTTCAATCATGGAGTGATCGGTTATCTCCAAGTTGCAGATCGCGCAACTAGGGTTATCCGCTATAACGGGTAAATTATCATTGCTGTGTCTCACCGCCATTATAGGGAGATATATTAAATAAAAACCCAGGGGATGTACTAAATGGTACAACAAAAATTTTGCCGCAAAAATTTGTCAGCGTGAGCATCGAAAACAGTATTGACATGATAAACAGTTTTTTTGTGTATTTTGGTATTAAAATGGGTAGACAAAGTTCATTGTTTGCAAGGGAAATGGCCAAAATCGATGTCTAACATGAGCAAGGTCTTTCTAATCGCGCTATAGCTTAGAAAATAAATCGAAGTCTAAAAGTTATTAATAATTATTTAAAAAATCCATTATTGTACAGAAAAAACTATAAAGGACGTACTTCAACAGTTCTTACTGACCATGACAAGCGACTGGCTTCCAATTCTATCCAGTCTTCGAACAAGATAAGACACGAAGCTGGATTAGAAGTTAGCTGAATGACAATTAGCAGAGTTATTAAAAGTGCCAGGTACTTGAAACGCCTGAAGCTGAAGAAAAAACCACCACTCAACACTCTTCGAAAACTGCAGCGGGTCAATTTCGCACGACATGACATGGAATACCGAAGGAAGCAGTCAGTCGAACGATTGGCGAAAAGTGATATTTTCAGACGAAAAAAAGTTCAACTTAGACGGACCAGACATTTATAATTTTTATTTTCATGACCGGAGAAAAGAAAAACTGTTTTTGGATCGCCATCATAGCCTCGAGGGAGGCGTTATGGTATGGGGCGCGATATCGTTTTGTGGCACAATTGATTTAGTCTTTGTAAGCTGTAAAATGACAGCGACGTACTATAAAACTGTATTGGAAACATTTACCTCAGTTTCAAAATATTTTTGGACCACTGCCGAGTATTTTCCAGCAGGACAATGCACCGATTCATACAGCTGGCATTATTAAGACGTGGTTGCAAAGCCAAAATATACACCAACTACCCTGGCCACTATACTCGCCAGACCTGAACATCATTAAAAATGTATGGGGCTGGCTAGCGCGCACTGTTTATGAAGGTGGGAAACAGTATGCAAGAAAAAAGAACTTAATTGAAGGAATTAAAGCGGCCTGGGCGAATATTTCATTACATTACTTGAATTCTCTGTATGAATCCTTAAAATTTTTTGAGGTAATTCAAAATTAGGGAGGATGTACAAAGTACTAAAATTATCTTGTTATCTTGTAAAAACATAAAAAAAAAGTGAATTTAAAAAACAAAACAATTGGTTTTTGTTTTTACTATTACAAATAAAGTGAGCCTATTCTACTGTTACAATAAAAAATGCACATTTGAGTGACCTCAAACAAAATTAACTCAGAAAATTCCGTTAACTTTAAGAAACCAGTTCGTACTTCTCTTAATCTCAACGGCTCAGTCTTACCTTGCCTCTCATTATTCAAAACTGTAAATGTAAATGTAGGTGTGTGTGTGTTTTATATATATATATATATATAGTGTCATAAGATTAAGATAATATAATTAAGTAACTTTAAATGTTCCTAATGCTAAGTAAATGTAGGTGTGTGTGTGTTTTATATATATATATATATATATATAGTGTTCATAAGATTAAGATAATATATTTAAGTAACATTAAATGTTCCTAGTGCTAAGTAAATGTAGGTGTGTGTGTTTTATATAAATTGTTCATAAGATTAAGTTAATATAATTAAGTAACTTTAAATGTTCCTAATGCTAAGTAAATGTAATTGTGTGTATGTTTTTATGCAGGTGAAGGTAAGATTTTATAGTTAAGTAACTAAGATAATGTTCATAATGGTAAGTGTAATGGTGTGTGTGTTTTTATATATATATGGTTCGTGAAGGTAAGATTTTATAATTAAGTAACTAAGATAATGTTCATAATGGTAAGTAAGTGAATTGTGTGTGTGTTTTTATATATATGGGTCGTGAAGTCAAGATATTATAATTAAGTAAATAAGATAATGTTCATAATGGTAAGTAAGTGTAATTGTATGTGTGTTTTTATATATATGGTTCGTGAAGGTAAGATATTATAATTAAGTAAATAAGATAATGTTCATAATGGTAAGTAAGTGTAATTGCTTGTGTGTTTATATATATATATATATATATATATGGTTCGTGAAGGTAAGATATTATAATTAAATTAAGGTTACGAAAATTTATATTGGTGGTGTTATTGAACATGTGCTTGAGTATATATATATAGTGACTGCAATTATTTATGTTGATGGTTTATGTTAGTTGAAATACAACGAGACATGCGCTTATATATATATGTATAAAAGTAAGACGGATAACGGTTGCGGAAACTCATATGGTAGGTAAGGTAAGAGAATCAAGAACAAAGCTGATGGCTTTTCCGCGCCCCGTGCGTAGCTAGCCGGGACACGTCGAGCGGCAAATTCAATCTAATTCAATTTATAATTTGAGTTTCTAAGTACTTACGCAGAGAGGAAAAGTGAGGTTGGAGGTGGTGGCAAGGAATTTCTTTCATGCTTATCATTTTCTTGCTGCCACAATTAATCCATCGTAATCGTGGTGATCTTGAGTTTCCAACGATGGCTGATGCTGCGAATCTTGATTTGATCCTTCTCCTGACCTCGCCTTTTCCTAAATTACAAGATGATTAGCAAATATTTTGTTTAATGCAATACTTTTCAATCCCTCTAAAGAGCAATTGTCACTCTTTCTTTTTAAATTTTCTTTTATAAAATCTTTTTACCTCTCTGCGTCTTCTGTTGGTTATTTGTTTTTCTTTTTCTTTGTTTTCGTAATTTTTTCTAATTTTTCCCAAATTTATTTTCGTCTTTATTTTTCTTCGTTTTGTTGCTAATTTTCTTGAAGGCCTTTCCGACTTGTGTGCTCGACCAGACTCCTTTTCGGAAAGAAGCAGGTTTTCATGCCATGGCCGACGAGAAGTATCGGTTCGCATCTCATAATTCATTTCCTGTGCTAAAGTGAGACGACGCATGTTCTATTGTCGGTGGTGACAACGAACATAGTGGTTTACACGGGAATTGTGCAAGTAGAGTGACGTATGTGTTTATAGGTTGGTCCGGTGCCCGAACATGCAACATCACACAGCTTAAGTGCCAGGATAATATTTTCACGCTTAGGGTAATGTGTTATATTCCATTGTATTAAATATTAAATTGTTTGATACAATTTGATCGTTATTTTGTTTTTATACACTTTTATTAGTAAGTTTTTATTTTTTTTCAATTATAATTAGGTATAATAATTTTTAGTGTAAATACACTTTTCACTATACTTCGTTTCGCCTAGGTTAGGATAGGTTGTGGTGGCTCACTTAGACTAGCAGCGCTTTGCCTAACTTTACTATTTCTTCCGTTTATACGTCCTATCACGACGAGTAGTACTTGCCGACTCGTAGGACTAAGAATTTATTCTCGTATATACAGCAAGAAAACCTATAGTAAGACATTGAATTGAAATTAAAGAGTCCAACACATGATTTATTATAACGACGTTATTAAATAGAATCCTGGTCACACTGAGGCTTAACTCGGCTGGGAAAGCTCCGTTACACCATTCTCGAAGCCCGTTATAGATGGTGATCCGGATCTTTTTATTTTATTTGGTCATGGTCAACCTACATGTTAGTTTATTTGGGATGTCGCATTTTCTCAATACTTTATAAGGATCTACTCTAGCTATGCTATAATAGGCTTAAAGGTCTATAAACAAATTTTGAAGTGGGGTTTGAAACCTTGACATTTTTTATCATCTGTCTAAGGGTGAAAATCTGATCAGTTGTTGATTAGCATGTGATTAAGTCACACTGGTTCTTCCCATTCACGAATTGATTGGTGTAGTGCGGGTACTCATGATTAAATCAGAACCGCTGCGAAGCTTACTGATCCCGAGGTATTACGTTTATTGAGCCGATCTATCGCTCTGCTAACTTTGTCTATGCTTGGTGAAGGCAGCTTAGTGCGGTCGACGGTCTTTGGTGGAGCCTCCAATTCCTCGGTTAGCTGGCCATTTAGCAACTCAAGAATGAAAGTGCTCTTTCCATCGCTACCATATGCCTTTTAGATCGGCGATCAGATTCCCCTCTTTCTCCTTGCAATATTTCCGTCATACCATGCACTCTTTCGTAGAACTTCCGCGCCTGGTCGGTCGCCGCTGTTTGTACTGTTCTATTTCACGTACAAGTTTCTTTACCCAGGCTGTTTTTCTTTTCGCGGGTGAACTATTTTTTCATATCTTCTGGGAGCTTTATATTCTTCTTGGCATGCATACATTCCATGAGGTTATTGCATTGATTGATACTCAAAATTTGTTCGTCTACTGAATCGAGATTGTACTTTCTTTTCCTTTCATATATCTTAAAAATTGTTAACAAAATGAATACAGAGTTCCAAAGCTCTGAGGTAGGGATTCATCTACTTTTAAAAAAAATTGATGCAATGTATCGCACTTTATTATGGAACTTTATAAAGAGTGATTATATTTTGAGAGAAAGTCATATTAAAGCTTAGAATTTCGATTAAAGTGCTTTTTTACATTTGAATGATGTATATGCAGGAATTGAATTTGAGGACTATATTCGGTCGAACAATATTGAGTCCGAAACAATTGCTTTCGTTAAGGACAATATTGCTCAGTTTTATTTAGAGCTGTGTCGTCAAATTCGAAAACGTATTGAATTTAAGAATAATAAGTTAAAAGTTTTGAACTATTTGGATCCAAAATGCGTGAACAGTGAAAACGGAAGACATAAATTCTGAGTGGCGGCATTCAAAACAAAGTATTCATTTCTTAAAGCAAAATGGTGTCGTTGAATTTTGGGTTAAATTCAATGAATCTAAAGATGGTGTTGGCAAGTCGATGTTTTTGAAACATTCGAATTTAATGAAATATATAGCATCACAACTGCTGAAAGAATTTTTTCAGAATGAAGCCTAATAAAAAGAAAAAAAAAACAAATTCTTTTAAAATCGAAACAGTGGATAATAAGTGGATAATGGCTGCAAAATGTTAAGTTTCAAAAAGAAACGAAATATGGGTGCCAAATTTCTAGTACGCAAAAAGATTGTATCTTTTTTTACATAAACAGATTATTAATTGAAATTTTATGTTATATTAAGTCTGGTTTTTATTTTGTTGGTACCTTCCTGTATCAAATCTTATTTATGTGATAAATTCTTTTTTTGTAGGCTATGCTTGCATGCCTTATATGCTAAGTGCTTTTGTGTATAGATATTAAGTTTTTATTGTTATTTCAGTGTTACTTAACACTGATTTTATTATACCAGCTACTATTCCTTCAAAAACTTTAATAAAAATTTTAGTAAAGAACTATTTTTTTTGTTTCTTAAGGTTTAAATACTGCATATTTTATTAACTTTTGGAGCTTTACTACGCAAATTTCATTTTGATACCCAAATTTGCTACGAAATTTTTGCGTGGTAGCACTGCTTGTGATTTGACATATTTTGGATCACTGCTGTTCCGTTCATTTCGAATGAGGTGTACCGCTCTTTCGGTTCATTGTACTGTTGCGTTCGGCACCGAGAACGGTGAGTTTACTTTTTTTTACAAGACACTAACATATGTCATTCTCGCCTTTTCACATAAGTTCCAAACGTTTTACAGTTATTAACCAGTCAACTATTTTAGTTAATATTTGTAAGAGTGCTAGAGTGGTTCAAGGAAATGGTTCTACAAACAACTATTATAGTTCATCTGTTAGTATTGAACGCCCAGTTTTATTTATTTACTAATTTATATGAATATTTATTTACGCTAAATTCTAAAAGGAACAGCACTTAAAATATTTCATAAACGTAGCTCTTAAATTACTTAAAAACGTTACATTTATTAGGAGCCGTAAACCTTACGTTTTCGTGACATCAAATACGACCAACTTTATACACACTAATCCATACGAAACACTGCGTAAATTTGTTTCAATTCTATTGTGACAAAAGTGCGGTATACGTACCGTAATCGTAGCGTCAAAACGTACCGTTTACGAAATTTTTGTTACACTAAACGTTACGTTTATGATGCGGCTGGCCGGGAGGGCAGTTATGACTTACAATCAAGTTCGATAGTCTGTTTACCGCTTAAGATGGAGTCAGCAGTTCTAATGACATTATTACTAGCTGTATTTTATTTGCCGAGGAATAAGGAAAAACAACAAGAGGCGTATTTTATTTGCCGAGGAATATAGAGGTGTGGAAAATTAATCTTTTGAGTGTACAGAATCTTTTGGTTCAGTCACGAAGACCAATTGACCAATTTCAAGTATTAACAATGAAAACGTGGTATTTTTATTGTAAACGTATTGCAGAATCGTATACATAGGTTCTCACTAGGAGAATTCGAAATCGACGGGGGTACTAATTTTAGCACTAATGTATTTCCCCCGCGGAATGATTAAATTTTTATCTTGGACATATTTTTTCGTAAAGAGCTTATTTCCCGATATATTTGAATTTCAGCTTAAAAAAATCACACGCTATTTCAAAATATTTCATTAAAAATTAATAAATGAAACAAAAACAAAATTTGTTTTCCGTATGAGTAAGAGTGAGCCATCAGCTACAGATACGCAATGGCTCAACCCACAATGTTTCGTTCATCACGGTCTGTTCTGTGTTGCCACAAATATTAAAAACTATACTGTTTTGTTCAATATTCAATACGAACGGCCTGTACCGCTCGCGAAAAAACCAAAGTCGTCGAAGAATTCGAAGTCAAAGTGGTCCACCAGAAAAAAAAGCATCATCTGGCAGAACTAGCCCTTTTCAAAAGAAAGCTCGAACCTGTCCAGCGTGCGGTGTTCAGCACCGAGTATTCAATTGTCTCTTTAAAGCGAAGACTTGCAAAAAATGCAAGAGCTTGAATCATAAAGCTGGTCACTGTCAAAGTTATAAAGATGATAAAGATAAATCAACAGGTCGAGAGAACCAACAAAAATGCTCAAGAAGCAGGCCTTCAAATCAATCAAGTCAGCGAACTCAACAATGCCGCGCAACACAAGTTTGATGAACCAAAGATCAACAGCGCGAACGTGAAGCTACAACTCGACACAGCTTCAGACATAACGATCATCTCAAAAAGAAACTGGAGCCGCCTTGGAAAAGCAACCCTCCAGAGGTATCTCAAAACCAGCAGGCAGCGCATCCGGAGATGAAGTTCCGCTGCTTCGAAGTTTTCCATGTGTCATCAAGTTGAATGGAGTTGAAGAGTACGCTGAGTGCTATATAGCCAGAAATTAACCTATCCGGAATTCCTTGATTAAACGCTTTCAAGTTGTGGGGAGTGCCACTTAACACAGTGTCGGTGAACAGCATCAATCCCGAAGGTAATTTGACAAGCAAAATAAGAAAATCATTTACTGAAATTTCTCGGAAGATCTCGGATGCTGCACAAAAGTCAAAGCTTCCATTAAACTGAAGCTAGAAGCGAAACCAGTTTTCCGCAATGCTCGACCAATCCCTCACGCCGTAGCTCCGGCAGCACAAGCAGAACTTGAATGCCTTCAACATCTCGGAGTTTAGTCACCTGTCTCATACTCCAAATCAGCAGCTCCGATCGTGGCAGTCAAGAAGAAAAATGGCAAGATTCGAATATGTGGTGATTACTCATCTGGACTCAAAAGCAATCTGGAGCCAAATCAGTATCCATTGCCAAAACCAAAAGAAATTTTCGCAAACTTGGTAGGCAAAAGAGTGTTCAGCAAAATTGACCTGAGCGATGCATATTTCGAAGTCGAAAACGATGAACAAGCAAAACAACTGATGCCCATCAATACTCACATCGGCCTATTCCACGTCAACCGACTACAACAAGGTGTGAAGACAGCTTCTGCCATTTTCCAGAAAATAGTCAACACAATGCTCGCTGGCATCACACCTCACGATTTCATCCACGACATTATTATTGCTGGAGTCGACGAACAAGATCACGAGCAGCAGATCTTCAAAGCCATGAAGCGCATCAGAGAATATGGTTTCAAGCTACAGTTGGAAAAATTCGAGTTCGGTAAGAAAAGTGTTGAGTTTTGGGGTCACATCATCGACAAGAGTGGAATAAAACCACATCTGGACAAGCAGTCATCAAAGAACTTGGACTCCAAAAGAAGTATCACAGCTCCGATTGTTCCTATTTGCAGTCAATTATTAAGGAAAATTCATCAAACGCATGAAGAATCCTCGACGAGTTGCTAAAGAAAGATGTCAAATTCGAGCAACGAACAAAGTTTGGTACACTACAATCCTAAGAAGAACATTTTTTGGCAACCGACGCATCAGATTACGGTATGAGAGCAGTGGTGATGCACAAATTTAACTATGGTACTTTGCATCCTATCATGCACTATTTAGCCACACTCACACGCTGCAGAAAGAAATTATCCTCAAATACAGAAGATAGCTTGCACTCTTGTGTTCGGTTTGAAGAAAGCACACAGCTACATTTACAGCAGAAAATTAGAGATCCAGATTGATAACAAACCCTTAATGGCGATATTTGGCAAGAAATACGGAATTCCAGCATATACGGCAAATCGGCTCCACAGTGGTGGCCTACGAATTCATAATCAATACGTGAAAACTATCGAATTCGGTTACGCAGACGTCTTGTCAAGACTCATCAACAGCCAGCTACAGCCAATTGAGGAAATCGTAATTGCATCAGTCAAGACCAACGATATATGCTGCAACATGCTGACTATCGCAAAAACACTGCAAGTACATCAGAGAAGCCACATCTCAATGCCCGACCCTCAGCAAGGTTTCAAAAATAATTAGCACAAATTCTTGGCCATCTCAAGCAAAACATATAAAAATAAACGCAATCACAGAATTCTTCATGGTCCGAAACCACCTTTCACAAATGCAAGGTTGCATTTTCTATGACGAACGACTCATGGTTCCATCAAAATATCGCGAGAAAATTCTGAAAGAACTCCACGAAGGCCATCAAGCGCCTCCTAGCTCAAGATACATTTTTCTGGCCATCGATAAACAAAGATATTGAGAAAAATTTCAGAACTTGCGAAGCTTGTGCTGTTTCCAGAAAATCACCGATCAAATGTGACTTAAAACCTTGGTAGATTCCTAATAAACCATGGTCAGGAATTCATATTGACGGAGACTTCTTCTTAATTGTAATCATCAATGCCTACAGCAAATGGCGTGAAGTATTCAGAACCAAATCAACAACCTCAGCAAAAACCATCGAATTGCTAAACGATGTTTTCTCCCGCTTAGGTAACTGCATAACAATAGTATTGGACAATGGCGTACAATTAACGTCACAAGAATTCAAAGATTTCTGCGAGTCAAATAGGCTTCAAGACATCAGAACCGCGTCTTACAGTCCTCAGTCGAATGGTCTTGCCGAGCGTTTCGTTGATCTAGTAAAAACATGTCTAAGGAAGCAAAGAGGAAACTGCGACCAGAAGCTGCGAAAGTTCCTGTTCAACTATCGTTGAACACCATCGTATAACTTAGGCATGAAGAATCCATCAGAGTTGCTAAACCATCGGAAGAAGAAAACATCCTTGGATTTACTCATGACCAAAGAAAGCAAATCAAATTCGAGCACCGAAAAAAGTAAAATGGAAAATGAAGAGAATTTGAAGTCAATGATGGAGTCTTCTACAAGTTACAAGAATCAAACGACAAATGGAACTGGGCTCCAGCAAAAATCGTTGAAAAAATTGGAAGAGTGAATTACAACATCGCAGTCGAAACTACTTCAGGAGAGCAAATCATTAAAGCCCATGCGAACCAGTTGAAGACCTACTATTCCAAAAAAGTTTAATGAACTGTTAGAAGTACCCGAGTTGGAAGACGTACGAGATGAAGACAATCAATCAATCGAGCTCCAAGTCGAACCGAACGAGCTAATGCTAGCATTCCACCACGACTTTTGGATGACTTCGTCAGATTTTAAAGGGGGGAAAGTGAGGAGAACCAGATCTATATTCCTCTCCTTTTATTCCATCTCTCTCTCTTTCTCTTATTTGAATTTCACCAAATAAGTCTCGACCTTCAATCTTGATTTAAATTTCATAGTGTTAAGTTCTAATAAAATATCATTTATGTGAGAGTCTTGATTTAAGCATTGACCTACCGAGTTACAATTAAAAAAAAACCCCTTTATAACTCTGCTTTCCAAAACTTTTCAGCAGCAGGACGACTGATTTGAAACAGACTTTTACCTCGTTTATATGCGGGTTGGAGTCAGCTCTCAGAATAAACATAACAGATTTTGGTTTTTTTTTCTCGTTATGTATGTAGAAATCTTTGGACAAAAGTTAACAAACTTTTAACTTTTTCGAAGGAAATAGGAATGAACTAAGTTACATTTCGGACCGAATGTGAAATATTTATTTTTGTTATTGTTAAGACTTCAATATAATAATAATGAAGCTTGTCACAACTAAAAACTTTATGTATTCATTGTACGAGCTCTTCTAAAGTTTAAGAAACAATAAGTTTATTTAATAAAGGCAAAAGTCTCAAGGGCTAAGTATTTCCATCCTGAGAGCTCTGTTACTGTATGTGTGGTTATTTCTACCAAATGCGAGCTACCCATGCGTAGTTGGTATTCGTGCTTTGATTTGTTTTTTGATTGTAAAATAAACAAAGTGATGCCATTCTTTCTAGTCAATCAATCTTCATAATTTCATCCAATATGATAAATTACACAGATCAAAATTTCAACTGAAATCCATCTCAAACTCGTTGCTTATAAACGAGGAATATAAAACAAGTAAATGTAAAAAACACAACCCATAGAAATTAAAATTTTTAATGTAAATTCTCTGATCAGAGATAAACAAGGTTTGAACAAAATTGGATTAATTTTGAAAAAAAAATATATATGGAAGCCTCTCGCCCCTGTGGCCCGATCACAGTCAAATTTAAAAAAAGTGTTGTCATCGGAAATACACAGGTGTGCAAAGTTTGAATAACATCGGGCAAAATAAAAAAAAATCATATGAACGTCCCTCGGCACTGGGGCCGGAAAAGTTTGAAAAAAATAAACGGGATTGAGAGCGTGGCTACACAGGCGTGGGAATAAAAGTCATTCCAATGAACGTTGTGGCTAAACGTAACGAATCATTTGTGTGTGTTTGTGTGTGTGTATGTTGGTTAATTTGTTGTTGTTTTGCCGTATAGAACGTTCTGCTTGTGCCGAAAGTAACTTTTTGTAGTTGACTTTCGTTGGATTCTCGGTGGAATCAAGCTTTCAACTCACTAAAAACCTACCTGTTTCGATGGACATGACTTTCATTCCCATGATAGTGTAGCCACGCTCTTATTAAGTGTATTAAAAAGTGATTACAGAATTTGACCAGCCACAAACACATCGGGACGCAAAGTTAATATAGAGAATTTAAGAAAACAACCCATAAAAACTAAAAATTTTCATCTAAATTCTCTAATCGGAGATACACAATTATGAACAAAATCGTGTTAATTTTGAAAAATATGTATAGGTATTGGAACACCTCAGCTCTGGGGGCCGATCACTTCCAAATGTTTACGAAAAGTGCCATCGGATATACACATGTGTAAGAAATTTAAATTAAATAGGGTTCATATTTAAATAAATGTATATGGGAGCCAATCACTTCCAAATTTTTTTAAAATAAGTTGTCATCGGGGATACACATGTGTACAAAATTTGAATAAAAGCAGGTTAATTTTAAATACCCGATAACTTCCAAGTTTGCATAGAAAGTATTGTCATCGGAGATACACATGTATGCAAAGTTTGAGTAAAATCAGGCTTTAGGAAATGCGTTAAAAATGTATCACAAGATTTGGCAAGCAGAGCACAATTTAAAATATCAATTTTTGCACGCGCCACACGTGGGATCCCTCAAATAGTCCATGAGACTAAACTGCCAACAATATTTCAACTAAAATAAAAAAGTAATTACATTTTTTAAAATAGACGTCAAAGAAGTCGCAAAAACCAAACCACCAACCAAAAAGTCACACGCGCCACACGTGCATTACGACACGCGTGGCACGAGGGATCTAAGAAATGCAGTATGAAAATAAGCTGCTCACAAAATTTCAGCTATCTTGGTCGTGTGAAAGTTGGTTATAAAAGGGTAGGCCGTGTGGAATACACTGCCGCGGGATTTGAGCGTGAAAACGTCTACCCGGGACGAAAGAAAAGAAAACAAAGAACGGACATCTCAAAACGGCATCCAAAATTCCAGACCATAATTTCTTGCGAATCGCATGAGAAATTATTTTGTTCCCGTAATTCCAGACCATAATGACCATATTCCAGAATTTCATCCTACATAACGAATTTCATGCGAATCGATTGAGAAATTACCTTGTTCCCGAAATTCCAGACCATAATGACCATATTCCAGAATTTCATCCTACATAACGAATTTCATGCGAATCGATTGAGAAATTACTTTGTTCCCGAAATTCCAGACCATAATGACCATATTCCAGAATTTCATTAGGAACAAGTCTTATAATGGCATATTAGACCTACATACCGAACATCATGCGAGTCGCTTGAAAAATTGCTTTGTTCCCAAAATGCCAGACCATAATGACCATATTCCAGAATTGCCATAGAAAAAAGTTTTATAGTCGCATCTTAGTCCTACATACCGGATTTCACACGAATCGCTTGAGAAATTGCTTTGTTCCCGAGATTACAGACCATAATGACCATATTCCAAAATTGCCATAGGAAAAAGTTTTATAGTCCCATCTTAGTCCTACATACCGAATTTCATGCGAATCGCTTAAGAAATTGCTTTGTTCCCGATATTCCAGACCATAATGACTATATTCCAGAATATCCATAGGAAAAATTTTTATAGCTAAAATCTGCTAAAATGGTGAAAAACAGAGGACAAAAGAACTGTAAAAGAACTGTTAAAGAGTGTTAGTAAAAATTAAGGGAAATTTACTTCTAAAGATCATTTTTATCAAATAATATTTATTTGTTTTATCGGCTTATGTCTAATTTCTAGAATAATAAAAGGTAAGTAAACATTTTGGTTATAATACTCTGCTATCGCAAATGCCTACGCCTGCATACCCGTACTAGATTAGTTAATTGTGTTGTTTTCATTGTAATTAATCAAATATTAGCACAAGCTGCAAGGGAAAGCGTTTGCCTTGAGGTAGATAAACTGGAATTCACCATTTAAAAAAAAAGAATGCAAATAATTGTACGAAATTGCAGCTTTATAGAACTAAAAAATAGGACCCAGGCTAGCGAAAAGCGAATAACAAGATGATTGCCACATCAGACCAAGTACTACTCGTTGCTTCCATTTCAAATATCAATAATGCTACAATAAAATAATTTGCTTGGGTGCGTGTACACGTATACGGGCTTCAATAATGCCGAATTGAAAGGAAAATGTTGTAGGATTATTGTATCTTTACGCTTGATTTACATTAATGGTTTCTCAAATTCGCCATTCGTATCCGGCCTTAAATTGTAGGTCCCTTCCATTTGTATCCAAAAATATACTTGCACAACACAAATGGTTGCGAGAAGCTAGGCCTTGGACCGCAACGGTCTGTCGTGCCGAATATTATTATCAAATAGTAAAACATAAGATTTAAAATGAGAAACGTGGGGTTGTGTGCAACTATTTGTGCATCAATTATTTATTGCATGCATCCCAGATTTTTAATTTTAAATTATTCTTATACTTTTTCGTTCGTTCGTTTTAAAAACGTGGTATATTAAAAATTTATTTTTATTCAAATAACAATTGTTTATAAATGAGTCTCGCTTTTTTATCAGAGGTTTGTAATCTCTGCTGGACAATCACTATAATCGTGGGCGCCGTGGCTCAGTGTTGCGCGACAGACCATTGCGGTCCAAGGCCTTGCTTCTTGCAACCATTTGTGTTGAGCATGTATATTTTTGCACACAAATGGAGGGGACCTACAATTTAATGCCGGATCCGGACGGCGAATTGAGAAGCATTCCGTGACAAGTTATTACTCTCGGAACGTTTGTCACCCATTCGCGAGAGGTGGGATACCGTGAAAAATACTTTTGGTGTTACTGGGATTCGAACCACGAACCCCCTGCTCAGAAGTCCATGCTCTTATCCACTTAGCCACGGCGCCCATGGCCCTAAAAACCGTGATTACTAGGAGAGCAGATCAAGGGACTGGTAGAAATGTTGGAAGATGGAAAAAGACGTTCCATCCATCAAGCCATGCAGGATGCGATTGATAGCATTAAAAACCTCTATGAGTTATCGGCTATCTACGTTAATAACAAGAAGACTAAGGAGAAGATGGTTAATCACACCTCATCTCAAACCTCTCCCTGGCTCAAAGCTTCAATGGAGCAAAAAAGGAAGCAGCCTATCCACAGCGAAACGCCGAATCCAAAGCGGAGGCAAGAGCAACGCCAGTCCTCACGCAAACCTATGGTAATAGCGACGGAAGAAAAAACCCAGGAAAAGGGTATTAAAAATGTTTAAAAAACTGGAGAAGGCGAATGGACAAAAGTCGTCGCTAAAACTAAAAATAAAGTGAAGTCAGACGCATCTGCCAAGAAGTCCGCCGTAAAACAAAAGCCAATTATAAGAAAGGCAAGACCTGACGCCATAGTCATAGAAGCGAAGGGCGAAATATCCTATGCGCAGATATTGCGCAACGTGAAGGCTGATCCAAAACTAGAAACAATTGGAAAAGCAGTATCTAGGATCAGAAGGACACAAAAAGGTGACCTCTTAATTCAATTGAAGGAGACAAGTGACAAGACAGCGGAATTTAAAAGCGTCATAAGTGAGGCGTTAGGCGAACAAGCAAACGTAAGAACCCTCACCCAACGCACTAGCATCGAGCTGAAAGACATCGATGAGATCACCACAAAAGAAGACATTTGTGAATCAATCGAAGTCCAAGCCGGAGTCGAAGGCATTACACCGTCAGACTTTATATCGCTGAGGAAAGCATATGGTGGAACCCAAACGGCGACTATCAGCCTTCCAAATGCAAAAGCAAAGAAGCTGCTGGAAGCAAAGAAGATAAAAATCGGGTGGGTAGTGTGTCGCATCCGCGAACGGACACTCCTCAAAAAGTGCTTCAAATGCCTGGAATTTGGGCACATTGCCAAGCAGTGTAAAAACGGAGAAGATCGCTCCAAGCTGTGTAGAAGATGTGGGGATGAGGGCCACATAGCTAAGTCTTGCGCAAAGGAGCCTTCGTGCATGTTCTGTAGAAAGGAACACCCAGAAGATGCGAAGCATGTAGCGGGCAGCAGCAAATGCCCAGTCTTTAGGAGAGCTATCGCCAGCAGAAAAGTATGAAGGTTATCCAGATAAACCTAAATCACTGCGAGATAGCACAGGATATCCTGTCACAGACGGCTAAAGACGAGAGAGCGGACATAATTTTAATAAGCGAACCGTACAAATCTCGTGACATCAACGCTTGGGCATGTGACAAAACAGAAAAAGCTGCAATATGGATTTGCGGGAGACATGCCTTCCAAGATGTAGACGGGCAGGCGGAGGGCTTCGTACGGGCAAAAATAAATGGAATCAACTTTTATAGTTGTTACGCAAGACCCAGCTGGACGATGAGCGAATACTCAGCAATGATAGAAAATTTAACGACCGATGCTCGAGGAAGAGCTCCAGTGGTTATAGGCGGAGACTTCAATGCCTGGGCAACAGACTGGGGCAGCAGATTTACTAATATCAGAGGACATTATCTGATAGACTCTTTCGCCTCATTAAATATAGGCATAGCTAACACGGGACGAGCAAATACGTATCGCAAAGCAGGAAGGGGATCGATCATCGATATTACCTTCGCTAGCAGTTCCCTATTGCGGATGATAAAATGGTGCTTCAGCGAAGACTATACGCACAGCGACCACCAGGCGATTGTAATTGAAATTAAAGAAAAAAAAGCCGTGCAACGCCCAAAATTAGGGGGACCTAAATGGAAAGACAAGTTCCTTGATAAAGAAATGTTTGAGGAAATCATAAACTCAAGCTTCCTAATCGAAAGCGGAACATCTGAGATCCTGTCGCAACAACTTACCAGTATAATCACTACAGCGTGCGACGCAGCTATGCCCAGGAGAAGACCTAGCAAGAGAGGTGTACACTGCTACTGGTGGAATGAGCAGATAAAAGCACTGAGAGCTGCCTGCTTACAACCCAGACGTAGAGTGCAGCGATCAAGAAGGGGATCGGACATTCAAGAAGTCTTGATATGCTAAGATTAGCTAGACGAAATTTAAAAAATGCAATTAAAGAAAGCAAGTCGAAGTGCTTCAAACGACTATGTGACGAGGCGGACATCAATCCCTGGGGCACAGCATACAAAATAGTTATGGCAAAGCTAAAAGGCTGTAAGACCCCGCAAATATCATGCCCAACAAAGCTTAGGTCCATCGTAGAACACCTATTTCCGAAAGGACCATATACTATGTGCAACATAACAAGAGAAATTAGCACAGAAAGTATTCCAAGGCTAACAGTTGATGAACTCGTGAACGCAAGTAAAAGAATACGAGACAACAAAGCTCCTGGACCCGATGGCATTCCTAATAAAGCATTGAAAGCCGCCATCCGAAGTAGGCCGGACATGTTCATGACATGCATGCAACAGTGTCTAGATGAAGGAGTTTTCCCTGAACCTTGGAAACTGCAGCATTTAGTATTGCTTCCAAAGGGAAACAAACCACCGGGCGAACCATCATCGTACCGCCCAATATGCCTACTAGATACAATGGGAAAGATACTCGAGCAGATCATATATGACAGATTGCTTAATATAGCGGATAATAAAGGAGCACTGTCAGATCATCAGTTCGGGTTTCGAAAATCGCGCTCGACCGTCGACGCCATAAAGGCGGTGGTCAATATAGCAAAGAATGCGATTGAAGGAAAAAGATGGCGGTGGGGCACAAAGGAATATTGTGCAGTAGTGACACTGGACATAAAAAACGCCTTTAACTCTGCAAAATGGTCCTCAATAAGAAGATCACTCGCCAGAATGGATGCACCATACTATATAAGGAAGATAGTGTCAAGCTACTTAAATTATAGAAGGTTGAGGTACGAAACCAATGAGGGTACAAAGTACTATAACGTCTCCGCAGGAGTCCCACAAGGATCGGTGCTGGGTCCCCTTCTATGGAATATTATGTACGATGGAGTTCTAAGACTAGCATTACCACCAGGCGTTAGATCAAAGGATTTTGTCAAATACCTAGGAGTAATGCTTGACAATAGGCTCCGTTTTAAAATACACGTAGACTACTCGAGCAAAAAGGCTTCCCAGATGCAGGCAGCATTATTCCGGATTCTGCCAAACGTTGTGACTAAAGAAATAAGAAGAAACTTATCGTCTATATACAGACTCAGTGCACTAAGGACGATCAGCGGGTTCCGAACGATCTCCGATGATGCTGCCCTCGTTATAGCAGGAATGGTTCCAGTAGACATCCTCGCAGATGAAATGCTTAGGATCTACAATAGAAGAGCCTTATCACAACAGGACCAACGAACAATCGAAATGACCAAAGAGGAATAAAAGGCCACCTCAATGGCTGTATGGCAAGACCGGTGGGACATAAGTTTGAAAGGAAGATGGACCTACAAGCTGATCCCGAACATTGAGAATTGGACAAACCGATCTCACGGTAACTGCAACTACCAATTTACGCAGTTTCTGTCAGGCCATGGCGGCTATCGAAAATATCTTTATCGATTTGGACACGATAGCTCACCTTTTTGCCCAGATTGTCCAGACATGGAAGAAGACACAGAGCATGCGATTTTCCATTGCAGACGCTTCAGAGAATGGAGAAGCAACCTGCCAAGTCCACACGTCCTTTTAGAAGAAATGCAAAGATCCGAGGATAAGTGGACAGAAGTGTGTGTATTCGTAACGAATGTGCAAAACGAGCTGCGAAGAATCGAAAATATAAGGCGATCAGCAGCAGCAGAAGATGCAGAAGGCATAGAGTAATCTGCTAACCAGCCACGTGATGTAATACCTAACGGCAGTCCCATGGGGAGAGTGATTGAAGTGTGTAAGGAGGGTTTAGTACGTATGCGTAATTCCTGGTACGAACATTCAGGTTTACGAATCGTGCATGCTAGTACCCCTGGAGGGCTCTACTGGTATCTTTTAGAAGATTCCCCACCTTTGGCACAGCCATAAAAAAAAAAAAAACTGCGTGCTCGTCTTGTGGCAAAATCATCCACGAAATGACGCAGCGGCAGCGAACAGCGCTGCTCACAAAGCACAGAGCCTTTGCCGTGATCTCATGCGGTATAGCGATATTTAAAAATTGTATATTGGGGTCCCCAAGGGGCCGATCGCTCCAAGTGTTTTCCATCGAAGACACACATGTGTACAAAATTTAAAGAAAATCGGGTAAATTTTGTAAAATATTTTTATGGGAGCCCCCCGAACCCGAGGTCCGAGGGGCCTCAAATAATAGAAATTATTGTCACCGGAAATATACATGTGTGCAAAATTTCAATAAAATCGGGCCATGGGAAGTGGGCTGAAAGCTGATCAGAAAATCTGACCAGCCAGCCAGCCAGCCAGTCAGCCATCCAGCCAGCCAGCCAACCAGCCAGCCACGTGCACGCGAAGTTAATATAGAGAATTTTAAAATTTATTTATTTGTGTATACGTGAAGAAAATAACTTTTTACTGTTGGCTTGATTATTATTGTGCTGAGAATCGGCTGTTATATTTCAATTTATTAAAATTAATTTGTTCTAGTCAAAAAAGTTAGGCTTATTTTGCAGTATTAAGTATAACTTTGTGTGTCCTAAAAACTCGGTTACGCTATGCTCAGTTGAATTTTCGCCTTACCAAAATATTGTATTTTTCTTTGTATTTAAATAGCACAATAATCGAATGTTCTAATATCGCTATAATATTGCAATAATGTACTGTTGATGTTTATATTTGTGTGCAGTTGTCTACTTCTCTCTCTATGAATGTACATAAATCGAACTCCCTCATGATGCAATGCTAAATTTACATTTGAGCCGTGCGAGAAAAATGAGCAGGACGACTATAGTTAAATTGAAATTGTGGTTAGACAGAAGCGATTGACACTACGAGAATGTTATAGTTATTTTATATATGCAAGGGAAATTTTATCTATAGTATTCTGGTAATATAGGTAATGTAAATCAAGCATAACGTTTGATTACATTACAAGAAAATACGAGCAGGACGGGTATTAAATAGCAATTGTTACTAGCCAGACTAGAGAAGTTGTATGTTTTTCAATGTTACCATAATGCTATAGATAACATATTCCATGTTACTATAAAATAACTATAACATTTGCATAGTGTCTATCTCTTCTGGCTAACTACAACTTCAACTTAACCATAGTCGGCCCGCTCGTTTTTTCTTGCACGGATATAGTCTAAATTCACTTTAAATCCAGCATTATTGTTATTTGAGATGAAAACAACGAGTAAATACTTTTAGGAGCACAAACTGATATGTAGATAAAGTAACTATAGCTTGTACAGTGTATATTTGCAGAATTTATCCACACTGCAGATGTACTGGGTATTGTCTTTATTTTATTGGTTGGTAGGATTATCGCCGGTACAAATGACGAAAACCTTACTGTATCTATATGTACGGATCTCTCATCATTGACAGGTAAAGCTCAAGCTCTTTCTGTTGCTACTTAAATTCCTCGTGTTCGTACTATTCAAATGCAGTTCTGTTTAGTTTAGGCCTTCAGAAAATTCACACTGATCTTGGAAAGAGCTTTTGCCTTTAGAGCGATTGCAAAAAAGATATACTCGTATCTCCGCGGAAAATATCGAGAAAACTGCATTCATTGCAAAACGAATTGTCTGCGTGAGAAATCAATTTTAAGAAAAGTTTAACGTACAGAAAATGGAATTGAAAAACAATTCTACCAAAGTCGAAGTAAATATTGTAGTTACAAAAAATATTTTTTTAAATGTAAATAATAATATAGAAATTCTTTTGTGTTTAAAAATCGCGCTTACGAGTATTTCTATAATTCTAATTTCCAATTTCTATTAAATTGAGTTTATTTTTAATTATTTTTATTATTTCAATATTAATAATTATTATTTTTAATTATTTTTTACTGAGGATGATATTGAAAAAGTGTTTACATTGTTGGAGATTGTTTTTAAAAGGCAAACGTTATGGCGCAATTGCTATAATTTTTTGGTTTTTTTTTTTTTTTTTTGATAAATTCATTCTACGGAGGGTTTTGAAGTATGAGGTGAGTTATTATATTTGGTATTAAATAAAAGGTAATACTGGTACCTTTTACTCAAAAGTTGTTGGCAATCGGAACACATACGCCTCTGTTGGGAAAAACGAAACGCAAGAAGGGTTCGATTTGTATAAAAACATAAATTTATTAAACTAAATTGATTGTTTTACACTCCTATTTGCTAATTTATCTTGAAAAATGTAATTTAATTATTTCTGAATTGTAAAGCAGAAACTATATACCTAGTTGGTGATGTAAATTTTCTGAGCACCTGCTGCAATGACTTGTTCGTCGCTAATTACTTTTTTACCACCTAAGAAAATGTATACAATATGTAGGTAGGTAATACCTAAAAGTGCATAAAAATTGTGAATAAATAAATACTAGTGTATATATATATATACATATATTATAATTCTTTATTGAGAGTAACTTGAATATATTTACATAATTCGAGATTTACATAGAAACTTAGCTATATGCCATTACAACTAAGTATTTTTTTTATTATTGTAACCTTATATATAAATTTGAAAGTATGTATGTTTGTTTGTTTGTTTGTCTTTTATACAAATCCACACTGTTGATCGTATCAATTAAATTTTTTATGATGTTTCACTGATGTGTTGAAGGAACCGTAAGTATATTTTTGTCAAACAAAAACCACTTTTTTGATGATTTAAAATTCGTTTTCATTTATAATCTACACACAAGTACTTGATTGTATTTGGAAAGGTATATTAATTTATCTAATTATATAAATTTGAAATGATGGTTGTTATGTTTGTCGATATAAGTGTCGATTCTAGTATAGTTTTCTGGAAAGTTGAGGTGGTAGATTGGTGAAGGGGCAGCCGGAAATCGTCGGGTATTTCCGTTAGTTTAATATAATAATGTTTTTTCTTCGCATCAAACGATTCAATTTAATTGTATAAATTGGAAGGTAGTGCATAAATATAGATAACACATGTATAAGGATTTTCATCACTTTATTATTAATGACTTATATTTTGTTATATATTCCTTGGATTAGATTTTAAATAATGTTGTTTTTTTTTTAAATCAGCAGTTTAAAACAAGTGCAATATTATGTAATGATAGAGGCTTAATCTTAACTAACTACTTACTCTGGAACGCCTTCACCAATTTTAACCAAACTTGGTATCAGCGCTTAGGGTAGGAGGTCAGTGGAAAGGATATGGGGGGCGATATTAGAGTTAAAATTTTCAACCGTGCAACGCCGGGTACTCAACTAGTAATAATATAAAGAAGATAATTTATATTATATTGTACTAGCTGATACCCGGCGCTTCGCTTACCGCACACACGAACCCCCGACTTCCTGTTAACACTGCGGGGGGTGTACTATAGCCTAAAACTACCTGCCAATAATATACATTGAAAGTTTCATAAATGTGGTTAAAATTAACATTTTACATTTCTCCCCATAGGGAGGGTGAAAGTGGTGTACTAAGCCTATAACCTTCCCCACCTGCCAATAATATACATAAAAATTTATAAAAATCAGTTGGTAAATGTCTTTCCATAAATAACCACGGCACACCATTTCATTGTTATTTATAAAGATATACATATAACTAAGAAAAGCCAACGGTTTATCCTCGAGACTCTTCTTTGGAAAAATAGAAGAACTTCAAGTAAAGTAAGAAAGTACTCTCAACCAATCCCATAATACCTAGCTGTTTGAAAAAAGCAGACGGCTCGTGGACTACCTCTAGCAAAGAATCGCTCAATCTGCTACTAGACACCCACTTTCCAGGTAGCTCTCATGTCATAAGAAACGTTAACCTTAATAGGCCAAACTCTATCACTCATCTAATGTCTTATGATTTTATAGGGACAAATTGCTTTGGGCACTGCACAACTTCAAACCATACAAATCTGCAAACCAGATGGCATAATACCAGCCGAAATCCAAAAGAACTCAGATACTATCCTACCTGTGTTAGAGGTAATTCTAAAGAGTTGTCTAGAGTTGTTTCACATTCCGGATTTATGGAGAGAGGTGAAAGTGGTTTTCATACCCAAAGCGGGCAAAAGAGCTTACGTCAGTCCAAAAGATCTCAGACCTATCAGCCTGTCGTCATTCATTTTAAAAACTTTAGAAGACTGATTGATATCCATTTACGCAATAGTATAGATAAAAGACTTCTGTCTAATGACCAACATGCTTATTGCAAAGGAAAATCTGTAGAAACAGCTCTACATAAGTTAGTGACTTCTATTGAATATTCACTTCATCATAAGGAGTATACAATGGTAGCATTCCTGCCGCTTTAAACAACGTCAACACATCGAAATATCTAGAAACCCATTGGCTTTCTGTAAATCGCCATTAAGCAGAAATAATGGCGATTAAAGAAATCCTGTCTTGGCTGAAGAGAAACGTCATATCCACTAAGGATATCCGCATCTTCTCTGATAGTCAACTGCTTTGAGATCCTTAGAATCAGTGTCTATGAATTTTGTTGTAGCACTAGACTGCCGATCATCTCTCAGGGAGATGGCGGAGTAGTTCAACATTCACCTGTATTGGGTGCCGGGACATAGGGGCATTCTGGGGAACTGAAAATGGTTCCTTAGGCATACCGATTGCTATATGCAAACTCATGTTAAAGCAGGATGCTACTGACAAAACCAAACTTAGATGGACAAATGGTATAACTTGTGTAGCGACAAAATAGATCTGGCCAAAGCTGGATACGAAACGCTCCAAGTGTTTGATCTCATATGACAATGATGCGCTACGATAGGTGTTATTACTGGGCACTGTCTTAAAGGAACGATTTGTAAAGCACTGACAACAAAAGTCTTCTACGCTTCATTTGAAGCTCAAACTGGTTCAATGAGTAGGGCGAGAAATCTTCTCGATCCATGTGGCATCATAATGGACCATCTATTTGTCTAAGTGGGTCGGATTCCTTGCCGACAGCCACCCCAACCTAACCTAACCTACGAGTTAGGTCTTTTTCTTTGGTTGGACTATTGTATTGATGTAAGCAAAACACGTTTGTTACTGTACTACTGTGTAATTGCACAAAACCGTACATAAGAATTATTTAAAACTCATGGTAGATTCAAACCCGAGACTTCTACACATTCTTTCTTCTTATACCCAACGCTCTAATCGAGTATATGAATTACATATAAAAGTTTTAAGACCGGGTAACTCAATACAAACGTATTTTTGCGATGTGGTATGAACTAGTTCGTGCACCGACTTGGCATCCAATGACTTCTTCCTGTTCCCAACAGTCAAAGATAAGATGCGTGGGAAACGATTTTTATTGCCTGAAGAAGCGGTTGAAGCGTTCAAAAACGATGTTTTGGAGCTATCATCTTCGGACTAGAAAAAGTGTTTCGATAAATGGTTGGAACGTATGCAAAAGTGTATATATCTTTTCATTCCCATCAATTCAGTGTCTATTCTGTAGAGTGGACAGAGACAGACAGACAGACAAAAATTTTTTTTGCTTTTTCTGACTCAGGAGATACGGAAATGGTTAAATCTCCAAAAATCCCGAGTTCGAAAATTTTTATGATTACTATACTTCCTTTTACTATGTGAAAGAAAGTAAAACTAAAGGTTTTTTTTCGTTATTAGAAATCAAAAAAAGAAGATGTTTCGGAACGACCCAATTGGTCAAATGGACTGGAATTCTTAATGTCTTGCATTTCGGTTTCCGTTGGCCTGGGTAATGTTTGGAGATTTCCATTTACAGCGTATGAAAATGGGGGAGGGGCATTTCTCATTCCATACATTATTGTGCTCTTAATAATTGGTAAAAATAAAAAAATTAGTTGTAAAATTTATTTATGCCATTACATTTTATGATCTTATACATTACAGGTAAACCAATGTATTACCTGGAAATGATTCTTGGGCAATTTTCAGGAAAAAGTTCTGTTAAAATTTGGTCAATTTGTCCATCATTTTTGGGTATGTACCATGAGTATGTGGTACTCGTATGATAGAGAATTACAAATTTTTGATTTTTTTTATATTGCAGGTGTTGGGTATGGCCAAGCGTATTCAACAATGGCTATAATTACATATTATTCCGCCCTGTTGGCACTAACTCTTTACTATTTGATTGTGTCCTTCCAGTCTGTTTTGCCATGGACATTTTGTCATGATGAATGGAAAGCTACGTGTGTTGACTCGCTGCCTACGTTCAATTTTACACCACCCGAGTCTACAGAACGACTCCAAAGTAGTTCTGAGATTTATTTTTTGTAAGTTTTTATCTTGGTAATGAAAAAACCAACCAATAAAAATTAAAATTTTCCATGTAAGTTTTCTAATCGGAGATACACATGTGTGAAAAGTTTTAATGAAATCGGCTTAATTTTCAAACGTTTTCATTGAGGCCCGATCACTTTTAAATATGTGTAGAAGGTGTTATCACAGAAGATACAATATAATTTTGAATAAAATCGGGTTAATTTTTAACAAATTTATGTGGGCGCCCCTCGACCGTGGGGCGTAATCACTTCCAGATTTTTATAGAAAGTTTCATCACCGGATACACCTGTGTGCAAAACTTGAATAAAAGTTGGTTTGTTTGGAAGAAATTTATGTGAGATGCCGTCGACCCTGTGGCCCGATCGCTTACAAAAATTTATAGAAATTGTTGTTATCGGGGATACAGTGACACACATGTGTGCAAAGTTTTAAAATCGGGTTAATTCTGGAGAAATTAATACTTGAATCGTAAATAATGCGTTCGTGAAGTAAATAAAATTTATTTATAATTATCACTTCGCAACTTCACAGATCGGAATCGGCCTACTGATCGCTTCTAAGCATTTACAAAAAGTGTAGTCATCGGAGACACACGAGTTTGAATAAAATCGGTTACTAGAAAAGGGAAGGGAAAGGGAACTTATCACAAGATTTAGCGACCCACAAACAAACACATCCGGACGCGAAGTTAATATAGAGAACTAGCTGTTCCCGGGCGCTTTGCTACCCGCCCACTGACGCCACGCCCACTTACACCCGCGTTTCCCGGCTGCCCCATCCCGCTGACCACCGCCCACTGACCAGTCGTTCTCAAATTTTTTGTTTTTTTTTTTTTCACCTAGCGGAATTTTTTTTTCACTTTAAAACCTATTCTCATACCTACTAAATATACATAAAAAAAATCATAACAATCGGTCGAGCCGTTTCGGAGTAGTTGAGCCTCAAACACCGTGACACGAGATTTTTATATATTAGGTTTAAAAAAAGGATTATCTTATCGTTAATTGAATTTTACTCGTGCATATATATAAAATTTAATAATAGATAACAATGCTTGTTAAATTTTTTGCATATAAACAGACAATCTTCAAAGGACCATAAAATTTATCACATAAAAGAACTCTCGGATTTGAGGTTTTTTCATACTTCAGAGAAATTGATAAGAGATTTGATGGGGAATTAGAGTGCATTTTATTATGTTGAATTAGCAATTCTTTAAATTCCTAGTAAACTTTTGACAAAAATAAAATGATAAATAAAAAAATCAGAAATCGCGAATTTTAGTTTTCGCTTTAAAGTTGTCTTATCTTTTGACAAGTAAAACCCACCTATATTGCATTTTCGATGTTTAATTTAGCAATTTACCAAAAAAATACGTTGGCTCTTCAATTCTTCATCAATATTACTAGCGCTTTCAGCTAGACTGAGGGCATGAAATCGGGTGTCCGTGTATATGCAAAAAAAGATACAAAATCATGGTCATATAATTAAGGTAGTATAACACAAATTCGAAGTGTTGCAATCCTCTTATACAGCAGAAATGATCACATTAGTACTTACGATTATATGATATATGCAATCTAGGCTAAACAAAAATCATTCTGAGTTTTCGCAACGTTTAGGAATGTTTAACGTGAGGTGCTATTTGAGGAGGGACGATTTCAAAGGCCCTATTATTACGAGATCTACGAGAGCTTTTACGATGCTAAAAGAATCAAAGAATGGCTTTGAACAAACGCTCAGAGTTAAGGGAAGCCTAAATAGACAAGTAGATTAATGGCGAATTTTATATAGTCAGAGTAAAGATGAATAGCGTAGCGCACATGCAAAGAAAATCACTTCTCTCCAAAGCATACTACTAAGTTTTTGTACAGCAGTATGGAATTTAAAATTTCGAACCGAAAAAACGAAACCATTTGTGACTTTATCTGAATTACCCGACGTTGCCCGTGGCCTCGTGACCCACCTATCGACCCCACTGAAATCCCAAGAAATGAAAGCACATGTATTTAAAACAAATGGGAAATTATTAATTTTATTAATTCATCTTAACGCCAGCGGATAGACAATGTTTTTTGTTTTTTTATTTGAAGTAAAAACGTACATGGGAGCAAGCCACATACAATTGGCCGTGTGAAAAACATGAATTTTCCAAATTTAAGCCAACAAAAGGGAAACGATTGGCCTTGTGCTTTGTTAATGGTAACAGCAAAGGCAAAACGCAAAGGGGACTGGAGTCGCTTGAATTCGAATGGTAAATCGATTGGCATTCAGTCTTTCGATATGCTGTTGGGGTGTCCCTCCAGCTCTTGATGAAGATGTACCATCACGCATTTGCTGAAGCCACGATTCGCGTTCTCTTTCCGTTTCTGTGGCTCTCGATGTAGAGGCTCTGTTGCGCATTTGAGGAAGCCGCGACTCGCGTTCTCCTTCCGTTTCTGCAGCTCTCGATGAATATGCACTATCACGCTTTTGCTGAAGCCGCGATTTACGTTCTCCTTCCGTTTCTGCAGCTCTCGATGATGATGCCCTATCACGCATTTGCTGAAGCCGCGATTCGCGTTCTCCTTCCGTTTCTGTGGCTCTCGATGTAGTCTCCTTCCGTCTCTTTGGTTCTAGACGTAGATGCACTGTCGCAATTTTCCTGAAGACGTGATTTGCGTTCCTCAGCTGTTTCAGCTGCTCTTATTGCCTTCATCTTCTTCGATTTGATGGTATTTTTACCAATGACTGCTTTTTCTATGGCATTTTAAGAAACTCTAATCGTACAAAAGAAACAATGATGAACGAATAAAAATGCGAACTAACACGGACAAATAAAACAATTAAGCGAAAAAATGCATGCATTTTGCTATAACCTTGAATATCTTTAAATATGATTATTCAATCAAATGAAAATATATGTTGCACTTGATAAACACAATGGCTGTTATGAAAACGATAACGGATCGACAGCGAAACAGTGAAGATAAATAGTGATTTTTGTTTTAAAATCATACGAATTCAATACTGTACACCTGGCGTACGCAGGCAGGTATAAGGATAAACAAGTAAATGTAAAAAAACTTCGTCTTTCGGGTACAAACTTTTATATATACATCTAAACACGCCACACTGTCGTGAGATAAATAAATATTATATATTTATATGATCATACACACAAGTTTAGTTGTATTTCTTCTAAAGATAGGGTTATATTTATATATGACATATTTCCGTTTTGTTGAAATATCTTAAAATTATTTTCTAATTCTAAATCATCAATTTTGACATTACAATCATAAAATTTAATTAAGTAATTTCCATTTAACCTATATTTTTGATTATTGCATGAGTTATTTAATTGAACGTTTTTATTGTTTTTGAGTAGATATATTCCTGTATCTAATTCTGTAATCGTATTTTTAGCATTTTCTCTTATTACAGTATTTTTGTTCTTTAAAAATGCTTCGGATGCAATCATCAGCCATTTTTAAATTTTATAACAGTTTGTGTTTCGATGCCTAATTCTTCATATGAGTTATCCGTCAATGCGGTTACAATGTATTTCTTTACATTTTTAGCTGTTTTAGGGATCTTTACTATAAACGCTAATGTATCCTTTAATTTTTCTTGAGCCAATTTTATGTTTTCTAGTTTAAGTAAATCTATGTCGTATCTACATATCTGTTTCTTCATTTGTAAGAATATTGGTGGTCATACGTCCCATTTTTATATTAAGTACGTTATTTTGAATTTTGTTCAATTCGTTGCTTAATAATCCTATTCTGATAAATAGTTGATTCAAATAGATATCTTTAAGGTAACTCTTATCTTGTTTGCTCCTGTCTTTGAGTATTCCTAAAATACGTTGTCTATCTTCCGCTATTATATTTTTCAAGTTTTGTATGTTTTGGTTAGTAATATTATTAATTAGTATTTGTTTATTTATATTTTGGATTAAATTGCGATTATTAGTATCTATAATATTGAGATGCTCTTCAATGTTGTCCCTATCTTCGTTATCCATTGTACCGTAGAGCCACTTCATTGCGGTACCCCCTATGTTTATCAAACCTCTTTTGTATCTATGTGGGATCATTGTGTAATAATTATGATTTAAGTCATTGAGTTCTTTAATTACTATTTTTAATCTATCCTCATTTTTAAATACTATTGCTGCGTCTAACTCTATTTGGTATATTAAATTTTTTACTTCTTTTAGATTAATAGTACGTAAAATAGTATTGAATCCCTCTACAATTTGTGTATCTTCAAGCATAATCGCTAAATATACACTTTGTCCATCCAACTTCTCTATCTGGATTTCGGCTTTAGTAGTTATCAGCAATGAAAGCACAAAGATGGGATCATTTTGGTCTGAAAAGTATTTATATTTTCTTTTAATATTTGTAGGATGTATATTTTGATTGTCATTGTATCTCTATTCCGGTTCGTGTTTTTGCCTAAGAGCTTTGTAGTGTTTTATCAATACGTTTCCTTCTTTCCTACTTGTCTCGCTTAGTCTTCCTATATTAAGTTTACTTATTCTTCAATGTTTTTCCATTTCTACCCTTTCTCTTATAGTTTGCTTATCTGATTTAAGATTGCCTAAAATAAAATCAATAGGTCTCACTTTTGTTACTGAGTGTATTGTGTTGTTGTAAAATTCGACAGCTTTAAAACATTTATCCTTCATATTAATTTCCTTAACTTCAATGCTTATTTCCAGAATTCTAACATGTTCGTTTAACGAATTGTTGTTGTTGTTATTGTAGCAACTCCAGGCCTGAAACGAGACCAAGAGGAAACCCTCCAAACATTAAACCCTCATTCACTGTTATTTATAGGGAGAGATGTGTACTGTTATGTCTCGTGTTTTTATATCTTTTATTTAGAACCAGAAAAGAACTATGTATTCATGACAACTGTCATTAAACTCAAAAAGTATGTTGGTTTGATGCTTGATGTTTTAAAGGTGGTTTCACATGACATTCCTCCCCATTATAGTTGAGCGTTGATATTAAAAATTCAAACGTAGTGGCGCTTTACATTGTCGTGTGCTTGGTCGCAGACCTGGAAATGTAGGTGTGGATGACTGTTGTGGCGCTGTCGGATCTGCTGTTTCCGGTGTTGATTTGGATACGGGTAACGAAGCATGTGGACTTTTAGGGCCAGTATGTTGTTCTGCTGCGCTAGATAAATTGGTAAACCCTTTAGCTTGTTGGGGGCTGTCGTGTACTACAGTCGTTTGCGAACTATGTCGTTCTCGAATAGTATCTACATGTCTCCGTTTGGTGGTTTGATCAGGAAAACACACACTGTATGACCATCTGTTATTTTGTTGACTGATTGTACCAGGCTTCCATTTCGTGTCGTTGTCTGTTCGAACCCAAACGTTATCCCCGGTATTGAAGTGTCGCTCTTTGAGGTTACCTCGATCGTGATACAGTTGGCTTTTTAAGTTGTGTCTGTTGATGTTGCCCTCAACAGATGGTTTAGCTTTATCGAATATTGTGGGAAGCCGTCGTCCCAAAAATAAATCAGCTGGAGCTTTTCCCGTTGTAGCGTGTGGTGTATTTCGGTAACTAAACAAGAATGCGTTGAGCTGAGCATCGAGATCTTCGTGGTCAGTCTCGCTTGACTTCATTCGTCGCTTGAACGTTTTAATGAATCGCTCGGCTAATCCATTCGTCTTTGGATGGTATGGTGAGGACGTAATGTGGTTCACTCCCTCCTTCTCACAGAATGTTTTAAATTCCTGCGATGTGAATGAAGTTCTATTGTCACTGACGATTTCTTGAGGAACTCCGTAACGAGCAAATAAACTGGGAAGCACTTTCTCAAGCATATTTGTTGTGATGTTTGTCATTGTGTAGATTTCTACCCATTTCGAAAGCGCATCTACTATGACTAGAAACTGTTTGTTTTTAAAAGGACCTGCAAAGTCGATGTGAACTCGTTCCCAGACTCGTGATGGAACGTTCCATGAATATAATGGTACTTCTGGTTGACAGTTTCGATTTTCTTGACATCGTTTACAAAATCTTCAATATCTGAATCGAGTTTTAACCACCATATGTAGTATAGAGCCATTGCGCGCATAGTAACAATGCCCGGATGACCGTTGTGTAAGCGTTGTAGTGCGGTTGTACGTAATGATGTAGGTAATACCATTCTTCCCTGCCACATAATATTGTTCTCAACGGACAGTTCGTCTCTGCGTTGTAGAAACGGTTGATATTGTGATTGTCGGCACATTTGTTGTGTCCAACCTTTTTTACTGCATTAATAACGCGAGTAATTTCTGTGTCTTTGCTGGATTCGACTGAGATGCTTTTTCGCAGAACAGAAGATCATCCATCTTTGCTTTGTTTATGTAGTTGACGTCGTTGTCAATGTTTTGCTCATTAAGTTGTAGTTCTTCCGTAGTACTCGGCATTCGTGATAAGAAATCGGCGAAAATGTTTAATTTTCCCGGAATGTACTCCACGTCATAGCTATACGAATTTAAAAGCAATGCTCATCGTATTAACCGATTGTTAACGAGTTTTGGTAGGTTGCGATTTCTGCCAAATCTGTGGATCAACGGTTCGTGATCCGTGACCAATGTAAAAAGTCTGCCGGCTAGGAATCTGTCAAACTTTTGCACTCCAAAAACAAATGCAAGTGCTTCCGTGTCAATTATGCCGTAGTGTAATTGTGCAGCTGATAACTTTCTTGATGCGAAAGCGATTGGTAAGTCAATTCCGTTGTCGTTACGGTGACTAAGGACTGCACCGATTCCTTGCGTCGCATGTTAAATACAAATGTTTCTTATCGTAATATGGGTGTAAAATTTGTGCGTGTAAAAGCTGGAATTTAATATCGTCGAAAATGGCTTGTTTTTGATTTGTCCATTTGAACCGTTGGTTTTGTCCTGAAAGTGTATGTAAATCAGAAGCCGTGCCGTGCAAATTTGGTATAAAACGTTCGTAGAAATTAACAAGACCCATAAATGAGCGTAGTTCCTTGATGTTCGTTGGTGGCCTTGCGTTGGTGATGGCATCAAGTTTGTCTTGTGTTGGAAAAATTCCGTTTTTGTTGAAACGATGACCCAAGTATACCATTTCCTCTTGAAAGAAGGTGCATTTTTCTCGTTTGATTAGGAAACCAGCTGTTTGTAGTCGTGTAAGAACTTCCTTCAAATTTTGCATGTGTTCGGCGTTCTTTTTTCCTGTAATAGCAATATCATCAAAATATATGGCAACTGAATTAATATTCGATTATAATTTTTCCATGTATCGTTGGAAAATAGCTGGAGCGTTTGCTATTCCAAATGGCAATCGACTGTATTTATAGTATCCCATGTGTGTGAATAATGTGAGCAAATGTTGGGACTCTGGATGCACCTTGAACTGTAGATAAGCATCTTTTAAGTCGATTTTGGTGAACCGTTCCCCACCAGCAAGTGTGCGCCGTAAATTATCAAATAAGGGTACTGGATGTTTTTCCAGCAGTAGGCAGGGATTTATCGTAACGCTGAAATCACCGTTACGTTTCGGCACGTTTACAGTTGGTGTAGCCCATTCGACAGGTGTTTCGTTTGGATCAACTGGTGTTAAAACGCCTTTGATGACTAATCTGTTGATTTCCTTTTCGACATTATTTTGTATCCCGAACTTAACATATCGCGGATCGAAGCGTTTCGGTTGTGCACCGTGTTTCAAATGTATTTTGACTTTGTAGTCTTTGATGCATCCCACGGTATCACTGAATAACTCACTGTAATTAACAAGCATATTTGATAGTGCTGTGTGTGTGTTTGTGATAGATCTGTCGTTGTGTGTGTTTCAGATTTTGTAACCGAATAAACGTGTGCAGGGAATGACATGTTGAATGCTTCACACCATGGTAACCCAAACAAAAATGGTTTTGCCAGTTTCATAACAATTACCGGTAATTTAAGTGTGTTATTGTTATAGGTTACGTGTATCTTTGCTTGACCTAATGTTTGTAGTTTATGGCTACCGTATGCCATAAGCTTAGGTGCTTGTACTAGAGTTGGTTTACCTATTTGTTTCTCAATTGCTCGTCAATGATGGAATGTGAGGCCCCAGAATCGTAATCAAATGTAGTTTTGATTCCATTGACGTGTATGTCGATACGTTTACTTGTTTTATTCATGTGGTTGATGGTGTAAATAAAAACACTTGACTCCTCATTATTGTTGTCGTAGGATGTGGATGTCGTGGACATTTTGTGAATGTTGCTCGATTTGTTACGTGAATCACCTTTGGTGTTTGCTCTAGTCATGTTGTTTGGTTCTTGTTGACAAATTTGTGCTCTGTTAGTTTTAATACAGCATGCAACGTAGTGTCCAATTCGCTTACATTAATTGCATGTCGAGTTTGTTGCGGGCATGAATTGTCATTTAAGTGTTTCTCGTATCCGCAACGTTTACATTGGTTTGCATATAACTTGTGTGGCTGTTGAGTGTGTGTGTTACCCCGTTTCGATGTTGACTTTTTTTGAATTTTTTTAACACTTGGTTGTTCAATGTTTGTAGCATTGTTTTTTAATACGTCATTTTCTGCACGTTTTCGTGACTTAACCACTTCAAAAACTTCTTTAAAAGTAACCTCACCCATGGTCTCTGTTTCTTCATTAGCAGCGTTTCTGATGATACGTGTCGTTTTTAAATCTGGTCATCGTTGTCGTAATTCAATTTCGGCATGTAGATGACGAATTCCAGTAACGGAACGATCGCGTAATTGGCGATCGAGATTTTCAAAATCACAGTCGCGACTAATTGGTCGTAATTCGTCTGCATACTGTTCAAAGGAGTGTGTTTCCTTCCGTATACAATTTCAAAATGGAGATAATGCCTTAAAACGAGTTGTTTTGTGTGTATACAAATGTGTGAAACGACCGATTATTGTTTTGTACGTGTTTTGTTTGTTGTGATGGCATCCGTAAAAGACACTTTAAGTTCATGATGAGTATCCGGTGACAAACAGCAGAGAAATAAATCGCGTTTTGCGTTAACATATAGTTCTGTGTTTGAACTATTGAGTCCCCTCATGGGAAATTGAGCTTCGAAGGCATCCACAAAGTTTTCTTCCGTTGATGTTGGAGATGCGATGTATTGTTCGCATTTAAATTTTTTTTAATTTCACGTACTTCCTTTTCATCAGAATTTTGCGGAGTTGGTTGTGGAGGATGTGCATCTCGGTTTTGTGCCCGAATTGCTTGTCCAATTGTATCCATGAGCATTTCGTTGTTGAAATTGATTTGGATCCATTTTGTGTATGGAAATAATTAATCGTAAATAAGGTTAATATCCTCGTCGCCAGTATGTTATGTCTCGTGATTTTATATCTTTTATTTAGAACAGGAAAAGAACGACTAAAATATGTATTCATGACAACTGTCATTAAACTCAAAAAGTATGTTTGTTTGATGCTTGATGTTTTAAAGGTGGTTTCACATGACATGTACCAACTTATATCAATGTCTGGTAGTGAATAGATGTGTTTTTAGTTGCTCGGCAAAAGCATTCAATTTCTAATTATATACTGTGCTATTCGTGATAAATTTAATTATAATTGTCATAATAATTGTCATAGTTATTTATAATCTATATAATACTGATTATAGTGAATTAAACAACTCTATAAATAAATTAGTTAAAATGAATACACGAAAAACCTCCGTAAAAAGTGCGTCCTCTGTGCTATTGCAACCTAGCTCTCCCTCTCCTAGCACCAACTCTCATTTTACTCTCAAAAACTTGGAAGACGAGTTGGGCAAACAGCAAATACTGTTGACAAAAACCATACAGACAGAATTAGCTAAAATGAGAACTGACTTTCTGGCAGTGATAGCTGACCTCGAAAAAACATGGTCAGCACGCTTTAACAACGCGAACTCCGCATTAGCCAACGCTACTGACCGAATAGAGCAGCTTGAAGCTAGGCTAAACTTAAGGTCAGAAACGATAGATGAGATGGATCGACAAATTGATGCTGAGATGAGAGGAGAGAAGTAGCAACAGACGCTGTCATTTTCGGTGTTCCAATTGTTAAGGGCGAGAGTTTAAGCGGCCACCTTGATAAAGTTTGCAGTGGCATTGGAATTACACCGCCTGTAAACAGAACTATTTTTCGTGTGAAAACTAATAGTAATAACAAATCAAAAAACCACACATCGCCCATAGTAATAAAGTTCACTAGCTCGAGTGAGAGAAACACGCTACACGCTGCGGCTGTATTTAGAAAGAGTCAGCGAAGAAATCTCTGCCTTCGTGACGTCCGCATCGACTCAGACGCCAGCATCTTCCCAACTGAGAGTCTCACAAAAAAATCGTATTCTTTTGCAAAGTGCCACTCGTGCCAAACGGAACAAACAGCTACATACGGTGTATACACACAAGGGCTCAGTACATGTAAAGCTCTCTGAAGGAGGAAGAAGCAGAATCATCCGCAGCCTAACTGATCTCAGCGATGCTATAGCCAACAACAACAGCAGTGTATTATGTATTATGTATTAATATTTTCTTTTCTTTATATAATTTTTTCTTGTGTAATTTTTTTATTATATAATTTTTTCTCAAATTATTTTCATTTCTTTTCGTTAAAATACTTAAACCACTACATTTTACTTAGCTCTCCAATGGCCAAGGTGAGTCTAATTTCATTAAAGCTTGTACAATTTGTTTGTGTTTCCAATTTCACTCTAGGTTTTTGCTACTCATATGTTAGTTATGAACTCGGGTAGTTTTTCGAACGCCAGAGGTTCCACAACCAGTAATAATAACGTACGTTTGTTTGATATGATTAGGTTCTTAGGTCGCAAAATAACGGATTACATATTTGTCACTTTAATGCTCAAAGTCTAAGTCAAAAAATCGACGAATTTAGGCTTATATTTGCTCAATCTAATGTGGATGTTGTCTGCGTATCTGAAACATGGTTTTCTATTGATGCTGCTGATCAACTTTACTCTGTTGATGGGTATAATGTCTTCCGGTCAGACAGAACTGGACGTACGGGCGGGGGCGTAGCAATCTATGTTCGCGAGACACTTAAGTGCAAACCTATACTTAAGTCTAATCCTGACTGTACTATGGAGTTCATCTTTGCTGAAATACAGTGTAAGTCCCAAAAAATTTTACATGGAACAATTTATAGACCTCAAAGGCATATAAGTTTCGACCCATTATTCAAAGTGCTTGATGATCTATTGTGTACTGCCTCAAACATAGTGTTATGTGGTGATCTAAATTGTAACCTGTTGGATAAACCTATGTCAGTTAACCTATTAGAATATATGAAGTCATTTAATCTGTCTCCCGTGAACTTATCTAATCCAACCCATTTTTCTAGAGACTCAAGCTCCTTACTTGACGTTTATTTTATTAGCGACTGTGATAAAACACTGCTGTACAGTCTACTTTCTGCAACTGGTTTCTCTAAACATGACCTTATATATTTAACCCTTGCTATTAACACTAGTAATAATGAACCAGAAATACAATTTAGGGACTTTCGCAATATAAACTTCGAAAGACGAACTAACTGGGAACGTATCTACTACATGGCTTCAGTGAACGAACAAAGTGTGTTCTTACAACAAGAGATACTGAGCCTTTTTAATAAATATGTTCCCATAAAAACAAGAAGGAAGAATACTTCTGCAGCACAGTGGCTAAGCACTGATATTCGATTACTCATGCAAAAACGTGACAATGCTTACAGAGAATGGAAAAAATACCGTATTGATGCTTTCTTAAAAAATTACCGTGTTCTACGAAATAAAGTTATCTCCAAAATAAGATCTGCAAAGACAGCCTACTACAGTAATCAATTAGATAATTCGGGATCGGGACAAAAACTTTGAAAACAGCTTCGCCAACTTGATTTTGGTAAGTAAAACCCAATAATTTCGGATGATATTGATTGCGATAAGCTAAACGCTGAATTCATTGCTTCTTGTAGCGCTCCGACTAGCACCTCTTACTTAGAGGGTAATGCTGAAGATGACCACATTAGGTCTTTTCGCTTTAATAGGGTCTTTGCAAGCTCTTCTGAGTATTAGCTCTAATGCTACTGGTCTAGATGGATTAAATCCTAAGTTTGTCAAAATTCTTCTACCCATCATACTGCCATTTATAACGTATCTCTTTAACTCTGTGCTAACGATGTCCTTATTCCCATCCGATTGGAAGAGAGCTAAAATAATTCCTATACCAAAGAATAGCAATCCTAGAATGACGGAATATAGACCAATTGCTATTCTCCCTTTTCTGTCAAAAGTTCTAGAAAAAATTATATTGTTACAAATCCATAGATATCTTTCAAAAAATCAACTTCTGTGCTCAAATCAATCAGGATTTAGACCAAAGCGAAGCTGTAAAACGGCGCTTTTATATATTGTTGATGAAGTGCGGAAGTCTTTGGATAATAATCATCCTACTTTTCTAATTCTTCTAGATTTTTCGAAAGCATTTGACACTGTGAATCACTCGATTCTGTGCAATAAACTAATGCAGGACTTTAGGTTTTCCTTTTCATCTGCAAAACTAGTCTCCTCCTACTTAGAAGGAAGGCAACAACGCGTGGTAGTTGGTGACAAGACTTCACGTTTTCGAAATGTCTCAAACGGTGTACCGCAAGGATCAATACTAGGTCCAACACTCTTCTCATTGTATGTGAACGAACTACCTAAAGTAATTAGACATTGCTCAGTTCACATGTATGCGGACGATGTTCAACTTTTCATAAGTTGTCCTATGAATGCGATTGATGACACCATGCATCTAATAAACGAAGATTTGTCAAGCGTAAATGACTGGTCCCTAAAAAATGAGCTTCGTCTAAATCTAAAAAAGTCCCAGGCACTAGCTATACATCGTAAAGTCTTGATGTATCTGAATTCCAATCGGTTAAAATCGGAAATAGTCCGATTAAGTGGGCGGATACAGCTAAAAACCTAGGACTGATCTTTAACCGTACTCTTTCTTGGGACACACATAAAAATAGTGCTATCGGTAAGGTGTATTATGGACTGCGTACAATGTGAGCCAGTCAGCATTTTCTACCTTTAAAAACCAAGTTGATGCTGCAAAAAAACTCTTCTATTACCAGTATTACTATATGGATGCAAAATTTTTATGAGTCCCGATTACAATAGTAAGAAAAAACTAAGCGTTATGTATAACAACATTGCAAGGTATATTTTTAGTTTGAAATATGGTGACCCTGTTTCGAGATTCGCTAAGCAGATAAGTGGGTGTACCTTTGAAAACCTTTTAAGATTTAAGTCACTGTGTTTACTAAGCGACATATTGAAAACGCGGCAGCCAGAATACCTATATGATAAGTTGCATCCTCTCCAATCTCGGAGGTCCGTCATGTTGGCTCAACCTGGGTACTCATGTCAACTGTCCGAACGTCAATTTTTTGTTCAAACTATTCGATTGTGGAACTCTCTGCCAGTAAAACTTCTTGTAGCGCTCCGACTAGCACCTCTTACTTAGAGGGTAATGCTGAAGATGACCACATTAGGTCTTTTCGCTTTAATAGGGTCTTTGCAAGCTCTTCTGAGTATTAGCTCTAATGCTACTGGTCTAGATGGATTAAATCCTAAGTTTGTCAAAATTCTTCTGCCCATCATACTGCCATTTATAACGTATCTCTTTAACTCTGTGCTAGCGATGTCCGTATTCCCATCCGATTGGAAGAGAGCTAAAATAATTCCTATACCAAAGAATAGCAATCCTAGAATGACGGAATATAGACCAATTGCTATTCTCCCTTTTCTGTCAAAAGTTCTAGAAAAAATTATATTGTTACAAATCCATAGATATCTTTCAAAAAATCAACTTCTGTGCTCAAATCAATCAGGATTTAGACCAAAGCGAAGCTGTAAAACGGCGCTTTTATATATTGTTGATGAAGTGCGGAAGTCTTTGGATAATAATCATCCTACTTTTCTAATTCTTCTAGATTTTTCGAAAGCATTTGACACTGTGAATCACTCGATTCTGTGCAATAAACTAATGCAGGACTTTAGGTTTTCCTTTTCATCTGCAAAACTAGTCTCCTCCTACTTAGAAGGAAGGCAACAACGCGTGGTAGTTGGTGACAAGACTTCACGTTTTCGAAATGTCTCAAACGGTGTACCGCAAGGATCAATACTAGGTCCAACACTCTTCTCATTGTATGTGAACGAACTACCTAAAGTAATTAGACATTGCTCAGTTCACATGTATGCGGACGATGTTCAACTTTTCATAAGTTGTCCTATGAATGCGATTGATGACACCATGCATCTAATAAACGAAGATTTGTCAAGCGTAAATGACTGGTCCCTAAAAAATGAGCTTCGTCTAAATCTAAAAAAGTCCCAAGCACTAGCTATACATCGTAAAGTCTTGATGTATCTGAATTCCAATCGGTTAAAATCGGAAATAGTCCGATTAAGTGGGCGGATACAGCTAAAAACCTAGGACTGATCTTTAACCGTACTCTTTCTTGGGACACACATATAAATAGTGCTATCGGTAAGGTGTATTATGGACTGCGTACAATGTGAGCCAGTCAGCATTTTCTACCTTTAAAAACCAAGTTGATGCTGGAAAAAAAACTCTTCTATTACCAGTATTACTATATTGATGCAAAATTTTTATGAGTCCCGATTACAAGAGTAAGAAAAAACTAAGCGTTATGTATAACAACATTGCAAGGTATATTTTTAGTTTGAAATATGGTGACCCTGTTTCGAGATTCGCTAAGCAGATAAGTGGGTGTACCTTTGAAAACCTTTTAAGATTTAAGTCACTGTGTTTACTAAGCGACATATTGAAAACGCGGCAGCCAGAATACCTATATGATAAGTTGCATCCTCTCCAATCTCGGAGGTCCGTCATGTTGGCTCAACCTGGGTACTCATGTCAACTGTCCGAACGTCAATTTTTTGTTCAAACTATTCGATTGTGGAACTCTCTGCCAGTAAAGCTTAGAAGAATTGAAAACACGAACAAATTTAAAACTTCTCTTCTTTCACACCTGGCCACACAATAGAATAATACTTCATTTATTATCTTTAAACTTATTTTAAACGTACATTATTTCATGCTTATATCATTTTACTTCGTAATATCTCCTTTATATTTACATCGTTTCCATTGGCTCTTAAATAATAATATCTATCTTTCTATTATTATATTTATACATTTTTCTTTTTTTTAAACCAGATATTTCTAAATATTTTTAAGCCTTACATAACTTATAAGATTATTTAAATCTTCATTGTAAGTGATATTTTGTTAAATAAATTCAAATTCAAGGACCCTGTTAACCTTGATTGAGGAGACTGCTGCAGAGACTGTATTATAGTGTATACTATTTGAGGCTGAACGGACAGTGGCGAGATTCCAGGTGGCTGGTATGACTGGGTTTATACAGTCTCTGTACGTCCTGATGTCTTGACGTATGCAGCGTAAAGGCATCTCACTGACAGTGATGTCGTGAACTGGGTGTCCGGGGTTGTGGCAGGTTTACAAGAACTGCTTTGACAACAGTTCATTGTGTTGCCTGACGGGGAGCATGGACGTTTCGCCATGAAGATGATCAGGGTTGGTAATGGAGTGGCACCCAGTTGCGATGCGAAGGGCTGTGTTTTGCCTGGACTGAATATTATTCCATTGAGTGTCACTTAAAAATGACGTCCAGATGGGGGCAGCGTAGTTAATAATTGAGCGGCCAATAGCTTTATACGACGTCATAAGGACTTTTTTGTCCTTTTCCCATGCGGTTCCGGGTTGGGCTCTAAGGACCCTATTACGACTGTTCGCTTTACTGCAAATATTTTTTGCGTGCCTACAGAAAGTAAGGAGGTTGTCGAATATGACTCCTAAAATTTTAGGGTTATGGACTGTAGGGATAGTTTCGTTGTTAATACGAATGTCAAGTGAAAGCTTGACTTCTTTAGTGAACAGCGTAGCAGATGATTTTTGGGAAGCGAGGTGGAGGTTCCTTTTCTTGACAAATTCAGATAGCTCTGTCAGGTAGGAATTTATCCTAAGTGTGACTTCGTTTATATCTGCACCGGAGGCAGCACCAGAGCAATCATCAGCGTAAGTGATCAGTTTAACACCAGTAGGGGGAGTAGGAAGCATCGAGACGTAGAGATTAAATAAGATGGGGGAGAGGACCCCTCCTTGTGGGACTCCCATCATAAGTTTTCAATGCGTTGAGCAGGATTTCTTAATTCCACATATGCGCTCCTGCCATTTATGTAGGCTGACAGGAACCTTTGATGGAGTCGGGGAGAGTGTAATTCCGTATGTCCTGTAGGAGAGTAGGGAGGTCAACCGTGTCGAAAGCCTTGGACAAGTCGAGTGCCACGACAGCAGTGCGCCAGTGCGGGCGACGGTGGTTAAGACCGTCCGCAATGTGGGACGTCAGCTCCGTTAAAGCGGTAGTAGTGCTGCGATATTTCCTAAAGCCATGTTGGTTGGAGTCGAGACTCAAATGTTGATGAAGACTGGGGAGGATGAGATAGAAGCAAAATTGGTCTATAAGACGATGTTCCATCGTAGGTTTGCCAGGCTTTAAAACTGGACCTATCCTGGCAATTTCCATACGTTTGGTATGGTGAATGTTGAAGATTTTTGCTACAGAATCCAGGCTTGAGTTATGTAGCTTCTTCAACGTAAACATGGAAATCCCGTCCGGCCCAAGTGCTTTGGAAGGTTTTAGTTTTCGTAAAACAGGATGGTTTTTTCGTGATCTGACGGGTGTTCCGAGAATTGTCGTGAGAAATGTGTACTGCTGTCGTATTGGTGGTCATTAAATGAGACAGAGGTTAGGTCCTGAGATTGGGATTTCCCAGAAAGACCTTTGACCGTAGACCAGAGTTTTTCTGATCCTAGCATGCAGTTCTCAAGATGACTCAGCCACTTGGATCGCCGGTGATCGGCAACCAGTTTTTGTATGTCCTTGGTTAGCTGAGGAAATCGAGGGTCAGCAGGATCCGTAACTCTTAGTTGGTCACGACGCTCAGCAAGCCGGAGGGCTTCCGGCGGCGGCACGAACTTTACTTTAACGTATTGTAAAGTCTTTTGATGTCTGCATTGCCAGTATGGCTATTTGGTTTAGTCAAATGAAGTTCTATCTGCTCCTTATTGAAAAACTCTTTTAAAACTAGTCCATCGAATTCATTGTTGCAAATGTACGTAATTGGTTTTCCTAGTACTGAGTGTCTATTTCTTAAGGCTTATCTTATAGTTTTTAGATTCATATCATTCAAATTGAATATCATAGCATGTTTGGTAAACCTATCTATACTAGTCAAAAATCTCTGTCCTTTTACTGTCCAAGTATCTAATTATTTGGACTCTGTTATTTTAAATTTTATTTTGATTGGGTTTCTGTCGTATTTAGACTGTTGGCATATGGTACAATTATTAATGTATCTTTGTATAAATATATATAAAGGGTGTTTTTTTGGGAGGTTTGTTTTTCCGATAGATGTCGTTTTATTTTATGACAGTTGTTTTGACAGCTCAAAGTGGCATTTCTACTCAGTATTGTTTGGCAAATCATTATGAAAAAAAAAAAAAAAAAAAAAAAAAAAAAAAAAAAAATGACATTTGTGAAAAATAGTAGTAGTGGTAGCCATATGCCAGAAATTGTGTTTAAATGTTAAATGCCAAAAAATTATCTACCAAATAAAAAAAAAATTTGGTCATTTCATAATTTTATATGTGTTTTATTCAAAAAAAAAATCGGCAACCTCTTAAAAAAACACGTTATATCTAACAAATGTCATTTTTTTTTTTTTTTTTTTTTTTTTTTTTTTCATAATGATTTGCCAAACAATACTGAGTAGAAATGCCACTTTGAGCTGTCAAAACAACTGTCATAAAATAAAACGACATCTATCGGAAAAACAAACCTCCTAAAAAAACACCCGTTATATATATATATATATTATTTTCAAAAACTCAAAATTCTCGTTTATTCCCCTATGACCTTGACTCCTTTTCATGAACGTTCTTTATGAATCTAACAGTTTCTTCTTTGTCTTGCAACTCTTCTGCTAAATATGTGCACCTCTTAAATTTTATGTTTTTATCATTGTTGAACAATTGTATTAACTTCAACTGCACCTGATTATATAGATGATCGTTTAATTCTGTGTATATCCAAGTAGTTCCTTTTCCTTCTTCTTCTGAAAATATAATTTAAATTATTTTCTTCGATATCCTGTCGTGAAATATAGATTTTTCTGTTTTTATTGATAGTTTCTATTTCCTTAGTCTTTGATTCCAACAGAATGATTTGTGTTTTGAATTTATTCACAATTGTTTCCACAATAGGAATATAATCATCTAAATTTTCTTCCTGGCTGTGTATTGTTTCCATCCATTGGATTGGTGATCAATTCCTTCAACATATCAAAGGCATTTGTGTATTGAATGTCAGAAGGGTTAATTTTGCTTCTTGTTTTAAGTATTTCGGTAATATCCGGTTATACCCAAAAAGCTTTTAATTTGTTTTTGAGTGGATGGTAGTTTAAGTTTTCTTATGACTTCTATTTTCTTCTGATTGGGGTTTACCCTTTATCAGTTAAAAGATGGCCTGTTTGTTTCGTAAAACAGTTACACTTATCAATTTGAATCTTTAGATTGTGTATCTTAAGCCTATCAAATATTTTTTTAGGTTGTCATTGTGTTCTTCAAGACTAGTGCTAAATATGGATATATCGTCGAGGTATACTACACATATTTTGTTAATTACTCCTCGAAGCACCTGATTCATCATCCTTTGGAATGTTGCCGGTGCGTTCTTGAGACCAAAGGGCATTCTAACATATATATAGTGACCTTGTGGTGTAGAAAATGCAGTTTTCGCTTGATCTTTTTCATCAACCAAAATCTGGTGAAAGCCCTTCGTGAGATCTAGGATGGTGAAATATTGAGCCCTCCCTAATTTGTCGAATATATCTTCTATATTCGGAATTGGGAATTTATCGCTCACTGTGATCTCATTAAGTCTCCTGTGTAGTCGATAACCAGCCGCCATTTCTGTTGGCCCGAGTTATTTATTTTCTTAGGAACGATCCAAATAGGGCTGTTAAAGGGCGAATTTCTTTCCCTTATTATTCTTTGATTTAGCATTTCGCTAATCTGCCTTTCTACCTCTCTACTGGTGGAAATCGATATATTCTTGAATAAATCGGTTCATTAGATGTATTAATAATTTGATGTTTTATTTCATTAACATTTGTCAGTTTTTGTCCTTCGATGTAAACTAAATCTTTATTGTCTTTTAAAATTTGTTGAAGAATTTTATATTCTTCGATGTATCTAATTTGTCGATAAGATTGCCTTGAGATTCTATGTATTCTAATGTATTAATGTTTTCATAAGCTTAAGGACAGTCAAATCCTTTTAAACTGATTTTATTTTCATTTATTTCAATTTCCTGATTCTATTCTAGCTCCTAATGGCATTATTACATGTTCCTATAATCGCGTCAAACTTTTTGTTACCAAGGTCCAGCAGTATCCATGATATTGTCGCATTGATATTAAACTCTTCTGGGATTTTTGTGATTTTTTCATAATTTATTAACGTTTGTCCTGTAATTTTTTTGTTTGTTAATTGATATGGACGTTCCTGTGTCTATCAAGCAATCGAATATGTCCATTTATATTCAATTCAACTATTGGAAGTGCATTGTATCCGTGAGGTGGACAGGAAACTTTTCTGCACTTTGTACAGGTGTTTTGTTTATGTTATCAACATCCATTGGTTCAATTTGTAGATGGTTTCTATATATTGCCCTAATTGAGTATTTCTGAATTGTCTTGAATTATTTTGGTTTTGGAAATTGTTATTATAGTTATTCCTATTGTTGGTATACTGATAGTTACTTCGATTTTTATCTAACCTATTAACATTAGAGTGGGCGCCGTGGCTCAGTGGAAATGAGCATGACTACTAAGTACGAGGTTCGTGGTTCGAATCCCAGCAACACCAAAAGTGTTTTTTCACGGTGTCCCACCTCTCGCGAATGGGTGACAAACGTTCCGAGAGTAATAACTTCTCACGGAAAGTTTCTCACAATTCGCCGTTCGGATCCGGCCTTAAATTGTAGGTCCCTTCCATTTGTGTGCAAAAATATACATGCTCAACACGAATGGTTGCGAGAAGCTAGGCCTTGTACCGCAATGGTCTGTCGCGCCGAATATTATTATTATTAGCATTAGTAGCCGTATTTCTCTGCCCACTGTTATTTTCGTAATGTCTAAAACTGTTTCTAAATTGTCCTGAGTACTGTCGGTTTTGGTAATTTGTTTCATAATTGTTTCTGTTGTTATACTAATTAATATTCATATTATTTTAATTTTGATTATAATTTCTATTTTCTCTAATATACCGATGATGATTGATTTCTACTGTTAAAATTATATTTTATCTTTAAAATTTTCTTTTATTCCTGTTGCTAACAAATATTGATAAGCTTCCTCTAAACTTTGTACACCCTTAGCTCTAAGGTACATTTCTTCCTGCATGGGGATTTTAAAGAGAAATTTAGACAGAATACTTTCTTCGTTGTTTTCTGGTTTATAATCTAACGGTGGGTCTATTTCTAGTCTATATTTCAAATGTAGTCTATCTAAAACAGCTTTGAGATCAATTTAGTATTGACTTACGTTAATATATTTAATATTATCGGCTTTATTTTTTAATGCTGTAAATTCCTCTCGTACGCCAATCAATCGTTCCTTAATATCCTCCCAGCTGCTGTTTGGTGTTAGTTCTAGCTCTAGAATTTAGTCAGCTTCGGAGATGTATGATGTAAGGGAATAAGAGTCCTCCCCTCGAAATAGTGGAAGACTCCTGACTTCTTTTATCAAATCCTGAATACCGAAATTCATTATTTGTTCTGTTCCTGTTCCATTATTTGCTTCGACTTAGATTAAAACTCTTATGCTCTTATGGCTGGAGGCAGAGTAGAGCAGCAGCATTACTTACTAAAAATTGAAATCTCGTAATTTTATGAAGAAAAAAAAAAATGCGGCTTGGAATAGCCGTTTTCTTTGTATTCTTTTTTTTCAAACACTACAATTGGTAGTAAATTTTTTGTCTTTCAAACTGACAACTTGTTGATCAAATTTTCGAAATTTCGAAACGACCTAGTTAGTGGTAACAAAACCAGCTTTTAAAATCAAATTTAATACAAGTTTGAAAATGTTTGTAGAATTTCAAGAATTTTTAGAATCGCTTTTCTTAAATTTGATCAATATTTCTTCCACAAAAATAAATGTCCACTTTTTCTTATCAAAAACTTTTCTTCACAAATTTTTTTGATAATTTATTCGATAATATATGTAAGAAATAACTATTCTTCTTCTCTTTTTTTCACTGGGGAGAAGGTTTTTGTAAAAGTTCAATATTTCCTCCACAAAAATAAAATTTCCACTTTTCTTATCAAAAATTCTGGACAAAAGTGCGTTTTAACGAGCAGAGGGTTACGACTTTCGGACCACCCCCATCTGAAAGCCCCTATTGAGCAGACCTCGAATACCAATATTTGGGCCCGCCCACTTTTGAACACGCCCACTGATGAACTTCAATGTGAAAGTCATTTTTTGGCTCTAACTCTGTCGATGGGGGTTGGATTTTTTTTATAGAAAGGAAGGTATTTTTATTGCCTTTTATATGATACCAATTAACCCCCTAACATCCATCAAACCACTTAGAAAAATGCATTTTTCAAAAAAGTGCTCAAAATATTAAAACCCCCTATCTCCTTGAGGGAGAATTTCCAAAACAAGATTGCTGTTTTTGAAGTCTGCTCAATAAGGGCTTTCAGATGGGGGGGTCCGAAAGCCGTAACTCTATGTTCCATAAAACGCACTTTAGCCGAAACTAATTCAGGATTAATATTTAAAAAAGGAATTCTTTTAGATAATGAAAATTAAAACTGCAACCGATGACAACGACGTTCAAATTTGACTTTATTAAATAAATGATTGAAAATATTTTTTCTTGTTTTTCCGACTACGCCAGTGTATTAAATAGAACTTGCCGAGTTTAATTCAGTACAAACACTAACTTTATTATTAAATTTTAATATCGAAGAAATATAACGAAGATGCAAAAGTCTCAGTCTGTCTAGAAGGGATCAGACTGCGAGATAAATAAACAAAGCCTCGATTGGTCCAGAGGGGATCAGACTGAGAGATAAATAAACATTATATATTTATGTGTATGATCACAAAAGTCTCGTTCTGTCCAGAAGGCACTACGAGATAAATAAACTAAGTCTCGTTCTGTCCAGAAGGGATCAGACTACGAGATAAATAAATCTGCAGGCGATGCAGATAATTACGCTACGAGGCATAATTGCTTATCTTTAAACACTAAAGCACAGAGTGCTTTAGAATTGAGGAAGGTCTGACGTCGCCGAAAGTGTTGACGTTACTCACGCGCCACAATCGAGTCGTGACACGCGTCAAAAGCGGGATATCAAAATGGGCCCCTAAAATTGAGCCGCTCACAAAATTTCAGCCCTCTAGGTCGTGCGAATTCGAAAAGTGGTTAAAAAGGCCTCAAAAAACGAGAAAATGGCGCGATTTCAAACCCTCACATGTTTTACACCAAAAACGTGATACGCGTCATACTCGGAATATAAAGACACAAAATTTCAGCTCTCTAGGTCATGTGGAAGTTGGTTAAAAAAGACATCAAAGAAGTCGAAAAAAATTTCAACCCATCACATGCGGCACACGCGACACGTGTCATACTCGGAATATAAAAAATGCTAAGAGACTAAGACACAAAATTTCAGCTCTCTACGTCGTGAGGAAGTTGTTTAAAAAGAACCTCAAAGACAAACAAAAAATTAAACCCATCACACGCGCCACACGCACACTTCGTTTTTCGGGTACAAACTTTTACATATACATTGAAAAACGACACACAGTCGTTTAATATTTTGTAATAATCGACAAAATATCTGTTTTTGAGGTCGGGGCTATATCAAAGAATTTGCTTTTTTCCACGCTTCAGACGCGACTAGCGTCAAAAGCCCCTGACATTGAACCGCTCACAAAATTTCAGCCCTCTAGGTCATGCGAAAAGTGGTCAAAAAAATAACTAAAAAAACGAGAAAATGGCGCGATTTCAAACCATCACACGCGTCATAGTGGAATGCTATTTTGGAGACACACACAAAATTTCAGCTCTCTAGTTCGTGTGGAAGTTTGTTAAAAAGGACCTCAAAGTGGTCGAAAATACGATTCTAGGCCTATTCCACTAGCACAATTCCACTAGACACAATTCCACTGGGCACAATTGTACTGGGCACAATTTCACTTGGCACAATTCAATTAACTTTTTGATAATCAAACGCATTTAGGGTGGAAAATCGCGCCCGCGAATTATTTAATATCAAAAATTTAAACTGTGCAAGTTGAATTCGTTTATTTAAATATAAAAAAAGTTAAACTTAAAAAGTTACATAAAGAAAGAATACGAATGTTATATGAAAATTGCAAAATATTTGAAAAAAAAACCATAAACAACGATAAACGATACTATTAAACTATTACTATTAAAACCACGCCTACGCAAATAAAATATTAAACGCATTTATGGTGGTAATCGCGAGCGCGACTGTTTTTTTTTTGTACAATTAAAACCATGCCAACGCAAATAAAATATTATTGTGTGTACATATTTCTGTATTTGCGTTTCCGTGTAACTATACAAGTTATAATGCAAGTGAGTTGTGTAAGTTAAATTGTTCCCCAGGGGAATTGTGCCAAGTGAAATTGTGTCCAGTAGAATTGTGCTAGTGGAATCGGCCGGTTACGAAAAGATTCTAGGACTATTCCACTAGACATAATTCCACTGGACACAATTCCACCGACACAATTCCACTTGGCACAATTCCACTGGGCACAATTCTACTAGGCACAATTCAACTTACAAAATTTAGGGTGGTGCAGTTGATTATCAAAAAGTTGAATTGTGACAAGTGGAATTGTGCCACGTGGAATTATGCCAGTGGAATTTTGTCTAGTGAAATCGGCTGGTTACCGAAAATACAGACAAAAAGAGGTCAAGTTAAATAAAAGTTTTTAAAAAGTGTCCAGTGTGCAAAAAGGGTTAAAACTGTAGTCTCAATTGTGTTTGGGAATCGGTACGCAGTGGTATATGAAAATTTAGTTTGAAAGTGATAAGTGTTAATTACCATCGAAGCCCAGCAAGTAATTAAAACGGTTCTATTGTGCAGCTATGTAATTACATCGAGATCACTGGGATTTGGAAAAACCCGTCGGCTATTTTTAATGTCTGTAAAAGCGCAAATTTTGCCAAAGACTTTATATTGATTTAAATATTGTTACGAAAAGTAGTCAGTAGCGTATATAATAGAATTAGAATCCTAAGATAAATCCCAATGTAAATACTGCATACTAAAAATAATCACTTTCGTGTTGCATACTTTTAGGCTCTAACACTATTAGATTATTTGAAATGTAACCGCCTGCAAGTTTGAATCATTGTGTATTGGTCAAACAAGTAGTCAAACCGGTTTGTGCGGTTTTTGTAAAAGAACATGATTGAACATGTAGTCTATTTTAAGAAGATGACTCATTACATATAAGTGTCGTTAGTTGTAAATAAGGGAATAAGGGTACAATTTTCTGGATATTTCTGTCTACAATATTAGAAGTTTCCGGAAGCTTATGATTGAGTATTAATAGAGGCGTTAAGCCGATGTAAGATGGATTAGTTGTTTGGAATTTAACCAGAGCAGTTGTAAAAGTTCTTGTAAAGTGATAAAGCTATAACCTAAGAGAATTATTGTCAAGTACTAGTATCATAACTGTTTTTGTTAACTGTGAAAAGTAATTACAATTATAGATTGTGAACTTGTATTAATTTTATTGTTATTCATTAAAGTTGTTATTTTTAAATTAATTAACTTGTGTTGCGTTTTAATTGCAAAATCCTTTACGAACTCGAAAGCCTGAATTTCGTAACAATTGGTGTCAGAAGTGGGATTTTGCAAATCGGAAGACATTAAAATCTTACAAATCGTGTAAATTGAGAGACATTAAATTTTTGCAAATCGTTGAACAATAAATTAATTGGTGATTTTCAAACCTTGAGACAGTAAATAAATTTAGAGAAATTTGGCAAACCGATAAGCAGTAAATAATAAAATGGAAAGTGCAGTGAACATTAAATCCTATAGTTCCCAGGAGCTTAAAGAGGAGCTTGGAAGGCAAGGTTTAAGCACCAGAGGAAATAAGCAAGAGCTATTTCTCCGTTTACACCAAGTCGTTAAAGCAGAAAAACAGCAGGCTGGTGAACCGTTTTCAATTGAGACGGAGTTAGTGGAGCGAAAAACGGCTAGTTCGGAAGATAAAGAAGCAAGCTCTAATGAAGCAAATGAAGCAGCAAAGTGAACAAATTAAGCAGCAAGCAAACAAAGTGAAGAGTTAAGAAAAGACTTGAATTCTCAAATGAAGCAGCAAAATGAGCAAATGAGCAGCAAGCTGGACCGGCAAAGTGAACAATCGCAACAACAGAACCAAGAGATGAAGCAAGATTTGAATTTTCAAATTAGCGATAAGTTGGAACAGCAAAGTCAAAAACTGAATCGACAAAATCAACAGCAGAAGCAAGAACTCAAGAAGGAATTGAATTCTAAGCTCAGCGATAAGTTTGATGAACAAAACAAACAAATGAATTCTAAATTCGATCAACAAAATCAAAAGCTGAATGTAATTCAAGAAAAGTTAAGAGGTGAAATGAGCGGAATTCAAACAATGCTTAAGGGTGAGATGAGTAAAATTCAAGATGAAGTAAAATCCATGGAGATAAACATGACAGGAAAAATGAGTGGCCTGGAAGACAAAATTAAGGAGATTTGGACCCGGCTGGACAGCCGTCCCCAGTTCGTCCGGGAAAACGCTCAACAAAGCATCACCAGAGTTATTCCAGAATCTTCTAGTAACTAGAAAGGAATTTTGAAGCCACCTGCGTTCGATGGCGACACAGCTTTTGAAAATTGCAAAGTCCAGTTTGCAGCTGCTGTACAACACAATGGATGGGGTGCGGAAGAACAGCTAAATTCTTTAATTCTAGCGTTGAGGGGCAAAGCGGCTGATGTATTACAAATGATTCCAAATGCCGAGATGAGTTCCGGAAGAATCTTGAAAGAGTTGGACTTGCGCTATTGACAGTCTCACAACCAGGAGCTAAGCAAAATACAACTCCAGCCAGTGTGTCTTCGAATTTTGTTGGGTTACGCAAGTTGGAAACAGAGGACGTCGCACAAATAAAAGCTCTCATTGATGAAAAGTTGCAGAAATCAACTACTGGTCGCTTTCAAAACGAGAGAAGTAGCAGATTCGATTCTACATTAAGGTGTTTTAGATGTCAGAAACCTGGACATTTCATTCGGGACTGCAAGGAGCTGAGCGCTGGAAACATGATGAGACAGCCTGTGAATGTGTAACAATATTATATGGTGTTAATTTGAGCCAAATCGGTCCATAAATAACAAAAAAGCTACCACCGCGCCGAAGGCATGCGAGGGGTAACTCCAACTTTATTTTGGATATGATGATGACACTCCCATCAGCAGCAGCAGGGGAAGCGCTGACTTAGAAGTTAAAACTATAGTTAAAATGATTATAATTTGTTTTAATAAAATTTAATTTAGAGATAAAATAAATAAAATTCTATGGGTTTCAATTTATTTGCAAATTGTTTCATTTAATTTAGTAAAAAGTTTCACATAGTTTGCAAAAAGTTTCGTTTAATTTGCAAAAGGTTTCATTTTAATTCGGAAAGGTTTCGCTGAATTTGCATATAGTTTCGTTTAATTTGCAAAAGGTTGTACTTAATTTACAAAAGGTTTCATTTAATCGGAAAAACCTATATATATACTTGTATAAGTTAATAAAAGAAATGTTCTTTTATATTTTTTAAAAATACAAAGCATCGAAGCGAGCTTCGATGTGTCTTTATTGAAAGCCAAAATACAACTCATCTTAATTCTATAATCTTACAGTAGCGTAATAATATGGGAGAAGAAACAAAGAGATTATTTGTCCTTGAATGTCAGCCAGTGCAACTGCGTCATGATGTTGTTTTCGTCTGTGCAGCTGCGTGATGATTTCACTTGTTTACGTCTGGACCTGTTGTTGTTTTGATGTGATGTGGTGTACGATGGTCGGTGATGTCGTATTGAATCTGATTTGAATATCTGTTGGCTTAACTCTTTCCTCCTTAAGTTTAAATCTCCTCTCTCTCTCAGCAGGGGAAGCGCTGACTTAGAAGTTAAAACTATAGTTAAAATGATTATAATTTGTTTTAATAAAATTTAATTTAGAGATAAAATAAATAAAATTCTATGGGTTTCAATTTATTTGCAAATTGTTTCATTTAATTTAGTAAAAAATTTCACATAGTTTGCAAAAAGTTTCGTTTAATTTGCAAAAGGTCGCATTTAATTTGCAAAAGGTTTCATTTTAATTCGGAAAGGTTTCGCTGAATTTGCATATAGTTTCGTTTAATTTGCAAAAGGTTGTACTTAATTTACAAAAGGTTTCATTTAATCGGAAAAACCTATATATATACTTGTATAAGTTAATAAAAGAAATGTTCTTTTATATTTTTTAAAAATACAAAGCATCGAAGCGAGCTTCGATGTGTCTTTATTGAAAGCCAAAATACAACTCATCTTAATTCTATAATCTTACAGTAGCGTAATAATATGGGAGAAGAAACAAAGAGATTATTTGTCCTTGAATGTCAGCCAGTGCAACTGCGTCATGATGTTGTTTTCGTCTGTGCAGCTGCGTGATGATTTCACTTGTTTACGTCTGGACCTGTTGTTGTTTTGATGTGATGTGGTGTACGATGGTCGGTGATGTCGTATTGAATCTGATTTGAATATCTGTTGGCTTAACTCTTTCCTCCTTAAGTTCAAATCTCCTCATTTGATTGAAGTAGAAAATGATGTTTTATGTTAGAATTTTAAAAGAATGGAATTTGAAACTTTTGATGATGATTCTTGAAGTTCGATATTTGTAGAAGTTTCTATTGATGGATTTGTTATTGGGGTTTTTTTATCTTCTTAATCTTCTTGCCAGATAAGTTTTTGTAAGGGCGAAAGTGATTAAGAGAAGTGCCAGCGCTGTTAGTCCAAAATTAAAGCCAAAAATTGTAGAGTTATTTTTGTCTATAACACTGATGTGTTGACTGTTGTTCAAATTTAATTCTTTTAGTAGATGTAATGTCAATAATTCTTGATATGGATTGCCCAATGATGGTCCTGGCAATATTGCAGGTAATGGTTTAAAGCTTGATTTTTCAGAAGAGGTAAATGAGTGATTCCCTGCAATTATTGTAGCATTTCGATACTGGATGACGTAAGAGCCTTCCAGGTTTATTGGTTTGTTGTTAATGTGGATTGTTTGATTAATTTGACTAAGCAATAATGTTCCGGGGTTGATTTCTTCAATGGTTGGTACGTGGAGATTATTCGTTTTATTGCATGTTGATGGTATACTTAATAATAAATTGGGTATGCATGTACTGTTACTTATATCTATAATATTCTTAGATCTACAAATTGTCTTTATGTCATATGTTTCACATTTGTTTTTTATTCCGAACATCTTCTTTTGACAGTTAATTATATTTTTAAATGGAATGTTTGTTATTAAATCTTTTTTCTTTAATGTCTTTATAAAAATAGATTCGCAATTATGCTTGTTTGTAATTGGTAATTCGACAATATATAATATCAATGAATTATTAGAAATCATTTTTATTTCTGTAAATTGAAATGATTCTTCAAAATTAATAAATTCTATATTTTGTTCCTTTATGTATTCTTTAACAATATTAATTTCTATATTCCCATAAATCATAGTATTAGTTATGCCAGATTTGGCCCAATGAATTGCATAATTAATATTTATTATTTCCTCTTTTATTATTTGTAATTCATACAATATATTTGTAGATAATTCATGCTGAATATTTTCTGTATGTTCAAATGCTTTTAAAAGTTTATTCGTAACTTCTGTTATGTAATATAGTTTTTCTAACAATACTCTATTTATTAAAACTTGGTTATTATTATTGGTCAATATATTATTTATTTTTTCATTAATTATTCTGAGATCATTACTATCAGGTGATCCTGCAATTCATTTCCATGCAGTTCCTAACATATCGATAGATCTCTTGGATTTTTTTATCGGCCTAAGCCTTTTAATATTGTCATTAATTTGGGAAATTTCATTGAGTAGGTAAGGAAGGATTGGGTTATTTTTAAATTCTCTATATTAACTTCGCGTGCACGTGGCTGGCTGGCTGGTCAGATTTTCTGATCAATTTTTAACCCACTTCCCATAGCCCGATTTTATTGAAATTTTGCACACATGTATATTTCCGGTGACAATACTTTCTATTGAAATTCGGTCGGGGGATCCCATACAAATATTTTACAAAATTTACCCGATTTTTTTTAAATTTTACACACATGTGTATACCCAATAAACAATACGCAAGGCCCTTATAAATTTTTTTAAATATCATATAGTGGCATTAGATACTGTCGTACTTTAATGACTATGTGCGGTGTGTGCTGCGCAGTCGGCTACGCTGCTTGGTTTTGGATGGTGGAGATAGAGAGAAATCTTAGATCACGCACAAATGAACCCACAAAATGAAACGAGACAAATGTTTTATGCTTAATACAACTTACTTACTTATTTACTGAATTGTATTTTTATTGATGTAGTTTTTTGTTGTCGTTATCAACTTACAGATAGAACAACAAGTTTTCACAATATTCTGTCATTTCGCGTTTTTATAAATTAGTTCAGAGCAGTCAAAGAGTTCTCAAGAAAAATGCTCGTGTTTCTTATTTGCTCAGAGTATGAGCGTGCTCTAAGTGCTCAGAATAAAATTATCTGAGCATTTTCAAATTTGACATCTGATGTCAAATGTCCCTTTTAATGATTTTCTCCTACAATAAAAAAAAATTACCGAGGATCCCATATCAATTTCTGCAATTAGAGAATTTAGATGAAAAATTTCAATTTTCATGGGTTGTTTTTTAAATACTCTATATTAACTTCTCGTCGTTGTTTGTTTGTTTCTAGCTTGACGGCAAATCTTGTGATACATTTTTAACCCACTTCCTAAAGCCCGATTTCGTAGGTATCGGGCCCTAGAGGCGAGGACCTCCCATATAATTTTTTAAAAACTAACCCGATTTTATTCAATTTTGGTACACATGTGTATATCCAATGATGACCCTTTTTGTAAAAATTTGGAAGTGATCGGGCTCAATGTCCGAGGGGCTCGCATATAACTTTTTTTAAAAAATTAAGCCGATTTTATTCAAATTTTTTACACATGTGAATTATAGATGACAACATTTTTTTGTAAAAAACATTATAAAAACTAAACCGATTTTATTCACACACATATTAGAGAATTTACATGAAAAATTCTAATTTTTATGTGTTTTTTTTATTTGAAGTGAAACTACTTTAGCGACGGTAAGGAGAAAATTTAGTAGAGTATAAAAATAAAATTGTGTTACGTTTTTGTGTTCAGATTTTGTGTTCCCTTTTTGTGTAACGTTTTGACGTGACAACGTCTCACTCCAAGGTTTAAGGGGGTACATGTTCAAAAACTCAAGTAACGTTTTTTAATATCCAATAGGATTTGGTCATGAGGAACTAGAGTTTTTGAACAAAGCAATTTATCAAGCGATTCGCATGAAATTCGGAATGTAGGACTAATATGTGACTATAAGACTTGTTCCTATGGAAATTCTGGGATCTGGCCAATAGGGTTTGGGATTTTTGGAACCAAGCCATTACTCAAGGGATTTGTATGAAACTCGGAATTTAGGACTAATATGTGACTATAAGACTTGTTCCTATGGAAATTCTGGGATCTGGCCAATAGGGTCTGGGATTATCGGAACCAAGCCATTTCTCAAGGGATTCGTATGAAACTCGTAATGTAGGACTAATATGTGACTATAAGACTAGTTCCTATGGAAATTCTAGGATCTGGCCAATAGGGTCTGGGATTTTTGGAACCAAGCCATTTCTCAAGGTATTCGTATGAAACTCGGAATGTAGGACTAATATGTGACTATAAGACTTGTTCCTATGGAAATTCTAGGATCTGGCCAATAGGGTCTGGGATTTTTGGAACCAAGCCATTTCTCAAGGGATTCGTATGAAACTCGGAATGTAGGACTAATATGTGACTATAAAACTTGTTCCTATGGAAATTCTGATTCTGGCCAATAGGGTCTGAGATTTTTGGAACCAAGCCATTTCTCAAGGGATTCGTATGAAACTCGGAATGTACGACTAATATGTGACTATAAGACTTGTTCCTATGGAAATTCTGGGATCTGTCCAATAGGGTCTGGGATTTTCGGAACCAAGCCATTTCTCAAGGGATTCGTATGAAACTCGGAATGTAGGACTAATATGTGACTATAAGACTTGGTCCTATGGAAATTCTAGGATCTGGCCAATAGGGTCTGGGATTTTTGGAACCAAGCCATTTCTCAAGGTATTCGTATGAAACTCGGAATGTAGGACTAATATGTGACTATAAGACTTGTTCCTATGGAAATTCTAGGATCTGGCCAATAGGGTCTGGGATTTTTAGAACCAAGCCATTTCTCAAGCGATTCGTATGAAACTCGGAATGTAGGACTAATATGTGACTATAAAACTTGTTCCTATGGAAATTCTACGATCTGGCCAATAGGGTCTGGGATTTTTGGAACCAAGTCCTTTCTCAAGGGATTCGTATAAAACTCGGAATGTAGGACTAATATGTGACTATAAGACTTGTTCCTATGGAAATTCTGGAATATGATCATTATTGTCTGGAATTTCTGGAACAAAGCAACTTCTCAAGGGATTTGCATGAAATTCGGAATGTAGGACTAAGATGTGACTATAAGATTTCTTCCTATGGAAATTCTGGAATATGATCATTATTGTCTGGAATTTCTCGAATAAAGCAATTTTTCAAGCGATTCGCATGAAATTCGAAATGTAGGACTAAGATGTGACTATAAGCTTTCTTCCTATGGAAATTCTGGAATATGATCATTATTGTCTGGAATATCTGGAATAAAGCAATTTCTCAAGCGATTCGCATGAAATTCGGAATGTAGGACCAAGATCCGACTATAAAGGCTAAAGTATAATGCAATTTCTCTCCCTTACGTTAATGTCAAAATCCGACGAAATGCTTTCCAAAGATTCTAAAGTTTCTCATCCGACCATAATGTAGTTTTGTCACCTCGACGAAATAACATATGACAACTGTCAAGTTTTCTTAAGAAAATGCGCTCGCCAGCGCACATCTAATCGATTGGCAAAGTAACGAAAGTATTGCGAACGCTATTATGGGCGCAGCATACATTTTCATTGTATTCGCTCATTTAATCGTCGGGTTTTGACACTAGCGTAAAGAGATGAAATTACATTATAGTTCCGGCTTAAGACTTCTTGTTATGGAAATTCTTGAATATGATTATTATGGTCTGGAATTTCTGGAACAAAGCAATTTCTCAAGCGATTCAAATGAAATTCGGAATGCAGGACTAATATGCGGCTATAAGACTTCTTCCTATGGGAATTCTGGAATATGATCATTATGGGAACCAAGCCATTTCTCAAGGGATTCGTATGAAACTCGGAATATAGGACTAATATGCGACTATAAGATTTGTTCCTGTGGAAATTCTGGGATCTGGCCAATAGGGTCTGGAATTTTGGGAACCAAGCCATTTCTCAACGGATTCGTATGAAACTCGGAATAAAGGACTAATAAGCGACTATAAGATTTGTTCCTATGGAAATTCTGGGATCTGATCAATAGGGTCTAGAATTTTGGGAACCGAGCCATTTCTCAAGGGATTCGTATGAAACTCGGAATGTAGGACTAATATGCGACTATAAGATTTGTTCCTGTGGAAATTCTGGGATCTGGCCAATAGGGTCTGGAATTTTGGGAACCATGCCATTTCTCAAGAGATTCGTATGAAACTCGGAATGTAGGACTAATATGCGACTATAAGATTTGTTCCTGTGGAAATTCTGGGATCTGGCCAATAGGGTCTGGAATTTTGGGAACCAAGCCATTTCTCAAGGTATTCGTATGAAACTCGGAATGTAGGACTAATATGCGACTATAAGATTTGTTCCTATGGAAATTCTGGGATCTGGCCAATAGGGTCTGGAATTTTGGGAACCAAGCCATTTCTCAAGGGATTCGTATGAAACTCGGAATGTAGGACTAATATGCGACTATAAGATTTGTTCCTGTGGAAATTCTGGGATCTGGCCAAGAGGGTCTGGAATTTTGGAAACCAAGCCAAGAAATTTCTCAAGGGATTCGTATGAAACTCGGAATATAGGACTAATATGCGACTATAAGATTTGTTTCTATGGAAATTCTGTGATCTGGCCAATAGGGTCTGGGATTTTCGGAACCAAGCCATTTCTCAAGGGATTCGTATGAAACTCGGAATGTAGGACTAATATGCGACTATAAGAATTCTGGGATCTGGCCAATAGGGTTTGGAATTTTGGGAACCAAGCCATTTCTCAAGGCATTCGTATGAAACTCGGAATGTAGGACTAATATGCGACTATAGGATTTGTTCCTATGGAAATTCTGGGATCTGGCCAATATGGTCTGGAATTTTGGGAACCAAGCCATTTCTCAAGGGATTCGTATGAAACTCGGAATGTAGGACTAATATGCGACTATAAGATTTGTTCCTGTGGAACTTCTGGGATCTGGCCAATAGGGTCTGGAATTTTGGGAACCACGCCATTTCTCAAGGGATTCGTATGAAACTCGGAATATAGGACTAATATGCGACTATAAGATTTGTTCCTATGGAAATTTTGTGATCTGGCCAATAGGGTCTGGAATTTTGGGAACCAAGCCATTTCTCAAGGGATTCGTATGAAACTCGGAATGTAGGACTAATATGCGACTATAAGAATTCTGGGATCTGGCCAATAGGGTCTGGAATTTTGGGAACCAAGCCAAGAAATTTCTCAAGGGATTCGTATGAAACTCGGAATATAGGACTAATATGCGACTATAAGATTTGTTCCTATGGAAATTCTGTGATCTGGCAAATAGGGTCTGGAATTTTGGGAACCAAGCCATTTCTCAAGGTATTCGTATGAAACTCGGAATGTAGGACTAATATGTGACTATAAGACTTGTTCCTATGGAAATTCTAGGATCTGGCCAATAGGGTCTGGGATTTTTGGAACCAAGCCATTTCTCAAGGGATTCGTATGAAACTCGGAATGTAGGACTAATATGTGACTATAAAACTTGTTCCTATGGAAATTCTGATTCTGGCCAATAGGGTCTGAGATTTTTGAAACCAAGCCATTTCTCAAGGGATTCGTATGAAACTCGGAATGTACGACTAATATGTGACTATAAGACTTGTTCCTATGGAAATTCTGGGATCTGTCCAATAGGGTCTGGGATTTTTGGAACCAAGCCATTTCTCAAGGTATTCGTATGAAACTCGGAATGTAGGACTAATATGTGACTATAAGACTTGTTCCTATGGAAATTCTAGGATCTGGCCAATAGGGTCTGGGATTTTTAGAACCAAGCCATTTCTCAAGCGATTCGTATGAAACTCGGAATGTGGGACTAATATGTGACTATAAAACTTGTTCGTATGGAAATTCTACGATCTGGCCAATAGGGTCTGGGATTTTTGGAACCAAGTCCTTTCTCAAGGGATTCGTATAAAACTCGAAATGTAGGACTAATATGTGACTATAAGACTTGTTCCTATGGAAATTCTAGGATCTGGCCAATAGGGTCTGGGATTTTTGGAACCAAGCCATTTCTCAAGGGATTCGTATGAAACTCGGAATGTAGGACTAAGATGTGACTATAAGATTTCTTCCTATGGAAATTCTGGAATATGATCATTATTGTCTGGAATTTCTGGAATAAAGCAATTTTTCAAGCGATTCGCATGAAATTCGAAATGTAGGACTAAGATGTGACTATAAGCTTTCTTCCTATGGAAATTCTAAAATATGATCATTATTGTCTGGAATATCTGGAATAAAGCAATTTCTCAAGCGATTCGCATGAAATTCGGAATGTAGGACCAAGATCCGACTATAAAGGCTAAACTATAATGCAATTTCTCTCCCTTACGTTAAAGTCAAAATCCGACGAAATGCTTTCCAAAGATTCTAAAGTTTCTCATCCGACCATAATATAGTTTTGTCACCTCGACGAAATAACATATGACAACTGTCAAGTTTTCTTAAGAAAATGCGCTCGCCAGCGCACATCTAATCGATTGGCAAAGTAACGAAAGTATTGCGAACGCTATTATGGGCGCAGCATACATTTTCATTGTATTCGCTCATTTAATCGTCGGGTTTTGACACTAGCGTAAAGAGATGAAATTACATTATAGTTCCGGCTTAAGACTTCTTGTTATGGAAATTCTTGAATATGATTATTATGGTCTGGAATTTCTGGAACAAAGCAATTTCTCAAGCGATTCAAATGAAATTCGGAATGCAGGACTAATATGCGGCTATAAGACTTCTTCCTATGGGAATTCTGGAATATGATCATTATGGTCTGGAATTTCGGGAACTAAGCAATTTCTCAAGAGACTCGTGCCTTTTAATTTAATCGTAATATTGGGCACAACGTCAAAGAATTTCACTCCAACCGCGCGTAAAGATACACGCACATATTTTTTTAACAGCTCTTACTTCTCCTACTACTATCGACGCAACTGCATTACTAAATTCAAAAATTCACTTTTCAGCCAATGTATTAAATGATCATTATTGGCTGGAATATCTGGAATAAAGCAATTTCTCAAGCGATTCGCATGAAATTCGGAATGTAGGACCAAGATCCGACTATAAAGGCTAAACTATAATGCAATTTCGCTCCCTAATATTGTGAGTGAGTGCTCTCGTGTTTGGTCGTGTAACAGAAAAGAATACTACTATAAGTTACAGAAATAAGAGAACAATGCAAAAGAAATTTAATGAGAAATAATTGGCCTGCATGTTTGAAAGCGACAATCTTACCATACCATTTCGAAGTATGGGCAGCACTACTCAGTACTCACTACTTTTCTCATCTAATTTAATTTAAAACTACTCAAATTTTTTATGAGTTGAAACCAAAAGCTGCATTACTGTGTTTGGGCAGTAATATGCAATATGCAGCAACTTCACAGTTAGTGGTTATGAACATTAAAATTCGCTTATAAATAATTTATATATAATGTGATGTGATGATGATGTATGTGATGAGCTACGGTGCAAGTCGTAGGACTTGTATTTAGTATAGAAATTTTTAACGTGACAACGTCTCACTACAAGGGGTGCATGTTCAAAAAGTCAAATGTTAAATGTCCACTGCTGTGATCAACAGAATGCTCACACTGTTGTGGTCACTGTTAATGTTTTATTATCCAGAAGGCGTACCGTACTTGAAAATTTGAGAATCGCCTAGAGAAGACTAAATTTAGAAATTTTCATTTCAGTGTCGTTTGGCATTTTGTGCATAAAAGTTTGAATGGTTTTTGCATTTTTTAATTATTATAAAAAGTATTACAGTAATTTATTTTTTGTTATTTACATTAAACAATATTTCCTTGTATTGCAGATATTAGCTTTAATATATTTAAGTAATAATCTTCTACAAAAAATCATTTTAAACACAGATTTTCACAAAACGAAATCCCATCTTTCCGAATTATAATCGTTTAATTCATATTATCTATATATATTAACTATAAACATCCCTTTTTACTGATAGTTTACTATATATAAGTAAGGAAAAAAATATAAAAGATAATTTTTAACAGCTCTTACTTCTCCTACTACTATCGACGCAACTGCATTACTATGTTTGTGCAGTGATATGATATATTTAATATGTACCCACCTCACAATAAATTGTTATGAACATTTAAATCAGCTTATAAATTATTTATTCTCTTGTATTTGATGTGATTGATGATCATGTATGTGGTTTCAATAACATACAATCAAGCAGAGCAGAACGAAACAAACATATGCAGTAGTAGGCTGCGGTCAAGAATTCAGCCGCTGCGCAGTTTATGCTGCATTTTGGTCAAAAATTCAATTATCAGCCAATGCATAAAAGAAAAATCGACTGCGCAGTTACGCAGCTACTTAAAATTTGATGCAAATAGCAAAATGTAAATGTCAAATTGTCGCCCTACAAGCAGACTGTTAGTTGGTTCAAAATAAAGCCGCAATTTCGTGCATACCGACTGCCTGCCATTTATTGTGCAGCACAAGCTGCGAAGCTACTTAATTCTTTCCGCAGCCGTAGTGATAGTATAGTCTCTGTTCATTTTCTATCAGAGCTCTGCTCTGCGTACCGTACTTGAAAATTATAGAATCGCCTAGAGAAGACTATATTTAGAAATTTTCATTTCAGTGTCGTTTTGCATTTTGTGCACAAAAGTTTGAATGGTTTCTGCATTTTTTAATTATTATAAAAAGTATTACAGTAATTTATTTTTTGTTATTTACATTAAACAATATTTCCTTGTATTGTAGATATTAGCTTTAATATATTTAAGTAATAATCTTCTACAAAAAATCATTTTAAACACAGATTTTTTTTATATAAAAATGAAGCTAAATTTAACATTATAAAAATGCCAGTCTCTCAGTCAAAGAAGAGATGTTCGATCGTAACTTGGATGTCTGCCACTGAACAATGAATCTACCATCGACCATTGAGTAAACCATCAAATATCATACATGGCATTAAGCATCGTTTCAAAGTAATTATTCGATCATTTACAGAAATAAGAGAACAATGCAAAAGAAATTTAATGAGAAATAATTGGCATGCGTGTTTCAAAGTGACATTCTTACCATACCATTTCGAAGCATGGGCAGCACTTCTCACCACTTTTCTCTTCTAATTTAATTTAAAACTACTCAAATTTTTTATGAGTTGAAACCAAAAGCTCCATTACTGTGTTTGGGCAGTAATATGCAATATGCAGCAACTTCAAAGTTAGTGGTTATGAACATTAAAATTAGGTTATAAATAATTTATATATAATGTGATGTGATGATGATGTATGTGATGAGCTACGGTGCAAGTCGTAGGACTTGTTTTTAGTATAGAAAAAATATATTTTTAATATATCCGTCCGTGTTTATGTCCCACAGACAATAAGATCTTTGTTTTCTTTTCTTTCGTCCCGGACAGACGTTGTCACGCTCAAAACCCACGGCCGTGTCTTCGACACAGCCTACCCCGCTCTTTTTGTGTCGTATAATTGAATTATGGGAACTAAGCCATTTCTCAAGGGATTCGTATGAAACTCGGAATGTAGGACTAATATGCGACTATAAGATTTGTTCCTGTGGAAATTCTGGGATCTGGCCAATAGGGTCTGGAATTTTGGGAACAAAGCCATTTCTCAAGGGATTCGTATGAAACTCGGAATGTAGGACTAATATGCGACTATAAGATTTGTTCCTGTGGAAATTCTGGGATCTGGCCAATAGGGTCTGGAATTTTGGGAACCAAGCCATTTCTCAACGGATTCGTATGAAACTCGGAATAAAGGACTAATAAGCGACTATAAGATTTGTTCCTATGGAAATTCTGGGATCTGATCAATAGGGTCTAGAATTTTGGGAACCGAGCCATTTCTCAAGGGATTCGTATGAAACTCGGAATGTAGGACTAATATGCGACTATAAGATTTGTTCCTGTGGAAATTCTGGGATCTGGCCAATAGGGTCTGGAATTTTGGGAACCATGCCATTTCTCAAGAGATTCGTATGAAACTCGGAATGTAGGACTAATATGCGACTATAAGATTTGTTCCTGTGGAAATTCTGGGATCTGGCCAATAGGGTCTGGAATTTTGGGAACCAAGCCATTTCTCAAGGTATTCGTATGAAACTCGGAATGTAGGACTAATATGCGACTATAAGATTTGTTCCTATGGAAATTCTGGGATCTGGCCAATAGGGTCTGGAATTTTGGGAACCAAGCCATTTCTCAAGGGATTCGTATGAAACTCGTAATGTAGGACTAATATGCGACTATAAGATTTGTTCCTGTGGAAATTCTGGGATCTGGCCAATAGGGTCTGGAATTTTGGAAACCAAGCCAAGAAATTTCTCAAGGGATTCGTATGAACCTCGGAATATAGGACTAATATGCGACTATAAGATTTGTTCCTATGGAAATTCTGTGATCTGGCCAATAGGGTCTGGAATTTTGGGAACCAAGCCATTTCTCAAGGGATTCGTATGAAACTCGGAATGTAGGACTAATATGCGACTATAAGAATTCTGGGATCTGGCCAATAGGGTCTGGAATTTTGGGAACCAAGCCATTTCTCAAGGCATTCGTATGAAAATCGGAATGTAGGACTAATATGCGACTATAGGATTTGTTCCTATGGAAATTCTGGGATCTGGCCAATATGGTCTGGAATTTTGGGAACCAAGCCATTTCTCAAGGGATTCGTATGAAACTCGGAATGTAGGACTAATATGCGACTATAAGATTTGTTCCTGTGGAACTTCTGGGATCTGGCCAATAGGGTCTGGAATTTTGGGAACCAAGCCATTTCTCAAGGGATTCGTATGAAACTCGGAATATAGGACTAATATGCGACTATAAGATTTGTTCCTATGGAAATTTTGTGATCTGGCCAATAGGGTCTGGAATTTTGGGAACCAAGCCATTTCTTAAGGGATACGTATGAAACTCGGAATGTAGGACTAATATGCGACTATAAGATTTGTTCCTGTGGAAATTCTGGGATCTGGCCAATAGGGTCTGGAATTTTGGGAACCAAGCCATTTCTCAAGGGATTCGTATGAAACTCGGAATATAGGACTAATATACGACTATAAGAATTGTTCCTATGGAAATTCTGAGACCGGGCCAATAGGGTCTGGAATTTTGGGAACCAAGCCATTTCTCAAGGGATTCGTATGAAACTCGGAATGTAGGACTAATATGCGACTATAAGATTTGTTCCTATGGAAATTCTGGGATCTGGCCAATAGGGTCTGGAATTTTGGGAACCAAGCCATTTCTCAAGGGATTCGTATGAAACTCGGAATGTAGGACTAATATGTGACTATAAGATTTGTTCCTATGGAAATTCTGGGATCTGGCCAATAGGGTCTGGAATTTTGGGAACCAAGCCATTTCTCAAGGGATTCGTATGAAACTCGGAATGTGGGTCTAATATGCGACTATAAGATTTGTTCCTATGGAAATTCTGGGATCTGGCCAATAGGGTCTAGAATTTTGGGAACCAAGCCATTTCTCAAGGGATTCGTATGAAACTCGGAATGTAGGACTAATATGCGACTATAAGATTTGTTCCTATGGAAATTTTGGGATCTGGCCAATAGGGTCTGGAATTTTGGGAACCAAGCCATTTCTCAAGGGATTGGTATGAAACTCGGAATATAGGACTAATATGCGACTATAAGATTTGTTCCTATGGAAATTCTGGGATCTGGCCAATAGGGTCTGGAATTTTGGGAACCAAGCCATTTCTCAAGGGATTCGTATGAAACTCGGAATGTAGGACTAATATGCGACTATAAGATTTGTTCCTATGGAAATTCTGGGATCTGGCCAATAGAGTCTGGAATTTTGGGAACCAAGCCATTTCTCAAGGGATTTGTATGAAACTCGGAATGTAGGACTAATATGCGGCTATAAGATTTTGGTTTTCAAGCATGAAGGTTACGGATTCTGAATTTAATGATTTTTCGTTGTCAATGACAATCATTCTAGGAACGCCAAAACTATATAGAAATTCTCTGAGTGGTTCTTTAATATGTTCTATTGCGTTGGATTTGAGTATTCTGGCCTGTGCGTGTTTGGAGAATTAATCTATTGATGTTAGAACTAAATTTTTCTCTGTAGAGTAAATATATACGTGTATTAGTTTTCCGGTATATTTAGGGATTGGGGAAGCCTGTAATTCTGGTTTCGGTGGTTGTCTATCGTATTTGTGTTCTTTACAAATGATACGCTGTTTAACGATATTCTGTATTTTGGAATTCATTTTAGGGAAATATATTCTTTTAATAATTTGGAGTTTGTTTTCGCACGCTTTGCGATGTGCTCTTTGGTGTTCTTTAATAATTTCTTCTTCTTGCTCTGTTTGGTCTTTAATGTCCTGAACTTTAGTCTGTGTAAATCTAATTTTGAAATTTTTAAAATGATTGAGGTAAATTTCCTTTAGCCATTATATTCTGTGGTAAATAAACCATTTATAACACTGGGATTAAGGTGTTTCTTTAAAATTTTGATTATTTCATCTCCTTCATATGTTTGTCTAGTCAATGTATGTCTGTGAAATGTGGGAAAAGGGATTTCGAAACTGTAACTATTTTCATTTCCTGTTTGTTAAAAGATTTGATTTTTGAATGCATTCATGGGTGCTTCTGTTGTAGGGATGAGGTTGTGTGACGAACTTTCGTCGCTGTGTTGTGATATGGTCAATGAATTAATATTGGTTCTAGAAAGTGCATCTGCTACTACGTTAGATTTTCCTGGTTTATACCTAAGTTCGTAATTAAACTCTTCTAGGCGAGCCTTCCAACGTTTCATTTTCGCATTATTGTTTTTAGTACTTATTGCAAAGGTAAGTGGTTGATGATCGGTAAAAATTTTGACTTTTGCGTTTCAATAAAGATAGTTTCGTAATGTGTCTAAAGCCCAAAGAATCGCTAGTATTTCTTTCTCGTTTGCACGTAGTTCTCTTCGGTTTTGTGCAGTGTTCGGGAAATAAATGTAATCGGTCTTCCATCTTGTCCAAGTGTAAAATTTGAAGCGTCTGTAGTAAGGGTAAAGTCTTTATCGCACTTATCAATTTGTATTTTCATGTTAGCGTCTTGCAGAGTTTTGAAAATTGTTGCTAAATGTTTCCGATGGTCATCCTCGTTTTTGCTGAAAACTATTATATCGTCTATATAGACGTAGCAAATGTGACCGATGAAATCTCTTAAAATGTCATCTAATGCTCTTTGAAAAATAGATGGAGCATTTTTCAGACCAAATGGTAATCTTGGGAATTCATATTTTCCATTTTTATTCGAGAACGCTGTTTTCTCAATTTCTGATTTTCTAAGTGGGATTTGGTGGAATCCACTTTTCAAGTCTAGAATGGAAAATAATTTATTTGATCCTTATTGTGAAATTACTTCGTCAGCCTTTTTAGGAACAATCCACACAGGTGAATTGTAGGGAGACCTAGATGGTCTAATTATTCCATCATTAAGTAGCTGTTGTATTTGATCTTTGACTTCATTTTTAAGTTTTTTTTTTAATCCTTTTTTTTAAATTATTTTTAATAAGCATACAGTTATTCTTAATGTCGATAACTGCAAATAGTTCTTTAAACTATCATTTCTTAGTATTCCGTGAAAAGATGTCAGTGATGGTAGAAGGAAGAATTTTATAGGGAGGTCTCTTATACCGAATAAATTTATGAAAGTATGGTGACTAACTTTTACATTGCCACCTACTGAATTTGCGAAAAAGTTTTGATCATTTTGTATAGACTTTTTTATCAAATTAGCATTTTTAATTTAGTACCACTCTCCGTTATACATTCAAAATCTGGTAAGGAAGAGTTCGTTAGCCTAAATAATGAATATTATAGCAATCGATAGTTTCAGGTTGATTATTATCTGTACAATTTTGAGGGTCATCTTGTGGATTTAAATAATCTTGCAATTGTAAATCGTTATCGTCTTGTGAATTTAAATAATCTTGTAGTTGTATGTCATAGTTGTTTTGTGAATTTAAATAATCCTGTAATGGTATGTCATGATCGGTCTCTACAGTATCTATATGGAAGTTTACTTTGTTTGTTTATATGGAGGTACCAGTTGGTTAAAATGTGGTGGGGGTCGTTTGCCAGAAAAATCATTGTTTGCTGGTTTATTCAAGTAATTGATATTTCTTGTTCTAATGGATTGATCAACATCCATGGGCTCTGGTCTAGGTTGTGGTTTTGGTGCAAAAGTTCGAGGCGGATTATTGTTAAAAGCTGGATATGGGTGTCTATTAAGATTTCCGAATGGTCTTTGTGGTTGAGTATATCTGTTATTGTATTGATTTGGTGAAAAGTGTGCTAACTGTGGGTAGAACTGTTGTCTATTCAAGTTCATTGGAGGAATATTGTTGAATTTTCTCTGAGGAAGAACAGGTGGTTGATTATATACCTTCCTATCTATTCTATGGATGCTATTTGCATATTGTGTCCTATAATTTTGATTTTCTAATTTTAAGCAAAGATGCAACGCTTGAGGTAAATCGACTGGTTCCTTTATACTGTAGTGATCGCATTACATGTCGCCTTATCAAATCAACTCTCCTAAATATGATCTTCTTTCCCACGACGTCAAATGCGACACAATATCGGAAGTACGCTGCAGCGCTCACTTTTCATGTCGGACATAAATATTTCATGTTCATGAGCTCGTCACCCGATACCCGCTTCAGATTTTTTTTTAGATAAAGATATTTTATTAAACATTTAAGTAACATACAATTTTGACTTAAAACTAAACTTATAACTATTATTAATAAGTGTCGGGGCCCGACGTATTTACATTGTCTTTTTTTTTGTATTGGTTATTACTAAACAATAATTTTGACTACTTAATCTACTACATGTTTATATTTAGAGCAATTTAATTTTACACAATAAATTTTAAAATAAAATAAAAATGAAAAAAAATATAAGAGGATGTATATACAGGGCGATCTTCAGCCTCTGTAATGTTGATTACTGTCCTTCTCGTAGAAGGAGACGTCTTGATTATTAAATATGTCGTCGAATCTAGCATCTGTGAATCCTCTGATGTGTATGTACTGGTGACTTGGCTCGATTTCTTCGCTTCTCAGTCCTTGCATCTCTGGACTTGGATGAGTTTACAATCCGTCAACGAATTTCCTCGCCATTTGGAACAAGTGGTCGGTTATTGGCAGCAGACCTGCTGCTTCGTAGTCTTGCAGTCGACACAAACTTATAGCTGTTTGGCGATACCCGCTTCAGCTATAACATTCAATAGCATTCAATGATGTGTTTATACAACACTGCAGCTATAACATATAGCAATACACATAATTCATGCAATCGCTCTGCATTCAATGCTATGTATATACAACACTGCAGCTATAACGAATAGCAATACACATTCCCAATTGTTCCATACCGAATGTAATGCTATACGGCGGCGGATACACACAAAATCCAAAGTCAAGTACAATTATGAATTTTAGGTTTAGAGTATGAACTATATCCAGAGCCATTGACGAATTTTATGCTGATGCATTAATATTGGGCAATAATTTCCGGCCTTAATTGTTTATCCCGATATTACTAATATTGGGGATAAAGATTGATTGGATTTGAGGATATAAAAGGGGAGTAAAATCTAGTTGAAAAGTCAGAGTTAATCCAATACATTCTAGTAAGAGGTCGCAGCCAAGCTTAAGACAGCGGGCCTCCCTAGAATCCATAACAAATATAAAGTCAGAGTTAATCCGAAGTTTAGACGAGAAACATTCTAGTAGAGGTCGCAGCCAAGCCGAAGACAGAGGGCATCCGTAGAATTGTAAAATTACTAAATATAAAACTTACTAAATTATCTAGTAGAGGTCGCAGCCAAGCAAGCAAATCGCGCTTGTCTGCATAATGTAAAGTAAGACAACGTGAAATTGCTGTCCAATCTAGTGGGGTATTGTCAGATTTAAGTGCTGTATCCGCGTTTCCTATAAATTTATTTCGGACACTTATGATTCCATAGTATTTAGGAGTTCCTATTAGCGGTTCATAAATTGATAGTACTCTGTCAACACTTTTTTTCTATGAGCTGAATTCCGATGGAATTCCAGAAAATTCTCTCAGACATCTTACAACGTCTAGGACTTTATCGAAATCATTAAGTTGAGCTCTAAACTCAGGTCTAATTACTGGTCAGACACATTATTAAAATCTGAAATCGGATTTAACACACTTTTTATCAAATTTATACCTTCACTTCTAAATGTGTTGGAAACGATTGTCGAAATCATTTCCTCTAATTGTGGTACAGGTTGGGCCATTGGAGGTGGAGGAGGAATAAGGACTGGAGGTCTTATAATATTATTTGGTTTAGTTTTAGAATAAGGTTATGTATTAGCGTGTCAGTATTATATGTTATACAAATTTGTAAGTAATTTTTTCTTTGTGAGGAAAAGTTATAAAATTCTTAAATAATTTTATTTGGATATTTTGTAATAATATAGTTTTTTTTATTTTTATTAATTCTTTTTATTATTCTTTAGCTTTCTTTTTTATTTTACCTTTGTTTTCTTGTTTTAATTTTTTTAATATTTTTCACCTTTATTTTATTCTAGCTTTCGGGTATTATTTTCTGAATATATTCACTTGGTTAATAATTTCTTTGTTTTGAAACTTTTAATAATATATTTATTTCTTGTAATTCTTTTAAATAATTTATTCATTCTTGTTAAATATCTTAATTTTAGTGAATTCTTTCTTTTAAATATAATAATTTTAATAAATCTTTCATAAATAAAAAATGACTCCAACGACGACTGGGCAGAATTGTCCGGTTTCCAATTAAGGTACTTGGGGTCTGCTTGCAGCACGGATTTGTTTCGTTGTTGCCTACGAACGGATACTATAGGCAAGTCGATGTTATGGTTGTAGGACGCCGGTGAGAGTGGCTTAATTGTTAATTATGGCTTCAGCCGCTTATGGAGTTTTTGAGTTTCCAGCTACGCACTTTCAACGATGTGCAATTTTTTTTGCTGCCACTTGGGGAGCATTTAAGATTTCTTTTTAACACAACGAGTTAACATTTTTTTAAAACACTATCACTTAAGTTAGCTTTAAAATTTATGAAAGCACTCGCGTTTTTGTGAAACTATAACAATTCGAATTAATTAATTAATTTAATTTTTACACCGGGTCCCTGCTCGGGCGCCAGTTAATAAAAGAAATGTTCTTTTATATTTTTAAAAAATACAAAGCATCGAAGCGAACTTCGATGCGTCTTTATTGAAAGCCAAAATAGAAAATACAACTCATCTTAATTCTATAATCTTAATCTACAGTAGCATAATAATATGGGAGAAGAAACAAAGAGATTATTTGTCCTTGAATGTCGGCCAGCGCAACTGCGTCATGATGTTGTTTTCGTCTGTGCAGCTGCGTGATGATTTTACTTGTTTACGTCTGGACCTGTTGTTGTTTTGATGTGATGTGGTGTACGATGGTCGGTGATGTCGTATTGAATCTGATTTGAATATTTGTTGGCTTAACTTATATGTGCATATATATACATACCTAGTAGAATATTTCATATTTCTCCACAGAAAAAACGTTATAAACGAGAAAAACAACATATTTGACGGACTTGGAGCACCAAGTTGGCAGCTGTCACTTACCTTGCTGGCGTCTTGGGCTGTAATATTTTTGGTTATTATGGGAGGGGTTAAGAGCTCTGGTAAAGCAGCATATTTTTTGGCGCTATTTCCGTATGTCGTTTTGATTGCATTACTTATTCGAGCCGTCACGCTAGAAGGTGCAGTAGATGGTATTATATTCTTCCTGAAACCGGACTGGAGTGAATTACTAAACTTGAAGGTAAGAATGGAAGTAGCCGTACAAAAGTTTTTATTCTAGGCTCTTTTAAAAATATGTTTACATTATTAGGTATGGAAGGAAGCTGTCGTGCAATGTTTTTTTTCACTCGCAGTGGGCCTAGGTCCAATAATCATGTTTTCATCATATAACCAATTCGATCATGGAATATACAGGTTTTACCTTTTATTCTAATCGCACATAAGTAATAAAAGTATATGCTCGTCCTTTTCAGAGACGCTATGATTGTTACTTCGTTGGATACTCTAACAAGCCTCTTAGCAGGTGTCACTATTTTTGGTATTCTCGGAAACTTAGCACATAACTTGAAAATTACGAATATATCGGAAGTTGTTCGGAGCGGCACTGGTTTGGCATTTATATCATATCCGGATGCAATTGCAAAATTTCATGCTGTTCCACAGGTTTGTTTGGAAATTTTGTTACCTTATTAGTTTAATTATAACAAATTTTCGTTTTTAACTCTCTATATTAATTTCGCTTGCCCATGGCACGTCTGTTGGTGTGTCTGTCGCGGAATCTTGCCATCAATTTTTAACCTACCTACGTGGGGCCCCAACAAATTTTTTTAAAAAAATTAACCCGGTTTTCTTTAAATGTTTTGGAGTGAGCGGGCTCTGAGACCTGAGGGGTGCCCATGTAATTTTTTTAAAAATAAGCCCGATTTTATTCAAATTTTAAATACATGTATACCTCCAACTTTTTCAAAATTTTTAGAGTGAACGGGCACTGAGGCCCAAGGGGTGCCCTTATAAAATTTTTAAAAAATTAGCTCGATTTTCTTCAAATTTTAAACACATATGTATCACTGATGGAAAAAAAAATTATTGGTGTGATCGGGCCCGAGGGGTGCCTATGTAAATTTTAAAAATTAGATCGCTTTTCTTCAAATTTAAAACACACACTGATGGACAACATTTTTTGTAAATTTTTTGGAGTGATCGGACCCTGAGACCCGAGTGGTGCCCATGTAAATTTTTTAAAAATTAGCCCGACTTTCTTCAAAATTTAAACACATGTCTCTCCTATTAGAGAATTTAATTTTATGGGTTGTCTTTATCTCTATTATATTATATATATTTGTAGCTATTTGCAGTTCTATTTTTCTTTATGTTGTTCGTTTTGGGAGTTGGATCAATTGTAGCGCTTCAAAGTTCTATTGTAACAATCATTTGCGATCAATCTAAGTCCCTGAAATATTGGAAGGTTGCATTAGTAACATCGATTTGTGGATTTTTAAGCGGTCTTGTTTACGTGACCCCGGTATAAAAACTTTACCTAAACGAAAAAAAATTATTTAAAACAACAAAGTGCTATAATCATATATATAGGGAGGTCAATGGATACTAAACTTGGTGGACTACTATGGAGGGACATTTGTTGTATTCGTGTTAGCTATTTTTGAAATGATTGGTATTTTCTGGATATATGGTATAGTCATTTTCAGTTTGCCTAAATTAATACCTATGAATTTCGTAATTATTCCTCTTCTACCAATTTCAGGATTACAGAATTTTTGTGATGATGTTGAATTTATGACCAAAAAGCCCGTGTCTCTGTACTGGCGACTTTGTTGGGCGATATTTACTCCACTTCTGTTGATAGTAATTTTTTTATACTCATTGGCCGTAATAGTACCTCTTACATATAGCGGAATGGAATATCCTGATTCTGCGAACAGTTGAGTTATAATTAAGAAAACTGTTCTATGACTGGGCAATTCATTCAATTTTTGTTTCAGTTGCTGGTTGGATAATACTGGGTATTGGATTTTCCCAATTTCCTTTGTGGGCTTTGTGGTGCTTAACTACGAACTACGAAGGCAATTTAATTAATGTAACTATAAATTGAATTGAAAATTTTTATTAATTCCTAAAGGGGTACATTAATTCTTTTTATCCTATTTTAGTCCGTAAAAAAAGTTATAGCGGCAAGTTCTGAGTGGGGCCCAGAAGATCCGGAAATAAGGTCTCAGTGGATTGCCTATAAACAACATTTAATGGATCAAAGATTTAAAGAAAACTCAAGCAAAAAGCTTGGGTTTTTCTGGCAGAAAGTGTACAACTTATTTGGGTTTTCAAAATAGATATATTTAAGAAATTTTTTTTAATTCGGTATTCTTACCAATTATGTTATTTTAACTTTTACTGTAACATGATCTTGTGCAATTAAATTAAAAAAATCTAGTAAATTTTTTTGTCTTGTGTTTCTATACGTAGTTTTCCAAAATATTTATTATAACAGAATGGGGCCAATTAAAGGTCGGTATAAAAACTTTTTTGGTTATTTATAGTTTTTATTTTTAATGTAATTTTGTGTATTTTACACTTATTAAATTTTAGAAAAAGTTACACACCAACCCAAAACAACGCGCGAGCTATACGATATATATGTATCATTTCTTGAGAATCATTCAGAGTTCTGGATAATTAATTAATTCCCGTAGTCTGCAACACAAATTATATCATTTCATTTCATTTTTCTGAATTTGCTGACGACAGATCAACCTCATCCATGATATCTATTATATTATTTTCGAGGTTTAATTCGTCTTCGGGTACATCACTGTCCTTTGAGACTTCATCTGCACCCATTTCCTCGCCATGATCCAAACATAAACAGACCAAAACATTTCTCGACAATGTTGCTCACCCTTATAAGTTTCTCGTTGAATCGAAATTCCCTGCTTCCACTTACCGGAATATTGAAAGGAGCAAGCAACCAAGGTTCCAAATGAAATCCGATCATGACCATGTAGAGCACACAGTAATTTAATTCTGAAGGGGATTGTTGATTTCCATGACATTAGCTCCAACTTTAGTATTACACTGTTCTCTCATTAAGCCTAAACAATTTCTTGAATCGGAATAAGGGCAATCCATAAGGATCACTTGCATCTCGGAGCATCCGTAGATTGGCGCTGTGTTGAATTTTTATGATAAAAATTTTATCATCCTAAATAAATTAGGAATGCATTTTTGTACCTGGTACGTCTTTCGTTTTGTTCTCTTGTATATCGTAGAATGTATGTCATTTTCTAATTTTGGCGACTCATTTTAATTATTTGCCTATTTTGACAAAATGTTACAAAACAATTTGTCCCTATCACAGAATTTGACATATTCGATTCAGTTTTTGTGTATAACATTTCATAAAAGCACCTTATTTATGACTTTTATGTTATATCAAAATAACATAGAAAATAACAAAATAATAAAATTGAAATTGACCGGAATACCAAAATAGCATTTTTCATTTTATATAACATAATAACATGATAACATGATAAAATGTTGTCGCCGGAATAGGGGTCATTGTCTGTTATTATACGAACTACTGGCTTAAAGTCTACATGTGGAGCCAGAAATGGTCCCACAGCAAATATGAATATAATATTTGAACGGAAAATCGTTCCAAAAATGTTCATAAAGTTACGGGAGAGTAAGATAAGACGACCAAGGGCTGAACGAACTGAAAAAATATTGTTTACACAGCCATTAACACGAGACAACTTTGTAAGGAACAAACTTTTTGTGGTCGAATTTGGTTTACACAAAACACGTAGTATACTTGCTTTCATAACCCGGGTGCATTATGCACCAATGCAGTGCAGCCAACAGAGGAAAACAACATCTTAAAAGCGCACCATCCGATTTACGAATCGCTCAAGTAACACTCGTTCGACTTTCGCATCGTCCAGATCACCGCATTACCGATCTACGCATTGCTTAAGTAACGCACGGTTCGACTTGCACGTCCAGATCGCACAGAGCGCATACCGCTCAGTAAGCATATCTCCCACGTATCGCTCAAACAGTCTGCCCCTCAGGCAGCGCATCTTCCAGAGTTCACATCTGTCATACAGCACACCGCTCAGTCAGGGCGCTGTCTAATAGACGCATCGCCGACTTACACATCGTCCAGATCCCCATATTTTCGATCTATATGTCGCACATCGTCCAAGCTCGAGTGGTTACACTGAGACTGCGAAAACTCCGATACAATGTAGACAAAGAACTTAATGGATTGACAATATCTACTACGACAAATTCTCTCAGAATTCATCATCATATTTGGCTCTGCACCGGAACCGTCCTAGCCCCCAGCAAAAAATCTCTACACCAGTCTCGTTTTCGTTTTCGATGACATCCAATTTTACTCGGAATTAGGAACTCAAGTCTGTGTTGTTGCACAGCGAATAATGGAATCAACCAAAGCTAACACACAGCTGTGAAGCTAAAATATCTAGTTTAAGATTTTTAGCGGTGTCACTGCTGTACGACATTTTATTTTGAAATCGCTATGATACGTTTTTCCGTTCAAAGTTAGGACACCGTTTTCGATACTTTCTGATCCGAGATAAAAATTAAAAATGTTCTTTTCAATTAAATATGGGTACCCTGGGGCCGATCACGTCCAAATTTTTACAAATAGTTTTGTCCATTTGTATATCCATGGGTATAAAATTTCAATAAAATCGGTTAAATTTTGTAAAACATTTGTATGGGAGTTCCCCGACCCCGAGGGCCCAAATTTTAATAGAAATTGTTGTCAACGGAGATATATACGTGTGCAGTTTGTATAAAGTCGGGCTTTAAAAAGTGGGTTAAAAATTGATCACAAGATTTTACCAGCCAGCCAGCCACGGGCACGCGAAGTTTATAGATAATTGTCTATACAGCAATTTGCAAATTACAATATTTTAAGATATTTATTTTTATTGATGTTGGTAAAATAATTAATTACATAAACATATACCTACGAGTATCAAAAGTTGTATTGTATGGCAAATTAATGGAATTTACAAATAAGGATCCCACCCAGGATACAAACGACAGAGATTACGCACATTAATCGCATCGTTTATTAATCTCTGAACTTGCACATCTACTCCAGATGCTCCGAGTTTACCGATTACCTTTCCTTCAAGCTTCTCTTTAACTCTTAATAAGGCTCGCTCTGCAGTAAGGTTCTTTTCGTCGCCTATAAAGTAGACAAAAAGCAAAAATGTAATAAAATAAAAACAACCCATAAAAATTAAATTTTTTCATATGAATTCTATAATAGGGGATACATATGTGAAAAAAGCGTTGGAACTGGCAAGCATGACACATTGTTACGATGGGCATGCTAGTCGGTTGTATTCGCGATATTTCCGTAGCCAATATGTTTAATCGCCCGGTTCTGTGTTCTGTCTGGTAGGTGGAATGTGGACCCAATACCACAAATACAATTGTATTCAAGTTTTTGGCGTATATAATGGGTACCTGAAAACCTCTTCACTCTCTTATTGACCATAAGAAATTCATGGTCAGATAGAGTGAATACATTTTTCGGGTACGCAGTAGAACTCACATTTGCGGAATCCGGTTCTAGAAAAAAAACCTAAACATTTCGCAACATTTTAGCGATATCGAATTTGTAGTCGTCACTCATATCGTGGATTTCGAGTTATTCTGTTTCTTCATTTAAATTTCATTCGACGACAAAATATAGTACTGGGTTTTAGAAGCGGAAAATTTTACTCTATTGTATAATGCCCACCTTGTTATGCTGTCAATGTCAGGTCAGGTCACATGTGTGTTTTTGTTTAAATTCAAAGAGAAGAGTGCAGATAAGCGTATATTTTGAAAGAAAGTTTGAAAGTATCGCAGACAAAATACAGTCTCGGGGAAAACCAGCGTTATTGTGGAACATTAGATTTGAATGGTCCAATACGATCTGGAATAAATGGTCAGAATGGTAGTTGCTAGTCCAATCAAGCAGGGTTTTATCGTTTCCATACCACCCATTTTCGATAGGGCAAGGACAGGATGACAGACCCGGCTTGCAACGAATTTGCATTCACAAAATTTGTGAATAGACTGGTTCCACTTTTCGGTGAGGTATGCCATCAGATAACCAGTAGAAGGTTCGAAACCTGCTGGTCGCTAAGAATTTTCAGTGATTCAAGTTAAGCCAAGTAAGGAAAAAAATTAACGTACAAGTATTTTCAACCATATTTTGAGATGCTATCTTCCAAATGTACAAGGGATCGTACAGTAACACTTCCAGAATAGTTGTAATGACAACTTGATTTTTGCTTAAAATACTCATCGTTGTTTCACATGATTTTTTAAAGATTCCGTCTACTTCACAAACTCCCATAGGTCCTACAATGTCGCGCGTCAGACGGAATGGTACGGTTTCTGGAGTTGGCATTATCCTTCCCTGTTCGAACGCAATTCCTGCATAAATTACGAAAATATTGAAACAAATATTGTTATGGATGGATGACTGTTTGAAATACAAACCAAAATCAATATGAATAACTTCGCCGGTGATCTCATCGATAAGAATATTTTGTAAATGGCGATCGCCAAGCCCTAGTATGAATCCAACAATGGAAGTGGTGGCAACGCTGTTAAATATGTTTTTATACTATAAGTCACAGTTATTAAGAAACAAACCACTAAATATATACATACCTTTTTGTGTAAGCTAAGCGACTTTCAAACCAAATTCCAGGCACAAGGAATTTTTCAAAAAAGAAATAATGAAACACAGGTTTCACTTTGCCACAAATGTGCAGATAAATTTCAAGGCGCTTATCAAAGTCATGTTTAAGAAACTCCTAAGTCAAAGATATGTGTAATATAAAAATTTAAAATTTAAATTACAAGTAAAGTTTATTTGAACCATTGACAATGCGCGGCATTTTCCAACACTGTAGTCGTCTGGACGATATTTTTTATGAGCTCCTTCCATTGTTTTATTTCCACATAAGTACAATCCAATTGGAACAGTATTTTGACACCATTCCAGTATACCACTACGCTGTAATACAGGAAGAGATAACTTAATTTTTTTAATAACAATGTTTTCCGGAACATCTACCATTGAAAGCGGAACTACTCTGTAAGTTCGTAGTGATAGCTTTTTCTCGTTTGTTTCTGGGTTTCGTTTTAACAAATCGTTCACCATTGACAAAACCTGCTGCATTACGGCATCTTGACGCAGGTCATCTTTTCCTTTAAGTAATTGTGGTCTTAAATATCCATCGGAGCAAAGACACATTAACTTTTTTGGAGCGTTTATTCCACCAACTAAGGACACCTTCTCTTCCCATTTTATAATAGCTTAAGGAGTATATGAAAACAAAAATAAAATGTTTTCTTTTTTTTGGGAGTTTCTGTAAATTTTACTTGCTAGTGTGTATTCCTTATTAACCGATACTGGCAAATCAATAGTTAGACACTGCACACTGTCTTGATTCTTAAGTCGCTTAAGCTTGTCACTCAAATTTAATAAAGTCGATTTACCAGCATCCTTATTTGCAAAGTCAATGAGAGCTACGGAAGAAATTTGTTTTCCATAATATACAATACATAAAATTTATGTAAAACCTGAAAACATGTTTTCCATTTGGTTGATAGAGTTGATATTCGATTTTTTCTTTGCCGCATTTATAATGTCTTTAGATATGGTCACACGATCATTTGAATTATTGCCCCTTGAAAATAAAGGTTTTAATTACAGGTATACTTATTTTATACATACCAACTTGACTTACTTATTACTATCGGAAAAGCCAAATACTAACGCAAATAATTGCGGAAGGGTTTGCTGAGGATGATCTTCGACGCATCTTACTGAAAGAGGGGAGAGAATATAACAATAATTTTTTATCTATAAAAGCTTATCAAATTATTACCTAAAATTTTCTTTATGATTTCTAAGAATGCATTATTTTTAAAATTTAGCCGAGCAGTCATTTGATTTAAAGCACATACAAATTTGTAGGAAGGAACTTCATCAATATGGTCTTCAATTTTTGTATTTAAAGCATCGTTATACTTGTTTGCAAACCATAAAGAAATTATCCGGTATATTACTGGACTGGTTATAGCATCGTCAAGTTTACAAAATTTCATATAGTTTCTAAAAGTTGAATTTATTTAGCGCTAGTTGTTCAATAGATATTTGTTGTGCAATAAAGAGTTATTGTTCTCTACACGTACTCAACAGCAATGCATAAATTTTCTGAACGTTTAAGTTCCACAGCTTTGATTTCCTTATCATCAATGCCACAGTTTTTTATTAAAACATTAATGCTAATGGCTTTGTCACGATCTTTCCCATGTTCCTTCGACAATGAATGTGCTTCTTCTTTATTTTTCTTCATAATTTCGCACTTTTTTTGAAAGGCTTCCGATTTTGAATACGAGTTAAGCTATTGCCAAAATGAAATTGAAAACATTTTTTTAGTGTGTGATTCTAATGGGTAAACTATAACGTACTTGTGTGTACTCCCTGTCTGCGTATTTAGCAATCGTTTTAAAAGCCTGTTTTCGGTGCTTCTTTTCGAACTCCTCAAATGAATTTGCGTCGAAAGCATTTGGATTAGCCTTCAAAATCTGTTCCTTATGCATTCCGTAGTTGTTCAATAAATTAATAGAGCCTTCAAAATATTTTTTTAGAACAACTTCAAAAGTTTCTGAGTTTGATTCCAATAAGTGCTCGCCATACATTCTAAATGTACCGAAAACAAAATGTACGAAAGACAAAAAATATGAATCTATGCTAATTGTTCTCGCACAATTCTTTTAAGGCAATTATTCTCAAACATTTTTGCTAAAGATTATGGCATTTATTCACGAAATAACGGCGTCCGATGTTTGCTTGAGAATAATAAGACTAATTCTTTTCGATACAATATCATATTGTAATTGTATTACTTTTTTAATAAAAATAATGATAATAATAATTTAATAACCAGTTAAGTTATTTCTTGCTTCAGTTTTATGTAATTTTATATTTAAACAAAAAAAAAACTTTTGAGAAGAATTTCCTAAGCAGAACGGGAAGAATTGTTCGAGCATAATTGTGCGATAATAATTGCCTAAAAATAATGGTGCGAGAACAATGACCCGGACGTCAAAAAATATTATGTTCTTTTAGAAGCATACCTATGAGCTTTTATTCTTTGAAGGCAATATACAAATTCTTTGTTTGATATAACGTGTTGAAGTATTGCTTTTGCTATCGAAAATTTTCCAGTTTTTTGGCAAATCTGTGCATCTTCAAGCAAAGCACTAACCTTAATAACAACAATTTTCAAATGGTATTTACATATTTTAAATAAATTTTTCGTTTTAGCCAAAATATATTTTACCTTTATCTGCCCGGACACCTCTAAGTTCTTAAGAAGGGCAATATTCCGAATAGCAAGATTGACTGCGCCATTGTGTTTGCACTCTTTTATACATTTTAATAGACAATTTCCAATCACGTTTTGTTTCTTAGAAAGAAAACTTAAATTTTTTACCATAGGCTTAATTAATTTATGTTTAGTTACTTTGTAGAATTCCTCTATCTTTCGGTTTGCACGAATTCCGGCAGTTTTAAAAAGTGCCATCTGGTGCGATAATATTTGTTCTTTACAAGCAAAGTTTCCATATGACAAATCACTTTCTAGTTCCCATTTTCGAAAAATTTCTTCGACACTAGACGCTAAAGCAAATTGCACCTGAAAAAGTGATGCTAAAATAAAAAAAATCACAAAGGAAAATGATATCTGATTCATTACAACGCAAAAATCTTCGGCTTGCTGCAAAAGATGCATCCATGTTAGGTACTTATAAATACTTTGAAGGCATTCAATACTGATCTCTTTAAGAATCGATATTATACATTGCCTGGCACTAGCAATTGCGGCAAGACTGTTATTTTCTTCGCGGTTATATATAAATTTAAGAGCGTTGAAGTGATGTTTTGAAAACTCATATTCCATGTCGTTTAAAGAGTTTAATTTTGAGTGTCCATCAACTATGGTTTCCCATTGACAAAGGCGCCAACAGGATTCGTAGTCAACTTGTTTGTTACGCATATTTGATGCAGAAATTAAAAAAAGTCCATTTCTTGGCGGAATAAAACATTATTATTATGTAAAAAAAATGAAAATGTATTAAACACGAAAATGTACACCTTTTTAAACTGCTCGTGTAGAGTGAATGCTCAGTTAAATTAGTTGCGTCAGCGTCTAAAATAACATCAGTCCAGTTGCCTTCCAAATTTAAAAATTCCAAACGCGAACTCAGGGGGTTTAAGAAGCCAGCAGTCGCTTCTGAACATCCAATCGACTGATATGCCTAAGTATAATGTTTCATAGACTTAAACTCAAAACACAAAGACTTCATATAGAAATACATACCTTTGTTGCAACATCTTGGAAAATTACATTCTCAATAATATCGCTCTTTAATTTCTCCGAATCAAATTTTTCATTCAAAGCCCACATTTCTAAGTACAATATAGCCATGAAGTATGCTTGGCAAAAATTAGAAGCCTTTGCCACGTAAAGTAAATTAATTGGTATTTTCCTGAAGTATGTTTTATAATTTATACAGAAATATCAATTTATTTGCTTTTTTGAACTTATCATACCAGTTACTGTGAATTCTAATGCATTCGCATATATTAAGAAAATGTAGAATTGCTTTTTTCTCTTTGTATAAAGTCTTACAAGCAGACGTTTCACTCTATAAAGAATCACCTCTTTAGTAGGTAAAAATATCTTTTCTCTTTGTACTCACCCCCGTTAATACTAAGAAACATTCTGTAAAAAAGTAATCTAGCTAAAAAAAATATAGAAGGAAATGAATATGGGAATATATAAAAAAAAGAGGTTCTTACCAACAAAATAATGTTTTGCACATGTTGTTGCTCGTTCGCAAGAAGAATTTTGAAAATAGGAACTATCGAGGATTCAGCAAAATAATTCTAGAAAAATGAAAAAATGTATAAAATATCACGTACTTTGCTGCTTTCAATTAATAAACACAAACATCTAACATAGAAAGAGTTTCGAAAATTTTCCAATTGCAGCACTCAAAAATCTTTGACGAAAATGTTTTGATCCATTGTTGATAGGGTAGATTCTCAGTGCTCCTTAATATCGATACAAAATCGGTCGGCTTAATGGACTTGTATCCGTTAAGGACATTACTTCTTCCTTCCACAAGAAAAACTTTAAAATAAGGAAAGGATTCTAACAAAAAAAAACGGTAAATTAAAAATTTCAAGTTTTTTTCACAATATTTAAATACATGTATAATTCAGTATACCCTACCAATAATCGTTTGGCCAAACTTTGAGTTAACCAATTGCTCGCAAACCTCGCAGATGATTGTGTGCGTGGAAGAATTGTATTGAAGAAGCAATTTTCCTAAAACTATGTACAAAGATTCCGCTACAAATTTCATTTCGTCTTTGCATTTAGTTTCCTATCCAGAAAATTAAAAATACAGTCTTCCGCTGGCAATTTAATTGTTACAATATACCATATCATAAAAGGTTTCGTCTGTCTGAAAGTAATAGGCAAACCCTTCGATTTTTACAGCTCCAATTTCTCCCAAACATTTGGCAGCTTTATCAGCGTACTGTCGATTACCGTTCCTGACGATTTCTATAAGTCTCTTAAGTAAATCGTATAACGAATTCTTTATATTCCGTTGCTGGCAAAGTTCTTGCATACTAATTTTTTGTTTCGATACCTAAGAAAACACGTATTAAATTTTATTTTAAAGACATTTTCTTCCTCTATCATACACTTAATTTAATTGCGTTAAGAGCTTCAGTTCCTCTGTTATTTGCCAGAAGAAATATTTTTATATCCGCCTCTAAATCTTTTTTCACTGTAGTTGAAGCTGTTTTCTGAATTATTCGAAGTTCTTCAAATTGTTTACTTTGAGGAAACTCATCCAAAAGCTGAATTGCGTCACTCAATTTGTTGCTCATATTAGACATAAAATAGTATAGTAAATCTTTGGATAAATTACGAATTTCCTCATACACCGTATTTTCAATCATAACCACCAAAGATCTAATTATATCGTTCATAAAAGTTTTAAGCACGTCTTCACAATAGTCCACTGCAAAAGCCTGTTTTTCTATAATGTATCGTAAGAAATTGAGCGAGCTGTACAACATTTCATATTTGCCTGCAAAAATACGAAAAGAATAAAATGAATTGATTAAGTTAGCATTAAAATAAATCTAATAAAAAAGTCAATACTTTTCTGGTCCGTTATTATATTTAAGTTGAAAAAAATTATATCTCTCACAAAAAACTTCTGAGTATATTTTGAACTTTCTGATGACTCGTCTTCCATAGAATCGATAACTATCTCAGCTAAAACGCAATATGCATGAAAATACCTTAACTGATCAATTATAAATGTGGATTTAACGCTTCTAAGTTTGAATTCTGCAAATGTTTTAATTAAAACAATTGGATCTTTTTTTATAATTAACCAAAAGCAATTATCCCCAATGCGTTTCCTGTTGTAATTGTAACATTTTTCCTACAAAAACAAAGATTTTTTGAAAAAATACCTAAACATACGTTTAGAATTTGTATACTTTTACTTACAATATAAAATTCAAGGCATTTTCTAAACGCTTCGATATTAATGGCAGGCCATTTTGATTCAATAACACACATTTGAAATCCAAACACTTTTTCAAAATGCCGCATATCTGTGAGCATCTCAATAAGAAATATAATTGTTTTATAATTAATTTTACTTTCTTTTGGCCATAATTCTATTCCTAATCGTTCCAAATTAATAAACAAGAGTTTAACGTTGTTCTGGTAGTTAAGAAGATCCGATACTGTGCCATCAGACAATGAGGGAAGTGTGAACGCACAACAATTCGGCATAGCAATCTAGTCGTATATAAGTGGTTATTACTATTTGTAATGTTTAACGCGCTACAATCTTACTTGAATCAATTCCTGTGTGCTTCCAAAGTTCTTGCGCTCCAAGTCCTCTATCTCAGCAGGACTCGCATTAATCAGAAGGCAACATGAAATTTGTCCTATATAGCTGCTGATAAATCCTTTCTTATTTTCAGAACATAAAAAATATGGAAATCTGTTGAAAATGTGACAGTACTTAAATTTAAACTATTATTATTAAGTATTAAGAATGTGGCATAAGCATTAAAATTTCATTAAAAACTAGCTGATCCCGGAAGATTCGCTACCCGCACTCATGAGCCTTCTTGTTACCACCAACAGGTGGTTGTGATGTGGTGTTAAATGTGAGTTTCCATAAATAACAAGCAAACTTTTATGTTTATTTATATAGAAATGTATACAGAGAAAACAGAAAAAACTGGATGACATCGACTCAAAATCGGGACCGGTGGAAAGACTTTTTGCGGGGGCCAGGACCGGACTCCGGTTGTAGAGCCAAATATGATGATGATGATACAGAGCAAAACAAACATTTTTTTTTCTGTATAATCTGCTTTGACTTTTCTGCAGAATTTGGTACACTACAAAATTATAAGAAATATGTCTGGAGAAAACAAACAGGAAGCTCAAGCAAACTATAGTAGCAGAACACCAGTGAGTTGTAAGCCGTGTCATATCTCAAGAAGAAAAAAATTATTTTCTCAAAAAAACAGCCCATAAAAATTAAAATTTTTCATGTAAATTATCTAATAGGAGATAGGTATGTGTTCAAAATTTGAAGAAAATAGGGCTAATTTTTAAAAAGATTACATGGACACCACACGGATCTCAAGGCCCGATCACTCCAACAAATTTACAAAAAGTTTTGTCGATCAGTAATACACTTTGATTAAAATTAGAAGAAAATCGAGCTAATTTTAAAAAAAAACAACCCATAAAAATTAAAATTTTTCATCTAAATTCTCTAATCGCAGAAATTGATATGGAAGCCCCTCGATCCTGGGCCATTTTATTTTTATTGTAGGAGAAAATCATCGAAACAGACATTTGACATCAGATGTTAAAATTGAAAATGCTCAGATCATTTTATTCTGAGCACGTAGAGCACGCTCATACTCTGAGCAAATAAGAAACACGAGCAGTTATCTTGAGAACTCTTTGACTGCTCTGAACTAATTTATGAAAACGCGAAATGACAGAATATTGTGAAAACTTGTTGTTCTATCTGTAAGTTGATATCGACAACAAAAAAAACGACATCAATAAAAATACAATTCAGTAAATAAAAAATGTAAGTTGAATTAAGCATAAAACATTTATGTCTCGTTTCATTTGCATGGTTCAGCTAAGATTTCTCTCTCTCTCTCCACCACCAAAACCATGCAGCGCAGCCGACTGCGCAGCACACACCGCACACAGTCCATAAAGGGCGACGAATATCTGATGCCAGTATAAATATTTAAAAAATGTATAAGGGCCTTGCGGCCGAACCCGGGACCCGATCACTACCAAATTTTCGAAAAAGTATTGTTTATTGGGTATACACATGTGTGTAAAATTTGAAGAAAATCGGGTAAATTTTTTAAAATTTTTGTTTGGGAGCCCCCCGAGGGGCCTCAAAATTTAATAGAAAGTGTTGTCTCCGGAAATACACATGTGTGCAAAATTTCAATAAAATCGGGCCATGGGAAGTGGGTTAAAAATTGATCGCAAGAATCCACGACAGACGACCGACGACCGACCGACGACCCACGGGCAAGTGAAGTTAATATAGAGAATTTAAAAAATTACATTGGCACCCCTCGGGCCTGGGCCCGATCACTCAAAAAAAAAAAAGTACAAAAAATGTTGTCCATCACTGATACACATGAGTTTAAAATTTGAAGAAAATTGTCCATTTTCCAAATACCATGGAGATACACATGTGTATAAAATTTGAAGAAAATCGGGTTAATTTTTTTGAAATTTTTTTTTTTTTTTGCAAAGATCCATCGGAGATACATACGTATATAAAATTTTTGCACGGAATGGTGCGGACCTACAATTTAATGCTGTATCCGAAAGTTGAGAAGCTTTCCGGTACAAGTTATTACTCTCGGACGTTTGTTATACATTGGCGAGAGGTGTAACCGTGAAAAATACTTTTGGTGTTTCAGGGATTCGAATCACAAAACTCCTGCACAGAAGTCCAACGCTCTAACCACCTAAGTCAGTGTTCACCAAACGGTTTTTTATAGCAATGCAACAAAAATGTTTTATTCAGTTTAAAACTTACTTTGTAATTGGATACTTTTTTTCGGTCCAATTATTTATTAATTGGGTCACGTAAGGTTTGGTTAGGTTGCATAGGTCACAATTGAAAAATGCTGCAATTTGCGAAAACTGAAGAAAATCACCTAAAAAATACATATAAAGAACGTTAAAAAGTTTACTTGTTGGCTAGTTACTTTCTGTAAGTCTTCTGACGGCACAAAAATACACTAACTCTTGAAAAGCGCTTCCTTGGTGAAATGCACTAAATGCGAAAATCGAAGTAAGCAGTTGAATAGTTATTGCGTTGCTATTCGTTTTCAAGTCATCTGAAGATGTCTGTGGAAACAACCAAAGCGTTATTGGCGTAACTTGAACCTTACACTATGTTTTCTTACCGAAAGAGACTTCCAATCAAGCTGTGAATAAAGCTTTTTACAAAACTCAAAATGCACAGATATGCACTTGGAATTTTTGTCTCCAGCAAACCATTTCGAGTCCAAAAGAGCACACACTGTTTTGACTGTGGCAAATTGAACTTCAATTGAGGTAGATGATAAAAATTTTGCAGTTGAAAGGTAAATGTTTGTAAAGTCTTCTAGTTCACAATAATTTACATCGCTTTTAGCAATAAACTGAACTGATCCTATTAATTTTGCTGTTAATTTTATGGAATATGATTTCTTGTATGCTTTCTTAAGGAATGATGATAGAATAACCAACATGTTTTGGAGTGGCTCCACAAAAGTTTTAACGTATCGGAAAATGCCTATTTAAGTATTTATATTACCGGTTAACAGGTTAAAGATTTTTGTAGCCACATAAGAAAGATACCTGGAAGAACGTCCACAATCTGTTGACTAATTTCAATATTGGTGTGATAAAGTTTGCAAATAATTTTCAGTTTATCAATAAACCAATCGGCCACTTCTCGATAAGCTACTTTTTGCGAGCAAAATATCTAGCATAAAACAATTTTTAGGAAAACCAAATTAGAATATAATTTAACTTATTTTTACCATTATTAATGAAATAATGTTTGTTACATCATTTTGAATGCTGAATTTATATCTTATTAAATGAGCAAAATTTTCCTTATAATGAGATGCGCACGAGCACAATGAAGCGAGAATTCGTTGGCAGGTTTTTATGAGTTGGGATAAATCTTTTTCAAAGTCATTACATACTGTTTGTGATGCTAAATCAAAAACAAAATTGTAAAAAAACTGATTCTATTAAAACCATATTTCTTACCACAAAACTCTAAGGTTTTTCCAATGAATTCTATTAATTCACTTAAATTTTGTTTTTCCAGGTAACCAAGTAATATGTTATTACTCACGAATGTTGTAAAAGTACTTTCGATTCGTTGTAAAATATCCAACAAATCTGATTTGTCACAATGTCTTGGATTGGTACTCTTCAGTTGGAACTAGTACAAATAAAACACATTTAGTTATCAACAGCATTTTGAAATGTTTTTTAGGTAAATCTACATACTTCCAAATGACTGAGAAAAAACGAGATACGTTTAACCAGAGGACACTGCACATAATTGGCTTCACTTAAAATTGCATATTCAAAAAATTTCCTCATGAGTAACGCCATTGCATTTAGTCGCGAGAGATCTAAACTGATGTCAGCCGGACTGGATTCTTTTGATGTTTCGAAGTTAAGTAGCCTCATAAGAAGTTCGTAGTTACTTTGAAATAGGCAACTTTTAGATTCCACTAGTTCGTCTGTCGGCGATTTGTTTGTTGTCAGCCGTTTTATTTCCTTTCCGTATTCCTCAATGCAAATATATTTCAAGCAGTACTTGTACCAAATTAAGCGCATTTCATGGTTATCAGGTGGTACATCATCTGGTAATATTTCTTCCCCAATTAGCTTGGATTCATCTAAAAAATTAATAACTGCTATCGCACTTGTGTTAATGATTAAATTAATATCAATTGGTTCTATGTTTAATAGCATAGACTTGGCATCGATTTTACTATTTGTCTCATGAAGCCAATTGATAATTCGAGAAATTAAATGAGATGATTTGTCTATGCAGCAAGATTCAGCATGTAGTAATATTTGATAAATTGTTGCAATGCATTCAGTTCTTCGCATTGTTTTGTTAGATAACAGTGAATTGATAAGTGTCATGCAGTCATTAGACGTAAGTTTGCCATTAGCTACAAGAGTCTGTAAAAGTAATTGTTTTTCAATTATAATTGCACTCGTTGCTGAACAATCTCCGATAACAAATTCAGTCACTTTGGCCCATTTATTTGAAAAATAATTGGCTTGTATCATTTTACTCTCGATAAGTTTTCTTTCATGCTTGAGTAATGAATGGACACACATTTTTATATATTTTAGGCTTTTGCTTGTATTAAAAATGCATAATACTCGATGTACAGTCATTAGCATAGGCTCAAAGTTTGTTACATTAACAACATATTCCTGAGTAGTTATTAACTCTGCAAACACACCCAACCTAGGAAGATAGAACGTTTTAAGTTTTATATAAATGAATGTGTTGGTAAAAGTAATCTACCAGATTTCATTGAAAAGCGTTTCCTCGGGTTGAACTAAACGCAAAATTATTTCCATTTTATCAGCAGATTTCGGGACTTTTCTACGGCATTCATTAACCTCTTCATCAACTTTTAAGTCAAGATTCCAATAAATCTACCAAAAAACAACAATATTAAATTAAAGAAAATTAGGTTAACCAAAACCAACCAGATATACAATAGGTGCTGCCATTTTAAGGAAAACATTCAAACACCTTTCATCTTGCATTGTCCCTGACCTACACAGTTGCACTTTTCTTTCTTTTATTTCCGTCTCTATAATACACATTATTTTTCGCAGTGTTTTATTCCAGTTGTCATGTAACACAACATTTATTGTTTTAAATTCTCCTTTTGTAATTTTTGGATAAATTGTAGTTAACGAAATATAAATCGACCTGAAAAATACTTCCTACAAAATTATAGTAAAAATATTTGTTATTTTTATTATTCTTTTTACTTTACCTTAACTTCGGATTTCATTCGAAAGTTGTAATATCCGCAGACAGCAGAAAGCAGTTTTTGAATGTAATGGCATACAGAAATGTGGTAATCAATTGCCAACTATAGTATAAAATTAAGTATTATGTGATAAAATACTTCTATAAAACTAGCATACTTGTGAAATAAACAAATAGTACAGTTTAATCACTTCGGCTTTTCTACGTTCATCGAAAGCGATTGCGACGAAGGATTCTATCTCAGGAAAGTAGTCTATAAGATCAGCATTAACTTGGACATATTTTTCAGCCAACTCAATCGTTTTTGTAATTCCTCGCATTATTCCAACTTTTAGATTTTCATCATTTGAAATATTCACTTCAAAAAGAAATGAAAGAATACCTACAATGAAATACATATACAAATAATTATTGAACAAACAAAAATGTAAAAATATAAAATATAGCACTTAAACATGAAAATAATTTCTGAATGAACCTATTGAGAGGATTTTGATTCTAATCTATTTTAAACCAAATGTCATCCATTCTTTCATTCATTCATTTATTATTATGGTTTATATTCTTTCAATACTTCGCCAAAACTAAATTTATTTAAATTTCAATTCTCATTTTAAATTTTCAGATTGGAAACATTTTTGGAATATGTATGTTCGCAAAAATATGTAATTTATTTTAAAAAGTACTTAACTAGATGTGCAAGTCCTGCTTATTAAAACATTTTTAAATAGACAAATACTTACGACTGAATTCGTTTACTTTAAGTTCGCTTGTGTTAACAGGTGACTTGTATATTCCATTTTCGAGAAGCAGAAGAAACAAAGCACCAAAATGCTTTACGGCACTAAGTGTACTAAAGCCATTAAAGAAAGCAGATAGTATAGTCGTCTTTGAGAGGAAGTTATTATTATCTAGAAAAGTAAACAAAGAAAACTGCAATTTAAATATGAAGAAAATTAGTACTTGAACCTGTTATATACCTTCCAAACTGTAGTCGACAAGTTTGTTAATAATGGCAATATATACATAATTTTTATTGCGCAATGTCTGTAAGCTTTTTGAATCCAGAGATTCTTCGACTTTAGCTGCGTGCTGTCAAACACAATAAATGAATAATTGGTCTCACCAGGTTATTTAATCTTGAACTTACTCTAAGTGTTCCATCAACTGCACTGTTGAACAATTCCGACCAGGAAACATTCATGTTATTAATCTGCCGTTGGTAATAAGTTAAAAGTTCCACCTTCGAGGTAGTCAAAATATTGTCCAAACGATCCGCAGCTTTATTTCGACTGGCTATTTTTTCGGAACGTATTTCAGCACAGAGGTGACTCAATTCGTTAACCAATCCTGATGATGCCATTTCTATATTCTATAACTAAAGAAATCTTTTCAACTACATAAACGCAAACATAAGGGTTTAATAAGACGATGAACTTGTGTGCCGTAACATGTTGTAGTGTTGGGCATATTCGAATGATATAATCGATTATTGAAATGTCTCGAGATATCTCGAGATATTGTCCAAAATCATTCGAATGATTTCTTACTTCTGTTCTACCGAACTAGCGCGATCGAGATATTTGGTATGGATATGCGATGCGCAGCGACGAGCGACATATCCCGTCTGAGAGCGAAAAGATAAAAGAATAACAAGTCAAGAACAACAATAAGCAAAAGCAACAAGGAAAAACACAAGCAAATGCTTTCTGATTTCTGTATTAATACACATCATACATCATAGATTCATAGCCAAAACCTTCTCTATAGAAAGCCTAACTGTTCCGATCGTACACAGATATATGGTTAGATTCATCCAAAACTTATTTTTATTAGTAATCAACTAAAGAGCAAAATCCATATAAAATTTTTCTGCTTCCCACTACCACATCTTAAGTTTCTCACTCTTTGCGACTACTTATTTTTTGTACACAGTATTCACATCCCACAAACACAGATGCGTTTTGGATGGGTTTCTTTATAGAGTTGGGCTTTCTATAGAGAAGGTTTTGATCATAGCATGGTTCATGGCCCATGGCGAAGCAATACACATAACACATCACCCATGTGCGATACTGCGATCTGCTTCTGCGATGTGCTTGCGCTTACGACTGCGTAGTGCGACCAACAAGCTACAACGAGAGAAAAGAAAACAGAAATAATAATACCGAGACCGAGAACTCGAGTGATCATTCGAATGTTTTTGTAACGGAGTAATCGATGCTCATAATCGATTATCATTCGAATGATTTTGCAACCTAGCGAGACCGAGTTCTCGAGTGATCATTCGAATGAATTTGCAACCTAGCGAGACCGAGTTCTCGAGTGATCATTCGAATGATTTTGCAACCTTGCGAGACCGAGTTCTCGAGTGATAATTCGAATGATTTTGCAACCTAGCGGGACTGAGTTCTTGAGTGATCATTCGAATTATTTTGCCTTCGAGACCGAGTACTTGGATGAAATGTTAATGTAAAATGTTAATATCAGCCACATTTATGAATTATGATCACGATTTTTATGAAATTTTCAGTGGTTATTAATGAATGGTGGGGGAAGGTTATAGGCTATAGTAATAATTTTTTAACCATTTTTAATGAAATGTTCAGTGGTTATTACTGAATGGTGGGGGAAGGTTATAGGCTATAGTAATAATTTTTTAACCAATTTTTATAAAATTTTCAGTGGTTATTACTGAATGGTGGGGGAAGGTTATATGCTATAGTAACCATTTTTAACCAATTTTTATGAAATTTTCAGTGGTTATTACTGAATGGTGGGGGAAGGTTATAGGCTATAGTAATAATTTTTTTACCAATTTTTATGAAATTTTCAGAGGTTATTACTGAATGGTGGGGGAAGGTTATATGCTATAGTAACCATTTTTAACCAATTTTTATGAAATTTTCAGTGGTTATTACTGAATGGTGGGAGAAGGTTATAGGCTATAGTAATAATTTTTTAACCAATTTTTATGAAATTTTCAGTGGTTATTACTGAATGGTGGGGGAAGGTTATATGCTATAGTAACCATTTTTAACCAATTTTTATGAAATTTTCAGTGGTTATTACTGAATGGTGGGGGAAGGTTATAGGCTATAGTAATAATTTTTTAACAAATTTTTATGAAATTTTCAGTGGTTATTACTGAATGGTGGGGGAAGGTTATATTCTATAGTAACCATTTTTAACCAATTTTTATGAAATTTTTAGTGGTTATTACTGAATGGTGGGGGAAGGTTATAGGCTATAGTAATAATTTTTAACCAATTTTTATGAAATTTTCAGTGGTTATTACTGAATGGTGGGGGAAGGTTATAGGCTATAGTACCACCCACCACGCGTTAATAGTTGGTAGGCGGGACACTTGCGGGTAGCAAAGCCCGGGAAGAGATAATTATTTCTGTTTCGTATTTCATTCATATCTCGAATACTGTTAGACATTTTACTCAATTTAAAATTTCAAGTAAAGGGTAAATTAAATGAGATGGATGTTAATGTACAAAATATAAAACGTTTTCAATAACCCTTTTTTTAATGCAGCACACAGCAACCGAATTTTTCGCAACTATTTTTTAAGTATTTCGGTAAGACGCAAAACGTTGTGGCTTGTGGTTGTCATTAACCCATTTTTATATAGACCGGTAAACCCCAAAACGTTGTCATTAACCCTTTTTTACTTCAGCACACAGGAAACAAATTTTTACCTGACTTTTTTTACGTATCCCAGTAAGACGCAAAACGTTGTGGCTTGTGACTGTCATTAACCCAATTTTATATAGACCGGTAAAACCCAAAACGTTGTCATTAACCATTTTTACTTTTTGCTTTGTATAAAAACAAATAATTTTTTAAAATAAAGTTAGTTCTAAAGTATAATTCATGTGTGTTACATCAAAGGTAAAAACGAACATCGGTGATTATAACAACGTATTTTGTTTTCTACATTTTAAAATTGCTATAAGAACAATTTAAAAGTACAAGAACCTTAGTTATTTCAAAAAATTTGTTTGAGAGGTAAGTCATATTACTTAATTAAATTTTTTTTATCGGAAGTTAATTAAACGTTTTGGCAGAAGCAGCAAAAATACCAAAATGAAACCTAGTTGCAAGAAATCCATTGTTTGGAATTTTTTCGTGAAAGATGCGGACTCTAAATTCGTAAAATGCAACATTTGCAAGAAGAATTTAAATTTTTTTTTCAAATACCACCAACTTAAAACAGCATCTTGAACGCATACATCCTGTGCAATTAAGGAAGGAAATTGATGATATTGTGGAAAACAATGAACTGGACACTCATGTTTCAGACGCAGTTCCGAGTACCAGTGGTTTACAGTCCCATCATCAACGGATATCATCCACTTCGACAACTTAAACCGCAGCTACAACGAATGCCGAAAAGAGATCAGCTCCAGCTCAAGACACTGATGGCAGATCAGAAGTTAGTCAACGAAAGACTAAGCAAATGAGGCTTTATGGAGTAAGAGAAAAAGAATTTTCTCAATATGAAAAGGATAGGATCGACAAATGTTTATTGAAGATGATAACCATTGATTATCAACCGCTGTCACTGGTGGAAAATTCGGGATTTCTGGAATATACCCATATGCTTCAGCCTCTACATAAGCCTCCTAACAGGAAAACGCTTACAATGACGTTGCTACCCAATCTTTATAATGAAGTCGCGGGAAAAATAAAATTTACGTTGTCGGGTGTAGACTACGTCGGAGTAACAACTGACATGTGGACTTCTGATAGCAATAAATCGTACTGCACCGTCACTTGCCATTTTAATTTTGAAGATAAGCTGTACTCGCCAGTAATTGCTACAAGAGAAATGCGAGAAGCGCATACAGGAAGCAATATTGCCAAAGTTCTGACAAAAATTTTTGAAGAATGGGGCGTTAATGACAAAATCGTAACGGTTGTTTCAGATAATGGAGCAAACATAAAAAACGCAATAAATGAGCACCTGAAAAAATACCATCATCCCTGTGTGGCTCATACATTGAACTTAAGCGTAAATGATGGAATTGCTGCAAATGCTGAATTTTCGGATTTATTAAAAAAATGTAGAGCATTGGTAACTAATTTTAAGCAGAGTACTTTGGCATCCGAAAAACTAAGGAAAACCAAAGAAAACATGTCACTTCCACAGCTTAAAATAAAGCAAGATGTTGTTACGAGGTGGAATTCGTCGTTAATTATGATAGAAAGGCTATAAGCAATTAAGGATCCTCTTTCGGTTGCAGTTATTGATTTACCAAGAGCTCCAGAATTTTTGGTTGCATCCGAATGGGAATTGATTAAAGATTGCATTCCACTTCTAACACCATTTGACACGCTTACAAAGGAACTTTCTGGGGAGGATTATCCGACCATGGGTCTTGTGATACCCTTATTGCGAGGGCTTCAATTAAAAATTAAAAATCGGAGCTGTTTAACACTAACTGGTACCAAGCTTCAACATAATTTATCACAAATAATCATGAGACGGTTTGGTACTTTTGAAAGTAACAAAATTGCTTCGAAGACAACTCTGCTGGATCCAAGACTCAAAAAAGCAGCTTTCGGATTAGAAGAAAATGCGAGAAATGCTGAAAGATGGCTTAAAGAGGAACTGAATGGTCTTATTTGTCGGAGTAGACCTACACAAACGTCGGAAACAATAAGTCCATCGACAAGCACAGTATCAGCACAAAAAGATCCTGATTCTCTCTGGTTTGACTTCGACGAAAAGTTGGCCCACACGCAGACAGTCATTACACCAGAAGTAACTGCAACATTGACATTGAGGCAATATTTCGAATTACCTCATCTACCAAGATCTGCAAATCCGCTGGAATTTTGGAAGGAACATAAGAATTCACTACCCGATTTGTATAAGCTGTATCTGAAATATTCAGCTATACCTGCAACGTCTGTGCCTTCAGAAAGAGTTTTTTCTAAGGCTGGTCAACTGACGAACGACCGCCGAAATCGGTTACTAGACAAAAATTTGGACAAAATAAATTTTTTAAATAGTTATTTTTCAAAATGTGGGCACTGTTAAGTCTTAGTTCAAAAGTTCATCAGTTTTTGTTATAACTTTAAAACTTTAATTTAATGTAAAAAAAAAATAATAATCGATTCTTGAAATCATTCGATTATGCCCATCACTAACATGTAGCAGCTTTGATAGCAATATTTGGGCCCTCCCACTTTTAAACACGCCTTTTACTGAACTTTCATGAGAAAGTCAGTTTTTGGCTCTAACTCTGTCGAGCAGTATTGGATTGAACCCAACTTTTTATAAGATGAAAGGTATTTTTATAACCTTTTATATGATACCAATTAACCCCTTAACATCCATCAAACCACTGAGAAAAAAACTCAAAACTTTGGAAGATTTACATTTGGGTGGTACGAGAAAAAATGTTAAGACCAAAATCAATACAATCTTGTAAGGGTTTTTTCACAATAGAAAAACTTAATACTTACAAGTTACAATATTTGCTTCGTTGCTTTGGCTAATCCAGCTTGGCTTTACAAAAGCAAAAGCTTTTGGCTTTAAATGTTCGATGCATTTTAATTGTTATGTGTGTTAAACAAAACACCGCCTTACGGTGAGCGCTATAACTAAAAAATGGCTTTAGTTATAAATCCTAAAAACTTTTTGGATTTATATTCGGCTTTATGCTTATGCGATATTGTTGTAAGCCAAGCTGGATTAGCCAAAGCAACGCAGCAATTGTATGGATTTCCAACTTTACGAATTGAACCACAAAAACACGCTGAGCTCTCATTTGTTTTAATTTTAGGCGCATTTTTTGGTTAAAGCTGTTATGACACTACCTTTTACTTACTTTTACATAGTAAAAGGAAATATAGTAATCAAGGACATTTTCGAACTCGGGATTTTTGCAAATTAACCCGTTACCGTATCTCCAGAGTCAGAAAAAGGTAAAATAAAAAAAACATCTGTCTTTCTGTATGTCTGTCTGTAACTACTCTACAGCCCATACGGCTGAAATTATCTGGATGAAAAGTCATATTTAAGCTTTTTACTTATTTAGCTTATAAAATGTGAGGGGCCAGATGATTTTGAATGAAATCTGACAGCAGGAAGTGACAGTATACTTAGAAAATGTTTCGAGTTATTGCAAATAACTCAAAAAGTATACCAGTAAGGAGAAATCTGTTAAGTGCAAAAAAATTTAAATAAAAAAAAACTAAAAATAAAAAAATTAAAAAAAAATTTAATATTCTGAATATTCCGGTCCCGTCCGTAAAAGAAAGTCGTGTTGTGCCCAAACCTCCATTTTTTTAAAACTTTTATTTAACTTGACTTGACCCATTTTTTTCTGTATTTTAGTATACTTCTTTTTACCAACCTTCCACACGACCTAGAGAGTTGAAATTTTGTGTGTCTAAGTCCAAAATAGCATTTTTATATTCCGTATGACACGTGTAGCGTGTCGCGTGTGACGCGTTTGATGAGTTGAAATTTTTTTTTACTTCTTTGAGGTTCTTTTTAACAACATTCCGAAAACACATAGAGAGCTTAAGCTTTGTGAGTATCTAAGTCCAAAATAGCATTTTATTATATTCTGGCAATGACGCGAGTAGCGTTTTGCGTGATGGGTTGGAATCGCGCCATTTCTTTTTTTTAGGTCTTTTTTAACCACCTATCGCACGACCTACAGGGCTGAAATTTTGTGAGCGGCTCAATGTCAGCGGCCCATTTTGATATCCCGCATTTGACGCGTGTTGCAAGTCGCTTGTGGCACTCAAAATCAGATATTTTGGCGATTATTACCGTATAATTAATGACTGTGTGGCGTGTTTCGATGTATACATAAAAGTTTGTACCCGAAAAACGAAGTTTTTTTACATTTACTTGTTTGGGAATGTAAATTGGCTCAAAACTAGCGGCGGATAAACGAGATAGCAAGTTATATAAGTAATAGTAACTCTTTTCCGATCAAAGCTTCCATGCGTTTTGGAAATCTGGCTGTATCTTATCTACATATTTCAAAAAAAGCTTGCTATCTCGTTTATCCACAGCTTGTTTTTAATAAAAATAAGACAACAATGTGAAAATGTCAAGTTATTTTTTGATTTTGATGACGATCTAAAGGATAACAAAAGTTTCAATTTTAAAAAGTTATACGCACTAATAAAATAATTTTAATCGCTTTAATTTATTAAAATCTTTTACTTAACTTGTTAAAACATAGTTTGACACGAACTGAACAGTTCTTTCTTGGTTGTGTAAAAAGAGGGTATGCTCGACCAAAAAAACCAATAGTAGAAAATATTACACAGGTGCAAAAAATACACTGACTCCAAATTTTTCGTTCAAACGAGCATATCGATTGCAATTTTGTAACTATAGCTGTGTTCAACCACAAAAATGTCAGTGCAGAGCAGTGCAGAGCAGTGCAGAGCAGTGCAGGTTCATGAAAACTGTCAGAGCAGCAAGTTCAAGCAAAAACGTCATACGTCAGATGTTAAAAAGGGACGAAATCCGTTCCCAGTGCCTGCGACGACGTTGTTGGAATGTTAAGCACAAAATCCTCTTCCTCCTCTTCATCTTTAGTCATAGAACTTTCAAACACTTGCGTTCGGAATTCTTCGTCTAAATATACATAGATTTAATTAAGAAATTATTGGATTAATATTTCTTTTTTATTTTTCTACTTACTTTGTTCCAAATTTAATTTGGTGTTGGGAGAACACTGAATTACTAGAGATTTCCCTTCACTCGACGTTAGCTCTATTCTATGCATAATTTTAAAATTTTATTCAAAAATCACAAAAATATAATCGAATGAATGAAGCATCTGATTTTGACAGTTTTTACCTATCTGCACTAGCTCAAAAGCTAGTGCAGAATATTCAGAACTAGAGTACACTAGTTCAGCTCAATGAACACTAATCAGTGTAAGTCAGTGCAGAAATTTTCACAATGAACACAAAAAAGTTACACTTTTCTGCCCAGAGTAGTCCAGGGCAGCTGGTTGAACACAACTTATAACTATGTTTCAATGAACTGCAAGAGTTGGGTTGGGTTAAAATTTATTATCATCAAATGAAAATGGCGTCACGCGTTTCCAAGTAATCATGTTAAACTGAGTGGAAATTTTGACCATAGAATACAAAATCAGACGACTACATACAATATAATAACAATCGCCATTTTGAATTTCAACTCTACTCTACCAAGGTATTTTCGTTGAGTTCAAACTGAGTTTAACGAAAACTCAACTCAATCTCGTTTTCATGAATGCTCACTCAGGATCAACCCAGGTTTTACCCACCATGGAAACGAGATATATGAGTGGAATCTTTGTTTTTTTTTTATAATTTGCGCACGCGAAAAGGGGTTTGCACTCTTATTATGTTCAGCTATATGCTTGGTACAGGGTGGGGGGTAAGGAAAAGGGGAAGAAAAGAGGAGATGTGTTTTGAATGCCTGTGAACACATGCGTGTTGCATGGCTGAAGAACCAATCCCTGAACTTAACTGTACGTCCGAAGATGGGCTTAGGGCTAAACTGAAGAGCATTTAGAGCCACGAGTATTGCGGTGGGGTTCAAGGAGAGGTGGCATGCAACTGGCTATTTCTCTTGAGCACCGCTGATGGAATAAGCGATAAAAGAGTGACAAGCAGGAGACGTTCCTGCGGTGTTCAAGTGAATCTATTGATTTCGCAATTTTTTCGTCACCGATAAGTTTTATCGCATGGTTTTGTATTATTGTATTGTATAGGATCGACAAATGTTTATTGAAGATGATAACCATTGATTATCAACCGCTGTCACTGGTGGAAAATTCGGGATTTCTGGAATATACCCATATGCTTCAGCCTCTACATAAGCCTCCTAACAGGAAAACGCTTACAATGACGTTGCTACCCAATCTTTATAATGAAGTCGCGGGAAAAATAAAATTTACGTTGTCGGGTGTAGACTACGTCGGAGTAACAACTGACATGTGGACTTCTGATAGCAATAAATCGTACTGCACCGTCACTTGCCATTTTAATTTTGAAGATAAGCTGTACTCGCCAGTAATTGCTACAAGAGAAATGCGAGAAGCGCATACAGGGAGCAATATTGCCAAAGTTCTGACAAAAATTTTTGAAGAATGGGGCGTTAATGACAAAATCGTAACGGTTGTTTCAGATAATGGAGCAAACATAAAAAACGCAATAAATGAGCACCTGAAAAAATACCATCATCCCTGTGTGGCTCATACATTGAACTTAAGCGTAAATGATGGAATTGCTGCAAATGCTGAATTTTCGGATTTATTAAAAAAATGTAGAGCATTGGTAACTAATTTTAAGCAGAGTACTTTGGCATCCGAAAAACTAAGGAAAACCAAAGAAAACATGTCACTTCCACAGCTTAAAATAAAGCAAGATGTTGTTACGAGGTGGAATTCGTCGTTAATTATGATAGAAAGGCTATAAGCAATTAAGGATCCTCTTTCGGTTGCAGTTATTGATTTACCAAGAGCTCCAGAATTTTTGGTTGCATCCGAATGGGAATTGATTAAAGATTGCATTCCACTTCTAACACCATTTGACACGCTTACAAAGGAACTTTCTGGGGAGGATTATCCGACCATGGGTCTTGTGATACCCTTATTGCGAGGGCTTCAATTAAAAATTAAAAATCGGAGCTGTTTAACACTAACTGGTACCAAGCTTCAACATAATTTATCACAAATAATCATGAGACGGTTTGGTACTTTTGAAAGTAACAAAATTGCTTCGAAGACAACTCTGCTGGATCCAAGACTCAAAAAAGCAGCTTTCGGATTAGAAGAAAATGCGAGAAATGCTGAAAGATGGCTTAAAGAGGAACTGAATGGTCTTATTTGTCGGAGTAGACCTACACAAACGTCGGAAACAATAAGTCCATCGACAAGCACAGTATCAGCACAAAAAGATCCTGATTCTCTCTGGTTTGACTTCGACGAAAAGTTGGCCCACACGCAGACAGTCATTACACCAGAAGTAACTGCAACATTGACATTGAGGCAATATTTCGAATTACCTCATCTACCAAGATCTGCAAATCCGCTGGAATTTTGGAAGGAACATAAGAATTCACTACCCGATTTGTATAAGCTGTATCTGAAATATTCAGCTATACCTGCAACGTCTGTGCCTTCAGAAAGAGTTTTTTCTAAGGCTGGTCAACTGACGAACGACCGCCGAAATCGGTTACTAGACAAAAATTTGGACAAAATAAATTTTTTAAATAGTTATTTTTCAAAATGTGGGCACTGTTAAGTCTTAGTTCAAAAGTTCATCAGTTTTTGTTATAACTTTAAAACTTTAATTTAATGTAAAAAAAAAATAATAATCGATTCTTGAAATCATTCGATTATGCCCATCACTAACATGTAGCAGCTTTGATAGCAATATTTGGGCCCTCCCACTTTTAAACACGCCTTTTACTGAACTTTCATGAGAAAGTCAGTTTTTGGCTCTAACTCTGTCGAGCAGTATTGGATTGAACCCAACTTTTTATAAGATGAAAGGTATTTTTATAACCTTTTATATGATACCAATTAACCCCTTAACATCCATCAAACCACTGAGAAAAAAACTCAAAACTTTGGAAGATTTACATTTGGGTGGTACGAGAAAAAATGTTAAGACCAAAATCAATACAATCTTGTAAGGGTTTTTTCACAATAGAAAAACTTAATACTTACAAGTTACAATATTTGCTTCGTTGCTTTGGCTAATCCAGCTTGGCTTTACAAAAACAAAAGCTTTTGGCTTTAAATGTTCGATGCATTTTAATTGTTATGTGTGTTAAACAAAACACCGCCTTACGGTGAGCGCTATAACTAAAAAATGGCTTTAGTTATAAATCCTAAAAACTTTTTGGATTTATATTCGGCTTTATGCTTATGCGATATTGTTGTAAGCCAAGCTGGATTAGCCAAAGCAACGCAGCAATTGTATGGATTTCCAACTTTACGAATTGAACCACAAAAACACGCTGAGCTCTCATTTGTTTTAATTTTAGGCGCATTTTTTGGTTAAAGCTGTTATGACACTACCTTTTACTTACTTTTACATAGTAAAAGGAAATATAGTAATCAAGGACATTTTCGAACTCGGGATTTTTGCAAATTAACCCGTTACCGTATCTCCAGAGTCAGAAAAAGGTAAAATAAAAAAAACATCTGTCTTTCTGTATGTCTGTCTGTAACTACTCTACAGCCCATACGGCTGAAATTATCTGGATGAAAAGTCATATTTAAGCTTTTTACTTATTTAGCTTATAAAATGTGAGGGGCCAGATGATTTTGAATGAAATCTGACAGCAGGAAGTGACAGTATACTTAGAAAATGTTTCGGGTTATTGCAAATAACTCAAAAAGTATACCAGTAAGGAGAAATCTGTTAAGTGCAAAAAAATTTAAATAAAAAAAAACTAAAAATAAAAAAATTAAAAAAAAATTTAATATTCTGAATATTCCGGTCCCGTCCGTAAAAGAAAGTCGTGTTGTGCCCAAACCTCCATTTTTTTAAAACTTTTATTTAACTTGACTTGACCCATTTTTTTCTGTATTTTAGTATACTTCTTTTTACCAACCTTCCACACGACCCAGAGAGTTGAAATTTTGTGTGTCTAAGTCCAAAATAGCATTTTTATATTCCGTATGACACGTGAAGCGTGTCGCGTGTGACGCGTTTGATGAGTTGAAATTTTTTTTTACTTCTTTGAGGTTCTTTTTAACAACATTCCGAAAACACATAGAGAGCTTAAGCTTTGTGAGTATCTAAGTCCAAAATAGCATTTTATTATATTCTGGCAATGACGCGAGTAGCGTTTTGCGTGATGGGTTGGAATCGCGCCATTTCTTTTTTTTAGGTCTTTTTTAACCACCTATCGCACGACCTACAGGGCTGAAATTTTGTGAGCGGCTCAATGTCAGCGGCCCATTTTGATATCCCGCATTTGACGCGTGTTGCAAGTCGCTTGTGGCACTCAAAATCAGATATTTTGGCGATTATTACCGTATAATTAATGACTGTGTGGCGTGTTTCGATGTATACATAAAAGTTTGTACCCGAAAAACGAAGTTTTTTTACATTTACTTGTTTGGGAATGTAAATTGGCTCAAAACTAGCGGCGGATAAACGAGATAGCAAGTTATATTAGTAATAGTAACTCTTTTCCGATCAAAGCTTCCATGCGTTTTGGAAATCTGGCTGTATCTTATCTACATATTTCAAAAAAAGCTTGCTATCTCGTTTATCCACAGCTTGTTTTTAATAAAAATAAGACAACAATGTGAAAATGTCAAGTTATTTTTTGATTTTGATGACGATCTAAAGGATAACAAAAGTTTCAATTTTAAAAAGTTATACGCACTAATAAAATAATTTTAATCGCTTTAATTTATTAAAATCTTTTACTTAACTTGTTAAAACATAGTTTGACACGAACTGAACAGTTCTTTCTTGGTTGTGTAAAAAGAGGGTATGCTCGACCAAAAAAACCAATAGTAGAAAATATTACACAGGTGCAAAAAATACACTGACGCCAAATTTTTCGTTCAAACGAGCATATCGATTGCAATTTTGTAACTATAACTATGTTTCAATGAACTGCAAGAGTTGGGTTGGGTTAAAATTTATTATCATCAAATGAAAATGGCGTCACGCGTTTCCAAGTAATCATGTTAAACTGAGTGGAAATTTTGACCATAGAATACAAAATCAGACGACTACATACAATATAATAACAATCGCCATTTTGAATTTCAACTCTACTCTACCAAGGTATTTTCGTTGAGTTCAAACTGAGTTTAACGAAAACTCAACTCAATCTCGTTTTCATGAATGCTCACTCAGGATCAACCCAGGTTTTACCCACCATGGAAACGAGATATATGAGTGGAATCTTTGTTTTTTTTTTATAATTTGCGCACGCGAAAAGGGGTTTGCACTCTTATTATGTTCAGCTATATGCTTGGTACAGGGTGGGGGGTAAGGAAAAGGGGAAGAAAAGAGGAGATGTGTTTTGAATGCCTGTGAACACATGCGTGTTGCATGGCTGAAGAACCAATCCCTGAACTTAACTGTACGTCAGAAGATGGGCTTAGGGCTAAACTGAAGAGCATTTAGAGCCACGAGTATTGCGCTGGGGTTCAAGGAGAGGTGGCATGCAACTGGCTATTTCTCTTGAGCACCGCTGATGGAATAAGCGATAAAAGAGTGACAAGCAGGAGACGTTCCTGCGGTGTTCAAGTGAATCTATTGATTTCGCAATTTTTTCGTCACCGATAAGTTTTATCGCATGGTTTTGTATTCTATCTTGCTGATGCAAAGTGGTTTTAGGCGCACCAAACCGAATATGACAATTGTACTCAAGTTTACGGCGAATAAAAGCCTTGTAGATAGTAGCCAGATCACAGGGGTTAGAGAACCTAGGTAAGAACTTAACGTACTAAGCATATGTAGTTGTATGAGTTCCACATGAGAAGTTGAGGGACGTTCCTCAAACTTATACGAGAAGCTGAGAGTGTTGTCGTCAGCGAAAGAGTAAATTGGATTAGAAGTCACAGATAAGAGATCATTAATATAAATGAGAGAGAGAGTGTCGGCGACAAAAGAGCCAGCAAAAGATGTGATGTATTTCAGACTTGAACCTTCCAATACAACTTGAATTGAGCGGTCCAAAAGATAGCTTCTAATCTAATGAAGCAGTTTTCGTCGACTACATAAGCACGCATTTTGGACAAAAAAGCTTGAAGCCAAACTCTGTCAAAGGCTTTGGAAACATCGAGTGCAAACGCTTTGCTTTGATGCAAAGACCGGTTCGGTGAGAAATACCATCAAATCACCAGTAGAACGTTGCCCACGCAATCCATACTGCCGGTCACTAAGGATTTCGTTGGTTTCAAGATATTTCTTAAGCTGAAAATTGATCAGCGTTTCCCTGACCCTGGAAAGAATGGATATAAGTGCTATGGATCGGTACGATGAAGGAGACGACGGCTAGCCTTTTTTGGGTATAGTCTGCACAAAGGCTGTTTTCCATATTCTCGGGAAGAGTCCAGAAGAATATGATAGATGGAAAAGCTTACGCAATGGTAATTCCAGCTTAGAAGAACACCTCTTCAGAACTAATTGGGAAACACCATGTGGTCCAGCGGATTTGTGAGTGTTGAGTTCGTTTAAAACTCTAGCAACTGCATGATTATGAATGAATATCTGTCCCATAGAGTGTTCAATACTCTGAGGTGCAGGATGCAGCAATGCACAATCGGGAAGCATGGAGCTAGCGGCGAAATGCGCAGCAAACAGATTGGCCTTGTCTATAGAGCTGACAACTGCAATGTCGACGTCGAGGCTGTATTTTTGATTCTTTTCACGTATGACCAACATTTTTTACTACCTTTGGGACTTTGTAGAATTTTTTGCCTCAATTTTTGGCGTATGGGAATTTAACTCGCCGAAGATGAGCATTGCAATCATTTCTGGCTCGTTTAAAATTTGTTCGGTTTTCCTCAAACTTATTTCTGGAAGGTATACAGTCTCCCATACCAGTAAGGATGATGTTTGTGATTGTATCGGCGGCGGCATACTCGTTGCTATAACGAAACAGTAGTGACCAGTTAATATTCCCAAAGAAGTTGTTAAGGCCGTCCCAATTGGCTTTCTCGTATTGCCATACTGTTTTTTGGGATTTTTCCCTCTAATTGTGTGGTGTGAGAAACTAGCCGATACAACAAAATGGTCAGATGAGCCTAAAGGCGATAATACATTCAAGGAGTAATTATCAGGACGAGAAGTAAGGAACAAGTCAAGGGTGTTCGCGGAATGATTTGGCAATGTCAGGTATTCTTGTAGGCTCATTTACAAGCTGAAAAAGGTGATTAAATTCAGCGAACAACTCAACATCGCTTCCTACGGGTAATGTCTGGCGAAGCCACCCAGAACTGTGTACATTAAAAATTGGCCGCAATACCGATTTCAGTGTTATCATCGTTTATGACAGTTCTTGCAATTGAATCAGACGGTGCATCAAACTCGTGAAGAGTTGAAAATCTGTCTAAGTTAGGGCTTCTATTAATCCGAAGTATCAGAATTCTCAAATACTGGAGTTTCGCTCAGTGCCAGAATTGCTGGACTATGGACATGTACATATGTAAACAAAGCGAAAAAATTCGTTCTCAGCCCACGTATGTTGCTCAGATCCACTCTGAAATTACTCATAATTACAAAAAACAAGCACACAAAACACAACTTACCTGTTCTTTTAATCGAATTTATGTAGTGGATGTCACACAGTTATTGACACAAACTGGCATGTATCGTATCGCCAGTGTTATACCTTCACGTCAAAATGAGTCAAATCACCGGAAGAAACAAACACACAATCCGTTATTCGATTGCCAAAGAGTTAGATTATTAACACACTGCCGCATGTGAAACATACGACAGTTATGTTCCACTAAGTTCTTTAGTTGCGCTGTTGAGGATGGGGTAGACGGACACACACACTGCACATTGCACTTGATGATTGGCCGATCGCGCAAACAGTTTATCGTTTGCTTGCACTTATATTTGTTTTGATTTTTGTGTGCACAAACACAAGAAAATCATGGAGAACGGGGACAACCACCTAACCTGAAAGTCTACGGCATACAACGCTTTATTAAATCAAATGACCGAATTTTGTTTCGATTCAGATGCAGGTGTGTATTTTAAAGCATATTTCAACAGATACAGCGAGTTTATTAAAGAAGACGGTAAAACATTGGATGATGCTACAAAAGTGAGGCTTCTTCTGCAGAAATTATACATTGCTAACTTCGACAAGTATGCAAATTTTTTTGGGCCGCAAAAGTATCTTTTTCGAACTAGATTCGAATGCTTTCTGATGGAAAAATCTATTACAGAGGATTTTTTATCCTATGCTGACACAGTTAAATAAGCATTACGAACAATCACAATTATCCAAATTAACCTTGGAAAAGTTCAAATTTGTATTTTTCATTTGTGGTTTGCGTTCATCCCGTGATTCCGAAATTCGTACCAGATTGTTAGCAAAAGTCGAGTCAGAGACTGCCCATTCAAAAATCATAAATGTCAACAGTGTGGAAAAACCGGTCACAAGGAAGGTTACAGAAATTGTTCTTCTTCCCAACATACATCAAAAGAACAGATAAGTTCCAAAAATCCTTCTAATAGTAACAAACGATAATCTAAAGGCATATTTTCCGTAATTCCGTTGATGTGGTTACCAAACACAAAATCGCATTCGTCAGCATTAATGGAATTTCTGTAAAGCTACAAATATATACCGGTTCTGACATAACGATCGTGTCACAGGATACATGGAAGGTAATAGGGAAACCGATCTTATCACCGACTACTGTTCATATAGCTCACACAGCGTCAGGTCAACCAATGGAACTTCTAGCACAGTTCTACTGTGAGATGTCATTCCAAAACGAAATCAAAGCAGGACATTGCTACGTTTCAACTTAGCTAAGGCGATAGTTGATCGATCATCAAAATAAATGCTTTTGCTCTACGTAAGGTGATAATCAAATTACTATCACTTTTTTGCTATGGTTTGTGGGTGACAGCTATTTAGGTGTCACTTTCATACATTTTGTTCGATTATTTTGAGGAATCGAAAGATTAGTGAAAAAATCTGAAAAAGTTATCAAAGTTAAAAGAAAAAGATATGTGAACATTAGTGTATACTTCAATGCAAATTTTCTATGCGGCGAACAGAACGAGAAATGAAGAAAAAGACTACAAAAAAGTTCAATTGCTCAGAATTAACTTAAGGAATAAAGCTAATATTCTGGAACTTCCTAACCCAATGTACCTATAAGACTCTATGGATATTCATTAATCCGTTATATTCAATATATAAATTATATATGTATTTCAGATTCTTGAAAAATTTTCGACTAAACAGTCCTTAAAGAAAACAAACATTTATCTCAATTTATATTTTAAGTTAGGTTTACTTACATTTGCTGTTTTGCTTTGGCTAATCCAGATTGGCTTACAACAAAATCGCATAAGCTTTGTTTAACACACATAACAATTAAAATGCATCGAACATTTACAGCAACATTTAAAACCAAAAGCTGTTGCTTTTGTAAAGCCAAGCCGGATTAGCCAAAACCATTTTCTGGTCAATCCAATGTGTTTGTTGTTGTAATTTTTATTTTCTGTTGAAAGCAATATAGCAATTATCACAATAAAACACAACAGCTGGTCGAATGACATTATAATATGTGAGTGCTGCCAAGCCCTCCAACATTTTTAGCGATTACTTTACGCAGAACAAAGAAAAGTTGATAATCAAAATAGACAATCAAAACAGTGACAGTCAACTATCGTCTTAGCCGATTCCACCCCTGAACATCTTGGGTATAGATTGGATAGAAAAATTCAACTTATGGGACATGCCAATCAATAGTATATGTATGCAAGTTCAGTCCACTTACAGCATTGACGAACTTAAGTCACGTTTTCCGGATGTATTCAGCGGTACGTTGGGATGTTGCAAGAAAACACAAATCACTCTTCTCAGGAAACCCAATACAATTCCAGTGTTTAAGGCAAAGCGACCAGTGGCTTTTTCCGAATGGGCAGCACCCATTGTTGTCGTTATGATTATTCGACTGGGTTTAACGAAGCCCTAGAACCGCACACTTTCCCGCTACCGTTTCCTGAAGACATTTTAGCGAAAATTTCCAATGGTATCGTATTCAGTCAATTGGATTTATCCGATGCACTTCTACAGGTCGAGCCTGGCATCAACACACGTCGAGGATTATTTCGATATAATCGATTATCACCCGGTATTAAATCAGCTCCCGGTGGGTTCCAGCAAATCATGAGTACTATGGTCGATGCTATCGATGGAACAGCAGCGTATCTGGACGATATTATTGTTTCGGGAAAAACTGTTGACGAACATAAAAAAGATTGTATAAGGTTTTCGCACGAGTACAAGAGTTCGGATTTCAACTAAGAATCGAGAAAAGCAGTTTTTACATGTCATGACATCAATAAAATATCTAGGACACATAATAGATGGCAATGGGTTGCGACGGATCCAACTAAAATTCATGCAATTTCCTATATTCCACCACCCAAAGATGTACCAACTCTGCAATCTTACTTAGGTGCCATCAATTACTATGCGAAATTCATAAAACATATATATGAACCACGAAAGCCATTGGACGCATTACTTATCCAAGGCACTCCATTCAATTGGATTCAAGAATGTCAAAATTCATTCAACTCATTTAAAGACATTCTCAAATCAGATTATATGCTCAAGCATTACAACTCCAAATTGGATACAATAGTTGCGGCAGATGCATGTAATACCGGCATCGGAGCATGTATTCTTCACAAATTTCCAGATGGATCCGTTAGAGCCATCAGCCACGCATCACACACACTCACGAAAGCTGAAAAGAATTATAGTGAAATAGAGAAGTGAGCATTGAGTCTAACATTCGCCGTGACAAAGTTTCATCGGATGATATTTGGTCGTCATTTTACATTACAGACCGACCATAAGTCATTATGTATTTGCAATTTTTGGTTCCAAAAAAGGAATTCCGGTATACACAGCCAACCGATTGCAGCGATGGGCATTGACCCTGTTAATATACGATTTCAAAATCGAATATATCTCAACAACTAAATTTGGACATGCCGATATTTTATCGTGATTAATCAATTCACACGTAAAACCAGAAGAAGATTACGTAATTGCATCCACCTAAATAGAAGAAGACATAAACCCCATTTTTGCCGAGTCCATTGAGAAATTACCATTAACATTTTCGATGATTCAACGCGAAATCTGCAAAATGTAGGATACTACAAAAGGTTATGTATTTTGTTCAACACGGATGGCCTAACAATGTGAATGTAATCAACAATGAAAAAATTCGTGAATTTTATGCAAGGCAACAGAGCCTGTCAGTCGTGAACAATTGTCTAATGTTTGGTGAAAGAATTGTTGCACCTCAAGTTATTGAATAAAAAGTTTTACGTCAGCTCCATCAAGGAATGGATAGGATGAAATCCATTGCTAGAAGCTACGTATACTGGCCGAATATTGATAATGACATTAAACAACTTGTTTCCGAATGTAGTTTATGTATGAGCGTTGCAAAGTCACCAACCAAGCCAAAACTTGAATGATGGCCGATTCCAGAAGGTCCATGGCAACGCCTACATATAGACTACGCTGGACCGTACGAAAATCAATATTTCCCGGTTATTGTCGACGCTTACTCCAAATGGCTAGAAGTTTACCGAACAAACTCAACAACAGCATGATCAACAAATCATGTGCGCAATTTGGATTACCAAAAATCATCGCATCAGATAATGGGACAAGATTTGTCTCTGGGTTCTTTCAGAAATTCTGTTCGACAAATGGTATTCAGCACATTTGATCTGCACCATATCATTCGCAATCGAACGGGCAAGCAGAGCGTTTTGTCGCTACACTGAAGAGAGCAATAAAAAATCTGTTGAGGGAGGAAAGGTGGAAGATACATTAAAAAATTTCTTCAAAGTTTCCAAGCAACATCTAACCACAATGAACCAGAAGGTAAGTCTCCAGCTGAAATCATGCTTGGAACAATTTAACAAAAAACATTCAGCACGCTCACGAAGTTTTTATCCTAACGACTGGGTATACGCTAAAGTTTATCGTCGTAATAATTACTATTGGTGTCCTGGAGAAGTCACCGAGCGCATCGGTGAAGTTTTGTATAAATAACTATAATAATATTCGGCGCGACAGACCATTGCTGTCCAAGGCCTAATTTCTTGCGACCATTTGTGCTGCGCATGTTAATTTTTTGACACAAATGGTAGGGAATTTAAGGCCGGATCCGAACGGCGAATTGAGCAGCTTTCCGTGACAGGTATTACTTTTGGAACGTTTGTCACCCATTCGCGAGAGGTGGGACAACGTGAATAATACTTGGTGGTGGTGGTGGTGGTGGTTGGTGTTGCTGGGATTCGAACCTGAACCTCCTGCTCAGCAGCCATGTGCACTTCCACTGAGCCACGGCGCCCACGAAGTTTTGTATAAGGTTCTCTTAAATAACCATCAGGTGCATCGAGCACATATAAACTAACTCAAACCATGATAAGCAGAACCAGAGGAATCGTTCCCCTCGATAACATTCCGCTTGATAACATTCCGCTCGATTTTTCCAGTTTTAACCCGCGATCAAGCCAAAATGTTGAAAGCCCATTCGCACATTCAACAGCCGACAATACAACATTCGAAACAATTGAAGAGCTAGAGGAACCACCAACAATTACAATACAGGCAGCTTTTAAGTCAACCTATCATGAAGTCAGTCCAAACCAATCAGCTGATAGTAGCAGCAGAGCGTCAAGAAACAGAAGAGTTCCTTATCGCTTTAAGGACTATCAACTTTATTAAAGGGGGATGTTGGCAGCCCTGCAAATATAAGATAACTTTTGATCATCCCTGTTTTTATTTAAAGTAATGGCGTGGTTGGTAGGTAGAGAAAGACGAGCATTTTTGTGTGTTACGTAATTATTCCACCTCGGAAACACAACACATAAAAAACTATGAATAAAATATTCAAAACAGAGAGTTTTTTGTTAAACATTTAACAGTAAAACTTTTCCAGACACAATAAAGTGTGTTAAAAAATTACCCATCGGAATCAATCTCGATAGGATTGTTTTTTTATTCAACCCGAGCGCTTGAAATTACTCGGAGTAGACCGGAAGTTGAAATACGTTGTAAAAAAAGCGGTGTGTATAAAATTAAATGTTCATTCATCGACCCTGTGAACTATGTCCATATACAGTAGGCGGAGAGTAAGAAAAAGATGCTTGGGATAAGTTGGTCGTAGTATTCGTCAACTCGGAATTGACACGGAAGGTTGGACTTCACCGTAAATTCATTACCATCAATTGAGTGAATGCGAGTCCATGGAAAAATACGTGAACAATAATGCTTGCGGGACTGCCTGATGTGTATTAACCTATTTTATTTTATTTTTCTATATTTAAACTTATTGCCAAGGAAATACTCCCTGAATGATTTGCGCCACGGCAATAAGGTGGGCTAAGCCCTTTATTAAATTTAAGAATTAAACTGGAAAAATGTGATTTACAATATGTCACATTCCTCACGTTTGTAGCCGGTTTCAAATTATTTTCTCGGAATTCTCCCTGATTCATTGAAAAAAGCAATACGGAAAAACGATCACGAAGCTAAAACGACGCGAGTCCAAAAGCTTTAATGAATGGATCATGGCCAGGGAAAACTACAAAAAACCCTGACCAAGAAAATATTACAAAAAAAATAACACACGTAGCCTTCAAAATTCCTGGAACCTCCATTGAAAAATTCGGTCTTTTAGGAACTAGCTGACTTCTTTCTTGTAGGCCAACAACTCGACAGTGAATTGTACCGGTTTCGTTTGTAGTACCAGGCCTAACAAACGAAAAAGGCACGCAGAACTATCGAGCCGATAAGCTCCAACGCCAAACATTGCACCAAGGATGAGCGAAAAAGCTTGACTCAAATGGAACTCTTGAAGATTCTCTGCGGTTCCTCGTAGCTTACCCAATTTCGCCGGATACCAATAGGCCTTTGATGGTAAGTTCGGGCATTAAAATAACAGCAGATGCAGTTGACGAAGTTATTGCATGACTATCACTCGGATCTAGCGAAAGGAATTACTTCAGTGGCGCTAGTGAGTTGACGAAACAACAAAGTAAAGCAAGTACAATGTTTTTGTGCAATGGGTATGAACATTTCGCAAATAAATGTCCAAAATCAAAGGAAAGGAACGTCAAAAAATTCCAACACTGATCGGACAACAATGATCGATGTTTTCATCGCTCGTTTGTACTACAAAGCCAAATTCTTGGTACGTTTATTCAGGTGCATCCGCGCACATGGTGAACCAGAAGGAGTTATTTGAAAGTATATATATCCAAACTCATGACAGCTAACAAGACAGCTATAAAAATCGAAGGGACGGGGAAAGTAATATCGATGTTAAATTAAATGACGAAATTCATTCGAAAATGAGTTGTTAGATCCGTAGTTAAGCACGCATTTACTGTCCGTCAGCAAGGTTGTGGAAGCGACAAGAAAATCATGTTTGATAAAAGTGGAGGTGGTGAAATGTTTGCCATTCAGGAGTGCATATCATAATTTTGATTTCGCGAAAACTGTACGTACGAATTGCTCCGTTTGTTTGTTTGAAAAGCAAGCTAGACTACCATTTCGGGGTTCCGAAAGTCGTGCAGATGCTGTAGTTGAACTGGTACATTCCGATTTATGTAGACCGATCGCACAGCCATCGACCGTTATGTGCCTGACATATTTTGACTTTTGTGGATGACTCTTTCACGCAAGATAAATCGGATGTATTGGAAATGTTCGAAGTTTTTAAGAATTCAGTGGAAAACGGAGTCCGTCGGAAAATCAAAACCATCCAGACTGACAATGGAGGTGAATATTACAACACATCATTCAAGAATTTCCTGAACAAATGCGGAATAAAGTGTCAAGCTACTGTGCCGTTTAGGCATCAGCAGAACGATGTGGCTGAGCGTATGAATTGTTAGCTGATTAAAAAAGTGCGTTGTATGCATTCCGACACGGGTTTATTCAAGGAGTATTTGGCGGAGGCGACATCTACTACCGCAAACATCATTAATCAGAAGAATAATCGACTTGAAAGTTCAAACGCTTGAGTGAATTCGGGTGTTTGCTTGCAAGTGTTTTATGCATGTACCGAGGCAAAAACGTCGAAAGCTGGAACCTAAATCTGTATGTATTTGTTAAGTACAGCAGTGAGACAAAGGGTTATCAAGTATTCATCCCGAAAACAAAGACACTTCACATCAGTCGTGACGTAATTTCTTTAAAAATGAGCGTTATGGGACTGAAGTAAGTATAAAACAAAGATCTCATTAGTTTTTTTTTATATTTTTCCAGTAAGCGATTCGCTGGATCTACTAAATACAAATGGTGGTGGAGCCTGATTCAAGTAACAGTGATTCAGAAGGTACTGAAGACGATGATATTGGCTCAGTGGGGGCTAATTTTGATAAAAATGTTTCAAGCGAGGATGATCGTGGGGCAACATTTGAACCAACTGTAAGCACTGGTAAATGAACAGCGAAGCTTTTGGCAGTATTGTTAAGCACAAGGCCCGTATTGTTGCCATAGGATACGTCGTTCTTGCATGGAGATTTTTGACGACGAAATCTACATGCTTCAACCAGATGGATTCAGAATTGGAAATAAAGTGTGCTTGTTGAAGAAATCTTTGTATGGGCTAAAGCAGGCAAGCCGATCCTGAAATACAAAATTGGATTGGATTTGACATAATCCAATCCAAGTACGACCCTTGAGTATAACTGGACTGGGCGGTGGAAACAAAGTGTGTTGTAGTTTACGTTGACGAATAAACAACAAAATCTAGAAAGAAAGCCTTAAAGGAAAGTTAAAATGAAAGATCCCGGCGAAGCACGGTTTGAGGAAATTCAGCGTGACCGAATAAATGGAATGCTGTAGGTTTCACAACCGTCATTTATCAATAATTTACTCGTTAAATTCAAGATGAAGAATTGTTGTCCAGTGAAAACTCCGGTTGATGTAAATGTCAAATTAAATTTGGAAATTTAGAACTTGCCATATCAGGAAGCAGTTGGGTCCATATTGTATTTGGCTCGGGTTTCCCGGCCAGATTTGTCATTTGCCGTCAACCTGGTAAGTTGATATAGTCATAATCCTGCGAAAGGTCACTGGTGAGAAGAATATTTGAAGGGTTCCATAGATCCAAAATTAGAATTCGACAAATCAAAACCAACTGCCATCTTTGTGACCTGTAAAGCCGATTGGGGAAGCGGCATTGACACAATGCGATCAGTTACTGGATATGTTTTCCAAATGTGTGAAAGACCTATTTCCTGGAATGATCAAACTCAAAAGTACATGTCACTGGCTGCTGATGTTCAAGAATTACTCTGGCTCAGAGGACTGCAAAGAAGTTGTAACAATCATCGAAAACACCAATGACAATCAATTGTGACAACCAAAGTGCAATTGAATTTTACAAAAACAACACATACAAAGCCAGAAGCAATCACATTGATATTAAATTTAATTTTACTTGTTAGATGGCGCAGAGTAAGCAAATCAACGTCCACTACACCTGTACTGATAGACGATTGTGGATGTACCTACCAAAGGAGCTAGAACGGACAAACATTTTTAGTTCTGTTTCGGAATGGGGATGAAGTTTTAAAAATTTATTGGGTGTATTGAAATTGAAATTAAAATATATTACCCAACACTGATAATATAATATGTATGCAAATTAACCCTGTTTAATAAATCTCTTTTTCTGTTTCAATTCTCAAAAACGGAAGACCGCGTTTAATTTTTTTCCTTCGCAAATTTAATTAAATATTTTAACACAAAGATAGAAAAAGACATCACACAACAATAAAATTGTATGATATACACCTCGTACGTATACGAACTCACATTTCAACTTCATTTGCGACCAAAATCCGTGCACAGGAGTCTGACCACTTTCAAAATGCGACGAACATCTATTCGTTATTGTATAAAACCCCTATGCAAACCCCTATGAACTGGGTCAGATGAACTGTGTGGAAAAGTACATTCAGATTTTCATTTTTATTCATATAGTTTTTTTTTTAAATATTTTTAGTTTTTGTGTACGGAATTTACTGTCATGTTAGGAAATTTAAATTTTTTTGTTTCTGCTATTTTTGTTGACATAAATTAGTATAAACCGTTTGTTTTTATTAGCTCGCTTTCGTGTATGTCTGTGTGGGTGGAATTTTGTAATTGATTTTAAACTAACTTCCCATTGAACTAGAGACTTGAAACTTTAAAAATAGCTCAGAACTAGATGAACATTGACAAATCACAAAAGAAAAGACAACAAATCTCAAAAAACAATAAAAAAAACTAATTCATCGCGAGTTGGCAATTTGTGTCAGATCAAAGCAAACTACTACGCACACTACTCGTTTGAAGTGTTTTAAATTAAAAATGTATTTTTATTAGGTTACATGTTTTAAGTTTGGATTTAGGAAAATTATGTGATTTGAACTTTAAAAAAATATAAGTATAAGAATGTGCTTAAATTTAAGTGTGCTGGCTCGTCGACTGGGCCTTGAATATACTTGTCTTATGTAAACTATTTATAAATGGTTACATGTGAAATTAAACTTATAATTATGACTTAAATAAATTCAGGTTCCTTACGGCTGATTGTCCATGGGGTTATGGTAGAGAATGAAAGTTGTACTGCCGAGGCTATCTGCCTCGCCGGTAATATCCTACGGCAGTATCGTAAAATGTTGGAGATCTTAAAAAATCGTCGAGTTCCTGATGAATTACAGCCAGGTACTTCTGGCTTCGTGCTAGTTCAATGTTTGCTATGACGCTCACTAACGGGTTCTCATGTGTTCCTACTGATGACATTAGTCGGATGTGAAGTTTTTGCAGATGCTTTCCGATGGATGTAATTTTGCTTGCTGTATTTGAGTAGAAGTAGCCGTTGTGGAGCTTCCCTATGGAGGCCAGTACAGGCACGAAGCACTTTCCTTTCAAACAGCTCTAACTCTTCATGTATGTGGATATATCGTGTACCAAGTGGGGAACCCATAGCATATTACCGGGCGGAAAATCTGCTTGTATATGAGTAGCTTTGTTTTTTGGCTGAGTCCTTGGCTTCGTCGCATTAGAGAATGTGACAAGCCGAAAGCATAATTTGCTCTCTGTAGGGTCCTCGATGCATGTACGTTAAACTTAAACAGTTCGCTGACATTAATTCCGAGTTATCAAACTGTCCGTGATGAGTTGATGACCGTGTTGCTATCCATCCTAAGTTTCAAGCTCCTTCTAATAGTGGAGTGAAGTGGAGCTAGAGCTTTTTTGCTGCGGGCGGGATATTGATGGTAGCCGAAAGCAGATTAATTCGGATTTCGTGGAGTTGATTTGGATTCCCCACTTTAGGTAATTTTCTTAAAGTCTCCGAATGTGAGTTTCGACTAGTTGCACAGCTAATTGAGGTGCCATGCTGCTGCTGTACGTAACAGAATCGTCTGCGAATAGCAAGGTTGTTGTTTTTGTCATATTCATCGGCTGATCTGATGTGAAAATGTTAAAAAGCACCAGTCCAAGTCGCGAACCTTGCGCCACTCCTGCTTTAATGTTCCTGGTCGTTGATTTGGCTTCATCTATTTGCACGTAGAACGTCCTATTTGTTAAGAAGCTCTGTAGAATTCTGATAATGTTGACCAGGAATTCCATCCTTCTCAGTTTATAAACAAGCCCTTCTATCCATACAGAATCGAACGCCTTTTCGATGTCGAGGAAACACGCCACTGAGTGGTATAGAAGTTAACAATTCTTGTTCCTTTTATTGGGAAGGCTAAATCCTATTCCTGTGCTAATAACATGCAGCTAACGTATTTGATTTTAGCCGCGTTCGAAGGGCCTGAGAAGTACGACTCTTCATTTTAGTTAATTGAGCGACTCTTTACTTTAATTGAGCTACTGTAGTGAAGAGACTTTTCGATCGGTATTCTTCACAATAGATAAATGTCAGTGTTACTCATCTGAAGTAAGTACACGAGCAGAACACCCTTCACTTACTTCAGTTGCACAATTTCGCTCAATTTTTAACTAAAGTGCAGAGTCGTCAATTGAACAGTTTGTTCACTTCTGATACTTTAGATATTGCTTCTAACTTAGTTAATTCAGTTCAATCGAACGCGGCTATTATTGGTGCGATCAAGAAATCAGCCGCTTCAGAGCTTATTTAGCAAGTCGGTCAAAAATTCAGTTTTGCTCCAAAGCAGCGCATTCCATCGGATTAAAATGGAGAAAATAAAAACAGGCTGCGCAGCTTTTGCCTCCACTTAAAAAAACTTACAAAAACTGCATACGATAATTTTTTGATTTTAAACCTAACTAAAGTCACCCATTTTTGAGGATGACGATTAAGTACAGTAAGCTATTATCAATGTAAAATAGATTTTGATTATTTTTTTAATTAATATTTAATATTTAATTAATATCATGTACACAATTTTACTAATTCAGCCAAGGTTTAAAATATTTATACAACTCTAAAGAAGGTTTATCTTTAAATGACTTAAACTGAAAACAAAATGTAAAAAGGCTGAATTAACAAAAAAATTACCGTTATTTTAATTAATATTATTTAATTTGTTTGGGGACAAATTGCGAAAATTGCTCATCGTAACGAGATTAGAATAAAAATTAATTTTAAGATAATCTAATTGTTTCTAACTTTATTTCTTCGAAGAGATATTAAATCTCAATTAATTTTATTTGTTTTACTAGCGGATTCAATTATAAAATTATATATTAAATAATAGTGATGGACGAAATCGATCTAAACGAATCTTTTTAACCTGATCACTCAAAAGATCGAAATGACCTAACAGGTAAGCAAAAAAAGATCACGTTAAAAAGATCGTTTCTTTTATTTATGAACTAGTTAGCAAAAGATCAGGGTATGAAAGCATTTTGACTTGGGAATGACGTCACTTTTGTCGTAGTTACGAGTTATGAGTTCTACGACTAGTCGTAATTTCGACTGAATTATTGTTGTTTCAGTTGAACAACAATTTGGAGTTCGACTGGGAAATAAATGTAATTAAAATGAATATTTCTTTATGAAATCAAACCCGTAAATAAATCTATTATGCTGCTACATTCATTTGAATGACGCGAGAAGTGCCGACCTTCTAGCGGTTCTTTTTAGTAACTACGTATTTGTAATTTTGTTAATGCAAATTTCGTTGCTTACATAGAATATTATTAGTTTTATTAGTTGTATAAAAAAAATAAAAATATTAATGAATATTAAAAAACACCAAAAAAGTAAACAAGCATAAGCAACAACAAAATATACATTCGAAATGGCGCTATCGGGCAATAGTTTTAATTCGAACAAATTTTTGTCGTACATGCTTACATAATTGCGACATTTTGAAATTACAACTTTGAGGATTTCGACTTGTCGTAAGTCGACAGACAGATAATCAACTGGTTAGCAAAAGATAAAGTTAAAAAATATCGACTCGTTCAGTCGTTCATTTACGAACTGGTGAGCAAAATAAGGGGTTAAAAAAGATCGACTCGTTTATTGTCTCGTGTGTTTCGTTCGTGGACTAACCAACTAACCAATTGCTGCGTTGCTTTGGCAAAGCCGGCTTGGCTTTACAAAGCAACAGCTTTTGGCTTTAACGCCTTACGGTGAGCACCAGTACTATAAAATGTTTTAAATCCTTAAAACTTTTTGGATTTATTTTCGGCTTTATGCTTATGCGATTGTTGTTGTAAGCCAAGCTGGATAAGCCAAAGCAACGCAGCAAATATAGAACTGTCGAACATCAAACTAATACTGAACTAAAATTTGATTTACAACAGTTCAATATTATATCAGTTTCGATTAGCAATCACATGGCAAAATAATTGAAGTGAAACTACTTTAGCGACGGTAAGGAGAACATTTAGTAGGGTATCAAAAATAAAATTGTGTTAACTTTTTGTGTTCGGATTTTGTCTTCGAATTTGTGTAACGTTTTTGTTGTGTTATATGATTAAATTATGGGAACTAAGCAATTTTTCAAGCGTTTTGTTTGAAATTCGGTATATAGGACTACTTATATGCGACTATAAGACTTGTTCCTATGGCAATTTCGGAATTTGGTAATTAGAGTCTGGAATTTCGGGAACAATGCAGTTTTTCAAGCGATTTGTATGAAATTCGGTATGTAGGACTAATATGCGACTACAAGACTTGTTTCTATGGAAATTCTGGGATTTGGTAATTAGAGTCTGGAATTTCGGGAACAATGCAATTTTTCAAGCGATTTGTTTGAAATTCGGTATGTAGGAGTAATATGCGACTATAAGACTGGTTCCTATGGAAATTCTGGAATATGGTAAATAGGGTCTGGAATTTTGGGAACCAAGCCATTTCTCAAGGGATTCGTATGAAACTCGGAATGTAGGACTAATGTGCGACTATAAGATTTGTTCCTATGGAAATTCTGGAATCTGACTAAAGGGTATGGAATTTTTGGAACCAAGCCATTTCTCAAGCGATTCGTAAGAAACTCGGAATGTAGGACTAATGTGCGACTATAAGATTTGTTCCTATCGAAATTCTGGGATCTGGCTAATAGAGTCTGGAATTTTTTGGAACTAAGCCATTTCTTATCGTCATCTCATCTCATCATTAATCGTAATATCGGCAATAGCGTCAAAAAAGTTTCACTTCAACCTCGCGTAAAAGTTACACGCACTCTTTTTTTCTACGTGGGTAATTTTTTTAATGGGAATCAAACTGTTTAACATCATATCAGTAAAATTGTTTGCCAAATTTTAAATTGTAATTTAATACTAGTTTGGCACATTTTATATTGTATAAATAATTGTATGCAGATTATAGCCATTTTTAATATCTGGATAATTTTGATTTCAATCAGTCTCGTTTAGTTTTCGTAGTATTATAAGCAGAAGCTTAAGTTTTAAGGATTTTAGGCAAAAAAATTATTTTTGAAATCCATGCTGTTTTTTGTTTTGAACGTTATATTTTATTACAAATAAATCGTTTAAAGTTTTTGGTGTATAAAAGACTTGCTAAAAAAGGTAAAGCATGGAACTGAGTTTTTTTGGCGATAGAGGACGATCGGTTGTCAGACCGGCCGAGTTGTAACCTGTATATTTTAGGATTAAATTGGTATAATTATTTAGTATTAAGATGGTATAATGGTAACGCATCATAAATGTAGCTGCATTACCGATAATGAATTGTCAAAATGTTGATTGACAGTTGTTGCGAGAGATACGAGACCGGATTTAAATGGTATAATTGTTTATATTAAGATGGTATAATGGTAACACAGCAAATATTCAACTGCATTACCGATCATGAATTGTCAAATGTCAGTTGTTGTGAGAGATACGAGACCGTGTGCACGTACTTTGGCGGAGTGAATAAAATAAAATTAATAATTCGAAATCACCGGCTTTAGTTTTACTCGTTTCAATAAATTAGTATTTACTGCCTAAATTAAAACTAAGCTAACAATCAACTACATCATCTCTCGTAAAGCTCTCGTTTAGATTAAAAAGATATCCGAAAATAATCAGAGTGTAAAGAATACAACTCCGAGAAAAAAATGTTCTTGGATCATCTACAATTGGAAAGTTAAATTGTCTCTACGATTAGTGCGACACAAAAACAGTTTCATAAATATCTATATTTCAAGTATTAATTTTTTTCAACTGGTTAAAACTTGGTTCGACATGACATATGCGTTATATTATAAAAATTTGAAGCACCTTGTATAACTTATGTCGTTTTTTTTCTCGTACAACTCTACCCCATAGAGTTTTTTTGCTGTCAAGTTGTTCGTTTCCCCTTCAAAACGACTCTACCGTAGAGCGAAAACAGATCTGTATATTTTGGGAGATTTACCCCTCTTAGTATTGTTGTGTTAGTATACACAACAACAACACATGCAACAACAAAATGTAAACAAAAGATTTTCGCCTTTCATGTTCGATTTCCCTTTTGAAAACTTCTGCGCTCGAGCGAGCTCTGGAGCAGAGTTTTTAGGAAAAAAAAATCAACATTAATTTCAAACCATAGACGTCATTTTTGCGCGTGTACTTAACTCTTCTGTTTTTGTCAAATTTTTAAGTTTTAAGTTGCATCTGTTTGTACTTTGTTGGTGCGGCGTGCGATTGGTTTAAAAGCGTGGGTAAATTCTTGCCGGTTCCGGTTTATTATCGTAGTTATAACAAAAATAAAAGCTAAAGTCTAATTATGTCGGCTGCTATGCCCATTAATCCTAAACCATTTTTAAATGGCCTTACAGGAAAAGCGGTGATAATAAAATTAAAGTGGGGTCATGAATACAAAGGCTATTTAGTCTCTGTAGATGGATACATGAATATGCAGCTGGCGAATACTGAGGAACACATTGATGGACAAGTCACTGGTAAGTTAACGGATTCACTGCCACTAACTAACTATTTCACTGGTTTTATCTGCTGAGAATTAATTCTTATTATTACTACATATAAGCAAAATAGTTGGAAAATCACATTTTTGTTTAGTATGCACGAACAAGCAAGCTCTGAATTCTTTTCAGTAAAGCAAAATGAAAATCTATGTATGGGTTTGTTGATCTTACGGTTATTATCATTGATGATACAATGGATTGTTGAACTAAGTTGTTGAAATTAGTACCGTTTACAGCGACTCCACCCTCATCATATTCTAACGACTTTTGAAGATCAGCTCCAAATACATGGTGAAGAGCATTTCAGGATTTATATCATCCGTTTCGTTCACTTTCATCCACTTTCATATTTTATACTTATAATTCCACTACAACTTTTGTTAGGATTTTGGCTAAACTGAAGTATAACCCGCATTGGATTTGGGGTTCCAGACACCCCTTCCCTGAAAGCCCTCATTGTACACTCCCTGAAAATCTTTTTTCTTGGTGGTCACGCCCCGTTTTAGTAGGAGGGGCTGCCGAAGTTTTTTTTTTTTCCTGAAAAATCCATTTTCCCAAGTGATTTGAAGGAGGTTTGGGGGTTAATTGGTACCATATAAAAGGTAATAAAAATACCTTCCATTTTAAAAGTTAGGCCAACCGAGCCACCTTCGGCAGTAGTAGAGTCAAAAAGCTGTCTTTTATATAAAAGGTAAAAAAGAGGCGTGCTTAAAAGTGGGCGGGCCTAAATATTAGTAAAAAATGAAAGGTAAAAATTAGTTCTGCATGGTCCTACTGTTTTTATGGGCGTGGCATTACAAATATATGCACACTGTAAAATACTATGCGCTCAATGAATTTATATTAAAGAAGGAGTTCTTCCTTTTAAAAGGTGTTTTTGAAACTATGGGCACATTGTAAAATACTATGCGCTCAATGAACTTATATTTAAGTAGGAGTTCTTCCTTTTAAAAGGCGTTTTTGGAAACTATTTTTTAAAAAATTTGCCCGATTTTATATGGATGTGTATCTCCGATGGACAACACTTTTTGTAAAAAATTGGAAGTGAAATGGCCCCGGGGTCGGGGGGCACCCATACAAATTTTATAAAAACAATTACCCGATTTTCTTCAAATTTTATACGCATGTGTATCTCCGATGGACAACACTTTTTGTAAAAATTTGGAAGTGAATGGCCCCGGGGCCATTTTAAAAATTTACCCGATTTTATTCAAACTGCACATTGTGTATTTCCGATTAGAGAATTTGCACAAAAATTTTAATTTTTATTGGTTGTTTTTTTAATTGTAGTAACTTTGATTTAATACTAAACCACTTCGTTATTATTTGAAGCCCGACCGGAATGGTTTTTTTATTAAAAACTTCAATTTATGCCCAAAATTATGACTAATACGTACATACATATATTTATTTAATCGCTGTTAACCAAGTTATGTGTTATATTTTTCAGGAAATTTGGGAGAGGTTCTTATTCGCTGCAACAACGTTCTTTATATCAAAGGTGTTGAGGACGATGATGAAGAAGGCGAGATGAGAGATTGATTTTTTTCGACCTAACGAACTAAGATTACATTTAAATAGTGTTGTAAGATATTTCTTAAGTTAATACGAACACGAACCATAGAACTATAAAAATACACTAAAAACACTACCAAAAGTTTAATTAAAGCGAACTTAATTTGTCAGCAATCTCCGTCATACCAGATGTCATTTATTTTTTAGAGGGGTTTCTTTGATTTAAGGATTCAAGACTTTTATTTGTTTTCATTTCTAAAACTTAGATTTTACATTGTTTTAAATAACTCTTGAGAAATGATAAAAATGCAGACAGATGATGACAATAATTTTAGCAGTTAAAAAAACTAAACTTGGATTCAGCTACGTTTATTTTGTGTTTATTCCCGGGGATTCAAATGTACGCTTCAAAGACGGAAAATAAGTTAAGGGAAAATACCAGGCAGCTAATCAAGTGTGTTGAATTATAATTCACTAGATTCAGAAATGCTTGGACATCAAAGATGTTAATAAAATTAAATGTACCTTTTATATAAAGCCCTCTTGTGGACGAAGCACTCTTATTTGGAAAACCACCATCGAATTCACATTATTTTACTTTTCTTCAGATTTATGAGTTCTGAAGAACTTTCTTATTTTGCTTAATTCCAAAATGAATGAAAAAAATCATATGAGGCTGACGGCGAAATATTTTCGAATTGCGATTTATCAAACCAACTATATAACGTAATTTTAGAGGGGCTTACCACTGAAAACTTTGTATGTGACTTCATGTATGTATAACTAAGGTCCTTCTTAATATATATACATACCTTATGAGATGTAGGACATAAATAAAACATCCTCTACAAACGGTGAATAATAGAGTGAAAGAGCGTACATTTGTAAATATTTATTCTAATAAATACACTGCGGATGTATTATCGTCTGTATGGTAATCCGACCATTTGTAATATCAGCTAATTTCTCGTTGCAAATCACTGGCAATGCGAGAAAGCCAACTGGGACGACCTTACCAGCTTCTTTAGGCGTGATTACTGATTATTATTCCGCAACAGCGACGTCGATGTCGCCGCTGATACAATTACAAATATTATTCTAATTGGTATAAGAGAATTTATCACTTTCAAACCAAAGGATTAGAGAGGTCAAATTCGCCAAATTCAAGACCAAAGTCCTATGACCAAAAAAAATTACAATGACCCAAAGGTAGTAAAAATTGTTGGTAATTCGTAAAACAAATTAAAAATACTACCTCGTCGTCAGTCAATTCCAAACCTTGTTTGGTTGCTTCTTGTTTCCAAGTTGCTTCCGACTGTGCTTCCGACACGTGCTCGTGCAGTTACTAATATGTAGTTCTAAATGTGTGTTCTTCAACGCTGGTGTTGCTACTGCGTAAGTTTTTCCACTGGTTTTCTATTCTGGACCTTCCTGAGAAGGAGGAAAACAGTCTTTTCTAACGTACACCTAAAAATGCGAGCTTTCGCCGTCTTCCAAATACCGACCCGTAGCAATTACATTCATTCTTCAAGATCATGGAAATGCTGATTAATCTTCAGCTCATAAAAAATACAGGAAATCCTTAGTGATCGGCAATACGAGTTTCGTAACCAACGTTCAACTGGTGATTTGATGAAAATTGAAACTTCAACTTTTGAAAGCAAAGTTCTTACAATCGATCTTTACAAAGCATTTGACAGAGTTTGAAAAATTCCTCGTTATGGAGCCGATGAACTCCTTCCTTTTATTTAATTCTAAGGAGCATCTCTCCTCTTCGCAAGTGGAACTAAGAATGATAAACACGTTAATTGCTAAGCTGGACAGTATAATAAAATACGGAGTACATACACAATAGAGCGGAATTCAACGCTTTAAAAACTCAATACGTCTCCCATGTCCCGTCGTCAAAGCGAAACGTAGACCTTCAGCAATCATTTACAAATGACACTTTTTTTTATAATTTGCGCTTGGCTAAATGCTTGACACAGCGTGAGAGTTAAGGAAAAGGAGGAGAAAAGAGGAGATGTCTGTGAGCTCGAGTTTTGAATGCCTGTGGATTGTAGTGATGTGAAAAGACAGAGCTTGGCAGATCATTCCACATGATAGCATTAAGAGCGCCACGAGTAGTGCGGTTGAATTCAAGGAGAGGTGGCATGCAACTGGCTATTTCTCTTGAGCACAGCTGCTGGAAGAAGCGATAAAATAGGAAAACGGGAAACGGTAATGTCTTCTTCACCTTAAGTTTTATCGCACGGTTTTGTAATCTAGATCTTGTAGCTGGTGCAAGGTAGTTTTAGGCGCACCAGACCAGATATACTTGCATAGAAGAAGCCGAAAAACTCGCAATTCTCGGTATCTAAGTTAACGACAAGCTTTGTTGGAATTACCACATAATCATAGTTGTATAGGTCTTCCAACACGGTGCACGGCTCACTTGCTCTGATCTGAATAATCCTAAATAGATTTTCAAAAACAATCGATCGTCGACAAACCTAAAGCCATACGGGTTCAAAAAACCTTCCGTCTAACAACGGTTGCTTAAAACCCCACTATTAGTTCTTAACTTGAGTGTACGTAATTGTGGTCAGGTGCAGCAAAAAACTACCTCTAATCTGTAAGTTAAAAAAGAGAACCGCCCAAATTAAACAAACAATGTTTTAAAATACCATGCGTATTTTCTGAAAAAATTTCGAAACTTTGGAGCCGACTTTAAATTTTTTTGCACGAACAAAGAGGATATTGCTTGAAAAGTCCTAAAAGGATGGAGTAGAGCAGTTATTAAAAAAAAAAACTTGTTTAATAAAAATGTTTATTAATTTAATAAATGTTAAAAATGTCCGCCATTTGATCAATTAGATTACTTTTTAGTCAGCTTCTTCTCGAGCTGCCTTTTATGAAAATGTATGTACCAATTTTTGTTCATACAAAAAAATTTTGTGAGCATAAAGTATTCACTTTTAATAGCTTAATAAAAAAAGCACTCCAAAGTGTAGATTGTTATTTAAAAACCCTAACGTTTGTACTAATAAGATCAAGATCATTCAAGATCACCACTAGACGGCCCTCTCGACCCTTAACAAATTTCATTATGTCATGTTCTCCTATCTAGCATCGTTCTCGAGATATAAGCCCTGCATTTTTTTTTTTAAAACTCACCCTGTATATTAATACTTTTTACTTTGTATCCCTTTTTAAGCATATTGCGCGCACGGAGGAGTATGAGATTTGGCATAGTTAAAGTTTGTATCGAGAAGGACTGCAGAAAGCTAAACTTTATATATAATTCAATTTTTAAAAATTTTCTTTTCATATACAGGATATACATAAGACAAAAAAAACACGCTCATGACGTATTTGTACACGATCGCATCTGCCGTAATAGAACTGATTTCAATAAATTTATATGCAATGATTAGGTTATAACTTTTTGACAAAAGAACCGCATTAAAAATTTTATGAATTACTGTGGAATTTCGACCATTAACGGGCATCTAGTATCAAATCAAATAACGTTAAAATAACGTCCATCTTAAAAGCTGTCAGTCCTAAATTTGACGTGAAGAAAATATTACAAATTATGTTTAACTTTTCATACGACTAAGAGAATATGGCGTAAGGCGAAAGTTATCGCACCAAACGATAATTGCCGCTTCAATCGACTAACAGAATACCAAAAGGTTATTTTGCGACTATGGGAATAGGGGTGCCAGCTCCTCGGTGTGAAGTGAATATCATCAGAACCCATGGAAGGTTCCCTGGGCTTTAAGACGCTTCTTTGCTTAAAAATCTCTTGGCCTAGATAGGATGCAGCGCATTGGTCTACAGAAGTCACTTAACTTATTGACTTAAACAGTTAGTGACGATTTCCAGAAGCTGTCTTCCACTTGGGTATGTTTACCTGCATCCGGAGAAGAGTGCGGTTAGTATTTATCCAAAGGCAGACAGAAAGGGCTACAAATTCGTGAAAGAATTCAGACACCTCAGTCCTTCGTCGGTAAGGGCTCTGGAACGGCTTCTAGAGTCCCATATCAGGCAATGAAGTACAGGATTATCGAACAGATATCGTGTTTGGACGATACAGGTTTAAAAATCAACCAAATAACACATAATAGATCTCCCGAGGATATAAAAATGGCGCATTCATGCCGTAATTGAGGCTCTCTCAAGTATCGCGAAGACCACCACACCACCTACCTACCATCGACAGCTCTCTTTAAGTTGTCACTTGCCATTAAGTTTTAAGTTTCTGCCAAATATATACACAGTAAACGGCAGTGGCAGGTTCAGGTTCTTATTATTATTGTCGGTGATTCGTTTTTAAAATTCAAAATTTTTATTTTATTAATTTAAATCTCAAAAATTAAAACCGAAAAAACCAAATGGAAAATTTTATTCAAAAACCTGAAATGGAAGTTTGCTCGAGAGGATTTTGCCAACATACGCAAATCCACAAAGCAGAATTTTACCAAGCCTTTCGGCTCGATAGTTGTGCGTGCCCTTTTCGTTTGTAAGGCCTGGTACTACAGACGAATCCGGCACGTAGTAGTAGTTTCACTGTTGAGTTGTTGGCCTTCAAGAAAGACGTCAAGTTGCAGAAGAACAGATTTGTACTACAGTCTAGAGAGGTTTCAAGAAATTTTAAGGCTGAATTTAGTAATTATTTGTAATATTTTCTTGGTCAGGGTTTTTTGTAGTTTTCCCTGACCATGATCCATTGATGAAACCCGTTAAGATGTTTTAAATTAAAAAGTTATTTTTATTCAAATTATTTTCTTCTTTTTAGTCTTGAGTGAGTGATTTTTTTTTTTGCATTGGCAATGTTCATTCAGTTCTGAGCTATGTTTCGTTTCAAGTCTCTAGCACACCGGGAAGTTAGTATAAAATCAATCCATTCCACCCGAACAGACAAACAACAAAGCGCGCTAATAAAAACGTTTTTTTTTTAAAGGCGACTTGCAAACAAAGAAATAATAAAACATTGATATACATATATGGAAGCCGAACAAGAGGACTGTTTGAACTCCATAAATACATGTAGAACTACCAAGCACTTTGTGAATAGGCCAAATAAAACCGCCAAGTTGTTTTGAGAATATCTGTGTTAGCATAGTTTACTCACAGGACATATGGAAGTAATGTGTTCTAGTTGGGACTTATACTATATCCATTATGTAAGTCATACCTGAAGAAAAAGGAAAAAACTATACATCCCTTTGTAGCCGTACTGCTTTTTCCAGACTAAAGATGAAGGTTTTGGAAAGAGCTATAATAACGATCAAAGACCTGCAATCATTGAAACTAGATAAAATCCTTTGCTAAGGGTGACAAAGATATTTGAATAGTTAACTTCACTGGGAACGAGTACAATTGAGCGACGGTCTAAGTTTTGGATCGATATTAGTGTCGATTCTATAGTTTTCGTGGTTGCTGAAGAGTTGAATGACCATTGGCATTCCATGTCATTATTTTAAGTGTGTTTATCATCACAGTGTTTGTAGGGGTTACTTTTTTGTGTAGAGCAGTTCAAAGTTATCTAACCGTTAACTGAAGAATATTATCAGCCCTTCCTAAGTTTTTCGTAAATTTTGGACAGAAGAATTTTTGGTTAATTTGTCCTGTACTGACTGGTCTGTCGAAGTTCTCAACTACTTGAGTGTAAGTCAAGTTTCTTTCAATATTGCGTTATTTAGATTTAAAATTAAGTCCGGTTCTTTGGAAGTTTGCTCGTTTTCATCTTCACATTTTACATTTTTTTTTTGTTTAATTCTGATTTGTTTGCAGCTCCTTTGCGATTATACATCCTCGGCAGCTTGCAAATTGGTGCTCTTGGGCGGCTGGATTTCGCGTTGTTACAATCCACAGATTTGTGCACACCAGCAGACATCGAGAGGATTTGGAGCAGTAGTTTTTTGTGTGCCGAAAGGGTTGATAGTTTTTACACTAGGGGATTAAATTAGACGCCTTGACCGGCTCAACTTTGATTTTGGTTCCAATATTTTACTTATGTTGAATATCTTTTTAACGTCCTCATTTGGTTCAAATGAAATTAGAAACATGTTTAGTGGTTTCTTCAGTTTCCATTTCAGTTTGTTGACTGCGTTAATGCCTTTTAATTCATGCAAGTCTGTGACTATCAACTCGGGTTCGCAGATATGATGTAGATCTTTAATAATTACTTAAATTTGCCTTTTTTGTTTGTTTTCATATGAGTACATATGAGTAGCATTTTAGTGACTGCTCGATAGTCGTTTTCATCCCTAGTATTTAATTTGTAAACATTTATGCTTGACAGTTTTATAGTAACTTTTCCTTTAAGAAGTTGTTTGAGTGAATTATATAATTGGTTGTTATTATCGACACCAGATATAATTATAGGTGGAGGTCGGTTCCGTCTAGGATTAGGAACAGACGGTATGGTAATAGTCATTTCTTTCTATGTTTGAGAAGTGATTGTTAATGTAGTTTCTGGAGAGTTACTAGCTTTCCTCTTCTTGCTTGTTCTTAATATATAATATTTTGGCGCGACAGACCATTGCTGTCCAGGGCTTAGCTTCTCGCGACCATTTGTGTTGTGCATGTATATATTTAGTGGGCGCCGTGGCTCAGTGGAAGTGCACATGGCTGCTGAGCAGGAGGTTCAGGTTCGAATCCCAGCAACACCAAAAAGTATTTTTCACGGTGTCCCACCTCTCGCGAATGGGTGACAAACGTTCCGAGAGTAATACCTTGTCGGAAAGCTTCTCAATTCGGCGTTCGGTTCCGGCCTTAAATTGTAGGTCCCTTCCATTTTTGTCCAAAAATTAACATGCGCTGCACAAATGGTCGCGAGAAGTTAGGCCTTGGACCGCAATGGTCAAATGGAAGGGACCTACAATTTAATCCCGGCGAATTGAAAAGTTTTCCGCGACAAGTTATTACTCTAGGACGTTTATCAGACATTCGCGAGAGGTGGGGACCGTGAAAAATTGGTGTTACTGGGATTCAAAGCACGAACCTCCTTCTCAGAAGCTCATGCACTTATCACTGGCCAACGGCGCCCACGCGAGGCTAATAACCTCGCCTGTAAAAAAAATTATTATTACGGAACCCAAAATCAGCCTCGGATACACTGATGAACGACGACGGCAACGAAAACGGCTAAACGATTTAAGAATTTTCTCATGGAACGTACGCTCACTGTATAGAGCTCGAGCTGCACAGCAGCTAGTCGATACCCTGTCCAAATATAATGCTGACTTAACAGCAATTCAGGAGATGCGGTGGAATGGTGTCTTGCAAAATCAGAATATGACATTTATTACAGCTGTCATGCAAGACATCATGTGCTCAGGGTGGGGTTTCTAGTCAGCAAAAGAATGAAACCCACCGTTATCGGCTTTAATGCAGTAAATGAACGGATATACACCCTTCGCGTGCGGGGCAAATTTAAAAACATAAGCCTCATAAACGTTCACGCACCTACATAGTATTCCCCAGATGATGAAAAAGAAGAATAGTTTGAATCAGTCGAACGGGAACTTCATGCCTGCCCTCAGTATGATGTAAAAATCATTCTGGGGGTATGAATGCTAAAATAGGTAGGGAGCCAGTATTCAGGCAGTACATTGGCACCTATAGCTTACACGAGAACACTAATGACAATGGACAACGAGTCATAGAGATGGCAGCAAGCAATAATTTGGTCGTTGCGAGTACAAGGTTTGCGCGTAAAAATATCCACAAAGCCACCTGGGTATCTCCCGATGGAGCCACTCGCAACCAGATAGACCACGTGTTGATAGACCGCCGCCACAACCCGAACCTGATGACGGTACGAACGTACCGAGGTGCCAACGTCGACTCGGACCACTATCTTGTTGGTATGGTGCTCCGAGCGCGGATTGCATCATCACGGAAGACTGCATCTGCGAATCAGATTCGAGTCAACACGGCTGCCCTTCGCAATGAAAAGACCAGAAGCAACTACGGTCAAGCGATAGGACTCGCCCTAAATGCAGGGAGAGTAAGTCCTGGGGCTGAGATGTCGGGCGTAGAAGAGAAATGGACACGCCTTAAGTATACTGTCATTAGTACTGCTGACTCCATCTTAGGCAGTAGTCGTAGAGATCGAAACGACTGGTTCGATGACGAATGTAAGCTAGCGACTGAACGTAAGAATGTTGCATACCGAGCAATGCAACAATCTCATAGAAGATAGAACGCGGGCACGCGAAGATGAATATAAAGAGCTCAGAAGATATTAAAAAAACAGTTCACCGGCGAAAGAAAGCAGCCTGGTAGAAGAATCTCGTCCGTGAACTGGAACAGTACAGAGAGCAAGGACCGCACCAAGCGCGGAAGTTCTACCAAAGAGTCCGCGGTATGACGCAATATACACCGCGTTGCACATACTGCAAGGACAAAGAGGGTAATCTGATCGCCGATCTTAAAGGCATATTAAAGCGATGGGAAGAGCACTTTTATGAGTTGCTAAATGGCCAGCTAACAGATGAATTGGAGGCTCCACCAATGACCGAAGATCATACTATGCTGCCGCCACCAAGCATAGTCGAAGTTAACAGAGCGATAAATCGGCTCAAAAATAATAAGGCCCCGGGATCTGATGGGATCCCAGCTGATAAAAAAGGAGGCCCACATTACACCAAGCAATTCATGAAATAATAGTGCAGGTATGGGAAGAAGAAGTTATGCCAGAAGACTGGCGAAGAGGCATCCTGTGTCCCATATATAAGAAGGGAGATATCACAAAATGCAGCAATTATCGCGGTATAACGTTGCTGAGTACCGCGTATAAGATTTTCTCCTCTATCCTTCAAGACAGGATAGCCCCATACGCTAAAGTCATCATTGGTCCATACCAGTGTGGCTTCATCCCAGGCAAATCAACAACTGATCAGATTTACACCCTAAGGCAGGTGATGAAAAAATGTCTAGAGTTTCAAAACTCACTACACCATCTTTTTATAGACTTTAAAGCCGCCTATGATAGCATAGCCAGAGTAGAACTTTATAAAGCCATGAGAGAATTCGGCATCCCAAATAAACTGACACGACTATGTAGGTTGACCATGACCAATGTTATAAGCCAAGTAAAAAAGGGCTTAGCCCACCTTATTGCCGTGGCGCAAGTCATTCAGGGAGAATTCCCTTGGCAATAAGTTTAAATATATATAAAAAAAAAAAAATCCGGATCACTATCAAGCCCATTCAACATCTATAACGGGCTCCGACAAGGGGATGGACTGGCCTGCGTCCTCTTCAACTCTCTTCCTCTTTAAAAACATAAGCCTCATAAACGTTCACGCACCTACAGAGTATTCCCCAGATGATGAAAAAGAAGAATAGTTTGAATCAGTCGAACGGGAACTTCATGCCTGCCCTCAGTATGATGTAAAAATCATTCTGGGGGTATGAATGCTAAAATAGGTAGGGAGCCAGTATTCAGGCAGTACATTGGCACCTATAGCTTACACGAGAACACTAATGACAATGGACAACGAGTCATAGAGATGGCAGCAAGCAATAATTTGGTCGTTGCGAGTACAAGGTTTGCGCGTAAAAATATCAACAAAGCCACCTGGGTATCTCCCGATGGAGCCACTCGCAACCAGATAGACCACGTGTTGATAGACCGCCGCCACAACCCGAACCTGATGACGGTACGAACGTACCGAGGTGCCAACGTCGACTCGGACCACTATCTTGTTGGTATGGTGCTCCGAGCGCGGATTGCATCATCACGGAGGACTGCATCCGCGAATCAGATTCGAGTCAACACGGCTGCCCTTCGCAATGAAAAGACCAGAAGCAACTACGGTCAAGCGATAGGACTCGCCCTAAATGCAGGGAGAGTAAGTCCTGGGGCTGAGATGTCGGGCGTAGAAGAGAAATGGACACGCCTTAAGAATACTGTCATTAGTACTGCTGACTCCATCTTAGGCAGTAGTCGTAGAGATCGAAACGACTGGTTCGATGACGAATGTAAGCTAGCGACTGAACGTAAGAATGTTGCATACCGAGCAATGCAACAATCTCATAGAAGATAGAACGCGGGCACGCAAAGATGAATATAAAGAGCTCAGAAGATATTAAAAAAACAGTTAACCGGCGAAAGAAAGCAGCTTGGTAGAAGAATCTCGTCCGTGAACTGGAACAGTACAGAGAGCAAGGACCGCACCAAGCGCGGAAGTTCTACCAAAGAGTCCGCGGTATGACGCAATATACACCGCGTTGCACATACTGCAAGGACAAAGAGGGTAATCTGATCGCCGATCTTAAAGGCATATTAAAGCGATGGGAAGAGCACTTTTATGAGTTGCTAAATGGCCAGCTAACAGATGAATTGGAGGCTCCACCAATGACCGAAGATCATACTATGCTGCCGCCACCAAGCATAGTCGAAGTTAACAGAGCGATAAATCGGCTCAAAAATAATAAGGCCCCGGGATCTGATGGGATCCCAGCTGATAAAAAAGGAGGCCCACATTACACCAAGCAATTCATGAAATAATAGTGCAGGTATGGGAAGAAGAAGTTATGCCAGAAGACTGGCGAAGAGGCATCCTGTGTCCCATATATAAGAAGGGAGATATCACAAAATGCAGCAATTATCGCGGTATAACGTTGCTGAGTACCGCGTATAAGATTTTCTCCTCTATCCTTCAAGACAGGATAGCCCCATACGCTAAAGTCATCATTGGTCCATACCAGTGTGGCTTCATCCCAGGCAAATCAACAACTGATCAGATTTACACCCTAAGGCAGGTGATGAAAAAATGTCTAGAGTTTCAAAACTCACTACACCATCTTTTTATAGACTTTAAAGCCGCCTATGATAGCATAGCCAGAGTAGAACTTTATAAAGCCATGAGAGAATTCGGCATCCCAAATAAACTGACACGACTATGTAGGTTGACCATGACCAATGTTATAAGCCAAGTAAAAAAGGGCTTAGCCCACCTTATTGCCGTGGCGCAAGTCATTCAGGGAGAATTCCCTTGGCAATAAGTTTAAATATATATAAAAAAAAAAAATCCGGATCACTATCAAGCCCATTCAACATCTATAACGGGCTCCGACAAGGGGATGGACTGGCCTGCGTCCTCTTCAACTCTCTTCCTCTTTAAAAACATAAGCCTCATAAACGTTCACGCACCTACAGAGTATTCCCCAGATGATGAAAAAGAAGAATAGTTTGAATCAGTCGAACGGGAACTTCATGCCTGCCCTCAGTATGATGTAAAAATCATTCTGGGGGTATGAATGCTAAAATAGGTAGGGAGCCAGTATTCAGGCAGTACATTGGCACCTATAGCTTACACGAGAACACTAATGACAATGGACAACGAGTCATAGAGATGGCAGCAAGCAATAATTTGGTCGTTGCGAGTACAAGGTTTGCGCGTAAAAATATCAACAAAGCCACCTGGGTATCTCCCGATGGAGCCACTCGCAACCAGATAGACCACGTGTTGATAGACCGCCGCCACAACCCGAACCTGATGACGGTACGAACGTACCGAGGTGCCAACGTCGACTCGGACCACTATCTTGTTGGTATGGTGCTCCGAGCGCGGATTGCATCATCACGGAGGACTGCATCCGCGAATCAGATTCGAGTCAACACGGCTGCCCTTCGCAATGAAAAGACCAGAAGCAACTACGGTCAAGCGATAGGACTCGCCCTAAATGCAGGGAGAGTAAGTCCTGGGGCTGAGATGTCGGGCGTAGAAGAGAAATGGACACGCCTTAAGAATACTGTCATTAGTACTGCTGACTCCATCTTAGGCAGTAGTCGTAGAGATCGAAACGACTGGTTCGATGACGAATGTAAGCTAGCGACTGAACGTAAGAATGTTGCATACCGAGCAATGCAACAATCTCATAGAAGATAGAACGCGGGCACGCGAAGATGAATATAAAGAGCTCAGAAGATATTAAAAAAACAGTTCACCGGCGAAAGAAAGCAGCCTGGTAGAAGAATCTCGTCCGTGAACTGGAACAGTACAGAGAGCAAGGACCGCACCAAGCGCGGAAGTTCTACCAAAGAGTCCGCGGTATGACGCAATATACACCGCGTTGCACATACTGCAAGGACAAAGAGGGTAATCTGATCGCCATCGCCGATCTTAAAGGCATCTTAAAGCGATGGGAAGAGCACTTTTATGAGTTGCTAAATGGCCAGCTAACAGAGGAATTGGAGGCTCCACCAATGACCGAAAATCATACTATATATATATATATATATATATATATATATATATATATCATACTATGCCGCCACCAAGCATAGTCGAAGTTAGCAGAGCGATAAATCGGCTCAAAAATAATAAGGCCCCGGGATCTGATGGATCCCAGCGGAACTGATAAAAAAAGGAGGCCCACATTACACCAAGCAATTCATGAAATAATAGTGCAGGTATGGGAAGAAGAAGTTATGCCAGAAGACTGGCGAAGAGGCATCCTGTGCCCCATATATAAGAAGGGAGATATCACAAAATGCAGCAATTATCGCGGTATAACGTTGCTGAGTACCGCGTATAAGATTTTCTCCTCTATCCTTCAAGACAGGATAGCCCCATACGCTAAAGTCATCATTGGTCCATACCAGTGTGGCTTCATCCCATGCACATCAACAACTGATCAGATTTACACCCTAAGGCAGGTGATGAAAAAATGTCTAGAGTTTCAAAACTCACTACACCATCTTTTTATAGACTTTAAAGCCGCCTATGATAGCATAGCCAGAGTAGAACTTTATAAAGCCATTAGAGAATTCGGCATCCCAAATAAACTGACACGACTATGTAGGTTGACCATGACCAATGTTATAAGCCAAGTAAAAAAAGGCTTAGACCACCTTATTGCCGTGGCGCAAGTCATTCAGGGAGAATTCCCTTGGCAATAAGTTTAAATATAAAAAAAAAAAAAAAAATCCGGATCACTATCAAGCCCATTCAACATCTATAACGGGCTCCGACAAGGGGATGGACTGGCCTGCGTCCTCTTCAACCTGGCGTTGGAGAAAATGATCAGAGACTCTGACGTAACGACGAGATGAACAATCCTCTATAAGTCCATTCAGATACTGGCTTACGCAGACGATATTGGCATCGTTGGTAGAAACCAAAGAGCTGTACAGGAAGCTTTCGTCCAGATAGAGCAGGTGGCACGAAATCTGGGGCTGCATATAAATGAGAGCAAAACAAAGTACATGGTGGCCACGTCTGCGAATAGAAGATCCAACATTGGTCCCTCAATTCAGATAGTGGAGCGCGAATTTTAAGTAGTGCAATCCTTTAAATATCTCGGGTCAACTATAGCAGCCGATAACAGCATGGAACCAGAAATACGCGCACGGTTGCTTAAAGCCAACAAAGCCTACTATAGCCTGTCAAGACTCTTTAAATCCAGGAACTTACATATGGATCCGAGACTTGGGTGCTTAGAAAAAAGCATTCTGACCTCTTAGCCGCGTTCGAGAGAAAAGTCTTACGGAGAATTGTTGGCCCCGTATGTGAGGAAGGACGATTCCGGAGACTCTATAATGATGAGATCTGCAAGCGTTACCGCGATGTCGACATCGTGAAGAAAACTAAGCTCGGTAGGCTCCGGTGGGCAGGACACCTAGCTCGCATGAGCGAAGAGGATCCTGCTCCTGAGAGTCCTGAAAGTCCTTTGCGGTAGGATTTATGGAAAACGACAGCGGGGCCGGCCAAGCCTACGCTGGAAGGATGGCGTAGACCAGGACGCCCAGAGTTTAGGGATGCCAAACTGGATGACATCGGCTCGAAATCGGGACTGGTGGAGAGACTTTTTGCGGGAGGCCAGGACCGGACCTTTATTCATTTTGTAACTAGTTTTATTCCGTAGATCAAGTGTTTTCTTTTCTAGAGTCAGAACTTTATGATCTGTTTCATTTGGATTGGGTATAGATGTTTTTTTTCCTCCTCCGGGGGAGGAGTTCTATTCATTTTCTACAGTTTCTCTTCTTTTTTAATTTAAAACTTTAAGAAGATAATTTTGTTTTTAATTGGCAATTCTGGTCGTGTGGTTTTTAGAGCTTTTAAAATGTTAAACAATAAAGTTTGAGAAATAATCTTATTTACCTTGTTCCATATGTGTTGTAATTTTATTAAACTTCAATTGACTACGAAAGCCTGTACAGAGCTCAAGTGATTGTAACTTTTATTCCTCGCAAAACATATATATATATATACATACAACAAAATATATATATATATAAATTAAACTATTTTATATTATTAATAGTTTTTAAAAATATTCATCAGAGCAGAGCTCTGATGTTCTTTATTTAATGAATTCAAAATTAGAACTGAACTTAAAACTAGATACATTGGTTCTTTTATAATAGTAAGTGGCATTGGCATCCCAAGCAAGTCATCATGGTCATCCTGACGAATTATTGATGATGTCAGCAGAAGTGAAGGCTAGCGTATCAGACAACTCGTAATGTAGATGAATTTATGATGCTTATGTTGTGTGTGGTCGTCGTCCGACGAATTGAAACATTGTATGTGATTTATGCAATTATACTTTGTATGTTCCGTTATTAGTATAGCTCTTTAATCATCTCCAGGAATAGTACTTCTTCTATTTTACTGCGTTTGTGGGATGGTTGTAATATTGCCGGTAATGGTTGGTATTGAGTTACTTCTTTAGCCAGGATTGTTTTTCCGTTGACCTCAATGGGGATGTTGAAGTGTTTGATGATGTAAGTACCTCTAAGTATCACGGTTTCATTGTTGATCAGCACTGGTCCATCGAATTGGTTCAACAGCAAGATTCCTGGTGCGACTTCTTCTACTTCTGGGACATGTTCGTTGTTGACGATTGTTCGGTCAACAACCATTGACCTTGATTCATGGCAATCAAAGTATTGCCACTAGCAATACTCACATTAAATGCGGACTGCTGACGCGCCGCATTCCACACCACCAGTCGCACAAAGTTGCAGTACATTCCGTCTGCATACGATCCCTATTGCGATCACTTTGTTGCCTGCCGAATGATCACCACAACATTATCATCATTTCGCTGACGACGCACATTGCGACGTTCACTGCTTGTGCGGCTCATCGTCGTCCACTCATCGACTGGGCACTGTGTGCGGACACCCGATACCTCGCTCCGTTGCGATGTAGACGGATGGCCTATTTGCTAAGCAAATAAATATACAGCAACGACGAGCAGCAGCAACATTGTTCGCTCTACGTACACCAGAATGTCTTACCGACAGAAGATTATTATCGCAGTTGCCGGCGTAGGCACCCTTCTCATCGTATACAGCTGGATAGCCAAGGCATGGGCCTGGTATCAGCTACTCGACGCGCTACACATTTGGAATGTGTGATGATGCAGCAATTTGGAGTCACAGGCGATGGTGGTGGTGGACGGACTCGCATGGCAAGGCGAGCTTTCTTGCAGCAGTCGGCTGCACAACATACTTCAGTTCTTCTGGACCAGCTCAACCGAGTGCGACAAAAATTAAACCCGACGGAATCGCCGCGCGAATATACAAAATTATTAGCCTTGTTTGTACAGTAAATTCAGAGAATAAATAGACTTAGTGTAAATAGAAAATTAAACTCATTTTGTTCTTATTTCCGACCACCCCCCTGACTTTCGGAAGTACTAATCCCCGACATTTTGGTGCCTCCTGTGAGGATGATTAAATTAAATTAAAGTTCAGTTTAATTTGTGCTTGTGTGGACACTCTTGTCCAACGGTTTGTTATTCGTGCTTTTGTGGACACGCTTGTCCCACTGTTGTTTCTCTCTATTTAAATTAAATTTGTGATTTAGTTTGTGCTTTGTGGACACGCTTGTCCCACGGTTCGTTCCTCGGGATATGTGCGCATGCGGCCACAGTCGCCTAGCAATTTACTGTGTAGTTTTGGCAACACTTATTGCCTTCGCGTCTTCGTGTCTTGCCCTTTGCCTTCTGCTTGGGTTACTGTGAACCGAGTTCACCAGCCTATTTGAGACTTGTTAGTGAAGTGATCGATAGTCGACATGGCCGACTTGAATCGACGCACGTCAGCATGCACCGCCATCAAGCGGGTGCACGACCGCATTGTGAGTATGGACGTGACGGCTTTGGATGAGGTCCAAATCCACTTGGAACAGCGCCAGATAGAAGCACACTATGCACGCTTTCTGGTGGCACACACGGCATTGGTGAGCGATGCCACACCGGAGGGCCTTCAGGCCCACGATGATCTGCTGGCAGTCGTGGACGAGCAGTATAATAACGTCTTGATGGTCTTGGGCAGACGACAAAACGCCCTCCAAAATCTGGCGAAACTCGCGCCGGCTTCTCCACCACAGCATCACAGCTCAACCACGCCAAAGGTGGAGATGAAACTTGAGTCGGTGCAAATACCGACGTTCGATGGCCATCTGCATAATTGGCTAGCATTTAAAGATGCATTCGAGAGTCTGGTGCACAACACGGAGCTGGCGCCCGCCTACAAGTTACAGAAGCTTCGTGCCGCTGTCCTGCCTGGCAGCGTAGGCCTCGTCGGCAACATTTACTCCGGCGGCTACGAAGAGCTCTGGAGTGAGCTTAAAGAGAGGTTCGACAACCCACGCCTGTTGTGCGAGACCCACGTTTCTCGGCTCCTCAATCTGCAGGCAGCCCAGGACGAATGCTCCAGTGCCCTGCTTCGGATCGTGGACACCGTGCAAGAGTCACTCCGTGCACTACGAGTGATGCGGCAACCAGTGTCCAGTTGGGACGCTTTGACGGTCCCGATTGTTGTGTCCCGTTTGCCAAAGGTGACCCAGCAAGGTTGGTGCATGCATTGCCCAGCCAAACAGATTCCCACCCTCACCGGCCTGCTCGAGTTCTTGACTCATCGTGCCCACAGTTTGGCGACAGAGATCCAGCTACCCTCAACCTCTGGTCGACAACAGGCAAGTGGATCACGGCAGCTAAAGATGCTTCCCGTTGCTCGGACTCACGTCATTGCAGCTCCCGAGAACCGGTGCGGCCATTGCCATGGCTCTCACCGGCTATACCAGTGCACAAAGTTCAAGCAGTTGGACTTGAATCGGCGCCTCAACGCCGCGAGAACGACAGGTGTCTGTTTCAACTGTCTGCAGCCAGGACACAACGCTACCGGATGCCAATCCGAAAGTTCCTGCCGCCACTGCAACGGCAGACACCACTCGCTGATCTGCAGAAGGGAGGCGGCAGCCCAGCAAGAAACACAACGTCGGCCAGCCCGCCGAGAAGCAGAACGCCAACCAGCCTCACAAGCAGCGGCACCTCAGCCAGCCCAAACAGAAGCAGAACGCGCCCAGACCCCGCCTGGTGGTCGCTATGTGTTCACGAAGGGACGTTGGGAGTTCATTCCGGACCAGGGTCCCTCAACTATGGATTGACTCAATCAAGCGACCACTACCGTATTGCTAGCTACGGCGCTCGGCTACGCGTACGGCGCAAACTCGGAACCCCACCTGGTTCGAGCCCTCTGCGATCCTGGATCGCAGGTAAGTCTTATAACCACTAAACTAACCAAACAACTTCTTCTTCCCAGAAGCCGATTGGATGTAGCCGTGCAAGGCGTCGGTATTTCCCGACCCACTCTGGCTCAAGGCCAAGTGACGCTCTCACTTCAGTCGACGCGATCAGAGTTCGTGCTCACCATGAAGGCCGTAGTGACCCCCCTGATCACTTCGACGCTCCCCGCAGCACATGTGGATGCAACACAATGGCATCATCTGTTTGGCCTACCACTGGCAGACAGCCATCTGGGCACCCCTGGGCCCATCGACATCTTGCTGGGTGCTGATGTCTGGGGTCTCTTGGTGCAGGACGAGGTCATTCATGGACGGCCACACGAGCCCCACGCCCAACGCACACACCTTGGTTGGGTTGTCTTCGGCCCAGCTGCCCTGGTGCGAGCAGCACCACCCATCCGATCGCTCCACAGCCAGGTGACGGAAGAGTCGCCTTTGGAGCCCACTCTGGAACACACTCTGGATGAGCTCGTTCGGAATTTCTGGAAGTTGGAGGAGGTACCCACAGATGAATCAAGAGAGGACGAGTGCAGCCGGCACTACTCCCAGACGCACTCCCGCACATCGGAAGGCAGATACATGGTCGAAATCCCCTTCCGACACGACGCACCAGCACTAGGTGCCTCCTACCGGCCTGCACTGCGACAATTCTACTGCCTGGAGCGGCGACTCCAGAACAACCCAGATCTCAGAGAGAAGTACATCGCCTTCATGCGCGAATATGAAGAGCTTGGACACATGGAACGGGCTGGTAAACATGGCGACCACCCCCATTGTTACTACATTCCACACCATGCGGTAACTAGCAAATTCCGTGTGGTCTTCAACGCATCTGCACAGACCACTACTGGAGTCTCACTCAATGACGTCCAGCTGATTGGTCCTACCATCCAGGATTCACTAATCAACATCATCCTGCGGTTCCGGCGCTACTTGGTCGCGCTGACCGCCGACGTAGAGAAGATGTTCCGCCAGGTCTTGGTGGCGCATAAACATCGAGACTACCAACGGATTCTCTGGCGAGAATCACCGTCCGACGAGCTGACCGTCTTCCGCTTGACGACGGTCACCTACGGTATGGCATCCAGTCCATACACTTCTGTGCGATCCATGATGCAGTGCGCACAGGACAATCAACAGCTGATCCCAGATCCAGCACGGGCTCGAGCGGCCCGAGAGACGATTGAGAAGGCCTTTTACGTGGACGACCTCCTCACCAGCTGCAACAGCATTTCCGAAGCAGTCGGCCTGGCTGCCGATGTCAACACTGTCCTCATGGCAGGACACTTCAAATTGCGCAAATGGAACTCCAACAGCGCACAGGTAATTTCCATGGTGACTAACGAGACTTCCTCTTCTCCCTCTTCCACAGAGCTTGTCATAGAATGCCCAACGGCAACGGTACTTGGCTTGCGTTGGGATCCAGCTGCTGACGAGCTCTTCTTCTTGGTGGAAATGGAACCGCTGGGACCCTCCCCTACGAAAAGGCGGATTCTGAGCGAGGTGGCGCGACTGTTCGATCCTACTGGGCTCCTTGCGCCAGTCATCATCACTGGAAAGATGTTCATCCAAACGCTGTGGTCCGCAGGCATCACTTGGGATGCCCCACTTTCCCCAGAACTGCTCAACACCTGGGCAGCATTCCGCAACGGCCTGCAGGCCCTCAATCAAGTCAAGGTACCTCGATGGCTTGGCATGCATAGTCAGCATGTGACCACAATTCATGGGTTTTGCGATGCCAGTTCCCGAGCCTATGCAGCTGTCATCTACCTGAAGACATCAGATGCCGATGACCGGTCCCAGGTCGCACTGCTGACCGCCCGGACTAAGGTGGCTCCACTCAAGGGCGCTACCATTCCTCGTCTGGAACTGTGCGCCGCTAGTCTCCTCGCGGCCACATTGGAGAATGTCCGCACCGCTCTAGGCCTGCAGACTGCACCCTACTACCTCTGGTCGGACTCCAGCATTGTTTTGTGTTGGTTGCGGAAGGAACCATCCGCTCTCAAACCCTACGTCGCAAACCGAGTGCGACAGATCCAGGAGTTGACGTCTCCAGCACGTTGGCATCACGTCCGCTCTGCGCAGAATCCAGCCGATTGCGCTAGCCGAGGTCTTGGTGCATCAGAACTCCTGCAACACTCGCTGTGGTGGCAAGGGCCGAGTTGGCTGCAAAGCGGCCCGCTCCCCGTCGGCCCACCCGGGCAGCTGCACGCCGACGACATGGACCAAGTGACAGAAGAATTAAAGCCATGCTTCTTCTCGGGCATGGTCATCACCCAGATGGAACTGACGACACGACGCCGAGACAAAGTCATCATCCCGTTGACCGAGCGATTCAGCAACCTACACCAGTTGCTCCGTACTGTTGCCTATATGCTCCGTTGGCGGAGCACTTACCGGCACCTACTAAAGCGATCAGTCGTCGGAGCGGATGAGCTCGACCACGCCTTGGAACGACTTATCATCATAGAGCAAGCTGCCGCTTTCTCTCAAGAAGTGCACCAGTTGCGCAACCGTGCACCACCGTCAAGTAACAGCCCGTTACTCTCTCTCAATCCATACTTGGATACTCGAGGAGTCCTACGAGTCGGAGGTCGACTCACGCATGCGTCCCTACCGGATGAGCAAAGGCATCCCATTGTCTTGCCGAAAGCAGGCGCCTTGGTTTGGCTATTGGTTCGCCAGACACATGACGCCACCCTACACGGCGGCGTTCAACTGATGCTGCAGACGTTGCGGCAGAAGTATTGGATACTCCATGGTCGACAAGCTGTGCGGACCCTGCTACACAAATGCGTTATCTGCAGACGACACCGCGGAGCGGTCATCAAGCAACAAATGGCTTCGCTACCCAGCCCACGAGTCAATTCAGCTCGCCCGTTCCTGGCCTCAGGGGTCGACTACTGTGGTCCCTTTTCCGTTCGGGTTGGAACCAAACGGTCACGCACCACAATCAAAGGCTACTTGGCGATCTTCGTTTGCATGGCCACGAAGGCTGTGCACATCGAGGTAATTGAGGACCTCTCATCACAGGCTTTCATGGATGCTTTTACCCGATTCACCTGCCGGCGCGGACCCTGTCCCGATCTCTACAGCGACAATGGTACCGCCTTCGTTGGTGCGAACCGGTACCTTAAAGAGGACTTAGCAGCCTTCGAATCGCATCACAACCAACAGGCCCTGGCACATTCCGGGACGAGATGGCACTTCATCACTCCTGCGGCCCCTCATCAAGGTGGATTATGGGAGGCCGCCGTAAAATCCGCCAAACATCATTTGGTTCGTTTGGTGGGTGCCCAGTCTCTCTGGTACCACCAACTCCACACTCTGGCAACACGCATCGAGGCGTGTCTTAACTCACGTCCGCTGGTCCCACTCCACGATGACCCCGAGGACAAACTGGCGCTCACCCCTGGCGATTTCCTCATCGGTGCCCCCCTCATCGCGGTACCCGAACCTCAAATTGGCGGCGTCCCGCTTAATCGCCTCAAGCAGTATCAGTGGATCCGTAAGCTCCACCAGGACTTCTGGCAGCGCTGGAGCGAGGAGTACTTGGTCACCCTCCAGACCCGTAGCAAATGGGAACGACGAGAACCGGACATTCAACTGAACGACGTGGTCCTCGTGAAACAAGAGAACCTGCCCCCGACTCATTGGAGGCTCGGTCGAGTCATTGCCGTTCACCCGGGCAGTGACGGATTAGCCCGCAACGCTACTCTACGCACCAGCCATGGCGAGTGCCGCCGGCCCATCCAGAAACTTTGCCGCCTCTTGGAGACATCATGAACAGATCATGAGATGTCGACATGATCTTGACCTTCCTGGGAGCATTACGTGCACACATTTCGAACCAGAGGGTTCAACCGGGCAGGATGTTCGGTCAACAACCATTGACCTTGATTCATGGCAATCAAAGTATTGCCACTAGCAATACTCACATTAAATGCGGACTGCTGACGCGCCGCATTCCACACCACCAGTCGCACAAAGTTGCAGTACATTCCGTCTGCATACGATCCCTATTGCGATCACTTTGTTGCCTGCCGAATGATCACCACAACATTATCATCATTTCGCTGACGACGCACATTGCGACGTTCACTGCTTGTGCGGCTCATCGTCGTCCACTCATCGACTGGGCACTGTGTGCGGACACCCGATACCTCGCTCCGTTGCGATGTAGACGGATGGCCTATTTGCTAAGCAAATAAATATACAGCAACGACGAGCAGCAGCAACATTGTTCGCTCTACGTACACCAGAATGTCTTACCGACAGAAGATTATTATCGCAGTTGCCGGCGTAGGCACCCTTCTCATCGTATACAGCTGGATAGCCAAGGCATGGGCCTGGTATCAGCTACTCGACGCGCTACACATTTGGAATGTGTGATGATGCAGCAATTTGGAGTCACAGGCGATGGTGGTGGTGGACGGACTCGCATGGCAAGGCGAGCTTTCTTGCAGCAGTCGGCTGCACAACATACTTCAGTTCTTCTGGACCAGCTCAACCGAGTGCGACAAAAATTAAACCCGACGGAATCGCCGCGCGAATATACAAAATTATTAGCCTTGTTTGTACAGTAAATTCAGAGAATAAATAGACTTAGTGTAAATAGAAAATTAAACTCATTTTGTTCTTATTTCCGACCACCCCCCTGACTTTCGGAAGTACTAATCCCCGACAACGATAGTACAATTAGCTTTCTGCCTCTTTATTAGCTTTGGGATGCAGGATGCATTTCTTAAGTTTTGAATATTATTATTATTGCAAATTGATAAGTTGTTATATGGTTTACATTTTTTTGAGATGCCATAAATTTCTTCATTACATTCTATAATTGATTCAAAATTAATTTTATTTATTACTTTCTTAATTTTTACTGGTTTTAATATTGACAAGTTACATGTTTCTACCTTCGTAGTTGGAAAACTTAAAATATAAATCAAATTTTTATCATTTGATGCGATTTTAATTTCGGCAAATTCTAATGCTTCACCAATGTTTGTGTATGGAATATTTTCAATTTTTAATATTTTTTCCGTTATATTTATTTCAGTATTGGATAAAATAAAGGAGTTTACTATGTTAGCTTTTGCCCAATGAATGGCGTATGCTACATTAATGATTTCTTATTTTATTAAATCTAGTTTATATTTTATTCTCATAATTATTGTGTTACTATTTTTCTCTTTTTCTTTAAACATTTTAAGTAAACTATTTGTTGCGTTGTTAGTTCATTTATTTTTTCCATAGATATTTTATTGATAATGATTTGTTTGTGGTTATTTTCTAATACTTTATTTATTTTATCTGTAATTATTTCGTAGTCATGGTGGTCAGGATAACCTGCTATCCACTTCCATGCACTACCTATAAAATCTAGCGATCTTTTATTTCTATTATTAATTCTAAGTCTAGATAAGTGTGTTTTTATTCTTAAAATGTCATAGGAAAGGACAGGATATAAGGGATTCTCTTTTGCACAGTGGTATCAGTGTTCTATTGAAAAATTTAGTTTTTTATAAGGCTTTTGTGAATGGTTCTTCCTGAACGTGTTAGTATAGTACTATTATTGTTTATTGCAACTATTTCTTTTTTATACCTAGGCGATAACTTATTTCCTATTCTTTTATTAATTCTTACGAAGATCTCGTCTCCTTCAGAATAATTCCTTGGGGGTGACTTGTTTTTATTATGATAGTTAAGGTCAGCGTTTTGTTGTTCTTCAAGTCTTTTAATGTTTTCCTGTCTTTCTATTTCAATTTCTTGTGGGTCAGTGGTTACGGTTCGTCCAAAGAAGAGTTCTATCGGTTTTTTGTTAGTAGTGGAGTGTATTGAGTTGTTATACTCATAAACGCATCTGTCTAATAGTTCTTGAAAGGATTCGTGCACATTCTCAGATTTGAGGCAACGCATGTTCTCACCTATGGTAGAGTGGAAACGTTCCACTTGTCTATTGACAGAGCTTGTATAGGGTGGAGCTTTAAATATTTTTATGTTGAATTGGTTTTCAAGCATAAATGTTATTGGACTGGAATTAAAAGATTTTTCGTTATCGAACACTATTAATTTTGGTACGCCAAATGAAAGTAAGAGTTCTCTGAGTGGCTGCTTAATATCTTCTACAGCTCTGGAACGTTAAATTTTGTGCGTACTTTGAGAATTTGTCAATAGCCGTTAGTATTATTTGTTTGTCAGTAAAATAAATGTCAATGTGTAAAATATGTCCTGTATGTTGAGGTATGAGAGTAGCTTGGGATGGCGATCGTATTTATGTTCCTTGCACGTTTTACATTGCTTAATGATTTTACCTATTTTTGCTTGCATTTGGGAAAAGTAAAAGTTTTGTAGAAGCTGAATTTTATTTTCTCTGATGCTTCGATGAGCACGATTATGTTAATTTATTAATTTCGTCGTTTGTTCAACTTCGTCAGTAATGTCGGTTACCATCTTCCGAGCAAATCGTATTCGGTATTGACTAAAATGTTTAGTGTAAACTTCTTGTATAAGGCCTAAAGTTCTTTCGTCTGTTTTTAATCCGTTGATAACTGATGGGTTTAATTAACGTTTGAAAATATTTATTAATTTTTCTTCGGAGTATTCAGGTTCAGTTATGATATGGCGGTGATAGGTAGGGAAGATAATTTTGAATTGGTAAGTGGAAGTGTTATCTAGATCTAGGAAAAGCTGATTTTTAAATACATTAATTGGTTCTTTAGCTATTTGTATTAAATTTTGACCTGAGCTTTCGTCACTATGTTGTGTCACTGTCATTGAGTTAATTTGGGATTGACGAGGAGGTCTCGACAATGCATCAGCTACGACGTTCTTTTTACCTGGCTTATACTTCAGTGTGTAATTATATTCTTCAAGTATTGCCTTCCATCGTTTTATTTTATTATTAGTGCTTTTGTTGCTTACTGCAAATGTCAAGCATTTCTTTTTCGTTGGTAGCGTAGTGTTCTTCTGCATTGCTTAGTGTTCTTGATATGAACATTATAGGTTTGTTGTCCTGTGCTAATACAGCACCGATTGCATAGTCTGAAGCATCGGTGGTGAGATGGAATTCTTTATTGTAGTCGGGGTAAGTGAGCATTACGTCTCCTGTTGTAAGTGATTTTTTTATTTTATTGAATACATTAATGGCTTCTTCATTGAGATGGATAAGCTTTTTGCTTGAATTGTGTTTGGACGAACGTCCGTCTTCCCCCCTTAAGAGGGATGTGAGGGGTTTTGCCAATTTGTAGTCTTTAATAAGTCGCCGGTAAAACCCAGAAAGACCGAGAAATGTCGTAAGTCTTTTAGAGTTCTTGGACAAGGAAATTTCATTATTGCTTCTACCTTCGCAGGATTTGTTTTAATTCCGTCAGGTGATACAATAAAACCTAGGAATTCAACTTCCGTTTTTAAAAACTCACATTTGTCAAGTTGTGCTTTCATATTTGCTTTTTGCAATGGACAGAAAATTGTTTCTAGATTTTCTAGATGGGTTTGAACATCCTTGCTGAAGATGACTATATCATCAATGTAGACATAGCAAATTTTTCCTATGTACTCGCGCAATATATCGTCGAGTGCTCTTTGGAATATTGACGGAGAATTCTTGAGACCAAATGGAAGTCTTACGAATTCGTATTTACCATTATTTACCGAGAAAGCGGTTTTTTCAATATCGCTTTCTTTTAACGGAATTTGATGGAATCCGCTTTTTAGGTCAATAACAGAAAACAATTTATTCTTTCCCAATTAGGCAAGTACTTCATTTGTTTCCGGAATTGGGTAACGGTCAGGAATTGTAACTGCATTCAATTTCCTATAGTCTATTACCATTCTATACTTTTTTTCACGAGAGGCGTCGAGTTTTTTCGGTACAATCCATATGGGAGCATTATAGGGTGACCATGAAGGTCGGATGATACCATCGGTTAAGAGTTGTTTAATCTGTTTTTCTACTTCATCCTTTAATGCCATGGGGTATGGGTAGCTTTTTGAATAAATAGGGTTCTCATCATTTGTCCTTATTTCACCTTTAACAGTAGTCGTAAATGTCAGTTTCTCGTCTGGTTCTGTAAATAAGTTCGGTTATTTCGAAATTGTTTTTAAAAGTTTACTCGTTTGTTCTTGGTTTAAATGGGAAGTTCTTATATCTATTTTGTTAACAGATTGCGAAATATGTTGTTTTATGGGGATTTTAATTTTATTGTGTAACATAATGTAGTTTTCTGCAGTATATATTACTGCATTGAGTTCTGTGAGACTGTCGTTACCAATAATACCGTGGAATGATTTAAGGGTTGGAAGAATAAAAAATTTGAGACATATATCGTTAAGGCCAAAGAGGTGCAACATGGCATTATGTGTTATTTTCACATCGCCAACTATGGAGTTAGGAAAAAATGGATTTTTATTACAAATAGTTTTATGTACACAGTTCGGGTAAATATAGTTCTTATTAGAACCTGTATCGATTAAAAATTTTAGTTTGTTTCCGCTCTTCGTTCGGTATTCAAAATATGGAAGCGAAGAACTGTTCAATCTAAAAAATGAATGTCATGAGCTTCGTGGGAGATTTCGGTGTTATTGGGATTTATAATATCGGGTTCTTGATATTCATATTCCTGTAAGTAACCAATTGTTCCCAAGTATTCAGCAAGAGTTTGGTCGGAGTTTCCGTCTCCTAATCTAATGTTTTGGTCATCCTCTTGTGGTTCTGGATGATTTTAATCATAGTTGGACCTATAATTCTGGTTCTCTAATTTTAGACATAGGTACAGGGCTTGTGGAAGGTCAACAGGTTCACGAATTCCGAGGAGTCTAGGCAAGTCTCCTTTTAGACCACGTACGAAGGTGTCCAAAGCTTTGTCTCTATAATTTTTTGTAAGTAGAGTCATTGTTTCTTGGCCAACTTCCACGCAACTGATTTTATTTAGAATCAAGGACAAGTGTGAATACACTGCTTGATAAAAGCCTTGTACAGAATCATTGCCTTGCACTAAGGAAATCATCTGGTATTCCAGTGTTCCAAAATCACGCTTGTCTGCGTAATGCAATGTAAGGCAACGCGATATACACTCCCTGTTCAATCTAAAAAATGAATGTCATGAGCTTCGTGGGAGATTTCGGTGTTATTGGGATTTATAATATCGGGTTCTTGATATTCATATTCCTGTAAGTAACCAATTGTTCCCAAGTATTCAGCAAGAGTTTGGTCGGAGTTTCCGTCTCCTAATCTAATGTTTTGGTCATCCTCTTGTGGTTCTGGATGCGCTACTTAGGTTGTCGTGTGGAAAGTTCTTTGCATTTTAATCATAGTTGGACCTATAATTCTGGTTCTCTAATTTTAGACATAGGTAGAGGGCTTGTGGAAGGTCAACAGGTTTACGAATTCCGAGGAGTCTAGGCAAGTCTCCTTTTAGACCACGTACGAAGGTGTCCAAAGCTTTGTCTCTATAATTTTTTGTAAGTAGAGTCATTGCTTCTTGGCCAACTTCCACGCAACTGATTTTATTTAGAATCAAGGACAAGTGTGAATACACTGCTTGATAAAAGCCTTGTACAGAATCATTGCCTTGCACTGGTATTCCAGTGTTCCAAAATCACGCTTGTCTGCGTAATGCAATGTAAGGCAACGCGATATACACTCCCAATTAAGGGGTGTATTGTAGGATTCTAAGGCGATATCTGCATTTCCTACAATTTTGTTTCTTATGACGTTTAAAACGCCGAAGTATTTTGGGGTACCTTTGATTGACTCGTAAAGCCGAATAATACGATCCACGCTCTTTTTCCATGAGCTTAACTCGCCTGGCTGACCAGAGAATTCTCTGAGACAGCGAACTACGTCTGGGATCTATCGAGTTTCGATAAATTGGCCTGATGTTCAGGGTTTATCGTTTGGTCGATTCCTCTGGTAAGATCCGTATTCGGATTTAACATGTTTTGGATCATGCTTCGTCCTTCCGAATTAATTACTTGGCTAACAATTGAAGTTATAATTGTTTGAAGTTCCGGTGTTAAACGTATTTGATTGTTAATGTTAGGGGAATTGGATGTGTCTGGTGAATAATTTTGGGACTAAGACTTTTGAGCTACTTGAGGTCACTTGTCTATTTTTCTTAAAAACACAGCACTACTTAAGGGCTTTCTTGTGTTGAAATAATAAAAACTTTTTGAGCTGCTTGAGGTCACTATTTTTATTTTAATTTCACTTAAGAATACTTTTCCTTTAAATTATTATTCGCGTACCTGAGCCCCACACGTTGGGCGCCAATTAAACTATTTTATATTATTAATAGTTTTTAAAAATATTCATCAGAGCAGAGCTCTGATGTTCTTTATTTAATGAATTCAAAATTAGAACTGAACTTAAAACTAGATACATTGGTTCTTTTATAATTGTAAGTGGCATTGGCATCCCAAGCAAGTCATCATGGTCATCCTGACGAATTATTGATGATGTCAGCAGAAGTGAAGGCTAGCGTATCAGACAACTCGTAATGTAGATGAATTTATGATGTTTATGTTGTGTGTGGTCGTCGTCCGACGAATTGAAACATTGTATGTGATTTATGCAATTATACTTTGTAAGTTCCGTTATTAGTGTCAGCACTCAGACGAAATACTTTAATGGAGCTGCGTCCAGCGGATGTTTAAATATCGTTCTTGCGAGTATGCGACTTCAACTTATTCGTCGTTAAGTTATATAAATATATAAAAATAATAATAGGTAAAACTATTAAACTAAAGGTTTTTGAAAGTTTTAAAATATATCATGCATAGAAATTCAGGTAATCTTTTTTTCTCAAACAAAACACGTTATTTTTTACAGTTATTCTATAAATTATTTTTTATTTTTGTTTTTATTCATGTTATTTTTATATACAAAATAAAAATTAATTTTAAAAGCCAGTTGGTCATAATAATTGGTAAATTATATTTAAAACGTTATAACTGTAAAAAATGAATAAGTATTATTTTAATTTAATTCACTAAAATAAATTATTTTAACGTAAATTAGTAGCCAGAATAACCACCCCTGTTTGATATGACTGCACCAATCCGCCTGGGCATTGAGGCTGTTAATTTCTGGCATTTTCAACAAGAATAGCCTTCCAGTGCCTCTTGATCGTCGTCCAAAGGTCCGCTTTGTTATGGAAAGTTTCCGTTGCCAAGGACTTCCTTAGTTCCGCCCACAAATTCTCAATAGGATTGAGATCGGGGGACTGCGAAGGCCATGGGATCATTGTCCTGTTGGAAATGCCATCATAGCGGCATATTGTACTCCGCATATGGCAGCATATGATTTTCAAGAATATCACGATATAGTATATTACATAACGAGCAAGGAAAGTGGAGTTTATCATGCGAGGTCGAAGCTTGACGAACGAGGCGGTAGTCGTCATCACTAGGCATTGATTACATTACGTATTCAAGCTGCAATGGTCTTTGAAGATTTGAATAGGTCTGTTTTTTATAGTAGAATAATTTGATTGTGGTTGAGCCAGTTTTCCTTGGTCGTCCTCTTGTTTCTGTTACAGGTTGTGGTTTTAAAGCCTGTGTGACGAAATTCACAGACCTGCCTAGCGCAATGAATTTTAGGGGTTTTCCTTGCTCTCTTAGCCATCTGAGTCCCGTGGCAAATTCATTGGATGGGACCCTCCCAGTAAAAATCGTCACGTTGTAATTTAATTTTAATAAATCACTTAAGTAGTTACCCAACAGTATTACTAATAATGTGTGCTTTTTAGTTAAATATCTAATGAATTTTATTTTCAAAAGCATAGATATAACATAATTTAAATGAAATAATTTAATATTAACAAGATATTTATTAATAAAATCCGTTTCTTCGAGCTTTCTGCAAAAGTATCAATAACATCATTACAGTTTAAAGATCGGGCCATAGAATTTTCAATAGACAGAATAGCCAAGTTACGTAATGATCGAGAATGATCTTTCAGCACTAGCTGTAGTCACAGGAATTGTAACAAACAACATAAATGCAGTACATACTTCATGAAAGCTGCACGGCATAAAACGATCCTTTATTATTAATAAATTAGCAAGTTCTCTAATACACGAAGACTTTTGGCGAACCATAACTTATTACTGACCTTAAAATTACTTTAAATAGCATTAGTCTTTAGTTATACTAAGCTTAGAATGCCAGTTTATTATACTGTACAAAATTTTAATGCATTTTTAAGTTTTTTCAATTGTGTATATACTGATTAAAAGTAAATTTTTTATCTAATACTAGCTGTTCCCGGGCGCTTTGCTACCCGCCCACTGACGCCACGCCCACTTACACCCGCGTTTCCCGGCTGCCCCATCTCACTGACCCCCGCCCACTTACACCCCAATAACTAACCAACTCACCAATCCAGAAAACTATAGAATCGACACTTATACAGGCAAAAAATGTACACTTGTTCAAATATTCTTTATATGAAGATTATATACAGGGAAAACTACATTTCCACCCCAGCGCCACCTATCGGGTCCAAATTTTGTCAACGACTTTCTTTTTATTTAAATATTATATGGTGTGAATTTGAGCCAAATCGTTCCATAAATAAGAATTTTCAGAAAAAAACGATTCCAGCGCCACCTAGCGGGGCTGAAACAACTTTTAAACTTTCGCGTAGCAATTACGAACAAACTCGCCAAAGGAAGTATCCAATTTGGTCCAGCCGTTCTCGAGTTTTAGCCAGTCTAACGAACAGCAATTGATTTTTATATACATACTAGCTGTTCCCGGGCGCTTTGCTACCCGCCCACTGACGCCACGTCTACTTACCCCCGCGTTTCCCAATTGCCCCATCCCACTGACCCCCGCTCACTGACCTCCCGCCCTATGACCTCCCGCCCACTGACCACCCACCCATTGACCTCATACACACTGACCCACCGCCCACTGAACTCACACCCACTGACATCACACCCACTGACCTCCCGCCCACTGACCACCCACCCATTGACCTCATACACACTGACCCACCTCCCGCTGAACACACACCCACTGACCTCCCGCCCACTGACCACCCGCCCACTGACCACCCGCCCACTGACAACCCGCCCACTGACCACCCACCCATTGACCTCATACACACTGACCCACCACCCACTGACCTCACACCCACTGACCTCACACCCACTGACGCCACGCCCACTTACACCCGCGTTTCCCGGCTGCACCATCCCACTGACCCCCGCCCACTAACGCCACGCCCACTTACACCCGCGTTTCCCGGCTGCCCCATCCCGCTGACCCCCGCCCATTGACGCCAGCGCCACCTATCGGGTCCAAATTTTGTCAACGACTTTCTTTTTATTTAAATATTATATGGTGTGAATTTGAGCCAAAACGTTCCATAAATAAGAATTTTCGGAAAAAAACGATACCAGCGCCACCTAGCGGGGCTTTTAAACCTTTTAAACCTTCCCGTAGCAATTACAAACAAACTCGCAGAAGGAAGTATCCAATTTGGTCCAGCCGTTCTCGAGTTTTAGTCAGTCTAACGCACAGCAATTGATTTTTATATATATAGATATAGATTAAGCCTAAATACTGTTACGAAAAGTAGTTAGTAGCGCATATAATAGAATTAGAATCCAAAGATAAATCTCAATGTAAATACTGCATACTTAAAATAAGCAAATGCTACGAAAAGTAATTGGTAGTGCAGAGGGTTCGAATCCTATATAAATCGCAATGTACCAAAAACATGTACTAAATTAGAACTAAGAAAATACTGCACACTAAAAATAAGCACTTTTATGTAGCATACATTTAGGCTGTAAGACTTTAGATTATTTAAAACTAGTTTAATGCCCGTCGTGCCTAGGCACGAACATTTTAATACTGTAATTTTACACATGATTTGTATATGCAAATGCCTACTGATAGCAAAGTTTTGTTAATTTGTTCTTCAGAATTTTCAATCTTATCTTCAATAATTAAATATGATCGACTTCAATTTGATCTTTGCCATTAATATTTGTATAAATTATGCTCTATATCTTTGTAAAAAATTGCTAAATTAGAAAATGCTAAAAAAATCAACAAAATTTACCGCAACAAATTAACAAATCAATTTTCAAATGACTTTGTTCCTTATGTTTTGCATTTCATTTTTGTTGAATTACTATTTGTTAACTTGCTGTTATAGTAAAAATTTAAAAAAAAAAACCATAGTAACCTTTGAGCGTTACACACAAACAAACATTTTTGTTTAATTTTTATATTAAATTTGAAATGTAACCGCCTGCAAGTTTGAATCATTGTGTACTGGTCAAACAAGTAGTCAGACCGGTTTGTGCGGTTTACCCGGTTTTTGTAAAAGAACATGATTGAACCTGTAGTCTATTTTAAGAAGATGACTCATTACATATAAGTATCGTTAGTTGTAAATAAGGGAATAAGCTACAATTTTCTGGTCTTTTCTCGATATTTCTGTATATAATATTAATTGAGTATTAATAAAGGCGTTAGGCCGAAGTAAGATTATTAGTAAATTGGAATTTAACCAGTGCAGTTGTAAAAGTTCTTGCAAAGCGATTAAGCTACTACCTAAGAGAGTTGTTGTAAGGTACAAGTATTATAAGTGTTCTTGTGTACACTTAAAGTTATCACCAGTATAAATTGTGAACTTGTGTTAATATTACTGTTTGTGACTTAAAGTTGTTATTTGTATATTAATAAACTTGTGTTGTGTTTTATTTGGAAAATCCTTTACGAACTCGAAAGCCTGAATTTCGTTACAATTGGTGTCATTGGTTTTGCAAATCGTGAGACATTAAAATTTTGCAAATCGGAAGACAATAAAATTTTGCAAATCGTGAGACAGTAAATAAATTGGTGATTTTGCAAACCCTGAGACAGTAAATAAATAAAGTGAAATTTTTACAAATCGATAAACAGTAAATAATAAAATAGAAAGTGCAGTGAACATTAAATCCTATAGTTCCCAGGGCTTATAGAAGAGCTTGGAAGGCGAGGTCTAAGCACCGCTGGAAATAAGCAGGAGTTATTTCTCCGATTGCAACAAGTCGTTAAAGGGGAAAAGCAACAAGCCGGTTTAGTGTTTTCAATTGAGACCAAGTTAGTGGAGCGAAAAACGGCTACTTCGGAAGAAAAGGGTGGTGTTTCAAGCATGGAGGCGATGTTGCAAGCTCTAATGCAACAAACGAATAGCAAGTTTGACCAGCAGAGAGAACAAATGCAGCGGCAAAGTGAACAAAGTTTTAAGGGTAAAGAAAAGATTTGAATTCTCAAATGAAGCAGCAAAATGAGCAAATCACAGCAACAGAGTCAGGAGAATAAACAGATGAATCTAGAATTGAGTTCCAAACTAAACGAGAAGTTTGATCAACAGAAGCAGGAATTGAATTTTCAAATAAGCGACAAGTTGGAGCAGCAAAGCCAAAAGCTGAAGAAAAAATTGGATCAGCAAAATCAACATTTAAATTCTAAACTAACCGTTAAGTTTGAACAGCAAATTCAACAATCGCAGAAACAAAGCCAAGAACTAAAACAGGAATTGAACTCCAAATTTGATCAGCAAAATCAGAAGCTGGAATCACTTACAGGTGAAATAAATGAAGTTCAAGCAACATTTCAAGAGGGAGTGAAATTGCCCGAAACGAATATGACAGGAAAGGTGAGTGGTCTTGAAGGCAAAAAAAAAGGAGATTGAGAAAACACTCAACAAAGTAGTTCCAGAGTCATTCCAGAATCTTCTAGCAACCAGAAAGGAAAGTCCAGTTTGCAGCTGCTGTACAAATAATGGATGGGATGCTGAAGAACAGCTAAATTCTTCGATTCAAGCGTTGAGGGGCAAGGCGGCTGATGTATTGCAAATGATTCCAAATGCCGAGATGAGTACCGGAAGAATCTTGAAAGAGTTGGACTTGCCTTATGGACAGTCTCACACCCAGGAGCTAAGTTTTTCTTACAGCTCCAGATGAAGAAACAACAAAGAGGAGAACGACTTCAAGAATTAGAGCGGGAAATAACTAAGCTCGCATGACAAGCCTATTGTGGAGTTCCGGTTGGTATCTTGGACGGACTGGCAGTGGATGCGTTCATCAATGCTTTTTAAGATGAGCAATTAAAACTTCATTTGAGGAGAACAACCAGAGACCAGAGGAAAGTCGATGAATGAAGTGTTGGCATCGGCTTTGGAGTACGAAGCAGCTAGAGCCAGTTTGTCTACTGATTTAGTCAGATTGCGCAAGTGGGAACCAGAGGACATCACACAAATAGAAGCCCTCATTGATGAGAAGATTAGAAAATCAAAGCTGGACGCTTCCAAAACGACAGGAATTCCACATCAAATTCTCGTTCAAAATGTTTTAGATGCCAGAAACCTGGACATTTCATGCGCGACTGCAAGGAACCAAGACCGGTACAAACTACAATGCAACCAGTGAATCGTGTCAAGAAGCCTGAAAATTTACGGCAGATAGGCGCATCACAGATGAATGAGGTGAAGCAGCCAGCTTACCTCGTTGCTGCAGACCAGGAAAACTAACTTACACCAGCTTTACGGGGCGTAAGCTGGTGAAGAGGGGAGATAGCCACAAGGTCACGGTGAACATAGCCAAACTTGGAAAGGACAGCAACAGCTTGGTTGTTAGTGGTGTGTTAGAAGGAAAACCATGTACGTTTACCTTGGATACAGGAGCTTCCAGATCAGTTATAAATCCCAAAGTGGTGCCCAAAGGTCAAGTGGAAAAAGTATTTCGTTATAATTTGAGGACAGCGATAGGTGAAGTTGCAGCAATTAAAGGAGAGTGCTCCTGTAGTGTCATGTTTGGAGGAATAACGGGTTTCTCATCGGTTTATTGTTGCCAGTATTACAGATGAATGCATATTGGGCTTGGATTTCATGACAGAGCACGACATGTCACTTGATCTAAAGAACCACGTGTTAATATGGCGTAATGTGGAAGTACCTCTTCAAATAAATGACAACCAGAGTGGTGGGCTAAGAGTCATTACTGAAGAAAAAGTGGAGATACCACCGATGTGCGAGAAAATCATCTATGGCAAGGTGAACGGTGATCTTGGGGACAGTAAAGTAGGAATAGTGGAGCCAACCAATTTCAACAAGAACGGATTGATATGCGGAAGAACTCTAGTAAAACTCCAGCCTCAGATACCAGTGAGAATAATGAACGTTAGCCCATCACCGAAAGTATTAAGAGTAGGAACAGTTATTGGCAAGACTCAGGAAGTAAGCTGTATCGCAAACTGTCAGCTAGTAAAAGTAAAGAATACGCTACCATATCTGGAAAGGAAGCAGATAATTCATTCGCTATGTAAACATCTTCCAGCAGCACAGCGACAAGCAGCAGAAAAGGCGCTAGAGCAATTTGCCGACGTTTTTGCTGTCAGCGACAACGACATGGGTAAAACCAATATAGTGCGACATCGAATCGAAGGAAATGCGACTCCAATTCGACAGGCGCCAAGACGATTACCACTTGCTAAGAAAGAAGCAGAAACGCTGGTTAAGAAAATGGAACGGGATGGAATCATAGAGAAGTCCAAAAGCTCATGGAGCTCACCTGTGGTATTTGTTCAAGAAAGATGGTTCAACGAGATTTTGTGTGGACTATCGGAAACTGAACGATGTCACCAAGAAGAATAGTTATCCATTACCACGTGTAGACGACACGTTGGACACCTTATCAGGAGCCAGAATCTTCAGTACATTGGATCTGAAAAGCGGATACTGGCAGGTAGCAATTCATGACAACGACAAGGAGAAGACAGCATTTACTGCGGGAAACGGCTTGTATCAATTTTCTGTAATGCCGTTTGGTTTATGCAACGCTCCTGCTACGTTCGAGCGATTGATGAAACATGTTTTGCGAGGCCTTAGCTGGAAAACATGTCTAGTCTATTTGGACGACATCATTGTTTTTGGTCGTACATTTAATGAGCACGTGAAAAATCTTTTGCAAGTTCTGGAAAACAATAAAAACAGCAGGATTAAAGTTGAGTCCGCCGAAATGTAGCATTTTCAAAAATGAAGTGAATTATTTGGGCCATATTGTATCCAGTCAAGGAGTACGCACGGACCCCAAGAAGTTGGAAGCTGTTAACGAATGGCCGGTACCAAAGAATTTACATGAGCTGCGAGGTTTTCTGGGGCTATGCTCCTACTATCGACGTTTTGTGCCTAAATTCGCAGATGTTGCACGAAGCCTTCATCGCCTTACTGAGAAAAACCAAAAGTTCTTCATTCTGGACACTAACGCGAGCAATGCGGGAATAGGAGCGGTTCTATCGCAGAATCAAGAAGGAAAGGAGCGTGTAATATCGTACTACAGCCGTTCGCTTTCTCAGCCCGAGAAGAACTACTGCGTGACGCGAAGGGAATTGCTAGCTGTTGTGGATAGCGTCAAACACTTCCACAAGTACCTATATGGTCAAGAATTTCTTCTTTGAACTGACCATGCAGTACTCAAGTGGCTAATGCAGTTTAGGGAACCAGAGGGTCAAGTGGCCAGTTGGATGGAACGACTCCAGGCATACACACTGATAATAGAACATCAAAAAGGAATGCTGCACAATAATGCCGACGGGTTATCCAGAAGACCTTGTGCATCCCAATGCAAACACTGTACAAGGCAAGAAAACAAGAAATGCTCTTAAGTAGTCACACAAATAAGACTACAAGTCGAAGATCGCTGGACAAAAGAGCAGCTAAGGGAGGAACAATTGCGCGATGATTCGATTGCTCCAATATTTCAATGGATGGAGCAAGGTGAAAGACCGGAGTGGCACGAGATTGCAACAGCAAGTTTGGAATGGCGCTTGGATTTGGAAGTTTTTTTATGATGCAACTTTTTCTCTTCAGTTGGAAGCTCAAGAAAAGTTGATAACGGAGTATGATCACTCGTCAAGGCGCGTACTTTGTTTTCAATTTCAGCCATAAAATATGACTGGTGTTTGCCAAAGTGTTATGAGAATTAGCAAAACTTTCTGCTAGAGCTCAGCTTTTTCCAAAGGTGTAGTTGCTATGACATCATCCTTTTTTAAAACTGGCAAGTATTGACCACGTCTCTTCAGAAATTTGCTGACTTGCCATAGACTTTTATATTGATTGTTGATAGGCATACTAGATAATTTGTGGTTTCAATTTATGTTTCGTAAGTTTTGGATATCTGTTTTAATTTCTTTTTGCAAAGCATTCAGTTGCCTTTTTAATACTGCTTTAAGAAGAGGATAGTTACATCTCTGGATTTTATTTTATGTTCTATTTCTGGTTTCAAACCATATTGCTGCGATATCTTCTGGGACACAGAGCATTTACAAGCGTCTTTTATTATTGATGAGAAGTCGCTTATCATATTATCGATGATTTTCGACGAGGAAACGCTTTGAACATTTAATGGCAATATTCTTTAGTTTTGTGTTTATGAAGTGTTGGTAAATATCCCATCTGGCTTCCTTGAAACATGGACGACTATGAACATCGTTGCATTTTAATCGATCATCAAGATAAATTTCAAAAACAACACCATTTTGATCAGATCCTAGACGGTGTACATCGAAGTCACTGGTGGAATGATAGCTATTTGTTAGGCAAAAATCAATAATTGATGGGTTCTTTCTCACATCAGTAGGAAAGTAAGTGAACTCACTGTGAATGAAAAATAACGAAGTTCCCTTCTGCAGCTATATCAAATAATATTTTGCAAGCTACATTAGATCTTCTGCAGTTCCAAAATCTATGCTTGGCGTTGAAGTGACCAATATCACTCTTGAAGTGAAGTGAAGTGAGGTAGCAACTATTTATTTGGATTTGACCACGATTTAGTTTGATTTTAATACAGATATTCCCAATAATTTTGGTCTTGATCACAGGGAGAACTTCATGCTGCAAAGAGCTACTAATGACTATTGCTACCCCACCGCCTCTTAACTCATCGTCACGATAATTTCGATAAATTTTGAATTTGGGATCTAATGGTAATACTGATGTAGTTTTGAGAAACGTTTCACTAATACATGCTATGTGTATAAAATTGGTGTTCATAAAATTATAAAGTTGACTTAGTTTGTTTTCTACGCTGTTAGCGTTCCAGTATAGAATTTTCAAATTTGATTTATTGGTTACCATAAACGTATTTTTGCGCATACTGAAGGACAACAGAAAGTTGTTCGATAGGTGTTTTACATTTGCTCAACTCCAGTACAATAAATTGAAAGGCATGCATCAGCTGTGACATAGTCGATAATTTTGGCTTATTCTTCGCTTCGCTCCAAGTACGGCTCGATGACAATTGTTGAGTTGCGGTAGGTTTTGGTGATAAAAATTGATGCGGTTGGGCTATCGGCTTCTGATATGATGAGGTAAAAGGACGATGGTGGTAAGAGAGAGTAGGAAACTGTTGCTTATTAAAATTGATGTTAGACCTAACTGTTAGATTCCTTTAATTTACATTCATTCGGATCTGTTGGTATTCTAATCGCTTTGGACAAGCGTTGTAGTTGGCTGTATGCTGACCGTTACAATTCGCACATCGAATTTTTTCTGTCGGAATTTTATTTTCAGGGCAGAAGAGAGAACAGAGATTTTTCACATTTGGATGGAAGAAACCAATGTCGAGCACCATGCCTGAATGCCAGGCAGTTTGCACACTGTGTTGGACCAATATGTTTATTTGAATATATGTAGTTGGAAGTTGACCGACAAATACCCAATTTGGGGTATTTCGCGAAGTTTTTCTAATGTCATATTAGTCGTGTTTTATTATTACCTATGATCTATATAGATCACACAACGAAAACAAAACAGTCTAGATCAACGAAAAATTTAAGTTCTGTGTAGTGGTAATAGATTGAAATTTAGTCGTCATAGCAGCTGTTTTTTGTTTATGTTTATGTTTGATTTTGGAATAATTCCCTCAATAGGCTCAGCTGAGCTTGTTTTTGACGTTTAGCGCGAAGTTGCCATGCGACCGAATATTTTTTTTTAATGAAAGGTTGACGAGCTCATTTTTTTTCTAATAATTTTTCCACCACCAATTCATCTAAAATGGTTTCTATTCACGAATTAGGACCCAAAAAATCGAATTTAAATATTACTTTTTAATCACAGTTAGCAGAATATTCATTTATTTGAACATATAATTATTGAATAATATTTAATTTACAAATAATATTTTATATTCTAATCTGGCAACATGGACGATTTATAGCCGCCGACAATTACACCAACATTCACGAACGAAAATGTAACCTAGTGTGAAATAGAGCAAACTAATTTTGGATCACGAAAATGGATCCTGATAAATAGCAAGATCTCGTATATATTTTTTAATTCACACATTTGACTTTTTTTTTGAAATATCTCGAGTCGTATCGATTTGATAGAGTAAAATGGTGCGGCATTTATTTAATTTATAAGTGAATTTTCTATTTTTAGAACCAGAACAGTATTTAAAGACTTAAGTATTTTGTCTGGCCCTTTGGCTTCCTTAACAATTCTTTTAAATCTGCCTTTTCTCTGTGGCCACGAAAGGCTAAATTACACGTTGAAAATGTTAGAGTGTTAAAGAGTCTAGAGAGTACTTGGTGCCAAGATTTTTCTTTTTTTGATCATGGACTCTTGCTCTTCATCTAGTGTTCCATGTTGCCGCCATTGTTGATACGTAAGACAAGAATCCAGGTGAATTTTCGATATCTCGTGTCTTTCTATGGCGTCTACAATATGTTTACAGTCGTCATAGCCATCCATCCAAACATTTTGTATTTTTTTAGATGCCCGATTTGCGAAAAACCATCATGATTCACAATACGCCTTCTGATGTATTAAGGAATAGGATAGCCAAGTTCAAGTTTCACGCCAGACTTGGAAACAATATAGTAATGTTTTTTCTAGAAAAATTAAGGAATAGGATAGCCATGTACGTTCAAGTTTCACTCCAGACTTGGAAACAATATAGTAATGTTTTTTCTAGAAAAGATCTATTGTCACTGTCGTTTAAGAAATGACCCTAAGGCTTACAATGTCCGTTTTCGATCACGAACCGTTTCATTTGATCATTTAGTTCTTTAAAATTACCCTTATCAATAATATATGGTGAAGATGCAATATTGTTCACACTAAAATATGATTCACTTTGATTGTTGCTTGTACCTTGTTGTAGTTGTTCTGGATCTGGATATACACTGGTGTCGGGTGCTGCATTTGCTATAGTGTTACTTTTAGTTACGTCCAATTCTTAACTTTCGGAGCACTGTTCACTCGGTTTTTCATCAATGAAGTCATCATTCTTAAAGTACTGACTAATTTTAGGTAACTTTTTATGTTTTCCTTCAGACTCCCTCCTTTTCATTCGTTTTTCGCTACCACTTAGATATTTTCTAGAACTAGACATGTTGATAGCTGACTTTCACAATTAACTTTACTCTGCCTATATTTGCAGATTCAGTAAAACAAAAACTACGAAAAATCATCAAGGACACAAATGACCAATTGTCATAATAATCAAATGAAAAATGGCGTAGTAGAGCCCTCCGTACTTAAAAAATAAAAATCCGGGATTCCCCTAAATTCTTCATTAACAGAATTCCCCGAGCAACACTAGCTCGCCCGCGCCTTCAAAGTACCATGACAAAAAATAAAATACCCAATGAATGCGTTCTAAATTTGATCGAGGTCAATTATTAAATGAGCGGATTATCTTTTTTTGCCTTTAATTTTTGTTTTGTTTTTTGGATTTAATTAAAAATTAATTAGAAAATTTAATGTTGGAAAAAAAGTTATACTTAGTAATACAAAATTGTGTAAAAATTAAATTTGAAGGAAATAAAATTAATTTTTTTTCTCATTTGGTATCTCATCAAAAGCCATGAGTATCACGAACAGTTTTGTCAATGATATTTTTGAACGTATTGCTTCCGAAGCCTCCCGGTTGGCACACTACAACAAACGAGGACGATCGAACGACTCCAGCCCAACAAACCCCCCCAAACAAAAGAGGCAAGCTCCTACTCCAAAAGTAGCCGAAACGACCAAAACAACGGCCATATCGGGCCCAGGCGAAAAAGAGGTAGAGAGCGGGTCAAGGACAGTGCCAGACTACAGCAACATCGTGAAGGTTATCAGGTTGGCAATCACCGACCAAAGCTTTCCCGATGTCAAACTAGACACGGCACAGATGTCCAAAACCCAAGACCTCATAATGGACGCAGTGGCAGAGCTCCATATTGACGGCATCAGCCCAAACTTACTGGGATGCCGACACAAGAATGGCTGGCTATCAGTAAGCTGCGCAGATGCAGATACGGCTGAATGGCTTGCTAATACAGTGCGAAACCTCAAACCGTGGGACAACGCCAAAATCAAAATCGTCAGGGAGGATGAAATTCCCCAAAACCAAATATTTTTCGTATACCTTCCCCACTGCAAGAACGAGACGAATTAAAAGATAAGCAGGCGCCTGGTGGTCCAAAACAAGGAGCTTAGAAACGCAGATTGGAAGATTCTCTCGCGCAAAGATAAAGAAAACGACTATCTCCAACTGACTGTTTCAGCGTCGCCAAAGATAGCGGAGAACTTAAAAGGCTCCAACTACAGGGTCAACTGGCTCTTCGGGTCGGTCTACTTCCGACTGAAAAAAGATGAAAAAAGTAAAAAAGATTCAGCGGGAATCAGACCCGACAGCAACAAGTAAAAAACAGTTACCAAAGACCGGCCAGTCGGTTCATGGCATCAGCAAACCACTACAGGCCAAAATATGCAAAAAACACGGCCTAGAAACAGCAAAACCCATCAAGCAGGGACCGAATGATAGACCAAAAAGTCCCAACTGCAAACAATCATTTGAATTGCGTGCAGATAAACCTTCATAGGTCCAAGGCAGCCACTGCCAACCTCTGCCACCTCTTTGTGGCTTATAACTGGGACATCGCTCTTATTCAGGAGCCATGGACCAACAAGGGTAGAATCCAGGGTATCCCCAATAAAATAGGTAAGTTGATCTATGGCAAAGGTGACGAGAGGCCAAGGACAGCTATCCTATGTCGCCACCAATACAACATCTACTCTATAAATCAATCTATTTCCAGAGACATAACCGCGATCTCCTTAAAGACGCACACTACTCAAGGCAGCATGAGCATCATTAACTTTGCCGCTGCCTATTTCCTGGGAGACGATGAAGAATCGCCACCAAAAACAACACAGAGCTTCGTTGAATACTGCATAGCTCATAACCAAAAATTTGTGATCGGATGTGACGCAAACGCACACCACGAGGTCTGGGGAAGCACCGACACTAACACAAGAGGTGAGTTACTTCTTAATTACTGTCTATCCACTAACGTAATTATAAACAACGTGGGAAGTGATGCAACTTTCATAAACGCCATAAGGAGAGAAGTTCTGGACCTTACTCTATCGGATAAGGGTACAGCCAGCGCAATCCGTAATTGGCATGTTATGAAAGAGGCATCGCTATCAGACCACATGTACATAAAATTCAATGTAGAAACTCCCAATAGGGTTGAATCCATTATAAGAACCCCGAAACACATCAATTGGCAAGTCTTTCAAGACTCACTGCAATTAAACTTGACTGGTATTAGTACCCGAATAAACTCGATAGCCGACCTAGACTCCACAGCAAACGACTTTACCGAGGCAATCATAAATGCCTATCACACAAGCTGTCCTGCAGTCCGAGTCAAAGGTACAAGAGACGTTCCCTGGTGGAACCATGATCTCGAGGCTAAGAGAAGAGAAGTTCGAAAAATGTTCAACAAGTCCAAACGAACAAACATTTGGACGGCCTATCGAACTTCTCTCACAAAATAGAACGCGGCACTAAAAAGCAGCAAACGTAACAGCTGGAGAGAATTTTGTGAAAGCATCGACAAACTACCAACAGCGTGTCGACTTCACAAGGCTCTATCCCTCGACCCCTCTGGGCAGTAAATTCATTCGGCCCACTAAAATCCCCTGGAGGTGACGGGGTCTACCCAATTTTGATGCAACGTGGGCTCCATCAGAAAGAATCTTTGCTCGTGAAACTCTACAGAGCCAGCTATAGCCTAGAAAACGTTCCAAGATGCTGGAGAGAAGTGCGAGTTATTTTCCTACCAAAGGCTGGTAAAAAATCTCCCGAAGATACAAGGTCCTACAGACCAATCAGCCTATCTTCATTTCTACTCAAATCCATGGAGAAGATACTATGTCACCACATAAAATCTAATGCACTCCAAATTAACCCACTAAACCCCAGCCAGCATGCATGTCAGACAGGGAAATCAACAGAAACTGCACTGCACGAGCTGACAGACGAAATCGAAGATACACTTCGGAACAAAGAAAAGTTAATATGTGTCTTCATAGGCATTCAAGACGCTTTTGACAACACTAACTTCGAAGTGATTCAATCACAAGCTAGAAACAAGGGTGTAGAATCCTCAATCATAGGTTGGGTTATAAGCATGCTAAGGGGTAGGAGAATTCGGGCCTCATTCGGCGACGAAGCTATCACCGTAGCGGCAACTAGAGGCTGCCCACAAGGCGGAGTCCTGTCACCTCTTTTGTGGCTGCTGGTGATGGACCAGTTACTCTTAAGGCTTAAGAATAATCATATTACCAATATTGGCTATGCTGATGATCTCGTCCTTATGGTCCGTGGCAAATTCGAGAGTACGATAGCAGAACGGATGCTAATTGCTCTCAAACTAGTAAACGATTGGTGTAAAGAGGTGAACCTAAGTGTCAACCCAGACAAGATAGTGTGCACCATCTTCACAAAGAGGAGACAAATAAATCTTCCCATTATGAATTTCCAAGGCAAGGTCCTCCAAATAATGCCGGAGGCCAAATATCTGGGAGTTATGTTCGATCAAAAACTGACATGGAACTCCCATATGACGTACTTTATTAACAAAGCTAATAAAGCTTACTTCACATGCCAACGCATGTTCAACAAAACGTGAGGAATAAGCCCGCAAATGACTCTTTGGCTATACCAGAGCATTATCAGACCTAGGCTGACACACGCAGCCTTGATATGGTGGCCAAAAACAGAGCAATTTAAGACACGCTCAAAACTCAATAAGATACAAAGACTCATCTGTCTTAGTGCAACAGGTGCCATAAAGACCAGCACTACGGCAGCCCTCGAGAAGATTATAGGACTGACACCACTTCACATACACATTAAAAGTGAAGCTGGCTTAAGACTCTCTAATCTCAATATACACAACTAGGTTAAATCCAATAGACCAGGACATACAAACATCATCTCCAAAATTAACTCGGATTATGGTATTGTCCTACAATCAAATCAGACTCAATAATGAAAACAACTGATTTCCAAAGGAACTTCTTGGTTAGAATTCCAGAACGTCATCAAGTTGAAAATATCATCAATAACCTCCCCCATCATGCATCCATCTGGTACACAGATGGATCTAAAACAGATACAGGAACAGGAGCAGGAGTATTCGGACCCAGAACCACACTGCGAATACCCCTAGGCAACTCCCCAACCGTTTTCCAGGCAGAAACAATTGCACTTGAAGCATTTGCAAACCCATGAATTCCATTTTAGACGAAAAATTAAGCCATCTACAAATTTGTATTTCTTCAACTAAAGGCAGATCACTACCAAATTTTATCCATTGGTCTTTGCATACTTTTTTATCCAAAGCTCTTGTAGCAGTATTTTCCCTTTTACTATAATTGGAAATAACTATCTTAAGGTATCATAAAGTTTAGCAATATCTGGTAATATTTGCCGTTTTGGCGGTTTGTTTTTATATGAATCTAAGTTAACTTTAAAACTAATCATATCTGATATTGGTCTCCAATGTACTTTTTGTTTTTACCGTTCCTTCTTTGCTAATTTCCATTGGTCCTGTGTCTTTTTGTTCGTTACTGAGGTCCTCAATTAATTCATGGTTATTTCCTCTCCACTTTCGCAAGTTAAATCCTTCTCGTTTAAGTACTTCAATTAAGTTCTTAATATAATTTTTGCTCTCTTCTCTCTTCGCTCTTAATTATTTCTGCGATGTGACGGTTGAACTAGGCCATCTAAAATTATTTCAGTATATATATATCAGCTCCAATCACGAGATCGACTGGGCCAGGAGTATCGAATGTTATGTCAGCTAGAATAAAGTTGTTATTTATACCATCATTCTTTTTAATATTAAATGATTCATAACATAACTAATTCTTCACAATGTAGTGTGAAGTTCGAAGGATAGCGCGATGTTACTTCTAGGCCTATTTTACTTTGACAAGTTCCTGCTTTTAGTTGCGTCATTCCATAAATTTCTTTATTGGTCCTTTCTCGAGGACATCCAAGTCTTTGTGTTGCGTTTTCTGTTATCAATGTGGCTTGACATCCTGGATCAACTAAGATACGTAATATTTCATACGTGTTTTGTGCTGTTTTGACTCTTACTAAGGCTCTTGCCAGCAAAGTGCTTCTTTTACTATTCTGGAGGTGCAATAGGGAATGGTGTTGTCTGTTGCACATGGCACACTTCGAATTGCTATAACACTTCTCTGTAGTGCTGTGATTAAGACAATTCTGACATATTTTGGTTTGTTTAATGTAGAAAATTCCATAAAACTACCGCATGCGTATATTATGATGGCCTTTGCAAAATTTACAAGATCTCACCGATACATGGTAGTTTTTAATCGGCCGTTTCGGAGTTTTCTTTGTATCCCGTATGTTTTGAGTGATTGGAATCTATTCTCTAAGAAGGTTAAAACTTATTCTAGATTGGGAATCTCTCTTCGTTTTTCAAGTGACTGTTGGTATAGTTTGTGAGTTTACTTGTCTATTTTGTTAATAATAATATATGGTATTAATGGGCACCAGGATGTAGTATTAATTTGCAAGTTAGCTATAGCGTGCAGACTTTCTTTAGTTGTGTCATGCAGTTGTTTTATTTTATCTGCCAATTCATGCAGAATAGTTCTCATAATTTACATCGGAGCTTGTCAAATGTTCAATGCGTCTCCCTTCAGTGATGTCTTAAAGTAATGCATTTTCCTACATCCATAGGACGTTTATTACTATGTATTATTTGTCAAACGTCTGTTGGAATGTTATCCATTCTCTTATTGCGCCATCAAATATTGGTACTTTAATTGCTGGCAGTTGTACTTCATTAGATGATTGTTTGGTAGATTCATTTGGAGTTTTTAAACATCCATAAAGCTTTAGTACAAAGCTTCTATACTTTTGTTCTATGCTTTCAAAGCCATTTGTTTTTAAGTTTTCTTCTTCTAAATCAGATTCTGCTGAATGTATCAGTATTTCTTCTTGTAACTGGGAAATGTTTTTCCACGCTTTTTTGGTTGCGTTGTACGCGTTTTTTTTTAGTTTTTCTCGTTCTTACGTTCTATTTAAAATTTCTATTCTTTGCTCAATTTCGCTCATCATTCTTTCTACAATTAACTATTAAATCGTTACTAATAAACTCCTCCCAGCTTTTTCTCAAGCCCTCTTTCTGATTTATTAAGTAACTTAAAGTCTTCTAATCGAACTGTCCTTGTTGTAGTTCTTATAAAAGGTTTATAATGACTTTCACAAGTCAAACTGTTGTTCGCGTTTAATTCAGTCATTTTCGTTGTTTGTAGATAGTTTATTTCTCTTGTACTGTATTGGTATTTTATTTTTTAACAACACAATGTCCAGTTATTTCATTCTTTTTTTTTTTGTTCTTAGATATTAAAGTTCATAGTTCATATAGTTCATTTGGTATTTAATTTTTTAACAACACAATATCCACTTAGTTCATTCTTTTTTCCTTCTTAGTACTATAGTATCATTTCATAGTAAAAGTATCACCACATTGTTCACTTAGATCATAGTACTAGTATAACCACATTGTTCACTTAGTTTTTTTTTACTCGAAGGACCGTTTAATGTTAAGCGATATAAATAAAAACATAAGAACGTTGACTGCTCGACCCGACGTCTTCAAGCGAAGACTATTTTTTTATTTTCTCAAAAAATACAATAAAACATTAGTACGAAACCAAAAAGATTGCGAAAACCGCAATCAGCGAAATTTTAAAAAATATTACGAAAAGCGCAATCAGCAAAGGTGTGGGAAACATTCCGTCAGTGCGAGACGCGCACCCAGCGAAAAGTGTGGGAGTTTATTAAATTTTACTCTTATGTCTACGTCGTAGACAGCCCAAAAAAGCATTTTTATATTCCGCGTATAACGCGTGTCGCGTGTGATGGGTAAAAATTTGTTTCGACTTTTTGAGGACCTTTTTAACCATCTTCTACACGACCTAGAGAACTGAACTTTGTGAGTGTCTAAGTCTAAAAAATCATTTTTTATATTCCTCGTATGACGCGTGTCGCGTTTCGCGTTTGGCGCATGTGATGGGTTGAAGTCGCGCCATTTTCTCGTTTTTTAAGGTTTTTGAAGTGAAGGGGCTCTAATATTAATATTCTCCAAATTAACCCGGTTCACATTTTAATTTTTACGAGTTGTTTTTTTAAATTTATATAAATATATTTAATATATATATATATATTGACTATAGCTGTATTTTATTTGAATTCGAATTGGAAATTACAACAACAATTGCACTGTCGAATTTCTTCTTTGGAATTTGAAAACCTGCTCTTTGGCTGGTTTTGACATTCGAATTCCTTACTCGGATTCCAGATAAAATACAGCTTATGTAGTATTGATGATCAATTTATAAGATAAATTGAATAAAAAAAGTATCTCTGGAAAGTTTTTTGAAGCATACGCTCAACTAACACATGTTTTACTGAAGCTACTTCGGTTAGAAGTAAATACTTACAAAATTTTAAGTGTGCAAATTCCAAAAAAGTAAATTATTTAAAATTTCCTAGCTAATATATTTACTTTAAAATAAAATTAAAAGATTACCATTAATATAAAAAATACTTTTACTTACAAGTAAATACTTTTTTTATTCACTTTAGCCAATACCCGTAATTAACCACGTGTAAGTGCATGCAAAAATGCACTTATTCATTTTATCATTTTGCTCCTCTGTCATGCTATTTATATTAGGTTGGCAGTAGACATGCGCATAATTTCAAATTCCACACGCATCATCAATCATTTAAATATATATACGAAGAATGATCCTGCTTCAAAAACGTTCTGCTTATTCCCATAAATCTAGTCTGCAATAGATTCCACACCGTCAAGCCTCTTTGATAACCACAAAGCACCAGTGCACAGTTGCTAATGTTGGCATTGCACTGGGGGCGAAGCAGCTTACATTCAAGCACAGTATCTAGAATTGAACATACGAGTATAGAAAAAATTGAAACAGTACGAAGAAGGTTGGTCTGTTATGGATTGCTCGTTTCTATTACAACAGTCTACTTGTTTTCTCCGTATCCTCTGTTTGCACGCACGTATTACATTAATTTAATAGTATTCCGCTGGCTGATTTGTGTGTTTGTGCGCGCTTCCTCTTATGTCTTATTTCAGATTTAAAGCAATTTTTACACGGAGTCGGTGCTAATTAAGCAGGAATCACAGTTTAGATGTGTTACGCGTAGTGAATTATTTTTCACACGATTTGTGTAGGAATGTGTAAAATATAATAAGATAACAAAATAAATGTATACATCTGCATTAATATTTTTGTAAAATTTCTCTTTTTAAATACATACAATAGAAAAACGCCGAATAAAGATAAATTATCATTCTCTTATACGCTGCTAACAAAATCAAATAAAATTTACTTCCATCGATAAATTACGAGTGTGTATACCAACGAGAGGCACTAGCAGAGTTTCTCCTTGCCAGTGTGTTTATTTTCGATCAAATTTCCGTCGCAGTTTTCTTCGCAGTAATTGTGTGAAAATGACATTACCGGCAACTTTATTAACACCATTATTGGAGTGACGAAAATCTTCTAAAAAAAGCACAGTTGTTCCTTTTACTAATATAAAAAGAAAGCAAGAAAACAAAAATAAAGCCATAGTTCTCTTTTTCAATGTCCAGAATAAGGACTAAGGCAGAAACAAGTTGTTTCAAACAACAGAAAAAATAAACTTTCCTCCTAGGTATTAATTATATTATATTCCCGTACCTACATATCCAGAATAACTAAAATGTGCTTTCTCAACTTAAGTTGAAGCTTGTGTTTTAGTTGCTTGATATACAAAAACAAACGTTAATAATAGATAAGCTAGCTGAATCATACACATACACACAATTTAGTGACGTTTAAAATTAAATACGTATGTACATTTAATTGTATAAGGTTTCGATAATTCGTATATAATATCAAAAAATCCTTGTCGGCGCGTTACCTCCGACTAAACGACTTTATTGATAAAGAAAAAAAATTCATAAACGTTTACTATGGTTTTCGGATTCGTAAAACGTTGACCGACAGGGTCACAAAGAACGGTCAAGTCCTATAAAATTTATTGATGGTTCAACAGAATTAAATAGGAGCGGAATACATAAAACAGAAGGGTAAATATACTTCTACTTGTTTTTATATCGTATATTTCATTTTAAGTATATTTGGTGCTCGCACTGTGCGTACTAAAAATTTATATAAAACTTTGTGGGAAGTTCTGTTTCGTTATTAATTTTATTTGAAAGTGGATGGGTGAAAATAATGCAAAAATGCAATTAAAAGTTGTTGTTTTTAAATGGTGTCGTTGCCGGTGCGAGTATAATCATAAAACGGTTTAAGAATTTACATAAGTATCCATGCGAATGCGAACGTACTTAATAAAATGGGATAACCACACTTGCAATATAAAAGTGTTGTATCTAGCCGTCGTCATCAAAGCGATGTTTTTGTCCCTAGCATCAGCAATAAAAAAAAAATTTGGTCAATATGACGACGGTTGACAGATGTTCACCATATTGAGCAAGGAACTGAACTGTGATATGCGGGAGAAATGATTCGTACTTCGTACAAACAATTTATCGCATTGTTGTATTCTAGTGCAAGAGCACATTTGGCGAAAAGTAAAAGTTCTGATGAGTCGTTAGTATTGGTACTATTTACGAGTTAATTTATATGATACATAAATATATATATAAATAAGACTTGTTTACCTTGTAATATTTCAGCTTTATAATAAAGTATGTAATATTTCAAATGATGCGTTTCCTTAATTGCAATTATTGTTGGCAAAGTAAATATGTATGTAACCAGTTTAGGATCGACCAATATACATATGTTGATTTAGACTTTCTCATTAGCTCGTATTATTAAAAAGGTACACTTTAAAACATTACTTTCAAATGTTTACAAGACGCAGAAAAATTGGCTTACTAAGTGCATCTGTATGTGCATATTAAACAAGTAAATCTAAAAAAACGTAGTTTTCCGGGTACAAACTTTTATGTAGGTATACATTGAAACATGCCACACAGTCACAGTTATTTGGTAATAATCGCCAAAATATCTGTTTTTGAGGTCGGGGCTATTTCAAAGTATTTTATCCACGCATCACATGCGCCGCACGCGACTCGCGAAACGCGTCAAACGCGGGATATCCAAATTGGCCCCTGATATTGGGCCGCTCACAAAATTTCAGTCCTCTAGGTCGTGCGAAAGGTGGTTAAAAAATACCTCAATAAACGAGAAATGGCGCGATTTTAATCCATCACACGCGCCATGTCAAAAAATAAAATTCAACACGTCACACGCCAGACGCGTCAGACGCGGAACTTAAAAAATGCTATTTTGTACTTGGACACTCACGAAACTTCAGCTCTCTAGGTCTTGTGGAAGTTGGTTAAAAAGGACCTCAATGAAGTCAAAAAAAAATTTCAACACATCACACGCGCCACACACGACGCGAAATATAATGTTTTTTTTGGACTTCTCTCAAAAAATTTTAGGTCTGTAGGTCGTGTGGAAGGAAGTGGTGTCAAAGTAGTCGAAAATACAGACAAAAAGGGGTCAAGTTAAATAAAAGTTCTTAAAAAGAAAACTCTGTATGTATCAAAACCTTCTCTATAGAAAGATCAACTTACGCATACTAATGCAGTGAACAATACGAAGCCGCCGTATTTTTGAGATGTGAATACGGTGTACAAAAAATTAGCAGACGATTTTATGAAACGCGCTAACTGCTGGTGGTGAAAAGAGCGAGTAGTAGGAACAGAAATTTTTTTATGGATTTTTTTTGATTACCAAAACATAAACATTTGGGAATTTATTAAATTCTCTATATTAACTTCGCGTGCCCGTGGCTGGCTGGTGGACAGGCACACCAAATCTTGTGATCAATTTTTAACCCACTTCCTAAAGCCTGATTTTATTGAAAATTTGCACACATGTGTACCTCCCATGACAACACTTTCTATTAAAATTTTGGGCCCCTCGGGCTTCCATTCAAATTTTTTACAAAATTTTCCCGATTTTCTGCAAATTTTATACGCATGTGTATCTCCGATCTGTAAAAATTAAGAAGTGGGCTCCGTGGTCGGGGGGCAACCATACAATTTTTATTAAAAAAGTACTCGATTTTCTTCAAATTTTAATACGCATGTGTATCTCCGATGGACAACATTTTTTTTTAAATTTTGAATCGATCGGGCCGCGGGGTCGGGGGGCACCCATACATATTTTATAAAAATTACCTGATTTTCTTAAATTTTATGCGCATGTAAAAATTTGGAAGTGATCGGGCCCCGGGGTCGGGGGGCTCCATAATAATTTTTTTTAAAAATTTACCCGATTTTATTCAAATTGCACATTGCGTATCCGCGACTATAGAATTTACACGAATTTAATTTAATTTTAAATTTTATGGGTTGTTTTTTGCTTTTCATATTAGATGTAGAGAAATCATTTTGTTGTCTTCGTACTGCATTATCCTTCCTCGCCATTTAAATGGCTTTTTCTACAAACTTTTTTCTCTTACTCCCGCAACTTAAGGATCCCGTACCATTTCAGCGCGCAATGTTGAATACTTGCAATTCTCGGAAAGTAAATAAAGTGCTGCTATAAGGTCTTCAATTGTTCCCGTTGCCAGCTAGGGGAATTAAATCTAGTACGTTCATGTATAACATTATGTTTTATTACAAATAATTTTTTAAAAATTTGTATGACTGGCTAATACATTTTTCCTCCGTTGCATTCTAATTAAATGACAAAAATATTTTATCTGCTTAGTAGCCTATTATATATTATCAGCGTGTTGACCTGTTCTCCTCATTAAGCCTATCAACCCCCGTGTTATGTATAAAAACCATTTTAAACATATAATTAAGTGGCAACCTGCCAAATTGGTAAAGCAGATAAGTCGCTATTTTTTAAATTCTCTATATTAACTTCACTTGCCCGTGGCACGGATGTCGGTCGTCGATCGTCGGTCATCGGTCGTCAGTCGTCGTGGAATCTTGCGATCAATTCTTAACCCACTTCCCAAGGCCCGATTTTATTGAAATTTTGCACACATGTGTATTTCCGGAGACAACACCAACAGCCCCTCGGGCCCCGGGGTTTGGGGGCTCCCAACAAATATTTTACAAAATTTTACTCGATTATCTTCAAATTTTATACACATGTGTATCTTTGATAGACAACACTTTTTGTAAAAATTTTAGAGACCCCGGGCCCCGGGTTTGTGGGACCCCATAAATTTTTTTAAAAAAAATAACCCGAATTTCTTCAAATTTTACATCGCATGTATCTTCGATAGACAACACTTTTTGTAAAAATGTTGGAGACCCCGGGCCCGGGTTCGTGGGGCCCCATAACTTTTTTTAAAAAAATTAACCCGATTTTCTTCAAATTTTATATACGCGTGTATCTCCGATAGGCAACACTTTTTGTAAAAATTGGGGCCCCAAAATTTAAAAAAAAATTAACCCGATTTTCTCTAAATTTTATATACGTATCTCCGATGAAAAACACTTTTTGTAAAATTTTTGTTGGCCGGGGTCGTGGGCCCCATAAAAATTTTTCAAAAAAATAAACCCGATTTTCTTCAAATTTTATACACCTCTGTATCTCCGATGGACAAAATTTTTTCTAACGTTTTTGGAGTGAATAGGCCCTGAGGCCCAAGGGGTGCTCATATAATTTTTTTAAAAATAAGCTCGATTTTCTTCAAATTTTTAACACATGTGTATCAATGATGGACATAACTTTTTGTAAATTTGTTGGAGTGATAGGGCCATGAGACCCGTGTGGTGTTCATGTACATTTTTTGAAAATTAGACCGATTTTCTCTAAATTTTAACTCATACCCATCTCCTATTAGAGAATTTACAAGAAAAATTTTATTGGGTTGGTTTTTATCTAATTAATATAGAAAACTACGTAAGAATGCTTTATGAGAATCAAATATGTAAATGATCATTGCATGATAGTTGCCATTCTGGCATTCGAGTTATACCACAGAACTCTGGAAATTACGATACGACTGATAAGAATTAAAGAATTGTATCAAGATAAAAATGTTAATTATAAATCCTAAATAAAGTCGGGGAAAGTGTTATGTATGTAAAGAGTTTGTATGTAATAAAAATATGTAATGGTACTTTTCTGATCAACTGTAACTTTTTTGTTTATGGTCATGATGAGTCACAACTTGTTTTAAGTAATGGGTAGTGTAAATTTGTTGGTCGAACAAAGAAGTCGACAGTATAATAATAAATAAAAATTTGTATAGTATGTTATGGAAGTACTTGTTTTAATATGGAAAGATATAAAATAGAGGCGACGAGGATAAAAAGCAAAATTAAAATTAATTATATAACTATATAATCATAAACAGTTTGTTAGAAATAAATGTTATTACGGTAAATTGTGCCGAAAAGTTAAATAAAAGTCTAGTAAAAGTGTCGCGACAACCACGTTTTTTAAATTCTCTATATTAACTTCGCGTCCACGTGGCTGGCTGGCTGGCTGGCTGGTCAGAATTATTATGAATTAGGAGCCTCATGGCCGAGGGGTGCCCATATAAAATTTTTAAAAATTAACCCGATTTTCTTTAAATTTTATACACTTAGGTATCTCCGATGGACAACACTTTTTGTAAAAATCTTGTAGACCCCGGGCCGCAGGGTCGTGGGGCCCCATAAATTTTTTTTTAAAAAATTAACCCGATTTTCTTCAAATTATAAACGCGTGTATCTCCGATAGACAACACTTTTTGTAAAAATTTTTTCGATTTTCTTCAAATTTTAAACATATGTTTATCCCGAAAATTTTTGAAGCGAATTGGCCCGAGACCCGGGGGCGGGACCATAATTTTTTTTTTAAAAATTTGCCCGATTTACTTTATATTTTAAACATATGTGTATCTCCGATAGACCGAACTTTTTGTAAAAATTTTTGAGTTTTTGATTTGAATTTTTTTCCCATACAAATATTTTTTATACACATGTGCTCTAATATTAATTTTTTCCAATTAACCTGGTTCAAACTTTACACACATATGTATCCCCTATTAGAGAATTTACATGAAAAATTTTTATGGGTTGTTTTTTTTTGTTAAAAAATGGCGTAGATATGTCGGATCGATATCAGCATTTGATGATTTTTATAGTGAGCCGTGTCGATGGAACATTTGTAACGCTAATGGGGCAGGATACTTATAAAGTTTTAAAGTCGTTGTGTGCTCCAAATTTATATTGTTACGAAAAGTAGTTAGTAGCGTATATAATAGAATTAGAATTCTAAGATAAATCCCAATGTAAATACTTCATACTAAATATAAGCATTTTTGGTGTTGCAAAAGTATGCAGGCTCTAACACTATTCAGTTATTTCAAATTTGAAATATAACCGTCTGCAAGTTTGAATCATTGTGTACTGGTCAAACAAGTAGTCAAACAGGTTTGTGCGGTTTGCCCGGTTTTTGATTGAACATGAAGTCTATTTTTAGAAGATGACTCATTACATATAAGTGTCGTTAGTTGTAAATAAGGGAATAAGGGTACAATTTTCTGGATATTTCTGTCTACGATATTAGAAATTTCCGGAAGCTTGTGATTGAGTATACATAGAGGCGTTAAACCGAAGTAAGATTATTAGTTGTTTGGAATTTAACCAGTGCAGTTGTAAAAATTCTTGTAAACTGATAAAGCTATAGAGAGAGAGAAATAGAGAATTATTGTGAAGTACTAGTATGTGTTAATTTTATTGTTGTTCATTAAAATTGTTACTTGTAAATTAATTAACTTGTGTTGTGTTTTATTTGCAAAATCCTTTACGAACTCGAAAGCCTGAATTTAGTAACAATTGGTGTCAGAAGTGGGATTTTGCAAATCGTGAGACATTAAGATTTTACAAACCGTGAACAATAAATAAATTAATTGGTGATTTTACTAACTGATAAACATTAAACAATAAAATGGAAAGTGCAGTGAACATTAAGTTCTATAGTTCCCGGAGCTTAAGGAAGAGCTTGGACGGCGAGGTCTAAGTACTGCGGGAAGTAAACAAGAGTTATTTCTTTGATTGCAACAAGTCGTTAAAGGGGAAAAGCAGCAAGCCGGTGAAGTGTTTTCAATTGAGACGGAGTAAGTGGAGCGAAAAACGGCTATTTCGGAAGATAAAGCAGCACCAAACATGGAAGCTGTGTTTAATACTCTAATGCAGCAAATGAAGCAGCAAAGTGTACAATCGCAGCAACAAATTCAGGAGAATAAAAAATGAATCTAGAATTGAGTTCCAAGCTAAACGAGAAGTTGGACCAGCAGAAGCAAGATTTGAATTTTCAAATAAGTGATAAGTTGGAACAGCAAAGTCAAAAACTGAATCGACAAAATCAACAGCAGAACCAAGAACTCAAGAAGGAATTGAATTCTAAGCTCAGCGATAAGATTGATGAACAAAACAAACAGATGAATTCGAAATTCGATCAACAAAATCAAAAGCTGGATGTAATTCAAGAAAGGCTAAGAGGTGAAATGAGCGGAATTCAAACAACGCTAAAAGGTGAAATAAATGAAGTCCAAGCAACATTTCAAGAAGACGTGAAAACCCTCGATACAACATTACTGGAAAAGTGAGTGGCCTGGAAGAAAAAATTAAAGAATTTGAAATTTGTCCAACCGGGACAATCGTACCCAGTTTGTCAGAGAGAACACTCAACAAAGTACTCCCAGAGTCATTCCCGAAATTTCTACTAACCAGAATTTTGAAGCCACCTGCGTTCGATGGTGAGACAGCATTCGAAAACTTCAAAGTTCAGTTTGCAGCTGCTGTACAACACAATGGATGGGGCGCTGAAGAACAACTGAATTCCCTAATCCTGGCATTGAGGGGCAAGGCGGCTGACGTATTGCAAATTATTCCAAATGCTGAGATGAGTTCCGGAAGAATCTTGAATGAGTTAGACTTGCGTTATGGACAGTCTCACACACAGGAGCTAAGCAAAATACAGCTCCAGATGAAGAAACAGCAACGTGGAGAACGACTTCAAGAATAAGAGCGGGAAATAACTAAGCTAGCACGACAAGCCTATTGTGGGGTTCCGGCTGCTATCTTCGACGAACTGGCAGTGGATGCTTTCATCAATGCTATCCAAGATGAGCAATTAAAACTTCATTTGAGGACAACAGCCAGAGGAAAGTCGATGAATGAAGAATTGGTATCGGCTTTGTAATACGAAGCAGGTAGAGCCAGTTTGTCCACTGATTTAGTAAGATTGCGCAAGTTGGAAACAGAGGACATTACACAAATAAAAGCCCTTATTAAAGAGGAAATCCGAAAAACAAAAACTGGAAGCCATCAAAACTACGGAAACCCAACATCTAATTCTCGTCCAAAAGGTTTTAGATGCCAGAAACCTGGACATTTTATCCGTGATAGCAAGGAACCAAGACCGGTACAAACTACAATCCAACCAGTGAATCGTGTCAAGAGGCCTGAAAATTTACGGCATCTAGGCGCATCACAGATAAATGAGGTGCAGCAGCCAGCTATCTTCGTTGCTGCAGACCAGGAAAACTAAGTTGCACCAGCTTTAAGGGGCGTAAGCTGGTGAAGAGGGGAAACAGCCCCAAGGTCACGGTGAACATAGCCAAACTTGGAAAGGACAGCAACAGCTTGGTTGTTAGTGGTGTGTTAGAAGGAAAACCATGTTTACCTTGGATACAGGAGCTTCCAGATCAGTTATAAATCCCAAAGTGGTGCCCAAAGGTCAAGTGGAAAAAGTATTTCGTTATAATTTGAGGACAGCGATAGGTGAAGTTGCAGCAATTAAAGGAGAGTGCTCCTGTAGTGTCATGTTTGGAGGAATAACGGGTTTCTCATCGGTTTATTGTTGCCAGCATTACAGATGAATGCATATTGGGCTTGGATTTCATGACAGAGCACGACATGTCACTTGATCTAAAGAACCACGTGTTAATATGGCGTAATGTGGAAGTACCTATTCAAATAAATGACAACCAGAGTGGTGGGCTAAGAGTCATTACTGAAGAAAAAGTGGAGATACCACCGATGTGCGAGAAAATCATCTATGGCAAGGTGAACGGTGATCTTGGGGACAGTAAAGTAGGAATGGTGGAGCCAACCAATTTCAACAAGAACGGATTGATATGCGGAAGAACTCTAGTAAAACTCCAGCCTCAGATACCAGTGAGAATAATGCTAACGTTCATTATCCCATCACCGAAAGTATTAAGAGTAGGAACAGTTATTGGCAAGACTCAGGAAGTAAGCTGTATCGCAAACTGCCAGCCTGTAAAAGTAAATAATACGCCACTAGATCTGGAAAGGAAGCAGATAATTCATTCGCTATGTTAATATTTTCCAGCAGCGCAGCGACAAGCAGCAGAACAGACGTTTTTACTGTCAGCGACAACGACATGGGTAAAACCAATATAGTGCGACATCGAATCGATACAGGAAATGCGACTCCAATTCGACAGGCGCCAAGACGATTACCACTTGCTAAACAACAAGAGGCAGAAACACTGGTTAAGAAGATGGAACGTGATGGAATCATAGAGAAGTCCAAAAGCCCATGGAGCTCACCTGTGGTACTTGTTCAAAAGAAAGATGGTACAACGAGATTTTGTGTGGACTATCGGAAACTGAACGATGTCACAAAGAAGGATAGTTATCCACTACCATGTATAGACGACACGTTGGACACCTTATCAGGAGCCAGAATCTTCAGTACATTGGATCTGAAAAGCGGATACTGGCAGGTAGCAATTCATGACAACGACAAGGAGAAGACAGCATTGACTGCGGGAAACGGCTTGTATCAATTTTCTGTAATGCCGTTTGGTTTATGCAACGCTCCTGCTACGTTCGAGCGATTGATGGAACATGTTTTGCGAGGCCTTAGCTGGAAGACATGTCTAGTCTATTTGGACGACATCATTGTTTTTGGTGGTACATTTAATGAGCACGTGAATAATCTTTGGCAAGTTCTGGAAACCATAAAAACAGCAGGATTAAAGTTGAGTCCGCCGAAATGTAGCATTTTCAAAAATGAAGTGAATTATTTGGGCCACATTGTATCCAGTCAAGGAGTACGCACGGACCCCAAGAAGTTGGAAGCTGTTAACGAATGGCTGTTAACGAATTTACATGATCTGCGAGGTTTTCTGGGGCTATGCTCCTACTATCGACGTTTTGTGCCTAACTTTGCAGATGTTGCACGAAGCCTTCATCGCCTTACTGAGAAAAACCAAAAGTTCCAATGGTCGAGTGAGCACCAAACATCATTTGATTTGCTGAAGGGAAAGCTGTGTAGTTCTCCAATTTGGCATATCCACAGGCAGGAGAACTCTTCATCCTGGACACTGACGCGAGCAATGCGGGAATAGGAGCGGTTCTATCGCAGAATCAAGAAGGAAAGGAGCGTGTTATAGCGTACTACAGCCGTTTGCTTTCTGAGCCTGAGAAGAACTACTGCGTGACGCGAAGGGAATTGCTAGCTGTTGTCGATAGCGTAAAACACTTCCACAAGTACCTATACGGTCAGGAATTGACCGAACTGACCATGTAGCACTCAAGTGGTTAAAGCAGTTCAGGGAACCAGAAGGTCAAGTGGCTAGATGGATCGAACGACTCCAGGCATATTCATTCAGAACAGAGCATCGAAAAGGAATGCTGCACAATAATGCCGACGGGTTATCCTGTGCACCCCAATGCAAACACTGTACAAGGCAAGAAAACAAGAAGTGCTCTGAAGTAGTTGCACAAATAAGACTACAAGTCGAAGATCGCTGGACAAATGAGCAGCTAAGGGAGGAACAAGTGCGCGTTGACTCGATTGCTCTAATATTTCAATGGATGGAGCAAGGTGAAAGACCGGAGTGGCACGAGATTGCAACAGCAAGTCCTAGAGTAAAAAGTTACTCAATGACAGTCATTGAGATTGGAAGATGGACTACTGGTAAGGCAATGGGAATCGGCTGATGGTCAAAGCACAAAATCACAGATTGTGCTACCAACGAATCGAGTCAAAGAAGTCCTGCAAGAATTACATAGTGGTACATCAGGAGCACATTTGGGCGTTAATAAGACGCTAGATAAAGCAAGGAATCGCTTCTATTGGGTCAATTGCCACAGAGATGTGGAAGACTGGTGCCGAACGTATGATACATGTGCCGCAAGCCAAGGACCACAACCAACAACCAGAGGAAAAATGCAACAGTAGAATGTTGGAGCACCATTTGAGCGGGTGGCAATGGACATAGCTGGTCCATTCCCAGAAACAAGAGATGGTAATTGCTATATAATCGTGTGCATTGATTACTTCAGTAAATTGGCAGAAGCATATCCCATCGCAAACCAGGAAGCTAGCACGGTGGCTAGGGCATTCGTGGACAATTGGATCTGCAGATTTGGAGTACCACTGGAATTACATTCCGATCAAGGGCGGAATTTTGAATCGCTAGTCTTTCAAGAGCTGTGCCAAGTTACATCCACAGTCAGACGGAATGGTCGCAAGATTCAACAGAACGCTGGAAGAGCACCTGCGAAAAGAAGTAAATGCCAACCAAGATGAATGGGATCGTTGTATACCGTTGTTTATGATGGGTTATCGTAGTGCTGTCCACAACACAACTAAAAACTCTCCAGCAATGTTTGTGTTTGGCAGAGAACTTCGTCTACCATGCGACATCAAATTTGGATCACCACTAGTAGAGCCGACAACAAAGGAGAACTACGTTAGTGATCTAAGACAGAGGATGACCGCTGTTCATGCTGCAGTAAGGAGCAACATAGTGGATGCCAGCAACCGGATGAAAACGCGATATGACCTGCGAGCAAACTGTGGTGGATTTCAGGAAGGAGATTTGGTCTGGCTTTACAATCCCAAGAGAAGAAAATGTAAATCTCCAAAACTTCAGCAGAGTTGGGAAGGACCTTATAAGATCATAAAGAGGATTAATGATGTCGTATATCGGATTCAACAAAGCCCCAGATGTAAAATGAAAGTTGTTCACATTGACAGATTGACAAGGTACAACAACAGAAGGAGTGCTGAATCTGTTCGGGACGAACAGAATACGTTTATATCGGTAACGGTTTCAAGAATTTAAGAAAATGTTTATTATTTGATCTTATAAATTTAATTTTCTTTCAAAACTGACCAACAGTGGCCTTGTAGCTAGAAGCGTTCAAGAGTTACAGGGTATGAAGTGATGTAAGGTCAAAAGCACATCTCTTCGCATTAAAACGCTACGTACACCGCAGGGGGTGAAAATAGACCCCCCCTCCCATACGATTTTTTCACGAAATTAAGCAAGGAATCATCCCTTTAAGTATTTGCCACCTTAACGGATACACCCTGTATATTGTTACGAAATTTAGGCTTTCGAGTTCGTAATAAATTTTGCAAATAAAGACACAACATAAGTTTATTAATACACAAATTACAACTTTAATTAACAAAAAGCAAAAATAGCCAAAATTAAAAATTAAAATTTTGTGCTATTTATAATACTTCACATTTTCGTACAATATATACTATATATATAAGGGGAGTGTACTTTAGCCTATAACCATCCTCCACCTGTCAATAATATACATTTAAAATTCTATTACAATCAATCTATCAAATGGCCCATTTTTTTTCTTAACAACAGGGCGTAGATGTTTTTTTTTGTTTAAATCCACCAAGTTTACTGTAGCTTTTTGCTAAAGTATGTTACAGATTACAACTCATCACCATATTTTTCTAGTAGATATATGTTTTATTTGATTTAGGTGAAATGGTTACGGGAACGGTTAAAACGTGCTAGTGTTAGAGCCCAACATGGATTAAGCAAAGCGTTGGATACGTTATCTTATGTTTTACAAAAAAAATAACAAAAACAACAAAAACAGAAACGAAAAGGTTTTCTTAGGAGCTTCCATTTTTTATAACTACTTGAACTTCTCCTTTATTAGGTCTTGGTCTACGCCATCCTTCCAGCGTAGGCTTGGCCGGCCTCGCTGTCGTGTTCCATAAATCCTACCGCAAAGGACTTTCCGAGAAAGATCCTCTTCGATCAATCGAGCAAGGTGTCCTGCCCACCGGAGCCTACCGAGCTTAATTTTCTTCACGATGTCGACGTCGCGGTAACGCTCGTAGATCTCATCCTTATAGTCTCCGGAATCGTCCTTCCTCACATACAGGGCCAACAATTCTCCGTAAGTCTTTTCTCTCGAACGCGGCTAAGAGGTCAGAATGCTTTTTGCTAAGCACCCAAGTCTCGGATCCATTTGTAAGTACTGGTATGACCATTGTCTTGTATATCAGCAGCTTGGATGTTATGGTTAAGTTCCTGGATTTGAAGAGTCTTGACAGACTATAGTAGGCTTTGTTGGCTTAAAGCAACCGTGCGCGTATTTCTGGTTCCATGCTGTTATCGGCTGCTATAGTTGACCCGAGATAGTTAAAGGATTGCACTACTTCAAATTCGGGCTCCACTGTTTGAATTGAGGGACCAATGTTGGATCTTCTACTCGCAGACGTGGCCGCCTGTTCTATCTGGATGAAAGCTTCCTGTACAGCTCTTGGATTTCTACCAACGATGTCAATATCGTCTGCGTGAGCCAGTATCTGAACGGACTTATAGAGGATTGTTCCTCTCGCCGTTACGTCAGAGTCTCGGATCACTTTCTCCAACGTCAGGTTGAAGAGGACGCAGGCCAGTCGATCCCCTTGTCGGAGCCCGTTATAGATGTTGAATGGGCTTGATAGTGATCCGGATATTTTTACTTGGATTATAACATTGGACATGGTCAACCTACATAGTCGTGTCAGTTTATTTGGGATGTCGAATTCTCTCATGGCTTGACATTTTTCCATCACCTGCCTTAGGGTGTAAATCTGATCAGTTGTTGATTTGCCTGGGATGCTATACTACACTGGTATGGACCAATGATGACTTTAGCGTATGGGGCTATCCTGTCTTGAAGGATAGAGGAGAAAATCTTAAACGCGGTACTCAACAACGTTTTACCACGGTAATTGCTGCATTTTGTGATATCTCCCTTCTTATGTACGGGGCACATGATGCCCCTTCGCCAATCTTCTGGCATAGCTTCTTCTTCCCATACTTGCACAATCATTTCATGAATTGCTTGGTGTAATGTGGGGCCTCCTATTTTTATCAGTTCCGCTGGGATCCCATCAGATCCCGGGGCCTTATCGCCGATTTATCGCTCTGCTAACTTCGTCTTTGCTTGGTGGCGGAAGCATAGTTTGATCTTCGGTCATTGGTGGAGCCTCCAATTCCTCAGTTACTTACTCTCCCTGCATTTAGGGCGAGTCCTATCGCTTGACCGTAGTTGTTTCTGGTCTCTTCATTGCGAAGGGCAGCCGTGTTGACTCGAATCTGATTCGCGGATGCAGTCTTTCGTGATAATGCAATCGGCGCTCGGAGCACCATACCAACAAGCTAGTGGTCCGAGTCGACGTTGGCACCTCGGTACGTTCGTACCGTCATCAGGTTCGGGTTGTGGCGGCGGTCTATCAACAAGTGGTCTATCTGGTTGCGAGTGGCTCCATCGGGGGATACCCAGGTGGCTTTGTGGATATTTTTAACTGATCGGATGTATCTTGTGTTCGATCATCGAATTGTTTATTGTATTTAAAGGATTGTTTGTTTGGTGTCAAAATATAACTTAACTTTATACGCAGATAAGCCTTAAGACAACTCAGCGGGGGATAACCCGCGATCATAGACGCACAATTTGTTTGAAGATTTCTGATTATAATTGTTTAATCTATTAGGTATATAGAGATAACAATTATCGAAAATAAATTCAATTTGTTGTACAACTAATCATCAAGACTGAATTTGTACTAATCAAAAGTTTTAGTAACTTGAGCAGAACAGTTATCGCTGCCTGACGTTCTCCAAATATTTATAGTTCTTTGAAACGGATAATTGTTATACGACCTCTTTTGTCTTTGATTATTTATGTGCATAATGATTTAGAGTAAATTATTATTACTCATATGTTATGTTATGGGACAGCAACCGGACATAATAAGCCCGATGAAAATATTTTTTACGAGTATCTCACATAAAATTATTTAATACCAACTAACTAATTTAAATTTTTCACCTTTACAGTGTAAGAAGAGATTCATTTTTGTTTGCAGATTAATCAGAAAATTACAATTTAAGATATAATATTTTGGTTAAAATATGGATATATATGATTAAAAGAAATTGCTAAATAGGAATTGAAGGTAATAACGAAAATCTAAAGTTTAACGCTAGTCATTGACTCGTATTTTTGTATTTTACCTTATTGAGCATTTCTACTACATATATTTACTAAAATTAAAGTGGCTATAATTTTTAACTATTAAAAAAATTTCTGGTACCGTGGTAATGTCAAAGTATGACGAAAGTAATTATCGTAGTTTTTTTCGTTTCTTTAGGTACTTCATTTTAGCAATCAAATTTAAATGCTGTTTTTTTCATGAGCACGAGTGTGTTAGATATATGATATATGAGTTTTCTGATAATTTGTTAAACGACACCAACATTCCTCTCGGGGTGTTCAAATTAAGATATTTGGAAAATGCATGCAAAATCAACACCTTGTTGTTTACGCCTCTCTTATACACGACATACTATTATAAACACTCAATATGTATTTATACTCATCACGCATACGACATACTATTATAAACACTCAATATTTCACATCTATTTTATGTACTCACCATTATACTTACTATTATGAACACTCAATATGTATTTATACTCATCATTACACATATCACATACTATTATAAACACTCAAAATTTCACATTCATTTTTATGTACTCACCATTTTACTTACTATTAAAAACGAACACTTAATAAGCAGTCAGTCGTAACGAGTTAACCAAATAGGTCTGATATTTTTGTTGTTTGTGGCACAAGCCGAAATTTGAATAAAATTTGTAATAAAAATATAATTTGTTAAAAAGCAAACTTGTATAATTATTTCAATAAGGAGATCGCAACAAATTTGGTGGCAGCGGTGGGATGATAGCGAGTTGCTCGTAACAACCATTTCCTATCAGCCTGAAAAAAGTACCCAGTGTGATTTCTTTCATTAAGGTTGTAAAATTCGAGAAAATAAAAAGGACAAAATAATGCGCAATTTTTCACACCTTATGCCTAGTGCTTAGTTTTTACATAAAAGAAGTGCATCATTTCGAAAATCAATTGTAAAAGGAACATTGAAAAGGAAAAGTCATAAAACAAGTTTGGGCACCAATTCTTAAAAAACGTGTCTAAACCAGAAAAGAAAATGGCCTCCTGCGAAAGTGAAAAATGTTGTTGTATGACTGAACTTTTACTGATTCATCTACATGTGTACGTAAAGTCAAGTGCAATCAACACACCCGCGTTCCGTTTACTTGTGTGTGTGTGTAAAATCAAAAGGCTAATATGTCCAAAACCTTCTCTATAGAAAGCCCAACTCAATGCATACTAATGCTGTAAACCAATCCAAAACGCGTCTGTATTTTGGAATGTGAATACAGTGTACAAAAAATAAGTAGCCGCAAAGAGCGAGAAACGAAAGATGTGGTAGTGGGAAACAGAAAAATGTTATATGGATTTTGCTTTTTAGTTGATTACTAATACAAATACGTTTTGGATAGTATTTGTGTACGATCGGAACAGTTGGGCTTTCTATAGAGAAGGTTTTGAATATGTCCCATACTAAAATGCTAAAAATAAACCACTCGACGTTTAGTTAATGTACTGCGAAATTGGAAAGGAAAATATTTAATATTCAGAAGATCCATATACGTTTGTGACTTTTATAAATATTGTTTGGAATATACGTTTGTATTACGGAAGCCAAATCAAAGCTTTTTTTGGCAACAGTCAACCGTTAGATGATTAATGGTTCCTTTGGAATAATGTCTTGGAGAAGTAAAGTGAGCCATCACAGTGTTATCCCCAACTGAATACCAGAAAGCGATCAGAACGGTGTCTTCTAATGCAACTATATCTACAGGATTTTATCTTAGTGTATGCAGTACTTGGGTTTTATGATGTCATCTTGGAAAAAAATGGCTACCATGTTCTTTTTATATTAAAGGACATTATTATTTGGGTTTTGGGCCATTTCATTCATAGATACGTTAAGTTAAAGATTATTTTAGTTAGCAGCACTTCATTTATACATTATAACCATTTTAGTTCTTAAATATGTTTCATTTTAAAGTTAAAAACACACACATATCTCGGTTATTCCCATGCAATTACTTAAAAAGTGACAAAACAAAATCTCATATTAAGTTAGAGAAAGGCATTAACGACTAAACATACTTAAAAATTAAACCGTTTTTAAAATTTTGATAGATTGAAGAATTTTTATTAAGCAAGCACTCAGCAAATGATTATATGTATATCAAGCATCACATAATACAAGTACACTACATTTTTTATACCTGCTACTATACTACTAGTACTGAATTATTATATTACATTTACTTATACCGGGATACGTACATTAGATATCGCTTGTAACACATTTTTATTACTTTACAAACTATATAACGCTATAACGGAACTCACACTTATATGAAGTTCATATGAGAATGAATGCTTACTATAAAACTTTACGAAATAGAAGAGTTGACTTATTGGATCCCCACTCCGATTTAAATTTTCCTTTGAAACTTGACAAAAGTTTATTTAAAGTTCCAAAAATGGGTTTTAATTTCGATAGAGCTATTAAATTGATACCAGAATTGATGGTTCTCCTGATAAACTACATAGATTTCTACAATGTTGCAACTTAGTTAATAAAGATGCAACATCGAATGAAGATCGACCCATGTTTTTAGAATTGGTTCAACTTAAATTGGTATAATGCGTGTAACCAAACTGTTCTAACTTCTTCATACGAAAGTTGGGAAGAACTAGAAAAAGACATTAACAAAAAATTTTCAAATGTTAGAGCATTAGAAAATATTCAAGTTTATCTGGTGCAAGCTTGACAGCGTTTTGACGAAAGCGTGAAAGACTTTAGTGTTAGAATCGAGAACCTTCTTGCAGATTTAAATAATTCATGCGCATCTGCTATTTCCGATGGTGGAATTCTTGACAAAAATATTAAAATTATAAATAATAAGACAGCGTTACGCTCGTTTGAAGATGGTCTAAAAGACCCACTTAAAATTTTAATAAAAACATGTCGTTTCCAAAATTTAAGAGACGCCATTTCTAAGGCTCTTGAAGAAGAAAACTTAAGCCGAACAAATAAAAGTAAACCCGTTTATGCAACGCAAACTATAAAGTGTCAAATTTGTTTTAAAATTGGTCATACCGCATCTAAATGCTATAATCGAAATTCCAACCTTCCACAATTTCAAACTTTTCACAGAAACCCTCCAACTTTTAATTCAAGTTACAGTAGCAATAGACAAAATCCTACACGATCTTTAAATCAAAATCAAATAGGTACAAATCTGAATATAAATCAAATCTCTTATTCATGATCGTATTGTAAAAAGTTTGGGCATCACATAAGTGTTTGTAGATCTCGTGAAAAAGCACATCAAAGAAAATTGCAATTCGGAAATAATTACATCAACACTTCACAGTCGCACACTACGTCGGAAAACTTAAGCGAACTGCACCGGAGACCACAGGATGTAGCGGTAACAGTTCAAAACGTATAAGCCTGCATCAAGTTAATTCGAACTATTTTACTACCCCTAAATTATCTTGTTAATCAATAAATTTCCATAACGATGACCTTAAATTCGTTCAACTTAACTTAGATATTGTTACGAAAAGTAGTTAGTAGCGTATATAATAGAATTAGAATCCTAAGAAAAATCCAAAATCCCAATGTAAATACTGCATACTAAAAATAATCACTTTCATGTTGCATACTTTTAGGCTCTAACACTATTCGATTATTTGAAATTTGAAATGTAACCGCCAGCAAGTTTGAATCATTGTGTACTGGTCAAACAAGTAGTCAAACCGGTTTGTGCGGTTTGCACGGTTTTTATAAAAGAACATGATTGAACATGAAGTCTAGTTTTAGAAGATGACTCATTACATATAAGTGTCGTTAGTTATAAATAAGGGAATAAGGGTACACTTTTCTGGATATTTCTGTCTACAATATTAGAAGTTTCCGGAAGGTTATGATTGAGTATAAATAGAGGCGTTAAGCCGAAGTAAGATGGATTAGTTGTTTGGAATTTAACCAGTGCAGTTGTAAAAGTTCTTGTAAAGTGATGAAGCTATAACCTAAGAGAATTATTGTGAAGTACTAGTATTATAAGTGTTTTTGTGTACAATTAAAGTAATCACCAATATTAAATTGTGAACTTGAGTTATTATTACTGTTGTCATTAAAGTTGTTATTTGTAAATTAATTATCTTGTGTTGTGTTTTATTTGCAAAACTCGAAAGCCTGAATTTCGTAACAATATTTTACATGAACCAAATTTTTTTTAGTCGATACTGGAGCGGATATAGTAGTCTTAAGAAAAATTTAATTAAACCAGAAACCTTATGTTATCCGAATTTAAAGCTAAAAATCAAGGGTATTACTGCAGAGTCGCTTGATACTTTAGCAGTTTGCACTTCATTACACTTTTGATTACAACTACACACACAATTTTACAAAATTTTCACATCAATCATCGGAAATGATTTCCTTCGAGATAATAAGTGCAAAATTGACTATTCTCGTAACATAATTCAAGTACTTAATAACTCAGATACCAATGAATACAATAAAAAAAATCTCTCGTCCAATAATCCTCCAATCATTATACCAAGTTGTACAGAAAGAATCGTTAATATTAGATTCAAATCCAAATTCGATAATACTTATTTGTGTCCGTCGCAAATGATAAAGCCAGGCGTATACATGGCTAACGCGCTTATACAAATAGTAAACTCATTTGCAACAGTAAGTGTGATAAACACAAAAGATTTCCCTGTTGAACTAAACGACACATATATAGAACCCGAACGGTTAGACAATTATCACATTCTTCACTTGGACCACTGGTCACCCACTTTAAAAAACAGATTACGAGATTTAGAAAGTCAGATAGACACAGACCACATGAACGCAGAAAAAAAATCCTGCATTACTATGTTATGTAGAGAGTTCAACGATATATTTTATTTACCAGGCGATCACCTCACAATAACTAATGCTGGATCGCACCATATTCCAATAAAAACTGATCAACAGCCCTTCAATATAAAACCATATCGTCTTCATTATTCTGCAAAATCAGAAATAAATTCTCAAGTAAAAAAAATGCTTGGCGATAGTATTATTGAACCTTGTAACTGTCCGTTTAATTCCCCTTTATTAGTCGTCCTAAAAAAATCAACCGACGAGTCAAAACGATGGCGTGTCGTTGTTGACTTTCGCCGTTTAAACGATTTAACCATAAATGATACCTTTCCGTTACCAAATATTACTGAGATTTTGGAACAGTTAGCAGTTTATTTTACGACATTAGATTTAGCAGATGGTTATCATCAAATACCTCTGCGTGAGAAAGACAGAGAAAAAACTGGTTTAAGTACACAAACGGGGCACTACCATTTTACGCGTATGCCTTTTGGTCTTAAGGGTGCACCCGCAACATTTCAGCGAATCATGAATACAGTCCTTTCCGGTTTGAATGGGTTGAAATGCTTTGTTTATTTGGACGCTGTTGTTGTGTATGGTAACAATCTTTCAGACCACAATAAAAAGTTTCAAAAATTCCGTAAATACGCATGTGAAGTTTTTAACAAATAACAAAATTAACAGAATCTCATATGTATACAGCCTGCATATGTATTGGTAAAAATAACATTTGTTATTTTGAATTTAGAGGTTCGCTGTAAAGTAGATTAACAAGCTCACATATATGTCTTACTAAATTGACCCACACCTGTGTCTTCCTAAAGGAATAATCTATCGAATAGAGTTTGTTAGATTACATTGCAGAGGGGAAGAGGCATTTGTGCATCGGTTTGAACTTTTGTTATTTTTATGAAATTCTTCAATTTGGAGGTTCTCTGTCAAGCGGATTGGCCAGTTCCCAGAGATGTCTCACTAAATTCACCCACACCTGTGTCTTCCTAAAGGAATAATCTATCGAATAGAGTTTGTTAGATTACATTGCAGAGGGGAAGAGGCATTTGTGCATCATAAATATAAATAATTCACCCACACCTGTGTCTTTCTAAAGGAATAATCTATCGAATAGAGTTTGTTAGATAACATTGCAGAGGGGAACAGACATGTTTGCATTGGTTTGAACTTTTGTTATTTTTATGAAATTCTTCAATTTGGAGGTTCTCTGTCAAGCGGATTGGCCAGTTCCCAGAGATGTCTCACTAAATTCACCCACACCTGTGTCTTTCTAAAGGAATAATCTATCGAATAGAGTTTGTTAGATTACATTGCAGAGGTTAAGAGGCATTTGTGCATCGGTTTGATCTTTTGTTATTTTTATGAAATTCTTCAATTTGGAGGTTCTCTGTCAAGCGGATTGGCCAGTTCCCAGAGATGTCTTACTAAATTCACCCACACCTGTGTCTTTCTAAAGGAATAATCTATCGAAAAGAGTTTGTTAGATTACATTGCAGAGGGGAAGAGACATTTGTGCATTGGTTTGAACTTTTGTTATTTTTATGAAATTCTTCAATTTGGAGGTTCTCTGTCAAGCGGATTGGCCAGTTCCCAGAGATGTCTCACTAAATTCACCCACACCTGTGTCTTTCTAAAGGAATAATCTATCGAATAGAGTTTGTTAGATTACATTGCAGAGGGGAAGAGGCATTTGTGCATCGGTTTGAACTTTTGTTATTTTTATGAAATTCTTCAATTTGAAGGTTCTCTGTCAAGCGGATTGGCCAGTTCCCAGAGATGTCTCACTAAATTCACCCACACCTGTGTCTTCCTAAAGGAATAATCTATCGAATAGAGTTTGTTAGATTACATTGCAGAGGGGAAGAGGCATTTGTGCATCGGTTTGAACTTTTGTTATTTTTATGAAATTCTTCAATTTGGAGGTTCTCTGTCAAGCGGATTGGCCAGTTCCCAGAGATGTCTTACTAAATTCACCCACACCTGTGTCTTTCTAAAGGAATAATCTATCGAATAGAGTTTGTTAGATTACATTGCAGAGGGGAAGAGGCATTTGTGCATCGGTTTGAACTTTTGTTATTTTTATGAAATTCTTCAATTTGGATGTTCTCTGTCAAGCGGATTGGCCAGTTCCCAGAGATGTCTCACTAAATTGACTTACACCTGTGTCTTCCTAAAGGAATAATCTATCGAATAGAGTTTGTTAGATTAGAATGCAGAGGGGAAGAGGCATTTGTGCATCGGTTTGAACTTTTGTTATTTTTATGAAATTCTTCAATTTGGAGGTTCTCTGTCAAGCGGATTGGCCAGTTCCCAGAGATGTCTCACTAAATTCACCCACACCTGTGTCTTTCTAAAGGAATAATCTATCGAATAGAGTTTGTTAGATTACATTGCAGAGGTTAAGAGGCATTTGTGCATCGGTTTGAACTTTTGTTATTTTTATGAAATTTTTCAATTTGGAGGTTCTCTGTCAAGCGGATTGGCCAGTTCCCAGAGATGTCTCACTAAATTCACCCACACCTGTGTCTTTCTAAAGGAATAATCTATCGAATAGAGTTTGTTAGATTACATTGCAGAGGGGAAGAGGCATTTGTGCATCGGTTTGAACTTTTGTTATTTTTATGAAATTCTTCAATTTGGAGGTTCTCTGTCAAGCGGATTGGCCAGTTCCCAGAGATGTCTCACTAAATTCACCCACACCTGTGTCTTTCTAAAGGAATAATCTATCGAATAGAGTTTGTTAGATTACATTGCAGAGGGGAAGAGGCATTTGTGCATCGGTTTGAACTTTTGTTATTTTTATGAAATTCTTCAATTTGGATGTTCTCTGTCAAGCGGATTGGCCAGTTCCCAGAGATGTCTCACTAAATTGACTTACACCTGTGTCTTCCTAAAGGAATAATCTATCGAATAGAGTTTGTTAGATTAGAATGCAGAGGGGAAGAGGCATTTGTGCATCGGTTTGAACTTTTGTTATTTTTATGAAATTTTTCAATTTGGAGGTTCTCTGTCAAGCGGATTGGCCAGTTCCCAGAGATGTCTCACTAAATTCACCCACACCTGTGTCTTTCTAAAGGAATAATCTATCGAATAGAGTTTGTTAGATTACATTGCAGAGGGGAAGAGGCATTTGTGCATCGGTTTGAACTTTTGTTATTTTTATGAAATTCTTCAATTTGGAGGTTCTCTGTCAAGCGGATTGGCCAGTTCCCAGAGATGTCTCACTAAATTCACCCACACCTGTGTCTTTCTAAAGGAATAATCTATCGAATAGAGTTTGTTAGATTACATTGCAGAGGGGAAGAGGCATTTGTGCATCGGTTTGAACTTTTGTTATTTTTATGAAATTCTTCAATTTGGAGGTTCTCTGTCAAGCGGATTGGCCAGTTCCCAGAGATGTCTTACTAAATTCACCCACACCTGTGTCTTTCTAAAGGAATAATCTATCGAATAGAGTTTGTTAGATTACATTGCAGAGGGGAAGAGGCATTTGTGCATCGGTTTGAACTTTTGTTATTTTTATGAAATTCTTCAATTTGGATGTTCTCTGTCAAGCGGATTGGCCAGTTCCCAGAGATGTCTCACTAAATTGACTTACACCTGTGTCTTCCTAAAGGAATAATCTATCGAATAGAGTTTGTTAGATTAGAATGCAGAGGGGAAGAGGCATTTGTGCATCGGTTTGAACTTTTGTTATTTTTATGAAATTCTTCAATTTGGAGGTTCTCTGTCAAGTTTTGAACTTTTGTTATTTTCATGAAATTCGACAATTTGGAGAAGATTTAACTTTGTCCCTATAACGTTACATACATATGTCAAGTTGAATATTATATGTATACCTACAGCGTCATGCATAACCTAACAATACATGATTTGAAATCATTTAATAGTGCACATTGAAATTACCCGCTGTTTCCACTAAGAATAAAATATTAAAATTTTACCCGCTGTTTCCACTACTAATAATAAATTTGCGCAATAATTTGCGTTTGTGTAGAAAATGAAAAAGTTAACGATTCAAAGATATTTAATCTTAAATGGGGAAAATTCTTTTATTATAGACCATACCATTATATTAATCATTACAATAATATTATATTCAGTATTGTTATGTTGTAGTAAGAAAATATGGGACTGATGAATATACTATATTTATCACCACTCAATAATTATAGCCGGATTTTATTTGCCGAGGAACAACAACAATTGCACTGTCGAATTCCTTCTTTGGAATTGTGAAAACCTGCTGTTTAGCTGGTTTTGACATTCGAATTCCGAACTCGCTCGGCAAATAAAATACAGCTTATAAATTTGAATTTTTTAAATTTCTTCAGGCGCCTATTCTGTCCTTCGGTTTCTGATATTTATTTCAGTATATAGCTGTATTTTGTTGAAAAACACAATTCTAATTATTATGCTATTCATATGTCCCCAACAACCAGCCAAAATTCCCTTGCAGAAGAAATGTAAAAACAATCGCATAGAAAAATCCCACCAAAAGCGTTGCAAGAGAGGCATTGGCTGCAAAATCTTCCCACACCAAACAGATCTACTTTTCTAATGACTTGCACAGCGGTAAAATTCCAAAGCCTATGGAGATGTAAACGCCTATCTCCATATTTTAATATGAATTTTTGGTATACATTTGCAATTACCCTCTGGAAAAAATGCATAAATACATTCAAAAAATTCACGCGATATAATGTCTACCTCGATTTTTTTTTACTGTGGCCGTGTTTTTTTTATGTCAGAGTAATCGGATAATTAATTTAAATGTCAAAATTTAGATCTGTTTTTTTTTCATTCTACGAGAAAAAAAAACATTTCTCTGTGTCGTTTTTATATACTCCGATAATTCTGTGATATGATCTTTTTACTCTGAAAAAAGATTCAGAGCATTTTGAGACAAACGTAGTTGTTTGTTTCTTTATAAATGTGACTACTACGGAGCAATTAGGGGAAAAATAAAACTTTTTTCTGATACTAAAAAAACACACAGATAATTTTTTTGATCTGACAGATCTGGTCAGAGAAAATAATGTACTTTTATTCACTTTGTGTGCAGCGGTACAAGTTTGAAATTTATGGCTGAATTCTTTTTTGATGTCGAGATAGTTGGAGAGATAATTTAACTGTCAGAATTCGTATCTCTGTTTTTTTTTTCATTCACCGAGAAATCTGTTTTCTCTTTCTTTTTTACGGCTCCGATTATTCTCGTATACGATCTTTTTACTATGAAAAAATATACAGAACGTTGCTTGACAGTTGTAGTTGTTTGTTTCTTTAAACATGAGACATGTCGTCTACTATGGAGCATTCAGGTGAAAAATAAAATTTTTTTCTAATACTAAAAAAACAGCAGATAATTTTTTTATCTGACAAATCTGATCAGAGAAAATAATGAACTTTTATTCACTTTGTGTTCAGCGCTACAACTAGTACAAGTTTGAAATTTATATATCAATTTTTTTTCAATATAAGCTGTATTTTATTTGCCGAGCGAGTTCGGAATTCGAATGTCAAAACCAGCTAAACAGCAGGTTTTCACAATTCCAAAGAAGGAATTCGACAGTGCAATTGTTGTTGTTCCTCGGCAAATAAAATCCGGCTATAATTATTGAGTGGTGATAAATATAGTATATTCATCAGTCCCATATTTTCTTACTACAACATAACAATACTGAATATAATATTATTGTAATGATTAATATAATGGTATGGTCTATAATAAAAGAATTTTCCCCATTTAAGATTAAATATCTTTGAATCGTTAACTTTTTCATTTTCTACACAAACGCAAATTATTGCGCAAATTTATTATTAGTAGTGGAAACAGCGGGTAAAATTTTAATATTTTATTCTTAGTGGAAACAGCGGGTAATTTCAATGTGCACTATTAAATGATTTCAAATCATGTATTGTTAGGTTATGCATGACGCTGTAGGTATACATATAATATTCAACTTGACATATGTATGTAACGTTATAGGGACAAAGTTAAATCTTCTCCAAATTGTCGAATTTCATGAAAATAACAAAAGTTCAAACCGATGCACAAATGCCTCTTCCCCTCTGCAATGTAATCTAACAAACTCTATTCGATAGATTATTCCTTTAGAAAGACACAGGTGTGGGTGAATTTAGTGAGACATCTCTGGGAACTGGCCAATCCGCTTGACAGAGAACCTCCAAATTGAAGAATTTCATAAAAATAACAAAAGTTCAAACCGATGCACAAATGCCTATTCCCCTCTGCATTCTAATCTAACAAACTCTATTCGATAGATTATTCCTTTAGGAAGACACAGGTGTGGGTCAATTTAGTGAGACATCTCTGGGAACTGGACAATCCGCTTGACAGAGAACATCCAAATTGAAGAATTTCATAAAAATAACAAAAGTTCAAACCGATGCACAAATGCCTCTTCCCCTCTGCAATGTAATCTAACAAACTCTATTCGATAGATTATTCCTTTAGAAAGACACAGGTGTGTGTGAATTTAGTGAGACATCTCTGGGAACTGGCCAATCCGCTTGACAGAGAACCTCCAAATTGGAGAATTTCATAAAAATAACAAAAGTTCAAACCAATGCACAAATGTCTCTTCCCCTCTGCAATATAATCTAACAAACTCTATTCGATAGATTATTCCTTTAGAAAGACACAGGTGTGGGTGAATTTAGTGAGACATCTCTGGGAACTGGCCAATCCGCTTGACAGAGAACCTCCAAATTGAAAAATTTCATAAAAATAACAAAAGTTCAAACCAATGCACAAATGCCTCTTCCCCTCTGCAATGTAATCTAACAAACTCTATTCGATAGATTATTCCTTTAGAAAGACACAGGTGTGGGTGAATTTAGTGAGACATCTCTGGGAACTGGCCAATCCGCTTGACAGAGAACCTCCAAATTGAAGAATTTCATAAAAATAACAAAAGTTCAAACCAATGCACAAATGTCTCTTCCCCTCTGCAATATAATCTAACAAACTCTATTCGATAGATTATTCCTTTAGAAAGACACAGGTGTGGGTGAATTTAGTGAGACATCTCTGGGAACTGGCCAATCCGCTTGACAGAGAACCTCCAAATTGAAGAATTTCATAAAAATAACAAAAGTTCAAACCAATGCACAAATGCCTCTTCCCCTCTGCAATGTAATCTAACAAACTCTATTCGATAGATTATTCCTTTAGGAAGACACATGTGTGAGTCAATTTAGTGAGACATCTCTGGGAACTGGCCAATCCGCTTGACAGAGAACCTCCAAATTGAAGAATTTCATAAAAATAACAAAAGTTCAAACCGATGCACAAATGCCTCTTTCCCTCTGCAATGTAATCTAACAAACTCTATTCGATAGATTATTCCTTTAGGAAGACACAGGTGTGGGTGAATTTAGTGAGACATCTCTGGGAACTGGCCAATCCGCCTGACAGAGAACCTCTAAATTGAAGAATTTCATAAAAATAACAAAAGTTCAAACCAATGCACAAATGCCTCTTCCCCTCTGCAATGTAAACTAACAAACTCTATTCGATAGATTATTCCTTTAGGAAGACACAGGTGTGGGTGAATTTAGTGAGACATCTCTGGGAACTGGCCAATCCGCTTGACAGAGAACCTCCAAATTGAAGAATTTCATAAAAATAACAAAAGTTCAAACCGATGCACAAATGCCTCCTCCCCTCTGCAATGTAATCTAACAAACTCTATTCGATAGATTATTCCTTTAGGAAGACAAAGGTGTGGGTGAATTTAGTAAGACATCTCTGGGAACTGGCCAATCCGCTTGACAGAGAACCTCCAAATTGAAGAATTTCATAAAAATAACAAAAGTTCAAACCGATGCACAAATGCCTCTTCCCCTCTGCAATGTAATCTAACAAACTCTATTCGATAGATTATTCCTTTAGGAAGACACAGGTGTGGGTCAATTTAGTGAGATATCTCTGGGAACTGGCCAATCCGCTTGACAGAGAAACTCCGAATTGAAGAATTTCATAAAAATAAAAAAAGTTTAAACCGATGCACAAATGCCTCTTCCCCTCTGCAATGTAATCTAACAAACTCTATTCGATAGATTATTCCTTTAGAAAGACACAGGTGTGGGTGAATTTAGTGAGACATCTCTGGGAACTGGCCAATCCGCTTGACAGAGAACCTCCAAATTGAAGAATTTCATAAAAATAACATAAGTTCAAACCGATGCACAAATGCCTCTTCCCCTCTGCATTCTAATCTAACAAACTCTATTCGATAGATTATTCCTTTAGAAAGACACAGGTGTGGGTGAATTTAGTGAGACATCTCTGGGAACTGGCCAATCCGCTTGACAGAGAACCTCCAAATTGAAGAATTTCATAAAAATAACAAAAGTTCAAACCGATGCACAAATGCCTCTTCCCCTCTGCAATGTAATCTAACAAACTCTATTCGATAGATTATTCCTTTAGGAAGACACAGGGTGAATTTAGTGAGACATCTCTGGGAACTGGCCAATCCGCTTGACAGAGAACCTCCAAATTGAAGAATTTCATAAAAATAACAAAAGTTCAAACCGATGCACAAATGCCTCTTCCCCTATGCAATGTAATCTAACAAACTCTATTCGATAGATTATTCCTTTAGGAAGACACATGTGTGAGTCAATTTAGTGAGACATCTCTGGGAACTGGCCAATCCGCTTGACAGAGAACCTCCAAATTGAAGAATTTCATAAAAATAAAAGTTCAAACCGATGCACAAATGCCTCTTCCCCTCTGCAATGTAATCTAAAAAACTCTATTCGATAGATTATTCCTTTAGGAAGACACATGTGTGAGTCAATTTAGTGAGACATCGCTGGGAACTGGCCAATCCGCTTGACAGAGAACCTCCAAATTGAAGAATTTCATAAAAATAACAAAAGTTCAAACCAATGCACAAATGTCTCTTCCCCTCTGCAATATAATCTAACAAACTCTATTCGATAGATTATTCCTTTAGAAAGACACAGGTGTGGGTGAATTTAGTGAGACATCTCTGGGAACTGGCCAATCCGCTTGACAGAGAACCTCCAAATTGAAGAATTTCATAAAAATAACGAAAGTTCAAACCGATGCACAAATGCCTCTTCCCCTCTGCAATGTAATCTAAAAAACTCTATTCGATAGATTATTCCTTTAGGAAGACACATGTGTGAGTCCATTTAGTGAGACATCGCTGGGAACTGGCCAATCCGCTTGACAGAGAACCTCCAAATTGAAGAATTTCATAAAAATAACAAAAGTTCAAACCAATGCAAAAATGTCTGTTCCCCTCTGCAATGTAATCTAACAAACTCTATTCGATAGATTATTCCTTTAGAAAGACACAGGTGTGGGTGAATTTAGTGAGACATCTCTGGGAACTGGCCAATCCGCTTGACAGAGAACCTCCAAATTGAAGAATTTCATAAAAATAACAAAAGTTCAAACCGATGCACAAATGCCTCTTCCCCTCTGCAATGTAATCTAACAAACTCTATTCGATAGATTATTCCTTTAGAAAGACACAGGTGTGGGTGAATTTAGTGAGACATCTCTGGGAACTGGCCAATCCGCTTGACAGAGAACCTCCAAATTGAAGAATTTCATAAAAATAACAAAAGTTCAAACCAATACACAAATGTCTCTTCCCCTCTGCAATGTAATCTAACAAACTCTATTCGATAGATTATTCCTTTAGAAAGACACAGTTATGGGTGAATTTAGTGAGACATCTCTAGGAACTGGCCAATCCGCTTGACAGAGAACCTCCAAATTGAAGAATTTCATAAAAATAACAAAAGTTCAAACCGATGCACAAATGCCTGTTCCCCTCTGCATTCTAATCTAACAAACTCTATTCGATAGATTATTCCTTTAGAAAGACACAGGTGTGGGTGAATTTAGTGAGACATCTCTGGGAACTGGCCAATCCGCTTGACAGAGAACCTCCAAATTGAAGAATTTCATAAAAATAACAAAAGTTCAAACCGATGCACAAATGCCTCTCTTCCCCTCTGCATTCTAATCTAACAAACTCTATTCGATAGATTATTGCTTTAGAAAGACACAGGTGTGGGTGAATTTAGTGAGACATCTCTGGGAACTGGCCAATCCGCTTACAGAGAACCTCCAAATTGAAGAATTTCATAAAAATAACAAAAGTTCAAACCGATGCACAAATGCCTCTTCCCCTCTGCAATGTAATCTAACAAACTCTATTCGATAGATTATTCCTTTAGGAAGACACAGGTGTGGGTGAATTTAGTGAGACATCTCTGGGAACTGGGTAATCCGCTTGACAGAAAACCTCCAAATTGAAGAATTTCATAAAAATAACAAAAGTTCAAACCGATGCACAAATGCCTCTTAACCTCTGCAATGTAATCTAACAAACTCTATTCGATAGATTATTCCTTTAGGAAGACACAGGTGTGGGTGAATTTAGTGAGACATCTCTGGGAACTGGCCAATCCGCTTGACAGAGAACCTCCAAATTGAAGAATTTCATAAAAATAACAAAAGTTCAAACCGATGCACAAATGCCTCTTCCCCTCTGCAATGTAATCTAACAAACTCTATTCGATAGATTATTCCTTTAGGAAGACACAGGTGTGGGTGAATTTAGTGAGACATATCTGGGAACTGGCCAATCCGCTTGACAGAGAACCTCCAAATTGAAGAATTTCATAAAAATAACAAAAGTTCAAACCGATGCACAAATGCCTCTTCCCCTCTGCAATGTAATCTAACAAACTCTATTCGATAGATTATTCCTTTAGGAAGACACAGGTGTGGGTCAATTTAGTAAGACATATATGTGAGCTTGTTAATCTGCTTTACAGCGAACCTCTAAATTCAAAATAACAAATGTTATTTTTACCAATACATATGCAGGCTGTATACATATGAGATTCTGTTAATTTTGTTATTTGTTAAAAACTTCACATCCGTCCGTAAATCTATATATATATAAAACAAAGTCGGGTTAGTTACACCATTTATAACTCGAGAACGGCTGGACCGATTTTTATGATTTTTGTTTTGTTGGATCTGTCTCCGCCAGTTGTCAATGGGTGGGTGGTCCGTGGGCGGGAGGTCAGTGGGTGTGAGTTCAGTGTTGTGTTAAAAAATGTAACACAATGATGTGACTAATACTGTGACGCGATATCGCAAAACAAATAGCTTTTCACAAGTTCACAAAACGATCACAAACAAATTTATTGAAAGTGGGACATGACAACGTCTGTCGGGTCAGCTAGTTTAATCTGAAATTACAGCCAAAAAAATGTTATTTTGTCCGGAATGAGATATGTTATTTGGGTCATATCATAACTAGTAATGGAATAAAACCTGATCCATCGAAAATCGAAGCAATTCAAAAATTTCCTACCCCTAAAAATGCTTAAGACATAAAATCGTTCCTGGGATTAGCCGGCTACTATAGGCGATTTATTAACAAATTTTCGGAAATAACGCAACCAATGAATGCATTATTAAAGAAAAATGTACGATTCAATTGGAATGCTTTTTGTGATGAAAGTTTTCATAAACTTAAGGAGATGTCCACCCATCCTACAATACCCTAATTTCCAGAAACCATTCGTTGTAACTACAGATGCTAGTGACGTAGCAGTTGTAACAATTCTTTCACAACAAATCGGTGAAGACGACTTACCTGTGGCTTACGCAAGTAGGGTTCTTAACAAAGCAGAAAATATTTATTCTACTGTGGAGAAAGAGTTGCTCGCAATTGTTATCGCTTTAAAACGCTTTCGACCTTATTTGTATGGCGTCAATTTTACGGTCATCACTGATCACAAACCCCTAATATGGCTTTACAAATCAAAAAATTTATCTTCGCGTCTATTGCGTTGGAGAATCGAGCTAGACGAATTTGATTTTAGTATTATCTATAAACCCGATAAGCACAACATTAATGCGGATGCTTTGTGTAGAGTTCAGTTAGAATCTGCCGATCAAACTGAAGATATTTTCGTTGTGACTCGTTCCCAAACTAAATCAGGATTAACAAAATCGGTAGCAGATCAATCGTTAAAGGAAATCGTAGCAAAGAGTAAATAAAAACTGTGAAATTCAAAAGTATGAAAACGCAATAACCTTGCTTGCAAATGAAAATGATGTCGTTAACGTTATCCAGGAATTCCAGAACTGTCCAAAGGTGGACAAAGGACATATAAACGACTAAAATCTTATTATTATTTTCTAAAATCTTATTATTATTTTCCACGAATGTTGACCTTAATTAAAAAATGTATCCAAAAATGTGAGTTATGTCAAAAAAATAAAATTTCAAGAATAAATAAACTTCCAATGGTTTTAACCACTACATCGAAAACTCCTTTTGAAAAAATATTTTTAGATATTGTAGCATATTGTATTAAATGCCTCTTATAAGAATAATAAATATATCCTCACAGTACAGGATGATTTATCTAAATTTCCTGAAATTTTCGAAAATTAAATTTCGGAGGCTATTGCCAAAGCTTTTGACGACAATTTTATTTGCAGATTTGGAGCGCCCTTTTGTATTTTGACTGATCAAGGCACCATTTTTGTAAGCGAATTCTTTCACAACGTATGTAAAGTGTTGAAAATTAAAAAATTGCAATACTGCCTATCATCCTCAAACTAAAGGAACCCTAGAGAGGTCTCACAGAACGCTTGTCGAATATATACGAAATTTTACCGATAATGATCGTAACGATTGGGACAGTTGTTTACCCTTTTGCTATAATTACATATAACTCAACCCCACATTCATCTACCAATTTAATGCCATTCGAAATTATCCATGGATTTAAACCAAATATGCCATCGTCTCTCATAAATATTAATAATAGAATCTTTTGTAACCCAGACGATTACTTGCAACATTTACGCATTAAACTAGGAAATGCTTATGAAATAGCAAGAAACAATTTAATTGCCAACAAAGAAAAATCTAAGGTTTATTACGATAAATCTAGTACTAATATAGAGTTTTGGAGACAAAGTACTTTTTAAAAATGAGAAATCTAAAGGTAAATTCGATCCCATATGGACGGGACCTTACGAAGTAACAGGTATTCCTAATTATGTTAACACTTCTATTCGTATAGGAAGACAAACAAAACTTGTTCATAATAACCGTTTAAAAGTCTTTAATGAGTGAGAAATAAATTTGCATATTCAACAAATACAAATATACAAATAATTATAAATTAATTTTAAAAATTATTACTTATTTATGTTAAAAAAAAAACCATTTATTCCACTTATACTTATACATACAAATAATTATAAATTAATTCTTAAGTTGGTAATGAAATTCCTTGTAAACATGTTATAAAAAAAAAGAAAAAACATTACTAATTTAATTCAATTTTAAAATTTAGTTTTTATTACGTAACGAGTTAACCAAATAGTTCTGATATTTTTGTTGTTTGTGGCACAAGCCGAAATTTGAATAAAATTTATAATAAAAATAAAATAATTTGTTTAAAAGCAAACTTGTATAACGATAAAGATCACAACAACCTCCATGCCATTATTTATAAATATAAAAATTGACAGTTAAACAAATTAATTAATTTTAATTATTTAGCTTTATTTTAAAAAAGTTAGCACCGATTAACATTACGATTACGAAATTGGTATTAAGAAAATTTTCGATATAGCAAATTAAAATATGAACACCTTTTTAAGTTTATTCATAACCCCTGACGAATTTAAGAAAAGTAATTCTTCAATATAATTGTCAGATATGTAAATTACAAACTGTCAGATATGTTAATTACAAATGCTATTGTGAATTAATATTATATTCATTATTGTTAATCACCATCATACATGAAATTAAATTTGATGAAATAAAGACATTCTTTGATCTTTGGTGACACTTCGAACAAGCGTGTTCTTCTTGAATTGAATTATACCCGATATCAAAATCAATAAAAGATTTATCAGTGGCGACGAGGATATTAAAAATTAAGGAAAATTTTAAGGATGGCCGAAAATACGCAAATTTTACAAGCATTGACAAATGCATTACAAAACTTACAACCGGCATCCGGTGCTCCTAACTTACACTTTGAACCATTCAGCAAAAGTGAGGAACATTTTCCAAATTACATCAGGACGCTAGAAAATTATCTAGCATAGCGAAACGTTGTCGATCCTACAAAAAAGCGGAAAGTATTTATCAATTTTATTGGTGATAAATACTACCAGCTTCTAGCAAATTTAACGACCCCAGAAGATCCAGGTGTTAAATCCTACGAGGATTCAATGAAACTATTAAAAGATCACCTTAGTCCGAGGCCCAACGAAATCACCGAACAGCAAAAAGTTGAGCGCCTACTGCAATTTTATTTGCGAATCGTGCAGCCAGACGACATTCAAAACACACTTGCGCTCACAATTTATTAGAGGACTGAGGGATTCCGATGTTAAGGAAAGGCTTCTGCGAGAATCAAACATGACGCTGGAGAAAACGATTAAAAATGCACTTGCACATCGAAAGCCGAAAGCCGCAATATGCAGAATATTAATCAAGTAGGTACAGACAAAAGGGTTAGTTAGAACAAAGAAGTTTACAACAAATGCTAATAGCAATAAAGCCAGAAATAATGGTTTGAGAAACAATAAACTCGGATGCTTCAGGTGTGGAAAGCACGCCAAAGTGTCGAGCAAAAAATTTATATTGCAAAAAGTGCCGAAATCGTGGCCATGTGGCATCAGTGTGTATGCGATCACAATCATTTCAACGAGAGACAAATACACTGCAAGTCTCATAAACAGATTATGAAGAAAGTCAAGAAGGTGTTCAAAAATATAATAGGCCGTATGAGTCAAACGCGCTTAATTTCGCCAAAGAAAATAATCGAAAATCGAAAGTTCGATATACTAGGTGGAAAGAACTACATAAATCTAAAAAAAGATTTTACAATGGAATTTGACACCGGAGCAGCGATATCTGTTATGAATTATGATACTGGCCAAACGCTAAAATAGTACCAATAAAAATCATGCTCAAAACGTACAATAATAATACTTTTCCCGCATTGTATGGCGTCAATTTTACGGTCATCACTGATCACAAACCCCTAATATGGCTTTACAAATCAAAAAATTTATCTTCGCGTCTATTGCGTTGGAGAATCGAGCTAGACGAATTTGATTTTAGTATTATCTATAAACCCGATAAGCACAACATTAATGCGGATGCTTTGTGTAGAGTTCAGTTAGAATCTGCCGATCAAACTGAAGATATTTTCGTTGTGACTCGTTCCCAAACTAAATCAGGATTAACAAAATCGGTAGCAGATCAATCGTTAAAGGAAATCGTAGCAAAGAGTAAATAAAAACTGTGAAATTCAAAAGTATGAAAACGCAATAACCTTGCTTGCAAATGAAAATGATGTCGTTAACGTTATCCAGGAATTCCAGAACTGTCCAAAGGTGGACAAAGGACATATAAACGACTAAAATCTTATTATTATTTTCTAAAATCTTATTATTATTTTCTAAAATCTTATTATTATTTTCCACGAATGTTGACCTTAATTAAAAAATGTATCCAAAAATGTGAGTTATGTCAAAAAAATAAAATTTCAAGAATAAATAAACTTCCAATGGTTTTAACCACTACATCGAAAACTCCTTTTGAAAAAATATTTTTAGATATTAAACTTGCGCTCACAATTTATTAGAGGACTGAGGGATTCCGATGTTAAGGAAAGGCTTCTGCGAGAATCAAACATGACGCTGGAGAAAACGATTAAAAATGCACTTGCACATCGAAAGCCGAAAGCCGCAATATGCAGAATATTAATCAAGTAGGTACAGACAAAAGGGTTAGTTAGAACAAAGAAGTTTACAACAAATGCTAATAGCAATAAAGCCAGAAATAATGGTTTGAGAAACAATAAACTCGGATGCTTCAGGTGTGGAAAGCACGCCAAAGTGTCGAGCAAAAAATTTATATTGCAAAAAGTGCCGAAATCGTGGCCATGTGGCATCAGTGTGTATGCGATCACAATCATTTCAACGAGAGACAAATACACTGCAAGTCTCATAAACAGATTATGAAGAAAGTCAAGAAGGTGTTCAAAAATATAATAGGCCGTATGAGTCAAACGCGCTTAATTTCGCCAAAGAAAATAATCGAAAATCGAAAGTTCGATATACTAGGTGGAAAGAACTACATAAATCTAAAAAAAGATTTTACAATGGAATTTGACACCGGAGCAGCGATATCTGTTATGAATTATGATACTGGCCAAACGCTAAAATAGTACCAATAAAAATCATGCTCAAAACGTACAATAATAATACTTTTCCCGCATTCGGTAAGTCTGAAATGTTCGTCCAGTACGATAAACAGAACGTCGTGTGCGACCTATACATAGTAAAAGAACCGTTTGATACATAACTGGGACGAGAATGGGTAAATGCACTTGGCCTTTTACAAATTAATTCAATTGATACATTTACAGAAAAAGATTTAACTTTGATGAAGCAGCAAATTTTTGAAAATCACAGAAATTTTTGAATCAAAAATTGGAATGATTCCCAATGCTGAGGCAATTCTAAAACTTTGAGAAGGTACGACGCCTATTTTCGTTAAGCCCATGGCATTACCATATGCGATCCGACCTTTATTGAAGAAGATTTTACAAGGGTAGAGAGCGATGGCATTCTCGAAAAAGTTGCGCACTCCGATTGGGGAACACCGATCGTTCCTGTTGTCAAATCTGACAAAACGATACGTTTGTGTGCCGACTACAAAGTCACAATTAATAAACTAATAATGAACAACAAATACTTTATTCCGAAGATTGATAATTTGTACCAGAAACTCAAATACAGTGAATTTTACTGCACTTTCGACATATATAAAGCTTGTTTATATCTTAGCATGACCGAGGATAGTGTACTTCTATAGACGATAAGCAGAACCAAGGGTCTGTACAAAGTAAACAAACTCATGCTTAGCCTCAAGACTGCAACAAATATATTGCAAAGGTTTATGGATGAACACGTAATTAACGATCTTGAGGGCATTGCCTGTTTTTTCGACGACATAGTTGTAATGGGCAAAACCATTGGTGAGACATTTCGTAGATGCAATCTCTTACTGAGTAAGCTACATTTGAATAAGTCCAAATGCAAGCTGTTCCAAAAAAATTTTGTATACGTGGGACATATGAAAACTTGCGCAATTTCTAAAATCAAGCCACCAACTGAAATAACTTAAGTTACGCCAATTTATTGGCATGGTAAATTACTACCACAAATTGATACCGGACTTATCAACAAAATAACATCCGCTTTACCAATTTTTTAGGAAACATTTATTTGGACTTCAGAATGTCAGCATTCGTTCGAGAAACTTAAAAAGGAGATTATGTGTGAGAATGTGCTGGCACCCTTTGATGAAAATTTACCGCTCTTTCTAGCAACGGATGCCTCACCTATCGGACTTTCGGCGATACTTTTTCATGTTAGTGAAAGAGGTGAAAGGCCAATTGCCTTCGCATCAAGAAGTCTGAGCAATGCTGAAGCAAATTACAGTCGATTGGATAAGGAAGCAAAAGCCATATACTGGGTATTGCATCAGTTTGGAGGAAGTTTACACTCGTTACGGATAATAAGACTCTAGTTTCAATATTCAATACTGAAAAAAATCTACCACTACTTACAGCCCAAAGGGCTTTGAATGGTTTAAAGGAGCCTACTGCCAATCTAACCTTATCTGGGGTGAAGATATTACCAGATAAACTATTAGTTCTACTAGCGATATTAACCCTTCGGTCAAGCGTGTTCGAATTTGTACGTTGTACTGTTGTACGAGCCGGGGAAATGAACATGCAGAAGTGTTCTCAGTGTATCCTCACGGTCCGTCGTGTAGGTGCCATCAGTCTTTTTCAACAGACCCACACTATTTGTCTGATCCTTTACAAGTGCCTTGTGGATTCGTGCAGCTGCTGGCATTTCAGCGATATTCTCGCTACACTTCCTCCACGTGGCCCGCTTAGATCGTCTTAATTCAGAGTTATACTCTGTGAGGGCGGACTTATATTCGTCCCAACTCTTCGTGCGTTTAGCAGAGTTGAAGAGCTTCCTAACTTTCCTCCTAAGTTTGGCCAGTATGCCTCATCGGACACATGCCAATTAACAATAGAATTTGAGATAAATGGACTCGCGAGTGTGAGATCTAGTACCTCTTCGCGAATCGAATTTACGATGGTTGGTTTAGAGCCCTTGTTTACAATATCTACATTATTGCTAATAAGATAATCTAAAAGACACTCACCCCTTCGATTGATAACGCTGCTGCCCCAAACCTCATAGTGTGCGTTGGCACCACATCCTATAATTAATTGGATGTTCCGAGCTTTGCAGTGCGTAATCAGATCTTGCACCTTTTTTTGGCGAAATGTTATCTTCATCGCCGGGGAAGTATGCTGAGGCACATACTATATTATGTTTCCCCCTCTCGGTCGGAACCTCCACTAGAACGGCAACAAGGTCTTTTGTTATAAATTCTGGAATGGGAAGAAAGTTAATATTAGATCTGATAAGGCAGGCTGCTGTTGGCACTGCCTCCCCACATTTTACTATCAACTTACCTTTCCCGTCCTTTAGACCCTTCACCTGTCCGCTAATAGCACAAGGCTCCTGTATGAGGCCAAGTGCTATGTTCTCCTCGACGAATCTTTTGCTAAGTGTAGCGGACGCCCCCTTAGCATGATGCAGATTCGCCTGTAGCACCTTTATGGTGCTCATCCTTCCTCCTTCTGAGAAAGGGCCTGCCGGATTAGAACCGCTTTCTTGGGGCCCTTACCCCTGCGGCAGGCAGTCTGGCTCGGTTGACCCGTTGGTCTACTATTGCCTAACTTACTCTTTGGAGCAAGTGCAGCTCTTGCTGCGTTTTTTTCCATTTCTGGAAAGATTTGATCCAGATGGCTTGGTAGCTTTGCTGGACGATGGAGCTGGTACTACCAGCTTAGAAGTTTCGGTTCCGGACCCGCTGTGGTCAACCTGCCCGGAAGAGCTGGTGACCGAAGAGGCAGCCTTTTGTACCGCGGGCGCTGGGTCGGAGCCACTCAGACTAGCTGGCTCAGTGGTATTTCGAGTGGAGCTGTCTGTATTAGGGGTACTTTGGTCAGATGCTGAGTTCTTATCGGTGCTCTTAAGAATCAGCTTAATCTGACCAAAGCGGTACCCTATAACGCCTTTGTAGGCGATACGCCTAGTCATGGAGGCGTCATCAACCGCCATTACGAGATGAAGGAGCGCACCTTCCTTCTTTCTCTGTACCACCTTCCATGAAATGGCATTTAAACCTTCGTTCTGGGCCTTGATTGTGGCCAGAACCTTCTCTGAAGGGAGCTCAATACTTTGTGGAAAGAACCCACGGACGATATGTGTCTTCGGGAAAGATCCCTCTTCTACTAACATCACGTCCAGTCCACTCTTGGCTCTTATTTTGTCGAAATTGGAGCGCATCCACCCAGCAGTAGAGCTATCTTGACAGATAAAGATCATCCATCCCGATTTCGGATACGATCCGGTGAAACGCGGCCAAAAACCGCAGCCGATCATCTCAATCGAGATGTCGATAAGCGCTTCTTGAAGGTGAGCAATTTTCTCCTTTGTCAGCGGTTTCTTTGACAGGTCGATCGGGACAACCCCCAGTCTGACAGCACTAGTCACTTGACTAAAAGTGGGAATGTCAGGTGAGGGCCCTGCTCTGGCCTTTTTGGCGGCCGATGTGGGTGGTGTCTGGTCTTCCGACCTGACGCGTTTAACAACGCTCTTAATGGGAGGCGCTGCTTTGGCAAAAACAAGAGCACTGTCTCTGTCTTTCCCTATGCGTAAAGCATGCCTAAAATGTCTTTTTTCCCTCGAAGTTAGCTTGACATAAGCCTGTTGTTGGATCTGCATTCCCCCTAATGCGAACCCAACCGAGGAACAACCGGATTTCTCCGAAATGACGCTAATGGTGTCGACAACTTCGGATGTGTCAGACTCGGATGTATTCGAAGACCGGTTAAAATCGGAGGTTGCCAGGTATCCGAAGTACCGTGCTAGCGACCAACAACTCATGGCCATGCATCCCTCGGCGCAAGTGTCTCACCACTGGATTTAGGATTTTTTAGTCTGTCGAGGTTTACTCCTCTACTAAATTTTCTGAGGATAGGGTTGCCCCACACCCTCCTCCTTTACCCCGGCTTGGGACCGGCATTTTGCCTACGTGCTAGGAGAGGTGGTCCCCCGTCCTCTTGCCAAATCACGCCTACTCAGACGTAAACAGACGTAATTTGTAACCACCTCTGAGACCACCCCCTCTCCCACACGACGGAAACAAGGCGGAGTTGCCCTCAACTTACTATGGCTTTTGGATAGCAAGGTGTACAAACATAATAATCACAAAATTTACCATAGCACGCGAAATGCTTGTGCTGTTTAGGCTAACATGCGAACATAAGTAAATGTGCCGAACCAGTGATTAAAAAAATCTATAGTTGAAAAACAACAGCCACGCGCTCTCATATACTAACTCGTATGTTATATTTATTTACGTACATGTCTGTATACAAGTTATTCGTTGTTTCTGAACCTGTGTTTCCCGCATTTGAAAATGCGTCTTTGCACAAAAGTTTCCCTCGTGGTACCTAAATAAACTACATATGTATACATAAACTTGCATGATGATATATTCTGCTATGAAAATTTAAATAAAATGCAGTTCCAAAAATAAACGTTAAATAGTAGTGTAGTCGTTTCTTAAAAACAATTTATTTCGTATACTGTAGCTGCTTACCAAGATTCCATGAACCATGACATATATTGTGGTTAAACATCGTGTATATATACAAACATATCTATGTTAGTTTGTAATTTTAGTTGTATGCATTTCTAAAAACAACGACCGGTGTAATTTTTTTGGCAGAAGGCGATTTTTTTTTATTTTTATTCTTAAATTAAAATACTAAATGCATGTGAAAATTTGTAAAATATATTTTATATGATTATGTATGAATGTACATACATAGCGGACCGGTAGAGCCCAAGGGGGAAAGAAAAATTTATCGGATATATGAGTATAAAATCAGTCGAGTTGATTATCGGGCGTAGTTTGGCACAGGTTCGCGAAAGATTTGGTGTATTTCAAAAATTTGTATCTCATAGAATAATAATATAAAATAAAGAGTGGCCACACAACATTATGTATTTGCATGAAAATGGTAGACTAATAATTTTGGATTTTAGATGATGTCGGCAACAAATCGTACAATCGTTGGATGGATAAACAAATTAAGTAGAAACGAAGTTGCCAAAAGCAAATCAAATTTCGATTAATAAACATAAAACACCGGGGGATGGCTTGATTAGATTCGATATGCAAACAGAAGATGGCATATAAATAGTATAGTATAATATATAGTATAAATACTGTTGCCCGTATTTACGCCCACTGCCACGTTCACACCGCCTACATTTCAAATTATGGTTCATTCATTGGTTCATTGGTGGTTCCAATGTTTTGAGTTTATTAATTTTTCTGAGTGGCTTGAAAAAGGTTTGGTGGTAAATTGGTTCAAATGATAGCAAATCGAGCAAATCGAAATAATAGAGAAAAAATCCTCACTTTTCTTATTATTAACGTCCTTAATGAAAATTGATCAATTTATATTTCGTTTACAAGACCTGCTCTTAGACCCCACTTCCCAGACCACCCCAAAGATACGTCCTAAAGACCCTCCTAACCAAAGACACCAAAAGCCCCTTATGCTTACTGCCTGAATATATTTTTTGGGTTTATATCCCCCAGAATGTTTTTTACATCATACTGAGGGTAGGCATGGAGTCCCGGTTCTTCTTTTTCGCCATTTGGTGAATGCTCCGTAGGTATGTGAACGTTTATGAGGCTTATGGTTTTCAATTTTCCCCGGGTTGTTTCATTCTTTTGATTACCACAACGCCCACCCCGATTACATGAAGTCTTGCATGACAGCTGTAATATTTATATGAAAGGGACCTACAATTTAATGCAGTATTCGAACGGCGAATTGAGAAGCTTTTCTAAATGCGGACTTTACGTGCTAAATATTTATGAAATTCTATTTAATTTCTATTAGAAAATTCTTTTTTTTTTTAATAATACTAGCGAATGTTTTATTTAAAATTGAAATGTAACCATCCCCTACTCTGGGTCCCCGTGCTCATACATAATACATATTCTGTGCCTTCTTTCGGGATTCCATTTCCATTTTTAATTCTCTATATTAACTTCTCGTGCATGCTTGTGATTAAATTTTAATAAACTTTGCACACATGTGTATCTCCGATGACAACACCTTCGGAGTAACCGGCCCCAGGGCCGAGGGGTGTATTTCCAATTGAAAACACTTTTTGTAAAAATTTGCTGGTTGGTGATTGGGCTTCAGGCCGAGCTGCTCCCATATAATTTTTACTTTCTTTTTCATAGTAAAAGAAAGTATTGTAATCATGAAAATTTTCGAACTCGGGATTTTTGCAGATTTACCCATTACCGTTTCTATTGAGTCAGAAAAAGCGAAAATAAAAAAAATCTCTGTCTGTCTGTGTAAACTCTACAGCCCAGAATACTGAACTTATCAGGATGAAATACATAGTTAAGCTTTTTACATAAATTGTGAGGGGCCAGATGATTTTGAGGGAAATCTGACAACCGGAAGTGACAGTTTACCTAGACAGTTTTTCGATTTTTTGCAAATAACTCAAAAAGTATGGCACTTAGGAGAAATCTGTTAAGTGCAAATTTAAACAAAAAAAAAATGTTTTGAAAAAAAAAAAATTGGAAAATAAATTTAATATACAACTGAAGATTCCGGCCCCTTCTGTAAAAGAAAGTCGTGTTGTGCCCACACCTCCACTTTTTTTTTTTTAAATTAACACAATTTTATTCAAGTTTGGTTCACATGGGTATCTCACCACTGAAATAATATCTTTAATTTTTTAATCCTTACCACTGGTGGGTAAAGACTAAAGAGTAGAGATCAAGCGATCCCTTTTTAAATTCTCTATCTTAACTTCGCGTGCCCGTGTGTTTGTGGGTTTGTGGGTGGATTTGTATGTCATGGAATCTTGCGATCAATTTTTAACCCATTTCCCATAGCCCGATTTTATTGAAATTTTGCACACATGTATATTTCCGGCAATACTTTCTATTAAAATTTCAGGCCCCTCGGACCTCGGGGTCGATTTTCTTAAAATTGTATACAAATGTGTATCTCCGATGGAAAACACCTTTTGTAAAAAATTTGGAGACCCCGGGCCCGGGTTCGTGGGGCCCCATAACTTTTTTTAAAAAAATTAACCCGATTTTCTTCAAATTTAATACACATGTGTATCTCCGATAGACAACACTTTTTGTAAAAAATTTGGAGACTCCGGGCCCGGGTTCGTGGGGCCCCATAACTTTTTTTAAAAAAATTAACCCGATTTTCTTCAAATTTAATACACATATGTATCTCCGATAGACAATACTTTTTGTAAAAAATTTGGAGAGCCCGGGTTCGTGGGGCCCCATAGCTTTTTTTAAAAAAATTAACCCGATTTTCTTCAAATTTAATACACATGTGTATCTCCGATAGACAACACTTTTTGTAAAAAATTTGGAGAGCCCGGGTTCGTGAGGCCCCATAAATTTTTTAAAAAACTTAACCCGATTTTTTTAAAATTTATATACGTGTGTATCTCCGATGGACAAAATTTTTTGTAAAGTTTTTGGAGTGAGGCCCTGAGGTCCGAGGGGTGCCCATATAAAATTTTTAAAAATTAGCTCGATTTGCTTCAAATTTTAACACATACCCATCTCCTATTAGAGAATTTACATGAAAAATTGTATTTTTATGGGTTGTTTTTTTTTATGAATTATTTCGAAGTTAGCTCCTATTAGATTAATAATATCTATTTGTTTAGTTATTATAAAGTTATTAGCATCGTCTTTTTCTAAAACATTTATGTCAATATCAGCATTAGTTAGAAGTTCTTGGGAGTTTTCTTGGATTTTTATATGTGATATTTTAGAACTACTTTTTTTTTTTCGAAATAACTTGTTTAGCGTCGGAAACATATTCCTATCCGAAGCATCTATTTTTTTGATTCGATTTTCCCAGAAATTGCTGACATTAATTTTCTGTTGCACTAAAGCCTTTATATTAGCCAGCATTAACTTTTTTAGATTTATTTCAGAGCTGTTATTATTGTTACGTCTTTTAAGATTTTTATGTCAGTAAGTATACTATTTTTTAATTTATTCAGGTCTCGTATTCTCTTAGTTACATATCTTTCAATATTGCTTTGCTGATTATAGTGAGGTATAGCTTCTTTTATACTTGTTTGTAATATTTCTTCTATTTTATTAATATAATAATCTATTTCATCATTGGTAAGGTTTCTATCATTTGGTACTAAGCTTTCATTTTGATCGTCAGTTTTTAGATAAACTCCATATACTAGGTTAAGCTTCCTTTGAAAGCTTTTCCATTTAGTTTTTTTAAAATTATAATAAAGACTATCTGTTTTTTCTTCCATAAAAAAATTGTTTTGGTTTGGTAGATTAACTTCAAAGTAAATCGCTTCATGGTCACTATCATAGGGTATTGTTTTAAGTTTTCTATTACAATTGGGTTGAAGTACGAATCTTGAATCCATTATAAATACATATATCAAGAAATGAATTAGTCCTAGTATATGTAGGAAAATCAGACCCGTAAAGGATATTTCTAAAACGTAATAGGTTGTCATCGATAAAACTATTAAGGAAATTTCCCCTATGATTTCCAACAGTATTATACCAGTTTACATACATCATTATACATATATCAAGAAATGAATTAGTCCTAGTATATGTAGGAAAATCAGACCCGTAAAGGATATTTCTAAAACGTAATAGGTTGTCATCGATAAAACTATTAAGGACATTTCCCCTATGATTTCCAACAGTATTATACCAGTTAATGTGTTAAGCATTAAGATCGCCTGCCAGTATATAAATTTTTTTTAAATTTTCTAAGTGTAACTTTTCAAATAAAATAGTTAATTCATTTTTGAAACAATCGGCACTTCTATTAGAAGCATATGCCGCTATAACTATTACAGATTCTTTGTTTTGCATAGCTATTCTAACAACAGTGGTTTCAATGCATTTTAATTTTTTTATTTCACTTAGGCAAATTTCTTCGTAATTAATTGGTTTTGTTATTAATACTGCTGTTCCTCCCGCTTGTATAGAATTAAATCTGTCATTTCTAACTAAATTATAGTTTTTAAATATTAACTTATGCCTACAACTGAGCTTAGTTTCTGTAAGAAAGACAATATCAGGTTTATATTTGGAAAGAAAATGCGTTAGGTATGTCCTTTTATCTAAAGAAATCAATGAATTTGTGTTAACTTCAACACATTTTAAATTACTTAACATAACATTAATTATATTTCTGTTCATTTTCCAGAGCAGTTGGTAATATCAAAAATAAAATCGATTCGTTTTATTTGTTCTTCTAAAACCTTTTCGAGTTTTTGGAAATTGAAGGAAACTGCCTTAATGGAATTTTTAATTTCTTCTAATAAAGTATTATTACAACTTAGACTATTACTATTTTGATTCGCATTATTTTTGTTATTAACAACTGGACTTTCTTTAAAATTATCTGCATATGAAATATTTTTATTAACAAAATTATTTAATGTTCTATATTGAAAGCTAGTTCTTTCATTTTGCTTTTGAGCTCTTAACTGCCTTCGTTGCATCCATTCCACATGAACAGAGCATCTTTTATAATTAGAAGGGTGATTGCCACCATATAAAGCACAGCACAATTTGGTTTTTCCCTCTTCGTCATATGGAATTATTTCACACAGTCCAATAGGATGGTTTTGGCTGCACTTGACACATCGGTACAGCATTCTGCAATTAAATGCAGTATGGCCTAACTGTTGGCATCGATGGCATTGAACCCCATCGGATTTTTTTAAATTCTCCCAAAAAACTCTTTGATAATTTAGACTACGGATACTAAAAATGTTTCTTGAATCACTATTTGGGGCAGCTTGCACTAAATATATTGGAAGTGGTTTTTTCTCTCTTTCCGAGTAGCGTGTTTTGAGTCGAATTACTTTATTAAATGTGACATTTTCTAAGTTTAAGCTCTGCAACTCAATGAGTATACTATCAGGGTCTTCAGACGAACTAAGCCCCTTTTAAATGATTGATCACTACTGGGTGTGAACGTATAAAATTCGCACTTTATTTCTTCTAGTGAATCTTTAACCTGCTTATAAGAATTTAAACTATATGTTTGCACTAAAACTTTGTTGTTTTTTAACATTTTAAGTTCAAACTCTTATAATTAGAAGGGTGATTGCCACCATATAAAGCACAGCACAATTTGGTTTTTCCCTCTTCGTCATATGGAATTATTTCACACAGTCCAATAGGATGGTTTTGGCTGCACTTGACACATCGGTACAGCATTCTGCAATTAAATGCAGTATGGCCTAACTGTTGGCATCGATGGCATTGAACCCCATCGGATTTTTTTAAATTCTCCCAAAAAACTCTTTGATAATTTAGACTACGGATACTAAAAATGTTTCTTGAATCACTATTTGGGGCAGCTTGCACTAAATATATTGGAAGTGGTTTTTTCTCTCTTTCCGAGTAGCGTGTTTTGAGTCGAATTACTTTATTAAATGTGACATTTTCTAAGTTTAAGCTCTGCAACTCAATGAGTATACTATCAGGGTCTTCAGACGAACTAAGCCCCTTTTAAATGATTGATCACTACTGGGTGTGAACGTATAAAATTCGCACTTTATTTCTTCTAGTGAATCTTTAACCTGCTTATAAGAATTTAAACTATATGTTTGCACTAAAACTTTGTTGTTTTTTAACATTTTAAGTTCAAACTCCATTAAATTAAGATGATTTTTTAATAATTTTTTTACATCTTTAATATCTTGTCCACTTACAACAATTACTGGAATCTTTATCTTTTTTGTTCCATTAACTATTTTCTCATTGTTATTAACAGCTATATTTACAGATGGTTTTGAATTAATTTTTTGAATTTTCTCCTGTTGATTAGCTTCTGACTTTTTTGTTAGAAAATGCAAAAGAAAATGGAAAATGCTTTCGTTCAAATCGTTGTCATCGTCGTTTGTATCCTGATCAATCGACAATAACGAATACCTATTTTGGCTCTCATTCAAATTCAAGTTACTTTCCTTATTTGTTGTATTACTTTCATATTGATTTAGTTTTAAGAGAGTCGTTTTTAATTCGTTTTTAAGAGTTTCTATCTCTTTTTTTAACTCTTCAATACAATTGTTTTTTTTTTGATTTGGTATAATTGATATTTGCGATTGTATTTGGATTTAGGGTTCGTGTTTGTAGTTTTTTCTCTCGTAATTTTTATTATCTATTTTAATTCTATAATTTTCAAACTTAAGTAATTGCCTTTAACAATAATGTTTTGATTGTTACAATTTGGATATTTTTTTGTAATCTTACATTAATTAACATTAAATTGTTATTTCCTATTTCTATTATTTGTTTACTTGTATTTATTATTAATTTACAATTCATTCGATTTTTAAATAAATTTTGTAAACAATTATCGTTTATTTCTGATAAATATTTTTTCATTTTAGTATTATTATAAATTGTTTGGTCTTTAGTTTAATAAATTTTATTACTAATATCTAATTGTTGACTATCTTCTAAATTTGGTATGGTTTGGATATAGATTTGGTTGTATGTTTCTTTTGAAAAGTTTGGAATTTCGTTTATAAATATGATTGTATTTTTATATAGAGCAAGTTCTAATATAACCTGTGAAAGTTTTTCTATTGTTATATTATTTTCGTCAATTTCTGTTTCTGAAAAAATATCCTTGCTTAGGATTCCTAATCTAGATGTTAAAACTATGTCTTTAATTTTTTCTGTCATAAATTAGGTATTTTATATTGTCTTTAATTTTTTATTCCAATTTTAATTTTCTAAATTGTTTTCTGTGCGAGTAGATTTTTCTATATAGTCAATCAATTTTTTAGTTTTGTTATTAAATGTATTAGTTAGTAATGCAATTTATTCGTTAAAATGATTATTTACTTGTATTTGTAAGTTTGAATATTCTATTACGTTATGTGTATTTGTTTCTATTAATATTAATCTTTCTTCTATTTCTTTGCTAACCTCGTCATCCATGGTCCTCTCCTCCTCTTTTCTGTCTAGCGTGTGGTATTATAGTTTTAAATTATTTTCTTGTGTGTTTCATTTAATTAATAATGCCTATATTTTGTTCGGGTAAAAGTCTTACGTGGCCATCAGCAGAATTGGGGAAATAACACAGAATGCTCTTAAATTGCAGGTGGCCGTAACTATCTCTGACTGGTGGAAGTGCGATCAAACCCCACGTGGTGGCCGCCGGTAATTTTCCTCCAATGCAGGAAAAGCAGAATGATCGGGCTAGTCCCTTCAAAGTAAGGTTGGCGCGAGGCCAATAACCTCGCCCGTAAAAAATTATTATTACGGAACCCAAAATCAGCCTCGGATACACTAATGAACGACGAAGACCACAGCAACGAAAACAGCTAAACGATTTAAGAATTTTTTTCATGGAACGTACGTATAGAGCTCGAGCTGCACAGCAGCTGGCTGATACCCTGTCTAAATATAAGGCTGACATAACTGAAATCCAGGAGATGCGGTGGACGGGGAATGGTGTCTTCCAAAAATATGATTTAAAAACATAAGCCTCATAAACGCTCACGCACCTACAGAGGATTCCCCAGATGATGAAAAAGAAGAATCAGTCGAACGGGAACTCTATGCCTGCCCTCAGTATGATGTTAAAATTATTTTGAGGATATGAATGTTTCAAAACTCACTGCATCATCTTTTTATTGACTTTAAAGCCGCCTATGATAGCATAACCAGAGTAGAACTTTATAAAGCCATGAGAGAATTCGGCATCCCAAATAAACTGACACGACTACATGGTGGCCACGTCTGCGAGTAGAAGATCCAACATTGGTCCCTCAATTCAAAAAGTGGAGCGCGAATTTTAAGTAGTGCACTCCTTTAACTATCTCGGGTCAACTGTAGCAGCCGATAACAGCATGGAATCAGAAATACAGAAATACGCGCACGGTTGCTTAAAGCCAACAAAGCCTACTATAGTCTGTCAAGACCCTTCAAATCCAGGAACTTAACCATAACATCCAAACTGCTGATATATAAGACAATAGTCATACCTGTACTTACATATGGATCCGAGACTTGGGTGTTTAGCAAAAGGCATTCTGACCTCATAGCCGCGTTCGAGAGAAACGTCTTACGGAGAATTGTTGGCCCTGTATGTGAGGAAGGAGGATTCCGGAGACTCTATAATGATGAGATCTACGAGCGGTACCACGATGTCGACATCGTGAAGAAAAGCACGGCAGGCTCCGGTGGGCAGGACACCTAGCTCGCATGAGCGAAGAGGATCCTGCACGGAAAGTCCTTTGCGGTAGGATTTATGGAACACGACTGTAGACCACCAGAGACGCCCAGACATCAACAGGACATTATGAATTTACCAGAATGCCTTTCGGACTCAAGAATGCTCCTGCAACATTTCAGAGAATGATTAACAACGTTTTACGCGAATACATAAATAAAATATGCCTAGTCTACATGGATGATGTATTAATATTCTCCACAAGCCTGGATGAGCACATAAATTCTTTAAAACTAATTCTCCAGAAACTTAATGAATGCAATTTAAAAATAAAACTTGATAAAAGTGAATTTATGAAAAAAGAAACAGAATTCCTGGGACATGTAATTTCAGGACAAGGAATTAAGCCCAACTCTAGCAAAATAGCAGCCATTCAAAACATACCAGTGCCAAAAACACAGAAGATAATTATGAGGGTTACCCTTAGAAGTAGTGGGTTGATTAGATGAAGATCCGCAACTGGCTTCTTTTGATGAAGTACAGTCCCTGTGAACAGGAATATTTTCTGTGAATTTCTTTAATCTATGGAATTGATCTTTATGTAATTAAATCTATTGCCTTCTTTAAGAGTATAATTTTTTCCTTCTTTATTTATTACTTTTATTTTTTTATATTTAGGGGTCAATTTGTTTTTTAATTTATCGGGATCGGTTGTTTTCACGTATTGTTCGTTTATTTCAATATTCTTACGTTTTTCATTTAATTTGTTAATTACCTTGTTTTTACTATCTTCTATTCGTTTAAAAATTATTTCCTTATTTATGACACCAAAATGGATATCGAAAGGTTTTTCTCGATTTGTTAGGTGGATAATATTATTATAAGCATTTGGAGCTTGAACCGTATGATCACTTGGTTCAAATTGTCCATCAATTTGTTCGATTGATGATAAAATACGCAAATGTTCGTTGAGGATTCCATGTAGTCGTTCAATGTCAGAATTTCCAGTGTGCCGGTTGGCCGTACAGTAATGTATTTGTATGTCTTTATTTGTTAAATAGTTGTTGAGGGAATCTGAAACAAAAGCATTCTCGTTATCGAGAGTTATGAAATTTGGTTATCCCATATATGACAAAATCTTTGTTAACGCTTGTATAGTATCCAAGTGAGTTTTATGTTTTATAGGTTATGCTGCGGCATATTTGCTAAATTTGTCTACACATTAATATCTATATTAACTTCACTTGCCCGTGGCACGTGCGGCTGTCGGTCGGTCGGTCGGTCGGTTTGTCGGTTTGTCGTAAAATCTTGCGATCAATTTTAGACCCGCAAAGCCCAAAGCCCGATTTTATTGAAATTTTGCTCATATGTGTATTTCCGGAGACAACACTTTCTATTAAAATTTGGGGTGCACAAAAATAAAAGGGGTGCCCATATTAACCCATATATAAATATACCTAAACGGTGGAGCACCATACATTTTTTCAAAAAAATTAACCAGACTTTCTTCAAATTTTACACATGTGTGTATCTCCGATGGACAACAATTTTTGTAAAAATTTTGGAGACTCCGGGCCCCGGGGTCATGGAACACCATACACATTTTTAAAAAAATTAACCCGACTTTCTTCAAATGTATGTGTATCTCCGATGAAATTTGGAAGTGATCAGGCCACAAGGTCGGGGGCTCCGATACAAATGTTTTACACATGAGTATCTCCGTTGACAACAGTTTTTGAAAAAAGTGAAGGAGCTCTAAAAATTCATGTTTTCCAAATTAACCCGGTTCAAACTTTGCACACATATGTATCTCCTATTAGAGAATTTACATGAAATATTTTGATTTTTATGGGTTGTTGTTTTTTTGTTTAAGAACCATATATCAATGTGGTAATGCTGCCTGGGTCCTGTTGGTGTGGGTGTCTTCTCAAATAGTAGTTTAAAAGGATTTCTATCAACTTTGGTCATGCATATCACACAATTAATTAAAATTTTATTTATCATAAGTTTTAGATTGGGTATATAATTTTCTATGATATCTCCAAATAAACTTTTTCCTATATGATTATATTTTTTGTTTATATTGTGGATAAGTTCATCGGCTTCGATTGTATTAAGGTCATTTAAAAGTTTTGTGCTACGATATAAAATATTTTTCTTACTTTTACTTTTTCGAAGTTGTTTAATATTTCATCATCTTTGACATATATGAAATTTATTATTGTAGTGTCCACTTCTTTTATTATTTCTAAAAAATCTTTCTTTTTGTATTCTTTTTTTACTAAATATTATTCTTCTTTTTCCAACATGTGGATACAAAATTTCTTGATGATCATTTTCATTGATTTCAAGTATTATTTGTCGATTAAATAAATTAAACGGGTTTTCACTAATAGGAATAAGATGTGAACTATATGATTCAGCACTGTGGATGGTTGCTAAGCATATTTATTTTTAGTCGAGATAGGGCGTCAGCCACTTTATTTTCTTTTCCTGAATATATTGTATCTCTTCGAGTTTGATTTTCCAGCGTTGTAATATGCTGTTTGCTTCTTTTAAATTGCTAAGCTATACTAATGACCTGTGGTCAGTCTTAATGACGAACTTTCTTCCGTACAAATAATGGCGGAATTTAGCGGTAGGCCAAACAATGGCTAATAATTCCTTTTCTATTGTGCTATATTGGCAATCATGTTTGATTAATGTGCGTGAAGCGAAACAAAGGGGACCATGAGATTGACTTAATACTTCTCCAATAGCAAAAAATTTATCGTTTATATTTATTTTACTATCTTTCTTTAGGCATAAAGTTAAAGGTTTAATTATTTTTGCATAGTCATCTATAAATTTTCTGTAGTACCCTGTTAAACCTAGAAAGATTTGGATTTCTTTTACTGTTTTTGGGATAGGAAAATTCCATATGTTCTTGTAGGTTAGAGGAAAATATTATGATATCATATAAATAAATGTAGCATATTTCAAGACTTCATTCACGAGTCTTTGAAAGGTTGCGGGTGCATTCTTTAAACCGAATGGAATTCGTGTAAAAACTTATAGTGTCCAGTTAATGTACTAAATGCTGTTTTTTCTCCATCTTTAGCATCAGCTTTATTTGAAAAAATCCTTCATTTTATTTTTCAATGTTTATTTATTCAATCAATCATTAATTTTACAATCTTTATAATAAACAAATACAAGACAAAAATTTTTTTCTACTAAAATGGCCTTATAAAGCACTCGATACATAAATTGACATATTTACATTTAATTATTACAATAATTGGAAAATATTTAGGACTTAATTTTACAAATTTTTCGTTAATTTTTGTTGAAGTCAAAATATAAAAATACTTCATTATCTTATAATTTTTTATCCTAAAGCTAATATCACAGATTTAAATTTACATACTAATACAATATTTATAAGTATATTAATAAGTCAAAAGGTTTTAAATTAATAATAAAAATAAATAACTTTTAAATAAAATATAAATAAATAAATAAATAATAAAAAAAAAAATAAAAATAATAAATATAAATTCATAAAAAACACGTCAATTATAATATATATAAATAAATAAATAACATAAATAAAAAATAATATAAGTACATATGTATATGAATAAAAATTTGTCTACAATTAAAACTATATATACAACAGACAAATAAATTATCTAAATAATTTTTAAACAGATATAAAAAAAGTACATTTCGTATTTTAACAATTCAACAATATGATTTTTAAAGATCGTTAAGTCAGTCTGTCTCCATCTTTAGTCAAGCCACCAATAAAGATCTCTCTTCTCTCTGCTGTAATCGTTTTTAGCAAGTTCGGGTATAGCCATGCAGTATCGCCAGACAGTATTTGGAACACTCGAATCTAGGCGTGCTCCATGCGTAATCTTTTTATTTGCTGCGCGTCTATATGCGTGATACAGTACATGCACATTATGCGCGTCAGAGACGTAGCCATGAGCGTCGAGGTATAAGAATGCCTCGGGTGGTATGTAGCCAGTCTCCAACGTCCTCCTGAAGTACTCAGGGTTAGGATAGAATAGCCCCGATATTAGTTCCTTTTTATATAGCGTTTGCTGACCTCGCGAAGTGATTCCTTACCTGCCTAATGATCTCATTATCTATTCGGGATATTCCCGATGCGTCCAGTAAGTCTTTGTTCGAGACCATGTGTAGATAATCGGATTCGTTGGTACGATATCTGCCTATACACGCCCTGAGACATTTGCGTTCAAACACTCGGATGCGTTCCATGTTTTAGATTGGCTTAGATTGAACCAGATTGGACAACCATATACTATGATCGGTCTGACCAAAGTCAAATAACACAACACTTTGACATCGGAACGCAAGTGTCTTTAAAATAACAAGCGTTTCAATGCCATGAAAGCAGCTATCGCCTTTTTCAGTTGTGCATTCACGTGGCGATCATAGTATAAGAAGTTCTCCAGGCCAATCCCAAGATATTTGACGCAAGTCTCGTTTAGGATTGGCACTCCGTCGTCGTCATAAAGCCGTAAGCTTTTATAATTTTTCCTAATATCCCTATTACAGAGTGTCAAGGGCGGTCTAAACAATATTGTCTCACACTTAGTCACACTAATCCTAAGCCTCCAATAGTACAGAACGACTGTAACCGATTGAATTTTGCTTGGAGATCGCTCCTTAGTTGCCCTACCCTATTACCGTGTGTGTACAATATGATATCGTCAGAAAACGCTAGTTTCGTGTTCCTATCCCTGAGCACCTCGCTGATGTAGATGCAGAAAAGGATCGGCGAATTCACAGTCCCCTGCTGCAGACCATTCGCGATATTAAAAACTTTAGCTGTCGTGTCACGGTTATCAGTTACAACAAACTTCTTATCATATATCATTTGCATTACTATTTTAATAATGATCAGATGCCAATTGACATCTGAGATGAGTTCGGTAACCGCATGCACTGTCGAGGGATTTTTTCTGAACCCGAACTGGTTCCGCGGTATGACGTCTTTTTCTTCGCAAACGGAACAAGTCGCTTTGTTGATAACAACTTCGAAAACCTTTCCGATGTTAGGCAGCAGGCTGATTGGCCTGTACCTCTGAGGATCAGAGATCTGCTTCTTTGCTATTGCAAATACCTTCGAGACTTTCCAACAGCTCGGAAAGTAGAAGTTGTTCAATAAATTGTTTATATAAAACGCAGTATTGCCTAATGAAGCTGTCTGGTAAGTGTTTTAAAACGATGTTGGGAATGTTATCGAAACCGGATGATTTTTTGTTGTTCAGTCGCCTAAAGATAAACGTCAGGTCGTTAAGTGTTGTAAAGTATCCCTGCGTTTTGTCTGAAAAAATCCTTTTAAATTTAAAAACTTGAATAAACTGATTTTGTATTTGTATTTTCTTATTATTTGTAAAAATAAAACGTGTAACCTATATATTTTAGGATTTAAATGGTATAATTGTTTAGTATTAAGATGGTATAATGGTAAAGCAGCAAATATGCACCTGCATTACCGATAACGAATTGTCAAAATGATGATTGCCAGTTGTTGCGAGAAATACGTACGTACTTTGGCGAAGTGAATAAAATCAGATTAATAATTCAAAATCATCCGCTTTAGTTTTACTCGTTTCAACTCAGATGTGGGGTACGCCTAACTATTATAGTATCGTGAACCCGAATTTGCCAAAAGTTTTGTGAATTTCCATATATTTCTTGAGAAAATGTCTCGCCCGCTAACGAAACAACAATTGTGTGCTGCACTTGAAGAAGCCGGCGTGAATAACATGGTGTCTGCCACTGTAATACAAATACGTGCTTTGTACGAACAAATTGATGCTGCAAATGATGTTCCCACATTGGTAGCGTACGTGCAGCAGAACAACCACGTTTTGCCAGATGAGCGCCCGGCCGAGAATGAGGTTATGTCAGCTAATACGGCCAACGTGCAAGAGGCTGCAGAAGGCGCGGCAGCCCACAACGATGAAAACGAAACTGCTTGTTTGCGGCGCCGCCGTGAATTACTGCAGTTGCAGCGTGAAGTGCGTTTAATGGAAGCTGAATTTCAACCTGTTGCACAAAATCAGCGTCGTGTTGAATTTTGTGACGTCAAGAATGCATTGGCCCCCTTCTCTGGGTATGATTCATACAATGTTCGAAAATACATTGCAGATTTCGAAGAAGTGACTAGCCGATTGGATTGTGATAATGAATTTCGCGTGCGATGTTTACATCGCCTTTTAACAGGCTCAGTTCGTGTTAGGCATGTAGGAGCTTGCTAGCTACGTGGACATTGAGGAAAGTGAATTGTTGAATTTCACCATTAATGGACTCCGTGACCCGATCGGCAACGTTATTCACTCTTCAGCGCATACTGTGGCTGAATTTGGCACGGTATAAACAACGCCGTCAACGATTGTTATCCGCTGCTTGTGCGATGACGGCGAATAAAACGAAAGTCAACGTGTCGCCGAAAACAACGACGTCCCATCCAACGGCCCCTGCAGCAGATCAGCTTCAACGAACGCGCTGTTACAATTATGCTGGTTTTGGACATTTTTCAAGTCAATGTCCGAAACCAAAACGAGTACATGTTGTTTCAAGTGCCAACAATTGGGACACACTCATATCAACTGCCCAATGGGTACACGAGTCAGTGAAGATGTCGTAGATGCTGCCCACGTCGATGATGCTGTTTTGACGGAACTCTGTGATGCGTTGGAAGCCAATGAGCTGGTAAGTGTCTCTTTTCTTTTCGGAAACTGTGAAAGTGAGCTAATGAACAATATTTGTGCTATTTTCGATGCCGGCAGTCCGGCCAATTTTGTTCGACGATCGTGCCTCCCTGACAGTGTGCAATGCGAAGAGATTTATCTATCACAATATCGCGGACTTGGTTCGATAAAATTATTGACGTATAGAAAAATCAATTACAATGCGAATATACGCAAAAGATATAAAACAATTGGTTTGTTCATATTGCCAGATGTCGTCCTTCCGGCGCCATTACTATTGGGTCGCGATTGCCTTGAATTATTCGGAATTAAACTTATGCTACCGTCATTGTTAAATAAAAATACACTGTCAAAAGAAAAACAAATATATGTTGTTGTTGATTCTCACTTTCATGCGTTTGAATTTAATTGTCAATTGGTGTCGCCTCGGTCCCAACGTCGTGTGAGTTGCAGTCAATTGAAGAAACTTGTACCGATATTATTCCGTCTGATAATGCGGGGGCCGTAGCTATTGTTAAGGAGCTTTCGTGTACACATTTGAATGATATTTGTTCGATTAACTTTGCGGAACCATGCTACGATGTTGGACCCGATGCTGTCTTAGCAGCTTATCATTTCGTGATAAATGTAATTTGCTTATTGATCGTGTCTACGCTTCGCATTTAACCGTGTCTGAACGTGCCGCTGCACCCCCTTTAGTTCATATAATGCAGATTCGCCTTACATCAGATACGCCTTTTCATTGTCCTCCGCTTCGTTTATCCGTGCACGAGAAAAATGTTGTGCAGCAAGTGATTGATGAGTTATTGAAAGATGGTGTCATCCAACCGAGCGATTCTCCATACGCCTCATCTATTGTCCTTGTGAAGAAGAATAGTGGCGAGATACGTATCTGCATTTACTACCGTGGTCTCAACAAGTTGACTATTCGCGACAACTACCAATTGCCTCTCATTGAGGATTGCCTCGAGTTCCGATGGGAAGCGTTGGTTTTCCGTTATCGATTTGAAAAGTGGTTTCCACCAAGTGCAAATGTCTCCCGAGTCTGTCAAGTATACAGAGTTCGTCACGACCAACGGTCAGTACGAATATTTAAAAATGCCGTTCGATCTTAAAAATGCCCTTTCGCTATTTCAGCGTTTCATTACGTCAATTTTTCGGGATTTTCTTAAGCGACAGGAGATAATGATCTACTTCGATGACATAGTTTTGGCCACAACGGACGCTGAATATCATTTGTCTTTGCTTGAGCGCGTTTTGGCCCGTTTGCGTGAATATTTGGGATATACCGTTGATTCATCCGGTGTCCGCCCCCAACGATGGGCACATTCAAGCCATATGTGGATACCCTGTACCCCGAAACGCCAAATAACTCCAGTCGTGCCTCGGTTTATTCTCATATTTCCGTAGATTTGTGCCAGCATTCTCTCGCGTTGCCAAGCCTCTATTGGATTTGCTAAAGAACGAATCTGTTTTCGTGTTCAGTGATGATTGTTTATCTCCGTTTATTCAACTTCGTGATTCTTCGGTTTCTGCTCCGGTGTTTGTCCTGTACAACCCAAAACGCGAAAGTAAACTTCATACAGACACTTGTTCCACTGGATTTGGTGCAGTATTTCTACAAAAACAGGACAATGGTCGCACCACAGGGGCTGAATCGAGATAATTTACGCACTACGATGCTTTCGAGTCTATTTAGAAGGGATCCCTTTTCGTATCGTGACTGATTGTAGTTCCCTGACAATGACTCTCAGCAATAAGAAAATCAACCCCCGCATTACTTGTTGGGCACTCGAATTGGAAAACTACAACCACACCATTTATCATCGAAGCAGTACGAGTATGGGACACGTGGACGCCTTGAGTAGATGTCACGTGGTGGCCGCTATTCAAAGCGACGATATAGACGTTCAGTTGCAGGCTACCCAAGCGCGTGATCCGGTTATAGCGAAATTGCGTGAATCTCTTGAATTCGCTGAGCAAGAACGGTATGAGCTCCGGGATGGTTGGTTTACAGACGTTTTACACCTGATCGAATTGGATTGTAAGTTCCCGCTGAAATGGAGTCTAACGCGATCCGGCTCATACATGAGCAGATCGGTCACTACGGCATTGACAAATGCTACGACCAAATTCGTCGGCATAATTGGTTTCCCGGTATGCGTCCTAAAATTGAGAAGTTTATCAAAAATTGCATTCAATGCATAATTTGCACTTCTCCAGTACGGATCAATGAGAGAAATTTGTATACACATTGTATATACATTGACCATTACGGTCCCCTACCCAGCGTCCAGTCGAACCAAAAATACATTCAGTTGTTGTCGATGCATTTACGAAATTTGTGAAATTGTACCCTGTGAAAATTACCAGTACACGTGAGGTGATTTGCTCGCTTCAAAAATATTTTGATGCAGTCGACCCGGCGAATTAACTCTGATCGTGGCACTTGCTTTACCTCGTTCGAGTTTGGCGAATTTTTGATTAAATATAATGTCGAGCATGTTAAGGTTGCTGTTGCATCGCCGCAAGCAAATGGCCAGGTTGAACGTGTCAACCGGATACTGACCCATATGTTAAGCAAGTCCTCTGAACCCGTGCAGCATGATAACTGATCCCGATTATTAACTCGTATCGAGTATCAATAATACGGTACACTGTTCCACCAAGCGTATGCCTAGCGAATTTTTGTTTGGGGTTATTCAACGTGGTTCTGACATCGATACCCTTACTGAACACCTAGAGAACAAGACATCAGTTCCCTAAACCCTAAGCTCTATTCGAGAATTAGCTGCTGTGCGCATAAATGATTCGCAACAAACGATTATTTGCAGCTCGTAGTTAACAACCTTCTATTTACAAAGTTAATGATTTTGTTGTCGTTCGCAATGTTGACACCAGTGTCGGTTCCAATAAGAAGCTCATTTCAAAAGTTCGCGGCTCATATGTTGTACACAAAGTTCTTCCACATGATCGCTATGTTATACGCAACATCGAAAATTGCCAATTGACCCGACTTCGTCTCTGGAAAGATGAATGAGACAGGTTGGTCGGTGCATGCCTTTGATGATAAAAAAGTGGCACTTCTCACTCCACCATATACTCTGCGGTCTGAAATGACCTTTATTAAAACAAAGCCCTTCTGGCATAAGTATTGCCCCTCAGGCGTGGTTGATTTTCTTCCGTACATCATAGATACAATCATTTTAATTAAATGATGTGGAATATTATAATTTTATAAATCAGTGCGTCGATCCAAACCATGTTGAGGGCTTTTTCGATATCCACTAGACAAGCAGCCGTGTTCCTCTTATCATTCATATTGCATTTCAGTTGACACCTGAAATCAATTTTTGTTGTCGAGTGGTTTTGTTTGAACACAAATTGGTCCGCGGTGTGATATCTTTTTTTCGCACAAGTTCATAATGGACTTGCCAATAACCACTTCTTAAACTTTCCCGATATTAGGCAATTTATTCAAACTTTGCACACATGTGTCAGAGATACAACACACTTTTTACTAAAATTACACAATAACAACCGAGCCACAGGGCCGGGGGCTCCCATATAATTTTTTTGAACTAACCCGATTTTATTAAAACACACCTTTTTAAAAAATGTACATGAAAATTTTTAATTTTTTTGTATTCTTTTTAATTAATTCTCTATATCAACTACGCTTCGGTATGTGTTTTTGGCTTGTCGCCAAATCTTGCGCTAAATTCCTAAAATTCCATTTTATTCAAACTCTGCACACATGTCTATTCAGATTTTTATTAATATTTGGCAGTAATCGGACCACAGGCCCTAGCTCCTCCCATATAAGTTTTTTTTAAAAAGTAACCCGATTTAATTCAAACTTTGCACATACGTGTCCTTCCCATGACAACAATTAATCTCCAACGACAACACTTTATTAAAAATATCGAAGTGATCGGGCTTCATTGCCGAGGCACTCCCAAATAACTTTTTTCTAAATTAACCCGATTTTATTCAAACTTTGCACACATGCGTATCTCCGATTAGACAATTTACATGAACATTTTTAATTTTTATGGGTTTGTTTTTTGTAAATTTAGTTCTTTTGTATATGCCCTTTTTATGAACGGAACTGGATCTGTGTAGCCATATGTATTCCCCCACTCTTATAATATTATGATACAAGCATTTACTCCGTACATTCATAAATTATTATGGTATTTCCATTTGTTGAAAAAAAATCTTGAAGCGTCCAAGGATAAATAAGAATCTATTTTCATTTTCCATCTATACCTAATTGTGTGATAATTATGGCATATGTTCTAAATATTCAAGCACATAATTGCATCGAATCTAATGAATAATAACATAATATATAACATAACTTACTGCTGCATACATAAGTACCTAAAACGGAATTAAATTAAGATGAAGATGTTAATGATTGCTGGAAAGGATAATGTAATAAGAGTGCAATGCATATATACATTACAATTAGGACTATGTACGTTATGTCCTTGGATTCATTGTCGTCGATGGGAACGATGTCATATGTTTACCTCTTATTACGTTTTTACTACACGTACTGCAATAGGCACTCTAGAAGAGTGGAGATAGATAATGCTGACTACTCAATAAGCATTAGCTATAAAGAATTGCTGAAGTATTTTAATTTTTTTAACATAACCTTAATATACTTGTTTAAACGACTATGTGGAGTTGTTTTTCGTGTAAAGCCACTTACCTATTTTATGACTTAAGTTGACAAAGTTTTCTTATGATAGATTTTTAGGGATTGACTGGCACTATTTTTTTCTTGCATTATTTATGTTGTTTACCAACTCTACACCAAGAATTTCATAAATTAATATTTCAAACATGGGTGGAAGAAACGATGCCAGAAGGCTGATATACTATAACTTTAGGCAGGGATTAAAATTCGAGAGTGTAAATGCTTAATACTGAACATCTGTTTATAGACTTTTAAGACGCCTAAAAGCAAAGAACCAGATTTAGGCGCACGGTTGCTTAAAGCCAACAAAACCTATTTGAGCTCTTAAGACTCTTCAAATACATAAAATATATCCAAGCTGCTGATGTATCGACAATGGTACCAGTACTTACATATAGGTAGATCCGAAGTTAGGTGCTTAGCAAAACGCATATCATTACCTCTTAGCCGCGTTCGAGAGGAAAGTCTAATGTAGAATTGGTGGCAATTGGTGGCACCGTATGTGAGGAAGGACGACTCCGGAAACTAAAATAAATGAGATGCGTTACTTTGACATCGACATCGTGAAGAGAATTATGCTCAGGTTTTTTTTAAAATTATCTATACCTTTTTCAAGTCAAGTTAACCATTTTTCAAACCAATTTGACAAATGCTCAAATCAAATTAAAAAATATTCAAATCGAATTAACAATTTTTCAAAACAAATTAACAAATTTCCAAATCAAATTAACAAATTTTTAGAACAAAATAACACTTTTTCAAATGAAGTTAGCCAATTTTCAAGTGAGTGATATTTGTTAATTTGGTTTGAAAAATTGTTAACTTGACTTGAAAAAGGTATATATTAACTTCGCCTGCCCGTGGCTGGCGGACTGGCTGGCTGGCTGGCTGGTCGGATCTTGTGATAGATTTTTAACCCAATTCCCAAAGCCCGATTTTATTGAAATTTTGCACACATGTATATATTTCCGGTGGTAATACTTTCTATTAAAATTTGTGAGTGATCGGGCCGCAGGTAGGAGGGCTCCCATACAATTTTTTTCCCCATATAGCAGCATCAGATCATGTCATTCTATGATGACTGTGTTCTGTGTGTGTGGTGCACTGTGAGCAGCGCTGCTTTGTAAAAATTTAGAAGTGATCGGTCTCTAGGGGCGAGAGGCTCTGATATAAATTAACCCGATTTTCTTCTAAATATCGGGCTCTAGGGCCAAGGGGATCCCATATAAATACATTTCATATAAGCGATGGCAACCTAAACATTTCCATAATTTAGTAGAGAGCACTCAAAGCTTGAAAAATTCTTGTATTCTCTTTAATTGCTCAAAGTTTGATCAGAGCGTGCTCTAGGTTCTCAAAATAAAATTATGGAGCACACTGAGCTCTTTATAAATACAGTATCTGATGCAAACAAATGAAAAACAAAAAATTGCTGGCGAAGTTTTTTGTTCTGAATTCGAAGGTAACTCAATTTCACTAACAATAATTCTGCTAATATTATTAATAATTTATTTCCATTTGCATTGATCGCTCTAAACGCTCTTAAATATTTTAAGAAAACGTCCATTGTTTGTGCTCAGTGAAACAGATTTGTCAAAAAATTTAATGCCACGTTTGTTTTGAACTCACATAGCAAAAAAGTTTGCAAAAAAGTTTGCTATTCTCAAAATGCATATAAAATTTAATGCCGCGTTCGATTTGCACTAACAAGGCAAACTGTTTGGCCTACTGTTCGATTTGCATATACAAAAAACAGCTGCGCGTGGCATGTGAGTTCATATCGAACGCGTGATAACTTTTCGTTGCTTTTTGTTTCACTGAAAACATCTATTGTCATTTTGCTTATCACATGGCGCCATTTTCAGTATATGCCAAATGAAAAATACCGTTCAAAATGCACATTACATAGGCAACTCATTACACACAACAACAGGCAATATTGGAAAAAATTCAGAAAGTTTTTTTGTTCATTTCGTAAAAACAAACAGACGTCAATGATCGACACATTGCAATGGAATTCGTCATTTTATTTATTTATTTTATTTTATTTCAATCGAAAAATTATTTATGGCATTTTCCCTTCATTTCCAAAGAAACCAAAGGTTTTTAGTGAGTTGGAATGGAAAAGCTTGATTGCACCAAAAACCACCGAAAGTCAACTACAAAAGATGACTTTTGGCAAAAGCATGAACGTTCTATACGACAAAACAACAACAAGTTGACAAACGTACAAATAAACACACACAAATGCTTCGTTATGTGTAGCCACAACGTGTATTGGCATGTTCATTCCCACGCCTGGTAGCCACGCTAAACGCACTTCCTAAATTCCGATTTTATTGCACACATGTGTATTGCCGGTGACAATACTTTCTATTAAAATTTTATAGTGATCGGGCGACGGGGTCGGTGAGCTCCCATACAATTTTTTTCCTATATAGCGCCACCAGATCATGTCATAATATGATGACTGTGTTAAGAGTGTGTGGTGCGCTGTGAGCAGCGCTGCTTGCTTTACGATTGGGGTTGTTTTGTTGTTGGTTGCAGTGCTTCGCATGTGTTTTTATTTTTTTGTTTCTTTAAAAATCTGTATAGAACCCCCGACCCGGGCCCAATCACTCCCGAATTTTTAAAAAAGTGTTGTCCATATAAAATTTGAAGAAAATCGGGTAAATTTTTAAAAAAAAATTGTATGGGAGTCCTGCATCCCAGGGACCGATCATTCCCAAATTTTTACAAAAACTGTTGTTACGGAGTTACACATGTGTATAAAATTTGGAGAAAATTTACTAAATTTTTTAAAAAATTTGTACCGGAGCCGCCAACCAATTTTTAATCAAAAGTGTTGTCACCGGATATACACATGCGTGCAAAGTTTCAAAAAAATAGGGCTTTGGGAAGTGGGCTATAAAATGATCGCAAGATTCCACGACAGACAGACAAACAAACAGACAGTGGCACGCATTGCTAACATAGAGAATTTAATAAAAAAGAAAGAAAAAATTTATTACTTGAATATACGATATATCGTATTTAGAATAGAACAGTAGCATAAACGAGTGCATAAGTACTCGTATATCACAAATATAATATACCGGTATGTGAATGTAGTTGACCGCTTTGTACTCAATTGGCTTAATTGTCTGCCGGGCCCCGATCTATCTACCTATGAATCATTTACATATTCTCTAATTCTAGGTGTGTTGTATACTTATTTGACAATTTCTATCGGAATTACAAGTATCTACGGCATAATAGTACTGAAAAACGGAAATAATCGATAACTATGTCACGGAAGGTTATTGAAGTTTAGCTTAAGTTAAAGGCGCTAGCCTAATAAATAGTTCGTGTGTGTACGAGTATCTGTATAAGAGGTGATGTTTCTTTACTTAAGTACTGCCTTACATGAACATAATCTACACGAAGTTGAATGTGCAACCGAATAACAAAGAGTAAAGCAAAACCAACATAGTTAACCTCGAGTGCGGGTCGAAATTCTTTGAGGAAACAATAAACTCTTTTGATATTCCATATACAGGGTGTCCCCTAATTCGTCAAGGATAATTTAGGAAATTATAAATGATTCTTGGGTATATTCTAAGGAAAAAATCGTTCTACAGGGTCTATCTCCAATTTGACATGGTTTATCGGGGTTTCTTTAGTGTACCCTGACCCATGTTAACAGAAATTGCTCTGCTAATACTAATGGTAGAAACTTCATTTAGGACTTTATTTTTAGAAGAAATACTAGCATTTGTAACTGAGTTTAAATTAAGTTTATATCTTTTTTGAGTCTTCAGATATCCAACTTCAATACCTGTTCCAGTGTTGCTGCCCATGCTAATTTTTAAATTTGAGGTCAATTTTCTCCAGAAAATGCGCTTATTACTATTTTGTTTTTAATAAGGGAAAAATCTTCTATACTCGTATATATAAAATTAAGAATTTATTTGTATATTTGTATATATATTTGTGCCTAACTAACTCTAGAACGCCTTGACCAATTTCAAACAAACTTGGAATACATATTAGTTCCTATCTCGAATTAAATTATCATTCGAATGTCAGAGTGAGTGGACGTGTTTTCTTTTTCTCGCCAAGTAATTGTCATTATATTAAAGTTGACAGTGTTGCGCATTGGTGACGGGTCTTATTTAGTACTCAAATAATTACTTTTAAAACTTCACACAATTTTAACTAAAACTACATACTTGGTTTTCGTAATATTGAAAGTTAAGATTTTTAATTTTCTGTTCCCGTCCCGTTGTATCCCGCTCTATTTTGCTACGCTATTTCGCACCATGTCGTCTAACACATCCAACGACACAAACACGAGCGGAGTGCATACCCGCTCGAAGAAATCAGCGAGCTTATCTACAGCTGTAGTGCAAAAATATAGTAGCACTCCCACATCAAAGAGTGCCTTAGCTGGACAAAGGTCTGCACACCCACTGAATCATTTCATAAAAATTCCGCTGCTGCTGCAGGTCAAGCAAGGGCTCTCACTCTCAGCGAATTTGAAGAGCGCATAAAACAACACACCGACGCTATCATGAATCGGTTTTCTGCTGAAATGAGCACTCCGCGTACTGACTTAGTGAATAAAATCACACTCTTCGAGCAAAATTGCACAAGCAGGCTTAATAACTTTGAAGAGTCACTTAACGACCTTCAATTACGTGTGGAAAAAATTGAATCTGAGTGCATACAGTCAGAAGCAACAACAATAAATAGTCTAGCTGATTTACATAAGCGGTGTGATATACTAGAACGAGACAACCTAGCAGCTGATGCCATACTCATTAGAGTCCCGCAACTACAAGATGAAAATTTTAAGTCGATTTTCCACCACCTGTGCCACACAGTAAAATGTAAGCCCCCAGTATTGAAAGGTTTTTTTTTACAAAACGGCGGGATAATGCCAATGAACCCCCCATAATCATCAAATTTGCTACCGCGCAAGAAAGAAATGGTGTTTTCAAATCCATTGCAGAACATTGCAAAAGTGAGGGAAAGCAGCTCTCACTTCACGATGTTGGTCTCGACTCTAATAAAACCATTTATATGAATGAGAGTCTAACAATTGAAACCGCTCACTTCTGCAAAAAGCAGTCCAAATGAAGAGACGCAAACAACTGTTCTCTGTCTTTACGCGTCGCGGATCAATTTGGGTTAGACTAAGAAAGAATGAAAATGCCATCAATATTGACGATTTTGGAGTCTTGGACGAAATGCTTGCTGCGATTTTTGGATTGAATAATTGAAGCCTACTAGTGAAATAAGTATTATATATCTCGAATAATTATTCCTGCTTAAATTTTTATATATATATATATTTTTTTTTATTATTATTTTTTTTAATTATTTTTATCTTTTAAAATTATTTTCATTTATTTTTATCCTCTCTTACTATATTCACCTAAATAACTCTAATCTCTACAATCTTAACTATCTTACTGAACTAATTGCACTATCGTATCTCCGATATTATGGATGAGAACTTAAGAACAATGATTAGAATTTTACGAGGACAGAACACTGGTATTCACCTCTGTCACATTAATGCACAGAGTCTATTTCCAAAAATCGATGAGTTCCGTGATTTGTTTGTGAAGTCTAAAGTTGATGTGGTTTTCGTATCCGAAACGTGGTTTAGCGATAATTTTAATGACGAAATATGTCGTCTTATTGGATACAGAGTATTTCGAGCTGATAGAAATGGGCGGGTTGGTGGAGGTGTAGCTATATATGTAAGGGAGGGTATTCGTTTCAGACTTAGGTGCCGTTCTCAAGGTGATACTAAAATCGAATATGTTTTCATTGAGCTGAGTAATAGCAAGGAAAAACTTCTAGTTGGTGTAGCGTATCGACCAAATAGATACACCTCTTTAGTTCCTCTTACAGCCATATTAGAACAAATTTCTCTAACATGCCCTAATATCATCCTGTGTGGGGACCTCAACAGTAACATTTTATGTGAAATCCACCTATCTGAACTAATGCAAATGTATAACCTATTCTCAGTCAATACCACAACACCGACTCATTTTGCAGGCCAAAGTGCCACGCTGCTGGACCTTTTCCTTGTCAACGATAACAACAAGGTTCTTCTTTACGATCAACTCTCATCACCCGCTTTTTCAAAGCACGATCTCATATACCTTACTTATGATTTCAATTTTGTGACTATTTCCAATACATTTGAATATAGGGACTTTAAAAGAATAAATTACTCATTATTAGAAGAACATGTAAGGACAGTTGATTGGGATGTTATTTACCGCTTACCATCGTCAAATGATCAAGTGGAATTTCTAAATTCTAATATAAGGCATCTCTACAACACACATGTTCCTATAAGATCCAAATCCAGTACTTCTGACAACACACCTTGGTTCTCTAACCAAATTCGCCAACTTATTATACAGCGCGACCGAGCATACAAAAGCTGGAAGCGTTTTCACCTTGAGGGTCAACGACGCATATACTGCATACTTCGCAACAAAGTCGTAATGGAGATAAGAGCCGCTAAATCAAGCTTCTACTCTAGTCGGCTCAGTGCCTCTATGGGTGGGAAGCGTTTGTGGAAAAATCTGCGCAGCGTAGGAATGTGTAAAACTAATAGACAACATTTCGAAGGAGTTAACCTCAATGATCTCAACCATAAATTTGTGTCGTCGCAAACTTTGGCTCCATTAAATCAAACTCCGTCGGCATCGATGAAATACACCCATCTTTTTTAAAAATCATCTTACCTGTAGTGTTACCCTATATAACGTACATCTTTATATATTAATTGGAAACATGCAAAAGTACTGCCTGTCCTCAAAACATCTAAAGGGGATGAGTTTAGACCAATCTCCATTCTCCCATTTATATCAAAAATGAAAAACTATACAAAAACAAATAAGTCAATTCCTCTCCACCCATAACATCTTAACGCCTAAGCAATCAGGATTCCGGCAGAAGCATAGCTGCATCACAGCCGTAATAGGCTTATCAGATGACATACGTCATGATCTAGATGAGGGAAAAGTCTCATTCCTTGTATCATCAAAAATCATCTTACCTGTAGTGTTACCCTATATAACGTACATCTTTAATGCAGTGGTGACAACAAGTATTTTTCCTACAAATTGGAAACATGCAAAAGTACTGCCTGTCCTCAAAACATCTAAAGGGGATAAGTTTAGACCAATCTCCATTCTCCCATTTAAACTCCCTTCAAAACTAGAATTTTACTGGCAAAAACATTAGCTGTACCAGTCCTGACATATGGTTGCGAAATAAATTTTCTGTAATTGCTGCTACGTATCTAAGAGGAAAGTAAATGTTGCTTTTAATGCCATAGTTAGATATGTTTTTGGTTTACGACGATTTGATCGCGTATCTAATTATACCTCTCGTCTCTACGGCATGACGCTCGATAGTCTTCTAAAATATCGTACGCTTAGTCTTTTTACGGATATCCTGCTTACTCACCAACCCTCATATCTTTATGATAAAATTATATTGGCTTCTTCAAACAGATCAAACCAACTTATCCTTCCAAGTTTCTCATCTACGACATCTGAACGTCAATTTTTTATAAATTCAACTCGCTTGTGGAACACCTTGCCACGCCACATTAGAAGAACGAATAATATGGCAATGTTTAAAACTCAATTGAGAAACTATCTATCAACGAGTATAAATAATCATTAATCAACTACTTGTGGGTTTGTTCTATTTTATTCTTTTTCTTTCTCTTTCTCTTTTCTTTTTTTCTTTTCTTTTTCTCTTCCTCTTTTGTTTTTTTTTGCTATGTTTCTCTTTACTCTTTCTCTATTGTTAATTATAACTGATTTAAGTTTGTCTTCTCACACAATATTAATTAAGCTTGTCACTAAATTATAAGATATTTTATCTTACTGTGTATAAGAATTACAAATAAACAAACAAATTGAAATTGAATCAAATATAGGTGGTGGTGGTAGCAAGTTTTTTGGCTGGGGGAGGGTTGGCAGCCGATATTAGTATCGGACCCACAGTTTTCGGTATCGCCGTGGTGAATTGTGTTGGTATTACACTCCTATGGATGAGTTATGTATCCCCACAGGAGGGAGGGTGCACAATATTAGTGTCGACTCTATAGTTTTCGCGGTCGCGGGGTTGAATGGTGATGGTAAGACAGCCCTAGGGGGATGGGGTCGATAACTGATGGGTGATGGGGAGATAATATTAGTGTCGATTCTATAGTTTTCGCGGTCGCTATGTTGAATGGTGATGGTAAGATAGCCCTAGGGGGATGGGGTCGATAACTGAGGGGGGATGGGGAGATAATTTTAGTGTCGATTCTATAGTATATGTGATGATATGGCAGAATACTGGCAGAACTAAAAACTTCCATTTATCCGGCTGTTTCTCAAAACTATCACAGTTTAAACCGGTTGCGAGTAGTGGTGAGCAAACGCAAGACCAAGACCATTTCATCTCGGTCTTGGTCTTGGTCTTGGTCTTGCAAGTCGGGTCTTGGTCTTGGTCTTGCGGTCTTGCAGAATAAATTATTTTTTGAATAATAACTATATAAGTTTGTATAAATGGTTGTATGTATGTACAAATTTTTGTTCCAGCATAATTGTGGAACGCGTTGCTCAATTTTAACTAAACTTGTTAGTTGGTACACATATTACTTTAAATAGACCGCTTTCATCTCTATATCATCCCATAGTTTTTGGGATCGCTGATATTATGAGTGGCAGTTCGACATCTATATTTTCTCTAGGGGATTACACGTGAAATAATATATTTGTATTACTGTTACGTTCGTGGTCACCGTGGCTCAGTGGAAGTGCACATGGCTGCTGCGCAGGAGGTTCAGGTTCGAATCCCAGCAACACCAAAAAGTATTTTTCACGTTGTCCCACCTCTCGCGAATGGGTGACAAACGTTCCGAGAGTAATTAATACCTTGTCACGAAAAAGCTTCTCAATTCGCCGTTCGGATCCGGCCTTAAATTGTACGTCCCTTCCATTTGTGTCCAAAAAATTAACATGTGCAGCACAAATGGTCGCGAGAAGCTAGGCCTCGGACCACAATGGTCTGTCGCGCCAAATATTATTATTATTATTATTACTGTTACGTTCATAAGAAAAAAATAGTAAAACGTTATGTTTATTACGCATTTTCTGGAGAAAATTGACGTCAAAATCAAAAATTAGCATGGGGAAGAAAACTAGAACGGGCATTGAACTTGAATATCTGAAGACTTAAACAAGATAACAACTTTATTTAACCGTAGTTACAATGCCTAGTATTTCTTCTACAAACAATTTCTGTTAACATGGGTCATGGCGCGCCAAACTAAGCTTTTTCTTATATCCCCGATAAATCATGTCAACATTGGAGAAAGACCCTTACTGCAGAACGATTTTTTTCTTAGAATATATCCAAGAATCATTTCCCAAATTAATGAGCACGAATAAGGGGACACCCTATATACACACAAAACTATCAACATTTATGCTTAGCGGTTAATTCAAAAAAAAATTTGTTCAAGAAAGTCTAGACTTATTATGTCAGAAGAACTCAGTCAATTTCAACATTTCTATTTGCAACTGATGCCATGACATACACGTCTTTGTTGACGTCTTTTTTTATATGACTTGTCTCGCATGAAAAAACCTATAACAAGAAAACCCAAAAATATAAAATTATAAGGAAATAGCAATCTATAAGTGTATAAACATACATACATATTCCTGTAAATACTATACAACACAAAAGACTCGCTGAAGATCTTTTGTCTGGGGTTTTAAGTTTGGTTTTGTTATATATGTACCTACTCGTATACAAATAAACATACGACACATGTAGGTTTAAAAAAAAGTCAACAGAGAAATTATGTATCTTTAAATGCAAGAGTCTTGCAGTCTTGCATACATATTTTTGGTCTTGGTCTTGCATACTCAGTGTTGGTCTTGGTCTTGGTCTTGCAACTGAATTATTGGTCTTGGTCTTGGTCTGCAAAAATGCAAGACCAAGACAAGACTGCAAGACCAAGACCAATTATGCTCATCACTAGTTGCGAAAAAGGTCTATTCTTGCTGCTAAAAATGGAGACACCCACAAAACAAAAAATCTAATACTTGCTATGTTAATAGGTCACTTAATATAAATGTATCGATACCGTAGTAGATGCTGATGAGGAAGTTATTTATCTAATAAAGTTCATAAACTCACTTTATTCGTCTGTCACCACATCGTCTTTTACTTGCAGTGTCATCTCCAATTATTTTACGAAGCGACTATCTTGACAGAAAAGTACAGTGTGGAACAGTTTTTATCCCACGGATAGAACTCGTTTTGACGGATCTACCTTAATTAATTGCAATTTAAGTTTAATAAGTCGTACAGTCTATTAAGTATTGCGGAGTATAGATTTGAGATCGCCATGTTTTTTCCACGGACAACTTTATTTTGCTTGCTCTTGGGTGGGTTTACCTAAGAATTTATTTATTCTTGCTCTTGAAGGTGAAACTAAAAACATTGTATAAAACCAAGTTTTGTCTTAAATATGGTGTTTTTGTTTTAATTTAATTTTATAATTTGTAACGTTTGTACTCGGGTGACGCTCGCCGGCTTACCCAGGGTTCTTCTCCTCTTCTACCGTGTTACAATTTTTTTTTGTTTTTCCTTATAAATAATAATTCGTTTTTGTTGGTATTTTGGTTTTGTTTTTATTATTTGTTTTCTCTTTTTTTTTTTCTTTTCTTGAGATTTAATACTTTATTACGTTCTTCTTCAAGTGCTTAACCTAAGAACAACTACTTATTTATACCTAAATATATATATATACCTTAACCTACGTATAGAGGTATTCGCCTACATAGGGGATTGGCGCATTCAATACCCTATACCACAGTCGGACTTCGCAGTCGACTGAAAAGAACTGGCTATAGTGGGGAAACACAGACTGAAGTCACCTATTCCCCGCTATATGCGATTGACCATAATGGGCTTTAATGAGGAAGAGGCGATAAAATCTACTTACTTCCCATCAAGTGCAATGCCGGTCAGTAGACTATGGCGCCAGTAAGGAAAAGCGATAAAATCCACTTATTCCTTACAAGCCCACGAGGAGTTTCGGCAGAACATACCATCAGTGACGAAAAGGCGATAAAATCTACTTATTTCGCACTTCGGGTATTACTTGTAGACTTCCAGCCAGGGTGCAATCTGATAGTAAGAGAAGGCGATAAAATCTACTTATAGCTTAATAAAATATTATACGAGCTGCGTTATATGTATAGGGTTCAGTAGATTAATGTTCCCTTCAAAAAGGTGTTCGTGCAGAACGCTGAGAGACTCTTAACCGCTCTCAATGTGTGAAGTTTCTTTCCTTTGTTCGTGTAGAACGCATGAAAGAAATACACCGAGTTTGGTTTTTGTGAAGTACATTTCTCTGATTATACTGAGTTTTCGGTCCCTATGTCTTTAATAAAAAGTAAAGGCTTGTTGAGAATTATATTTATATTCCAAACCAAAAAGGAAATTTCTAATAATCATTGACCGATTATTTCGATTATTTATTGTTTACTTAATGCTATTTTATACGAATATACCCCTTTTCTCCATTGTTTATAACAAATACAAGCCTTTTCTTTTATTATAAATACATAGTGCCGAATTAATAGTTTACTATATGTGATATTAAAATTTAAAAAATCCGAGTCAATGCCGGGGTATGAACTCGGCAACTAGAGATTTCCAGCTCATAGCTCTCCTCTGGCGCTATTGACTCACTTGAGTAAACCGAGAATATATCTTAATATCAACGCCTAGTAGCATGCTTGTTGAATGAGTTATTCTGCCGCATGCTTACTACGCTGATATTCCTAACTGGTTACTCAAGAAATTATTTTGAAAATTTATACGTGTATATGCACGTATGTATATATTTTGACCGGCGGCATGAAATTCAGTTTTTGTGCACTTTTTATATATATATTTTTTTTTGACTATTCTTATTATTATGATTATTTTACCGGCACGATGAATTTCATATGATCTTTTTGGATATAATTATTAGCCATATGGTTTGTGGAGTAGTTGCTGATAGGCAACTTCGTTACAAATTTGAATACTAACTAAAAACTGCAATTTTACCTAATACAAGGATAGATATCATTCTTTTTTCTATCCCTGCCTAATAGAAAATTGGTATGAATAACAAAGCCGGGTAATCAACTAGTAATAAAAATAAAAATCACTAACAAGTTTGAGGAAAAACCCATAGATTTTATGATACTTGGGAAAACCTGAAGTGTACAACAACAGTTATAACAGGTGCTCAAAGTGTCCTCCTTAGTTTTGTATGCATGCTAGAGCCCGTTTTTAGATTTTACTGCTTCAGACGCTTAGCTTTGCAATTCATTGTTACCAGACATAAAATTTCTAATGTTCTGCATGGAGAAAATCTTTATACTATATACCACCTTAAACCTGTGCAAAAACTGCTTCCCGATGATTTGGAAAAGAGAGATGAGTTTTCTAACTGGTTACTGGAGCGGAGATTTGATGAAAACGAGTTTATTAGCAGAATTCTTTGGGCGGACGAATAATAATATGTTTCAGCGTCAATATGTAGTTAGGTGTAATTGGAAACAAATTAATCGGCACCTTCAAACTATCACCCCAAAAATGGGCTCTAGCATGCACTTTGAGCACCTGTTATGACTGTTGTTATACACTCATAAAACAAATATTATCTGGAGCTTGGGGCTTAAAGCAAAAAACCCTTTTTTAAAAATTTTACCTACTTCGGGTTTTTTCCAAGTATCATAAAATCTATGGGATTTTCCTCAAACTTATTAGTGTTTTTTTTTAAATATTGTTGCATTCTTAAGGAAAAAAAATAGTAAAACGCTACGTTTATTACGCATTTTCTGGAGAAAATTTACCTTAAAGTTAAAAATTAGCATGGTCAAGAAAACTGGAACAAGCATTGAGATTGGATATCTGAAGACTTAATCAAGATATCAACTTTATTTAAACTCAGTTACAAAGGCTGGTATTTCTTCTAAAAATAAAGTCCTAAACAAAGTTTCTACCATTAGTATTAAGAGATCAATTTTCTTTAACGTGGGTCAGGGTACACCAAAGTAAGCATTTCCTTAAATCCCCGATAATTTATGTCAACATTGGAGATAGACCCTAACTGTAGAACGATTTTTTTTTAACAACATACCCAAGAATCATTTCCCAAATTATCCTTGACGAATTAGTGGACACCCTGTATAAATCCGAGTATATGTACCTATGCAGTTTTAAAATAAACACAGAGTATGAAATGGGAGACAGTCATATTGCATTAAAGATGTTCAAAAGTTATTTTTAGATATTCTTAGTCTTTGTTCACAACCCCATGTACATCGACCTTTTGCTGTAAGATATTTATATATATTTTCTGTTTTAGTCAACTGTCCTCATATACAAACTTTGATCCGTTGTTAATTACATACTTGCATATATTGTTGTAACTATTCATCTTCGCAAGCCTTGAAATATACCTATATACACCTTACAACTGGAAAATTAAAAGAAATCTCGAATATATGCTAAAAAAGAAAAAGAAACTTGTAACATATATTACTCGGGTGAAGCTCGCAGGTCACCCAGGGTTCTTTCTCCTCTTCTTCCTTCGTTTCAAATTAAAAAGATTGTTTGTTCTCAATTTTACTTTCAGGTTTATGTTTTAGTTTCGGTTTCTTGATTTCTTAAATACTACAACGGTGTCCTTATTACACTTATTCAAACTAAATACAGTGAGTTTAGCATGCAAACTACGTGGTCAAAACAGAGGTACTTGTCAATGGTGGTCAAGCCCATAATGCTACCGTTTTAGGAGGGGCGATTAATAAGTACCCGTGTTTGAAAAAAGCTGGCATTGTTTAGGTAAGTTGACATAACCGTCGTGTACTGTCATCTGTCAAACGACACCATACAAAATTTAAACTAATTAATTAATAAATAATAATGAATCTTCAGTAAATGCATTTTTTTAATTTTTTTTTATTTATTTTTTATTTTTTCTTAAATTTCTTTTGCAGATTTTTTTAATTTTTTTTTATTTTTTCTAAAAATTTCTTTTGTAAATTTCTCATAAGGGCTATACTTTTTGAGATATGTATGGAACCTCCCAATTTATATAAAAAGCATACATTTCTCAAGCGATTCGTATGAAATTCGGTATGTAGGACTAAGATGCGACTATAAGAATTGTTCCTATGGAAATTCTGGAATATTGCACTCTAGGTTGTTCGAATAGAAAACAGTATTAATGATTAGAACCTTCACGCAGCTTTTGGCTTACCTTAACCAAAGATAATAAATTTCTAGATGTCGTACGCTTATGCACTGATGCTATGTTCACAAAGTTTTTTGCTGTAGTTTATGCCAATTTTTGTCAAATTATGCAACTAAATATAATCCTAAACACAAACTATACTCAAGTTCACTTGTTCTTTTTTTGTCTAGTATATTACATATTTTTGAGTTCCATATATCAACTTCACCCAACTACTTTTTAAAAAAAATGGTACACAGATCTTTTAAAATATCAAGTACAAGTAATTCGAAGATGGCCAAGCAGGAACATCGAGCAGGCAGGTGAAATTCGATATTCCTCAATTCAACACATGGGCATGCGATATCTGTATATCTGTGCTATAACTAGCAGGAAATTATATTGTAGTTAATCAGTGATTATTTGATATTCAATCAGACAGTTGAAAAGTACTCGCAAGTAGATAAAGCTACCAGCTACCTGAGTGAAATACGAGTGTTATAAGTTTATGCATGAACAAAAAGTAATCAACAGTGTAAATTGTAAACTTTTGCTTTTTTTTGATTTTTGATAATTAAAGTTGTAAATTGAGATTTAATAAACTTGTGTTGTGTTTTTTTGTTTGCATCCTTTACGAATTGAAAGCCTAAATGTTGTATATAAGACTCAGGTCTCAGGGGGTTGTGTTAGCTCAGTCCCACTTTGTACCTTATAACTGAACATTTGTGCTTTTTGATAAGCTTCGGTGTTTGATTATCGATTGTTCGCAGTCACTATTCAAGTGTATATGAAGTCTTATACGAATATAAAGCATAGAGAGTCCTTCAGGCTTGCATTTGCATTTTAGGTCAAAATTAGCAATTAAGTGTATTTTCAGGTCATCAGCTTAAAACGGCAAACATAATGCTATACATACATATATATCTTTGATTAGTCAGGTTTAGAAATTTAGTCTATTATTCAAATATTTTAAAATTATATTTGCTAAAAGTGTTTTTGTTTGCAGATGTCGGCACAGAAGCTCTCTGAAACAACTAATTCTGGCTACGTTAGTTCGGAAGAAACTGATTCACTTTTAGTTTCTAAAACGCCTAAATGCAAGCCTTCAGTACTACGTCAAATTAAAATTGGATCAGCAAACGGACCAACAAATATGACATCCACCAGTAAACCAGCCTTAATACGGCAAGACCGCACATCAACATACCTCACTAGTCCTCAACTGTCATTGAAAACTCATGTCGGATCGGAAGAAACCACACGGGCTGGTGGGGGCAAAGATGAAGATGTCGAACAAGGACTACGATCGCCTGTAGTACCCGATATCGAAGTCTACAGTCACGAGGAAGAACGACCAAACATATCAATTACAAATCTTAATAAATATCATAGGGAACAAACTAGTCATCCAAATCAAGCAACTTCTTCATATCAGAATATATCGTCTAATGTTACGCCGCAAAATCGGTGTAGAGCGTGTCGAAATTGCAGCCGACGGGCATCAACGACGCCAACATCGACATCCAAAATGGATCGATCAGCGTCTAAAGATAGTGTCAAAAGTGCCTTTCAACAGGGAAATTTTAACAACTCTATGGCTATATGTGCATCGAGTACAACAATACAACAACAAATTCCGCCAGTCTTAGTCACGTCTTCGCCCACCAATGGTTCCCGCATTATAAGGCAAAGCTCCCAGCCGGAGGCTAGCAGCGCCATCTGTTATCCAACGAATAGTACGTGTGGCCATTCCCACACTGTGCCCAATGTTTCTTTAAAGCAATTACGTGACAGTACAACAGAAGGAATTGCTGGAATAGCGGCCGATTCCTTGAGGATAAACGGGGGCATGCGACCCTTTAAACAGGTGAATAAATATTATCAGAGAATATAGGGTGATTAGAAATATATCAAATCTAAATTGTATCTAAAACTTTTGGCCTTTGATGTAATATTGAATTTATATTTTTTATTTTACGGTGTGTCATTTACAGAGAGCGTTTCGTTGCAATCAAATACTGTGCTTGCTCAGACGACATTTATTATAAAAAATAAAATTTACAGCTTCGCACTATGTAATATAAAATTGGTCAATTGAATATAAAATTCGCACTTAATGCTTGGAATTTGCTTATTTAAAAATATTTTGCAATTTGTTTTAATAACGGATATTGATTTATCGCATAGACGAGTCATCGCAAGGGCGATTAATCGCAGGGACAATTCATAGCAGGCAATTAATCACAAAGCATTTCCATTTTACTCATAAATGAATACGAGTACATTATGTAGAGTCTGAAAAAAGGGTAGACTCTACATGTCTACATGCGTCTACTGAAAAACATCTCGGACAAAAAAGTGAAGGCTACGCGTTTTGCTGAGAATAAAAATTCTAATCTACGTTTTAGATGTATTTTGTTCTGAGACTTCGGTTTTATTTGTTATTTTGACAGTCTATAACATATATCGAAAATAAATGATCGAAATGACTAATCGATATACTAAATGTGTACACATATTTAAATTTAATTCCAAAAAAAGTTTTTATGATTTTTATTCCATCAATAATAATGATTAGAATAAAAATAAATTTTTAATGTAAAACGAACTAAAAAGTATAAAATATTTTATCCTAGCCTCAAACGGATTCCTAGCCATTTACAGATAGTCTTGATAACTTTTAACTGTCGGAATCCATGAAAATATACTTGTAAGATTCAAAATGAAAAACGTGGGGCGCATGCATCAATTATCTATTGGATTTTTTTGCATTATTGTTCATACTGTTCAGAGCTATGTTTACAGTTTAAAGTCTGTTTCAAGACTTTAGCTCACCGGGAATTTGGTTTAAAATCAATTACGAAATTCCACCCGATCGAGCTAACAAAAACGTTTTAAAATAATTCTTGTTGAGAAAATCATTTTCTTTTTTTTTTGCACTCATTTTGTGTATTTTTCCAAATAAGTATGAGATATGAATTAATTTAGACCACAAATAAACTTTACTGAAAATTTGCTTTTATAAAAATATAAACATCACAAATGCCAACTGTGCTCGTGCTATCCAAACAAAAACGAGAATTATCGAATGAATTGAAATATTTTGTCACAAAACTAAGAAACTAAATAAAAACAAAGTAAATGTATAAATGTGAAAAGCTAATCCAACTTTCACACGGGTCGTGTGGCGTGTCGCACCACACGCTGACGTTAAGAATGAGACTGAGATGTATACATAATATGATCTCTCTAGGACGTCTGAAAGTTGGTGAAAACAATCTCAAAGAGGTTAAAACAAACATACAACCAAGGTTCAGGTCAACTTTTATAAAAGTTTAAAAAAGAGAAATGCCGAAGATTTACTTATTTTTTCGATTTACCAATTTAAGTCAGATGGCAATAGTATTAATTTGGAATTTAAAGCAAGACAGTAGTGAATCGGGTTGATTAATGTCGGACTATACGAGGCATTACAGTACATTGTTAATAATTCTGGTTGCAAATACTTAGCAATCAAAAAACTTGAAATTTTAAGTATTTTTTTTTTTTGACGAGACCAAAATCACTCGCTTTTGTTATTCGCGATATAAATTTTTTTGCGATAAATTGTCCTTGGAATAAATTGGCTGTGCGATGAATTGTTTGCGATCAATTAGACTTACGTTAGAAATGTTCTTGTGTAAGAGAAATCGTATTTGAATTCATATTTAACGTATTCTTATGGGTCAAAAATCATACGGAAGCTATAGTGAAGCAGTTAAGATCCACTGTTTGTTTTGGAAAAAAATTACCAGTTTACCTTTCCTCTTTCATTGTAAATTGGCAAAAAAGCGAGTACTACTACGAGTACACTTCTTTCAATACATATGGACAAGTAGTGTGTTAAAAAATACAGGATGTTATATTCAAAAGGCAATCCTGACCCTTGTAAAAAATTTCCCCATTGGCCCCGATTTTGAGATGATGTTATCCAATTTGGCATCCCTAAACCTATGACCTATGCTATGTCTTGTATATCATTGTATACCATTTCTGGCTCTTCAACCGGGGTCCGGTTCTGGCCTTCTGCAAAAAATCTCTTCACCGGTCCCGACTTCGAGCCGATGTCATCCAGTTTGGCACCCCTAAACTCGGCGTCCTATAGTCTACGCGGTTTGTTTCATTCTTTTGGTGACTAGAAAGTCCGCCCTCAGCACATGATGTCTTGCATGACAGCTGCAATATATGTCATATTATGATTTTGGTAAGACTTCATTCTCCGCACCTCCTGGATTGCTGTTATGTTATGCCTTAATTCCTAAATTTGAGAGTCTTGACTGCCTATAGAAGACTTAAACCGTGCTCTTATTTTTGACTTCATTTGTTTATTGGCTGGTGCAACTGACTGAGTTAACGAATTGTGCTATATAGACTATAAACCCGAAGCGTTATATAAACGCCTGTTAATGCAATTAAATACATATACCCGACTAAAACATCCATTTAATTTTATTGACAAATACCAGTTAGTACTCAAGAAAAATAATTAAATGTATGTACAATGTTTAATACTATGATTGGTAAGTTATTTAAGTCAATTTAAGTTGATTTAAGTCGAGGTGGGCGAGACTATAATTTTTTGAGTGTTTTGAAAACTTGTAATATATTTTTCGCACCAAGCCTCTGGTAATTCTTTGCAAATTTTTGGAAATAATAAGGGCACGGAATTTTGACGTTGCTTGTCAGCTGAGTGACATGTGGCGCCTTCTTGTTGAACAACATGGTGCGGTAGTGAAGAAAATTAAGTAAGCCAATGCCCCATCCAACATGAAATCGGGTGGTTTTAAAAAAGTCAATGAAGAAAAATCGTTAAAAAATCTTATTACCAAAATGTATGGCTAAACAAAGTCAAGCTATGAGCGCCTCGATACAATTTCTTTATTTTTTTCGCGAATATCCAGTTTTTTGTAATTTCTTAACATTGAAACGTTGACTCACTTTACGTATCCTTATCTTATACCTTTCTCCCTCCCTCGTCAAACTATTTACAACTGCTTAGTTACCATATTGTAGTGGGTATTGAATTGAAGTTTTTATTGATGCAAATTGACGCATACTTCAAAAGTGGAATACATAGTTCAAAGGGTTATCCAAGTTTTGACTCCACAACAAATACATAGTAAAAAGTAAAAAAATAAATAAGTAATAAAATAGGATTTATTTAAGGGATTTGTTTGAACCTCGTACTCTATAGAGTATCTCAATTTCTCAGGCTTAATAAGAAGAAGATTAAACTCTTTCACTATTGGCGTACGGTTTTTAATTTTGGAGCTTAATAAATAAAATAATAAAAAAAAATTTACATTGTAAAGTGTACGTTGTCTGGGCAGTTAGATCAGCAGCAAAAACCGTCCTCTAAAAAATTGAATTTTATTTTTAGCAATTCTTTGTACCGGAAATATAACATATCATATTATTTTTTTATTTTTATTTAATTTTTTATTAGAAAACAAACAAAATGAATTAAAAATTTCAAAAGTTTTTTTTTACTAATGCTAACATCACTATTCTTTAGGGGGTACTGCTTATGCCTCGTACCTTATCCGAGTCTAGAAAAGTGCGTCTTAGGAGAGCTTTTACAGAGACCACAAACGATACTCTGCAATATTCAAAAATGGTATTGAAAATACAAAAATATAAAACACGGTTATATTATTTTTTGTTTACACCATCTTGGGTAGTTCATAATTTTGTATAGCACTAGCATTTGTAGAATATATCGTAGTTATAAATTTTTAAGCCAATTCAACATATCAGCAATGCTAGATTGTCTGTAGTGAAGGCTCGAGAGTAGAGTTAGTTTTGAGAATGGCCTACGCACAAAAATTTAGTAACCTTTTTCCTACATTTGATTTGTAGAATAATATTTTTTTTTTGCATAAATTAAGTTTTTGAAGGTTAAAATTTTTTATGTTCACTTTACCGTGCTTTTAAACTTTATACAATTTGGCAACCTGCGACATGAAGGTTTTTTATGTATAAAATTTAACCAAGGATTTTCCAATAGTTGGATTTGGTAAATTTCAGTTTTACTGAAATAACAGTTACAAAAGAGTAACATTATTGCCATAAATTTGTTTACTAGGTATTTATTTACTTATTATTTACTGCACTAATTAAAATAAGCAAAAAAGAAAATAAATAAAGATTAATCTGTTCAGTCTAAATAGTAAAAAAATTCAAATTTGTCGTTCGGTTAAAATTTATTGCTAAATAATAACTTATAATAATTTTATTATCCAATAATAGTTATAAAAACTTTCTTAGGTCATTTAAATCATTTGTCATGCTCGGTGCTCGATATAAGTCGTGAATGATATAAGTATAGAAGTGTATGGCATAATATTGTTTCGTAAAAATCCCAGTTTTCTCTTGGTCTAGAAATTTTACCAAAATACAAAAAATCTGGTTACAAGTTTATCTCACTGACACTTGTTGTAAATGATATTCTAATCATTTACTAAAGAGCTAATATTGATTTTAAAAAGAATCATGAAAAAATCAATATTTTTACTATTTTAGAACCATTCGCAGGACATCAATGCTTGTAATTTGTGCATTGAGGCTAGAGGCTAAAGTTAAGAATGTAAAAAAAAAGTTTGATCACGAGCTTCCACCACAGCCAAACAGACACCTGGGCACGCAAAGTTAATATAGAGAATTTAAAAGTCGTCGTTTGGACCCCATACAATTTTTTTTAATCCCGATTTTCTTCAAACTTTATATACATGTGTATCGGGCCCGGGGTCGTGGACCCCATACAATTTTTTTTAAAAAACTAACCCGATTTTCTTCAAATTGTATATACATGTGTATCTCCGATGGACTAAACTTTTGTTAAAATTTTGGAGACACCGGTCCCCGGGTCGTGGGGCACCATACAATTTTTTTTAAAAAATTAACCAGATTTTCTTTAAATTTTATATACATGTGTATCTCCGATTGACAACACTTTTTGTAGAAATTTTTGAAACCCCGGGCCCCGGGGTCGTGAGGCCCCAAACAAATTTAAAAAAAAAACGTAACCCCATTTTCTTCTATGGGTGGTTTTTTTATTATTATTAATGTGTTAGTGGGAGTGTATAACAGTTCAAAAAAAAAAAAACAACCCATAAAAATTAAAATTTTTCATCTAAATCCTCTAATCGCAGAAATTGATATGGGAGCCCCTCGATCCTGGGCCATTTTTTTTATTGTAGAAGAAAATCATCGAAACAAACATTTGACATCAGATGTTAAAATTGAAAAAGCTCAGATCATTTTATTCTGAGCACTTAGAGCACGCTCATACTCTGAGCAAATAAGAAACACGAACATTTATCTTGAGAACTCTTTGACTGCTCTGAACTAATTTATGAAAACGCCAAATGACAGAATATTGTGAAAACTTGTTGTTCTATCTGTAAGTTGATATCAACAACAAAAAAAACGACATCAATAAAAATACAATTCAGTAAATAAAAATGTAAGTTGAAGTAAGCATAAAACATGTATGTCTCGTTTCATTTGCTGGGTTCATTTGTGCGTGCGGGTAAATTTTTTAAAATTTTTGTTTGGGAGCCGCAGCCCGAGAGGCCTCAAAATTTAATAGAAAGTGTTGTCTCCGGAAATACACATGTGAGCAAAATTTCAATAAAATCGGGCCATGGGAAGTGGGTTAAAAATTGATCGCAAGAATCCACGACAGACGACCGACGACCGACCGACGACCGACGGGCAAGTGAAGTTAATATAGAGAATTTAAAAACGTTGTCGTAGTAGTCGTAGTCGTATTTCGGAATTTAATTTTTATTTTTTTTAAATGTTTTTTAAATCATAAAAATTTAAAACAAAAGAACCAAATTTACAAATCTTAATCAAAGGCCTGAATTTGAGGTTTCCACCGGGGAAAATGGCAAAGCTACGAGGGACCGCAGAGAATCTTCAAGAGCTCCATTTGAGTCCAGCTTTTTCGCTTATCCTTGGTGCAATGTTTGGCGTTGGAGCTTATCGGCTCGATAGTTGTGCGTGCCTTTTTCGTTTGCTAGGCTTGGTACTACAAACAAATCCTGTACAATTCACTGTCGAGTTGTTGGCCTTCGAGAAAGCAGTCAGCTAGTTCCTGAAAGACAGAATTTTTCAATGGAGGTTCCAAGAATTTTGAAGGCTTACTTATGTTAGTTTTCCTTGACCATGATCTATTCATTTAAGCGTCGTTTTAGTTTCGTGATCGATTTTTAGTATTGCTTTTTTCAATGAATCTGGGAGAATTTCGAGAAAATAATTTGAAACCGGCCACAAACGTGAGGAATGTGATATATTGTAAATCACATTTCTCCAATTTTATTCTTAATTTATTGCCGTGGCGCAAGTCATCCAGGGAGTATTCCCTTGGCAATAACTTTTAAATATACATATAAATAAAAATCAACATACATAAGGTTGGAGCAAATCGATTTAGCCTTTTCTATGAGGGAGTGGGACATTAATTTTCCAATTAATTCATTTAAAGGGGCGCTTTGAAGTGGGCGATATTCCCAATAGATGTATACAGGAGTTAAAGGGTGGGAAGTGATGTAATATCAAAATTATGTTTTGTCTTTTAAAAAGCTACGACCCCTTGGAGGTAAAAAATTTACCATACATAAGATTAAATAATTGATACAGCTGATTCTAAAATTAATAGTGCAATATGTACAATAAATAATAATAAAATAAGAGTAATCAAATATATGGCTACTGAGCATGAGGTTCGTGGTTCGAATGCTAGTAACACCTAAAGTATTTTTCACGATGTCCCACCTCTCGCAAATGGGTGACAAACGTTCCGAGAGTAAAAACTTGTCACGGAAAGCTTCTCAATTTGCCGTTCGGATCCGGCCTTAAATTGTATATCCCTTTCATTTGTGTGCAAAAATATACATGCGCAACACAATTGGTCGCGAGAAGCTAGGCCTTGGACCGCAATGGTCTGTCGCGCCGAATATTATTTTATTATTAATAAAATATGATAATGAAAGTCTTGTATTTTCTAGAAGTGTTTTTATTTTATTAACAAATGCCCAGCAATTATATTGACAGCTAATCAAACCGACAATTAAGTTTATAATTTTTCCAATACATACTTTAATTAGAAGTACTATATAGGAAGTTGTGGATTGTAAAAACCATGTTTTTCACCTTAAAACGCTACTGGGTCCAGGAAGTAAAAAAAGTAACTCATCCAAATTATTCATGTAAATTCTCTAATCGGAGATACTCATGTGTGCAAACTTCGAATAAAATGGGGTTAATTTTGAAAAAAATTATATAGGAGCACCTCAGCCCTGGGGCCTGATCACTTCCAAATTGTTATAGAAAGTGTTGTCATCGGAGAAACTCTTAATATAGAGAATTAAAAAATAGACCCCAACCTACTCGTAATTAAGGCAAAAATACATTACATTATGATTTGAGACATCTGATGCCATTAAATTAGAAATTTTTTTCTTTTTGTCAAGGAAATTATTGCCGCAGTATTCCGCTATAATACACAGACAGACAGATAGACAGACAGACATATAGACAGACATACAGATAGGCAGACATACAGATAGGCAGACAGACAGATAGGCAGACAGACATATAGGCAGACAGACAGAGTTTTTTTTATTTTTTTAGCTATTTCTGACTCTGGAGATACGGAAATGGGTAAATCTACAAAAATCCCGAGTTCGAAAATTTTTATGATTGCTATATACTTCCTTTTACTATGTAAAAGAAAGTAAAAAGTAAGAAACAAGTTAGGTGCTGAGGTGTTATAATTCAATTCAAATGTCGTGGTCCTGCGTTATCAACTATACAATAAAAGAATCCATAAAAATTAAAATTATATTAAATATTTTTTTAATTTTTTTTATTTAATTTCTTTTGCACTTAACAGACTTCTCATAAGTGCTATACTTTTTGAGATATTTGCAAAAACCCGAAAAATCTTTACAAGTAGTGGCAGTTTACTTGTTAAGATTTTCCGGTTGGCCGATTTCTCCCAAACAAACAAACGACGAAACAAAAAGCTTAAATATGCATGTGTATCTCCGATTCACAACACTTTTTGAAAAAATTTGGAAGTGATCTGTCCCGGTGGTTGGGGGGGGGGCACCCATACAGTCTTTATAAAAAAAAGTACCCAATTTTCTTCAACTTTTATACGCATGTGTATCTCCGATGGACAACACTTTTTTGTAAAAATTTGGAAGTGTTCGGGCCTCGAGATCGGGGGGCTCCCTAACAAAAATTTTAAAAAATGTACCCGATTTTATTCAAACTGCACATTGTGTTTCCCCGATTAGAGGATTTACACGAAAAATTTTAATTTTTATGGGTTGTTTTTTTTCTGATTAAGGAGATACGGAAATGGGTAAATCTGCAAAAATCCCGAGTTCGAAATTTTTTTGATTACTATACTTCCTCTTACTATGTAAAAGAAGGTAAAAGTGTTGTATATCGCAGAAACACATGTATATAAAATTTAAAGAAAATTGACTACATTTTTTACAAAATTTGTACGAGTCCGAGCCATCGGAAATACACAATACACGGGTAATAAAATTTGAAGAAAATCGGGTTAATTTTTAAAAAAAATTTCTGGGCAATCCCTCAGGCAAAAATTTTACAAAATTTTACAAAATGTGTTGTGTTGTGTTACACAGGTGTTTAAAATTTGAAGAAAATCTGGTTAGTTTTTTAAAAAAATTTATGGGCACCCCTCGGGCTCATACAAAGTTTTTTCAATCGGAGATACACGGGTGTTTAAAATTTGATGAAAATTTGGTTATTTTTAATAAATTTATATAGACACCACTTAAGCCTCAGGGCCCGATTACTCTAAAAATTTTACAAAAATTTTTTTCCATGGGAGATACACAAGTGTTTAAAATTTGAAGAAAATCAGGTTAATTTTTAAAAAATTTATATGGGTACCTTCGGGCCTCGGGGTCCTATCACTCCAAAAATTTTACAAAAAGTTTTGTACATCGGAGATACACATGCGTATACAAATTGAAGAAAATGGGGTACATTGTGTAAATTATTTCAATGGGAGTCTCCCCCGACCCCGAGGCACGAGGGGCACAAAATTTGAATAGAAAGTGTTGTCATGGGAAATACACATGTGTGCAAGATTTGGTGTGCCAGCCCGCCAGCGAGCCAGCCAGCTAGCCAACCAGTCACGGGCAAACATAATTTAATAGAAAAAATCAATGGAGATGTCGTCAATCGAGGTTAAAAAAACAACACATAAAAATTAAAATTTTTCGTGTAAATTCTCTAATCGGGAATACACAATGTGTAAAGTTGAAATAATCGGGTTACTTTAAAAAAATTATATGGAAACACTTATGCTCTAGGACCCGATCACTTCCAAACATTTACAAAAAGTGTTGTTATCGAAGATACACATGTGATTTCGAGAAAATCGGGTTTTGGGAAGTGGGTTATAAATTGAACGCAAGATTTCACGACAGACAAACAAAGAAACAAACAGCGCGATACACGGGCACGCGTAGGTTAATATAGAGAATTTTAAAATACGCACGACATACGGAATTTGAGCTGAATTATAACACCTAAACACCTAACTTGTTTCTTACTTCTTTTAGTTTTGGTTATTTTATTCCGTAATCTGGTTACAGTTTTCTATTTAAACTTTTAATTTTAATAGTGTACTGATTTAAAAGTTTCCGGTAAGCTTCGTGGAAAAAAGCTATAAATAAGCTTTGGAAAAGCTAGATTTTAAAATATAGGGTTTTTCAATAAGAGCACTTCAACTTTTTTTTTGAATAAAACACAAACTGTTCGACTTTTTTTTTTAACGAATTTGAACATATACATATGATACATTTAAGTATGAAACTCGATTTCTTTTGCATGACCACCGCGTGCACGTTTTACGAAGTCCAATCTTTGAACCCAATTTTCGACCACTCTTTCGCATAAATCGGCCGAAATTCCAGCAATTTCACGTTCAATATTGGCTCTGAGCTCTTGCAACGTCGCCGGCTTATTGGCATAGACCAATGACTTCACATAACCCCAAAGAAAATAATCTAGAGTTGTCAAATCACACGAGCGCGGCGGCCACTGGACGGGCCCATTTCGCGAAATAACACGCTCATCGAACTTAGTCTTCAATAACGCGATTGTATCGTGTGCTGTGTGGCATATGGCCCCGTCCTGCTGAAACCACATGTCGTCCAAGACCATTCCATTCAATTGCGGCCAAAAAAAATCGATTATCATATCGCGGTACCGATTTCCATTAACAGTAACGTGGCGATCGTTATCGTCGATGAAAAAATATGGCCCAATGACGCCGCCGGCATGTAATGCGCACCAAACAGTGACTTTTTCGGGATGCAACGGTGCCTCATGAATCACGTGTGGGTTGCTTTCTGCCCAGTAATGCATATTTTGCTTGTTGACAAATCCTCCTAGCCAAAAGTGAGACTCATCGCTGAAGATGATTTTTCGGTGAAAATGCTCTTAAAGTAGCGGCAACAGAACGATTATTTTGATAAAAAATTTGCACGATTTGAAATCGCTGTTCAAAATGACAAAAGAACAATAAAAAATATGGTATCGGAGAAAAGTTGAAGCGCACCTGTTGAAACACCCGATATAAGTTTATTACAACCGAAAAAAGCTGCAAGTAATTTTCGGAAGTTTCTTATCGCTTTTAAAACTAAAAGGATTTTTATATTTGAAAATTTTAAATGAACTGGACCATATCACCTCAGATAATACAATAGTATAATATACAGATGCCCATGTAGACAGTAAAGTATTCTGTATTCCATTTAGGCAAAAGTAACTTTTCACAGAATAACAGACATTTGGAGAATTGACAACATTCTTTATTTTTAATTTAACATTTTTCTTCCCCAATATTTAGGACCAAGATGTACAATGTGATAAAGCTATAAACTAGATATAAGTCAAAACTGTATTTTTTCATACTAAATCTAAATTTTTGGTAACTACTTAATAATTTCAGTATGTTAATGATTAAATAAAGCTTTTCTGCCTTTCCAATAACAAAATGCTCAACTCCACCCACTACAAAACTTTCCTTCCTTCTTCTATCCCCGTTCAAGCCACGCTATGAATAGGCATTATAAGGGTGCAAATCCCTTGAAGCGGGCGCTAGTTATAAAATAAAAAAATGCTATATGCTTTGAACATAAGTTGTATGCTTCCTCTAAAAATTGTTTTGCATTTGCGCTACAGGTTCAAATATTTGCCAAAAATTTACTTAAACATTTACTTAATTTACTTAAGCAGGTCGGGGACAACATAAATATAAATTTTTTAAAAATTGACCCGATTTCTCCGATGGGCAACATTTTTTTGCAATCGTGATCGAGGGCTCCGATACAATTTTTTTTTAAAAATTTACCCCATTTTCTGTAAATTTTATGCACATGTATATCTCCTATTGACAACATTTTTTGTTAAACATTTGAAAGCTGTCGGAACACGAAAAATTTTAATTTGTATGTTTTGTTTTTTATTTTATGTTTAAGTATACCTACTTTATAATGTCTTATCATCAAAAGTGTATATTACAAAGAAGTTTTATGAAACTAAAGAAACTACTGAAAGTTTTTTAATATAACATTTTTTGTTGTTTTAAAATCCTGACTACATAAGCAATTAAATTTGAATTGCATTGAAATTCATCTGTTTTATTTTAATTTTAGATTAATTTCACCTTCAATTATCTTCCGCCATAATAAAATATGCAATACTTCCTTCATAAGCAAGTTTGTCGTTGCATATATAAAATACATTGACGATTTGTCTTAATGGATATTTGATTAATTCTTGAACGTAATATTTGTTTAAGTAATTTTTTTATAAATTTCTACTAATTCTCGAGGTCGATATACTGCTTAGTTGGTAACCTATTTAATGTCTAATAGTAATTTTCTTAGCAAGCCATAAGCGATACGCCTCCAAGGTATAATAAAACAAAATAGGTTTAAGAAGAGTGGAAGGGGAGGAACAACAAATGTTAACATGATAAAATCAGCACTTTAACAGTACGTACATCATGGTTGTTGCATGCATAAATACATAAATTGTTTTAAATATCAAAATTAACGGGGTGTCGTTAGTAGGAGTAGAGTACCAGTTTATAATTAACAACAACGGTTCTTTGATAGATCTTAAATAAATGTGAAAACAAGGTATATACGTACGTACGTATTAATATAATTAATCCTTTTCAACGATTAATTATATTAATACGTACGTCAAAGTCAATGCAAAAATATATATTCGTGTTCTATTACATAAGAATAGACAATATAAACAAATATCCAATCCATGATATTTATCGTGTCCATATTACAAACCTAAAGTACAGGGCAACTAAATCTATTATAGTATATTACATAACGAGCGAGGAAAGCGGAAAGACGATGAGCTTTTCTGCTAAACCGATTATGCGCAATGCAAAATTACTTAGGGAATGTGTGTGCGCTGTGACTGTAGTAAATAACAAAAGTATTTTATATTTAACTCACAAGTGTGTATAACGGCTGCTTTCGAAGTGTATAGTGTATGAAACAGTCACTTTCGTCTATGGGCGTGTGAAAAAACAGTTATTTAAGCTAGAAAAAGTATTTTTGATATTTTTCATAAATAGCAAAGAGTAATAACTGTGCTTCGGATTATGTTACCAATAATAATCGTGTGTGTGTACTTTTGTATATTATTCTGTTTAACTCACGTCGCGTCTTAAAATTTTTCTTATCAGGATGTCTGTTTAAGTCCAACTAAGAAATGTGTGTTGGCATGAAAACGTGTTCAAGCAATTCATTAATAAGTCACGTGCACCTTATTAGAATTGTTTAACAGCGCATTATTTTTATAGTCTGATAGACTAATTCCTGGACGAGTAGTCTTATCCCAAATTATTATAGCCGATAATAGCGACACACAATGCAACTTTTTTTAATGATTTATTACATAGTAAAGTGAATGTCAGAAACCGACGGCACTACTTCAAATGACACTAAATAAGCGCCATCCTAGAATAAAGGAGAAATTTGTATATTAATATACGAGTACAAACGTTCTTTAAATTGATAGTGAGTAGAGTGCTATCCATGGCTGCTACATTGTTGGAAAGGGTCGACCACAGATATATCAACACGGAGAAAAATAAGAATTTTCTGTCTATCGGACCAACTACGTGTCACTTTATTGGTCATAATTTCGAATTTTTTATTTAGCAAATGTCTTGCACAGTTTCCTTTACATAAAGTTAGATACAGGTTCATATGTACAGTACAGCTGCAGCGAATACTAATTAAAAATACTTAAATTGCTTTGTTTTTACAAGTTTTGGTGCTTTGCTGTCACAAATAACTGCAAACACTATAACATAGTGAAGTTCATTTGCCAAAAGTTATTTTTTTTTTGCTAATAATCACAGCAGATTTGATGCTAAATTTTACTCGGGAAAGACACAAACAAATTTGTCAAACTTAGCAGAAATCGACGTACTCAAACTTCATGGCTTTTAATGAGCTTCACAGCCTAAGAGCTGTAGTAATTCAACGCCAAGTGCAAATTAATACCAAAAGCTGATTAACATTTTTTAATCAAATTTAGATGATTACCCACCCTTCAGTTTTCGAATTCACAGACACTGCAAAAGGATGTACGCTGGAAAAGTTCGAATATCGAAAAAGCTTGTAAGAGCAATAATGTGCAATGCACACGAATTTGCATGTGTTTTTAGGATTGTGGTATTCAAAGAACGGTAAGTTGAAACATACAAAGAATGTTAGATGATATTTTGATTTTTAATTTTCATTTATAAAACCCTATAAATACGTACATAGTATGTATGTTTCTCTTTTTCTGCTAAATTAACAAGGGGTTCAATGTCAGATATGGACTATGCCGTGGTATTTTCTTGTATTCGTACTTCGTACATAAAAGCCACTTAATTATTCTTTTGAAAATAAAATAAGATATTTTTCTATTTTTGTAGCAAATTTTTATTTTTTATTTCATTCAAAAACTTTATTCAGCAAAAGCGAATATATATTTGTATAAATCATTTCTTGTTTCACATATAATTTTTATAGTTATTTTATTATGCAGTTAAGAACACTTTAACGCCACACACAACAACTTACTGATAGAAATAAATTCTAAGATATAAGTCAATATATTAATGTACTAATGGTGGGGGGCGCAGCGACTCTAATGGTTAGTGCGTTACACCACTGAGCGAGAGGTGGAAAGTTCTAATCCCAGAAAGTACAAACAAAGCTTTTTCACTGCCGCACCTCTCGCGGATGTCTGACAAACGGCTGAGGGTAGTTAGTGTCATTGAAAGTTTTTAAATTTGCCTTTTGGACATGGCTTTAAATTGTAGATTCTTTCATTTATGTGCAAAAATATAACACGTACAAAACGAATGGTGGCGAGAAGCTATGGTCCAGGGCACCGGCATCACCGGTCTGTAGCGCCAAATATTATTATTATTAATGTATTAATAAGCTAGGGAGTTTCCAATTTTCTTAAGTGTGCATAGATAGACCTACCTACCTTTTATTTGCACCAACAGCGAAAGCTTCAAACATACTTAGTTTTAAGTTACAATCTCTTTCCACATTTTGAACATAGTTTGCAGTATATAGACACATAATACTTACAACCTACAACTATATACTGAAAGCTAAAACCAGTCATGCCATACCTAATTACTTCCCAGTTCCAATCTCACTTCATATTTTGAATGTCTCTAAAAGACAGTTGTGATCGTCCTTTCACAGTTGTTTCTCGCTTGTTCAATTTAAAACTATATCACAAAGCTTCAGCCGTAGGGACATGTCCATCCATACTATTGGTTTGGTACATAAAAGATATAATTCCCGGAACTACTGTTTGAATAAATGTACGTTCTTTTGAGTATGGGATATTGGCATCATTATCTAAAACCCATGCGAATGTTCAGTAGTCCAATATGATAACGTTTCTATCCAGTGAGCATTAATAGTGGTAGCTACGGTTTGTCGACAATCGAATGAGAGTCAACCCTACTCATAGAGATAAAGAGTAACAGAAAGCAATTCAGAGCGAAACCAACGAATTAACTTTTCGTGAAACGGAGGAGCTTTTTGTCGTTATCCTATCACACAAGAAAAACAACATATCCAGCTCGTCCCTGTGATAAGTTCGCTTAGTCTATATCGTGTTTACACCCCTGATTGTTCTATAATCCTCATATTTATATTTTTGTCTTTTATTCTCGGTTAAAAAACAACTCAAAAAATTTTTTTCTTTGAAATTCTTTTCCCCAAAAAGCAGTATAATTTCAACGTTGAAACCAATTACTTGTAATTTCTTCGTTCGATTACATTGCGAGTTAACTAAAAGTTTTATCTATCATTAATGATTGCTTTTTTATCTTTACCTCCGAACTAAAATATTAATTGTTTTCAATTTGGATTTAAAATAAAACCATTACTGACTTTGGCAACACTGTGGCTGTGAAGTGGACTATGATAAAAAAGTTTGGCTTTATATTATAAAATATAAAGTTATTTCAGGAAATGAAATTAATTTGTGTTTTTTTTAATTAACACACAAACCTAACGTACAAACGTCACTATGAAACCACTTATAACTCTGTTTTATTAAAGTGATAGTTGTGGTCCATTCAAGACAAATTGCGTAAAAATGTGATCCTGATCGGCTGCTGTAAATTCGAACATTAAAACGAACTTCATTGGACATTTTTCTATACTCCGTGCCAACCGTGCATGAGTGGGATAATTTAGTAAAAAATCTTCATTGGATTTTGTGATAAGAATTTAATTCAATTTCCATACAAATATGGAAACGAGTAAAAGAAAGTACATATTTTTCAAAATTAACTTTAATTTGTTCTACATATAAAATTAATAATTAAAATTAAAAATACGTTCTAATGCTTATACCATTAGCCGTGTGAGCAATTTCGTGACTTCTTCAAGACATATGTACATATCTGAGAAACATAAAAATGCTATATAAATCGTATATATATGTACGTATAGTAAATATTGATTTTCAATTGCGAGTTTTACTTGAACAACAAATATAAATAATATTTTACGAAATTACAAGAGCATACAAACAAAAAAGCAGTAACTGTTCGAAGACAAAAATTACGAAAAGGAAAAAAAAAAAAGACAAAAGCTTTTTTTATTCCATTAGAAATGGAATGTACAAGTACTTTCAAAATATAATACTCAAGACAAGCCAAAGAAAAACAAACAAAAATAATAATTTACGCAGATGATTTACATATTTTTCAGATCTGGTTTTTTGTCCACTAGCCCCATTCCTTCTACTTTAAACTTGCATCAATTAAAACATTCGTGATAAAGATTTGATTGCCAAATATGTTACATATTTAAAAAATAATATAAAGAAAGAAACCTTATTGGAAATATATTATCAATTAATATATTATCATGCTTCTGCAGTAAACAAAAAAAAACAAAATAGGATTTTATCAAAGTCCATGTTTTCAGGTAATTTCATATTAATACTGCGTTCCCGATTATATAGTATTAATACGAGTACAATAGTAGTGGTGTTTGTTTGTTGTTAATCTATAGAAATGTATTACATTAACGAAAATAGAATTTGTCAATTTTATTGATTTTTTGAGTCAAAATAATAATCTGCATATTTATCAAATATAAATCCATATTATAAATTTCGTATATTAAATAATATACTGTAAACGATTAGTAATGCATTTTTAGGTATGCTCGTAATCGACGTTAAGTGGCCTTAACGTTTAAATTTGAAATTTTCTATGTGATAATATGGACTCTTTCTCCAATAATAATATTAATAGCCGAACTTAGGGAATGCATTCACGCTGTCACATTGTTCGGATAGTGCTGTAATACTTATTCATAAGACATGTATATCCTGTTCGGCATCCCTTAACTCTGAGCGTCCTGGTCTACGCCATCCTTTCAGCGTAGGCTTGGTCGGCCTCGCTGTCGTGTTCTGTAAGTCCTACCACAAAGGACTTTCCGAGCAGGATCCTCTTCGCTCATGCAAGCTAGGTGTCCTGCCCATCGGAGCCCACCGAGCATAATTCTCTTCACGATGTCGACATCGCGGTAACGCTCGTGGATCTCACCATCCGGAATCGTCCTTCCTCACATACGGGAACAAAAATTCAACGTAAGACTTTTCGCTCGAACGCGGCTAAGAAGTCAGAAAGCTTTTTGCTAAGCACAAAAGTCCCTGATCCATACGTAAGTACTGGCAAGACCACTGTCTTATACACCAGCAGGTTGGATGTTCTGGTTAAATTCCTCGATTTGAAGAGTCTTGACGGACTAAAGTAGGCTTTGTTGGCTTTGAGGAATCGTGTTTTTTCTCGATATTGTTAAAGGATTGCACTACTTCAAATTCGCGCTCCACTATTTGAATTGAGGGACCAATGTTGGATCTTCTACTCGCAGACGTGGCCACCATGTACTTTATTTTGCTCTCATTTATGTGCAACCCCAGATTTCGTGCCGCCCGCTCGATCTGGAAAGCTTCCCGTATAGCTCTTGGGTTTCTATCAACGAAGTCAATATCGTCTGCGTAAGCCAGTATCTGAATGGACTTATACAGGATTGTTCCTATTGCCGTTACTTCAGAGTTTCTGATCACTTTCTCCAACGCCAGGTTGATGAGGACGCAGCCCAGTCCATCCCATTGTCGGAGCCCGTTATAGATGTTGAATAGGCTTGATAGTGATCCGGAAATTTTTACTTGGCTTATAGCATTGGTCGTGATCAACCTACATAGTCGTGTCAGTTTATTTGGGATGACAAATTCTCCCATGGCTTTATTAAGTTCTACTCTGGCTATGCTATCATAGGTGGCTTTAATGTCTTTAAAAATTTGGTGTAGTTAGTTTTGAAACTCTAGACATTTTCCCATCACCTGCCTAAGGGTATACATCTGATCATTTGTTGATTTGGCTGGGATGAAGCCACACTGGTATCGACCTGTTCTGTCTTGAAGGATAGATGAGAAAATCTTATACGCGGTACTCAACAACGTTATACCACGATAATTGCTGCATGTTGTGATATGTCCTGTGTATGGGGCACAGGATGCCACTTTGTCAGTCTTCTGTAATACTGCCTGAATACTGGCTCCCTACCTATTTTGGCATTCATATCCCCAAGAATGATTTTTACGTCATACTGAGGACAGACATGTAGTTCCTGTTCGACTGATTCAAAGAATTCATCTTTTTCATCATCTAGGGAATCCTCTGTAGGTGCGTGAACCTTTATGAGGCTTATGTTTTTAAACCTGTCCTGCACGCGAAGGGTACATAGCCGTTCATTTACTGCTTTAAAGCCGATAACAGTGGGTTTCATTCTTTTGCTGACTAGAAACCCCACCCCGAGCACATGATGTCTTGCATGAGTGTTGCAATATATGTTATATTCTGATTTTTGTAGGACACTATTCCCCGTCCACCGCATCTCCTGGATTGCTGTTATGTCAGCATTATATTTGGACAGGGTACTGGCTAGTTGTTGTGCAGCTCGAGGTCTATACAGTGAGCGTACGTTCCATGAGAAAATTCTTAAATCGTGTAGCCCCTTTCGTTGCCGTGGTCGTCGTCGTTCATAAGTGTATCCGATGCTTATTTTGGGTTCCGTAAAAAAATATGAATGACTTGTGTCACGGCAATAAGGTGAGCTATGCCCTTTATTAAAAACAAGCGGAAATACCCGGTGTTTCTCGGCTGCCATATCCCACCGAACCCCACCCAACTGACCACCCGCACACTGACCTCCCGCCCACTAACCTCCCACCCACTGACCTCCCGCCCACTTACCCATCTCCACCCATTGACAACCTCAGCCACCCAAAAAACTTTAAAATCGATTCTTTTTAAAATAAACTTGAAAAACTTTAAACTTGATATTATGGAGAGTTTATTCACATCATTGGTAAAACCCCAAATGCTGTACAAGAAGCGTTCATTCAGATCAAGCCGGTGGCACTAAATCTGAGGCTTAAATGAGAGCAAAACAGAGCTAATGCTGGTCACGTGTGCGAACAGAAGATCTAACATTGGTCCCTAAATTAAGAGTGAATTTTAAGTACTTCAATCCTTTAACTATCTTCAATCAATTCAATCTGTCGATACCAGGATTGAACCAGAAATACGCGCATGGTTTCTTTAAGCCAACAAAGCCTACATTAGTCTATCAAAACCCTTCAAAGGAGGAGTGGGGGTGAGTATAAGACCTCGATAACAAACCTTGGTTCACCTGCTTGATAGCACCATGTGAGGGGCCCTAGCCAGGGTAACTGCGGAAATAGATGAAGTCACTGTCAACCTCTCATGCATTGAAAACCGGGCTCTCCGAGGCTCTGACGACCAAGTAGGAGCGTTATAACTTTCAACCCACCCGGAGGAAACGCCGTGACCAACGAGGCGAAAGCGAAATCTTGCTGAAACGACTTTCATGTTAATGCTACCGGCGCCCCCGTCCCGTGAAAACCCTGGCAGGCCTTAACGTACGCTCAATGTTTCGTCGCAATTAAGTTAGTGGTGTAGGTACAGATGCAAAATTCCTGTTGAGCACCGATCTGGCTCTGAACACAAGACCCCATAATGGCTCGTGTCAACCATTTGCATGGCCCTTACTGCTTGCAAAGATAACCATGGGATACTTAGGTAACTACACACCCGAGCATTGATAACGGCTTTGTGTGGGGAACCAACAGAGATGATTGCAAATTTAGTAGGAGGAGGAGAGGAAGGAGAGCCCCGATATGGTACACAAGGAGGCTAAACTAGATGATGGCAAGGAGGAATACAAAAACCAGAATTACACCTCCTAAGAACTCGATGAGTGGAAGTCGGAAACGACCGCCCCCGTCGACCCCCTCCCTATAACAGAAGATAGGACTATAGAAAGCAGGGGAAATTGTATTTCAAAAACTCAGAGAGAAGATTCAGGAACTCTCCAATTTCATCAAACCAGGAAGCAATATCCATGCGGATATTAAAAAGTTGGTCAACACTATACGGATGACGTAGGAGTCGGTGGCAGTCAGCAAGGAGACCTTGATTGTTAACATGTGTCAAACTACGCCGACAATAGGAGTCATATGGAGAATCCTAAAGGTTCCCTAACCTAGGAAGAAATCAGTCAGATAATCATGATACCCCGATAACGATTGAAACCTCCAAAAGGAAGCGTTCAACTGCTATTGGAAATGAGGATCGACCAAAGGGAAACAACCCAGGACGAAAATAACGGACACGGCCAAAAGCAATTCCACAAAAGGACAAGGCACCAAAGATTAATGTGGAAGTAAAGGAACCAAATCCGAAATGGCAGAAAGTGGGAAAAAGGAAGGAAAGAAAACGCAAAAGATCTCCTCGTCCGGTTGCACTACTCATCAAAAAGAAGGGTACGCTCGAATATGCCGACAAGGCAGATCCCAGCCTCTCAAGTCTCAGTGCCGAAGTAAATCACATACGAATGACCAAACAAAGAGATCTTCTATTGGAGCTGCAGAGCAACACGACTTTGATGTAGAGATATGTGATCCCGATGAAGAAATTACGCCCGTGATGGCCGAGGAAGTTCTCCACGCAGCCAGAAGGTAGGCAATAACAAGACCACAGGACCAGATAATATCCCTAACGTGCCATTAAAATCCGTATCCAAATATGTTTGCAAACATGCTTGACTTATTCACAAAAGAAGGGGGTTCTCATGTTAGAAAGAATTATCGGGGGTACGCTACAGGAACCCGTAGTACAATCAGGAGACCTTGCAGAACATCAATATGGCTGGCGCAAAGCGCGCTCAACAATTGATCCCATTGAATTCTTTAAAAAGTTAGCGCAAACAGCGATAGATGGGAAAAGGTGGAAGGGATGAACTTAAAAGTATTATACTATAGTCACCCTCGATATCAAGAATGCATTCAATTTAGCCAAATGGAGTTGCATATTTAGTAGCAGAATTCTGCTATATAACACCGACAATTGCCTGAAGGAATATAAGGTTACAGCAGTCTTTCCCCAGTGGTCTGTGCTAGACCCTTTATTATGGAATATAATGTACGATGGTATATTTAGGCTCTAAATAACTGAAGAGGTAGAGATTGTCAATTTTGCAGATGACATTGCAGTCATTGTTGTGTCAAAACACAAGGAAGAGATAACCGCAGTATGTAATACAACAATTAGGACTATCCGGCATTGACTGACGTCAATCGGAATACAGTTGGCAGAACATAAAATTGAAGCTCTACTTATTTTCAGTAGAAAAATAAGGATGACAATAACCTTTGAAGTTGTTAATTGTTCAATTATATCTCAGCCATCAATTAGATACCTGGGAATGGTAATTGATGCGAAACTATCATTCAAAGAGCATATGAAGGCTACCAGCAATAAGGCCGAAACTGTATGTTCAGCACTGTCTCGAATTATGCCGAACACTGGAGTAGCAAAGCAAATAAGAAGAAAGCTATTGGCTAGTATTGTCGCCTCGATCGGTTATGCTCCCAATCGAATTACTGGCTAAGGAGCGCCAGGTGATTTATAGGCGCCGGGATATCTAACTAGAGCCGATAACCGTAGAACACAACGTGCTGAAAGCGTTAGAAACTGACAAAGAAGATAGGGACCAGTCAAGTAAGGGTAGATGGACCCATAGATTAATACCATCTGTAGAATTATGGGCCAAAAGAGTCATTGAGAAGTAGACTTCTTTCTATCTAAATTTTTAACTGGGCATGGATGCTCTAAAAAATAAAATACAGCCACACCAAGTCATCCTTCCGGAAACTCATATTCGGATTTGTGTATTCCAGATGCTTTAGATTCAGATTCCAGGCTTCAAAAAGAAACGATAATAGGATCCCGCTCTCCAAACAGAAATTCCTAAGATAAATTTCAGGAAAATTAAATGGAACAGGTTCGAAAAACAAGAGAAATAGTATTTCCTCTTTTGAAGTTATTGTTAGGAATCTGACGAACGAGCAGTTGATTTCTGCATCGAAAAACAGTGATTTTGTCGAGTGTTAATTCGACAGTTCCGAAGGTGTTATAAAACGATAAATTCGTACGTTACAGAGATCGATATAATAAAGGGTTATCCATTTCGCGGTTTCAAAAGTATAGGGCTGGAATTCGACATCTGTCAAACTAAGTTGTTAAAACAATTTTTTTTGTTTCAGTTGAAAGTCTGACATTTACGAAAATGGATCGCTTAACTATAGCACAACGCTTGAAAATTGTAAAAACCTACTACAAAAAATTCGGCGATTTTTCGAACAAAATATTCTTCAGCGACGAAGCACATTTCTCACTCGGTGGGTATGTTAACAAACAAAATTGTCGTATTTGGGGTTCTGAGAATCCTCAAGTAATTGAAGAGAGGCCATTACATCCACAAAAAGTCACTGCTTGGTGCGCTCTTTGGTCCGGAGGTGTGATTGGACCTTACTTCTTCGAAAACGACAATGGAACGACTGTCACCGTCAATTCGGAGGTTTATGGTCATATGCTAACCGACTTTTTTTTGCCTGCTATTGAAGAATACGACTTAGAAAATATGTGGTTTCAACAAGACGGTGCCACATGCCACACAACTCGAGCGAATATGGCTTTATTGCAAGAGACATTTCCTGGCCGCGTAATTTCTCGTCGTGGCGATATCAACTGGCCACCAAGATCATGCGATTTGACACCGCTTGACTTTTTTTGTGGGGCTACGCGAAAGACCGTGTTTATGCAGATAAACCTTTAACTCTTGAGCACTTAAAAACCAATATTCGTCAAGTTATGGCTGAGATACCGCCCAATATGTGTCAAAAAGTGGTCAAAAATTACCTCAAAAGAATTGATGCTTGCAACAATTCGCGTGGTGGTCATTTAAATTATGTAGTGTTTCACACATAATGTCAACGTTCAAACTTTATAATAAAAAAGAAATATCATGATTAAAAAAAACAACCCATAAAAATTAAAATTTTTCATCTAAATTCTCTAATCGCAGAAATTCATATGGGAGCCCCTCGATCCTGGGTCATTTTTTTTGTAGGAGAAAATCATCGAAAGAGACATTTGACATCAGATGTTAAAATTGAAAATGCTCAGATCATTTTATTCTGAGCACTTAGAGCACGCTCATACTCTGAGCAAATAAGAAACACGAGCATTTATCTTGAGAACTCTTTGACTGCTCTGAACTAATTTATGAAAACGCGAATTGACAGTTATTGTGAAAACTTGTTGTTCTATCTGTAAGTTGATATCGACAACCAAAAACGACATCAATAAAAATACAATTCAGTAAATAACTAAGTAAGTTGAATTAAGCATAAAACATTTATGTCTCGTTTCATTTGCTGGGTTCATTTGTGCGTGAGCTAAGATTTCTCTCTCTCTCTCTCCACCACCAAAACCATGCCGACTGCGCAGCACACACCGCACACAGTCATTAAAGAATCTGATGCCACTATAAGAAGTTAAAAAATGTATAAGGGCCTTGCGGCCGAACCCGGGGTCCGATCACTACCAAATTTTAGAAAAAGTATTGTTTATTTTTATTTTAAATTTGTATGGGAGCCCCACAAACCCGGGGCCCGATCACTTCCAAATTTTAAAAGAAAGTATTGTCACTGGAAATACACATGTGTACAAAGTTTCAGGAAAATCGGGTTTTAGGAAGTGCGTTAAAAAATTAATAATTAAATAAAAAAAAATTTGTATGGGAGCCCCCCGACCCCGGGGCCGATCGCTTCAAAAAATGTACAAAAAGTTTTGTCCATCGGAGATACACATGCGTATAAAATTTGAAGAAAATCGGGAACTTTTTTCATAAAATTTGTATGTGTGCACCCCCCCCCCCGACCCAGGGGCCCGATCTTTCCAAAAATTTTACAAAAAGTGTTTTCCAGCGGAGATACACATTTGTATAAAATTTTAAAAAAATCGGGTAAATTTTTTAAAGTATTTGTATGGGAGCCCCCGACGCCGCGGCCCGAGGGGCCTTAATTTTAATAGAAAGTGTTGTCATGGGACATATACATGTGTGCAAATACTTCACTTCGTTCTCTGCATAATTACTGGGAAGCTCTTGTATGTTTCTCAAATAAAATGAAATCGGACGAACTAACCCAAGACCAAACTACAAATACTTCTCGACAATGATAATATTCCCAATATTATCAAAAAATTTGGTGGTCGGGGTCGTGGGGCCCCATAAAAATTTTTCAAAAACCACCGATGGACAAAACTTTTTGTAAATTTGTTGGAGTGATCGGGCCCTGGACCCGTGTGGTGTCCATGTAAATTAATTAAAAATTAGCCCGATTTTCTTCAAATTTTAACACCTACCTATCTCCTATTAGAGAATTTACATTAAAAATTTTAATTTTTATGGGTTGTTTTTTTAATTCTCTATATTAACTTCGTTCCCCATTGCTGGCGGACTGGCTGGCTGGCTGGCTGGTCAGACCTTGTGTTCAATTTTTTACCCACTTTCCAAAGCCCAATATTATTGAAATTTTAAACACATTTATATTTCCGGTGACAATACTTTCTATTAAAATTTGAGAGTGATCCAGCTGCGGGGTCGGGGGCTCCCATACAAATTTCTTTTCCCGGCATCAGATCATTTCATACTATATGACTATATTCTGTGTACGTTATGCGTTATGCGCTGTGCGCAGCGCTGCTTGCTTTACGATTGGGGTTGTTTTGTTTTTGGGTTGCAGTGCTTCGCATGTATTTTTATATTTCAGCATTTATAGTGGAATTCAGTATACTTTTGGTTATTAGAGAATTTACATGAACAGTTTTAATTTTTATAGGTTGTTTTTTAATTATGTGAGTTTTGGCTATGTCTAGTCTTGTCTGCAGATCAGTCTACAAACCTTTATTAACTTTTCTGACCTAAACTCGTTATTTATAATTATACTTGTGGTTAACTCTGGCGTTACCCGGGACCCGCCGATCTCCACCCCCAAGACACCGCCCCAAGACACCGCCCCCAAGACACCGCTTAGAACAACCAAAATCTAAAATAACAGGCGATGTCTGGCTGCCCCTCACACCCTACTGACCCAAGCAAACTGACCGCTCTCCCATTGAAACAACCGCACACCATAAGGGCCCACCCCCACCTACCCACCACTGACACAAAATTCTAGCATATGGTCGTTAGTTCATACATAAATCCAATGGAAAAGGTTCCCATAATCACTCTCGGACTATTACGAACATTTAAAGCCAAATCTGTCCAACCGCTTAACCGCAGAACGAGTATGAATTTTTTGTTTGTCGAATTTGAAAATCATTTCATTGTTATTGAAATTTGTGTCCTCCAATTTCTATCTGTAATAATATAAGCTTCGTCAAACTTGGTCATTTTATCTATGGTTATAACAAAAGCATGTTTATTAACATGAAACATATCTTAATGGATATTTGATTTAGAGGTTTCTAAAATTTTGAATTTCAGCTTGTGTATCGATAGTGTTTAGTTTTATGCCCTTTTATAAAATTTTTATCATGCGATAGGCTTTTTTGTTTAACAGTTTTTTATAAACTTTCGGTAAAACCCTGTTACACCTAATTTTTTGATTTGTTTAGCCGTCTTTGAAATTTCTTAACCTTGAATTGCTTTAGTCTTGTCTGAATTTGGTTTTATACCAGCCTTGTTCAGTATGTGGCCCAAGAATTCGGTATTCTTTTTAAGAAAACTGCATTTGTCTACCTGTCTTTTGTTTTCCTAAAGTTTGTCAAAAATCTTTTTGTTCTTAAAACGAGTATATATTATTATTTAGATAAACAACACAAATTCGATTAATATATTCTCTGAGAATTTCGTTCATAATTTTCTATATCCTTCTTCATCTCAATATTTGGTGATGAACTTTTGCAAGAGATTTTGTAATAAAATACTACACATTACCTAGTTTATCAACGATACCCTCAATGTTTGGTAAAGGATCGATTGTAATCTAATTGAGCTACGATTCTAAATTTTTCAATTTGTAAAAATTTTTCGGAATAGGTATCTGCTTTTACTTTTTCTTTTTATCTCTTGTCGATTGTTCTAACTTCAGCTTCATGCTTCTGTGGGTTTCAGTATAATTTATTGTTATCTTTGTATTGGTTGAGTTATCGCCCTGAATATTTTACACTCACTTATCTCTACTAGATTTACTTCTTGTTGAACTATTTTATTTAGTAATAAAATACTAACTCATGTTAATTCGTTTGAATCCAGTCCATTCCAATTAAAAGGTCGTATTGTTTTTCTAATTCCATACCTATAAATTTCATCCTGGCATTTTCTGGATACCTTAATTCTTTGGGGCAAATTGTCATAACAGTTTTGGTTATTTCTGGTCCCTGTTTTGTATTAGTTGATGTCTGATTTGCATCTTATATTTGGTAATTGTGTATTGGAAATCTAGGTTCGTTCAGTATTCTTATTGTAGAATATATGTAGATAGAGTATTCAATAAGACCTAAATATTTTTCTTTCCATATTGTGAGTGTTAAACATACATAATTATAGAAATTTACGAGTATAGAAAAATTGTATTTGTTTGAGCTTGACTAATGGCATATACTTCCAAAGTTTGTCTGATTTGTTGACAGCCTTCTTGCGTAACATTGTTTGATCTAGCTGGTTGAAACTGTCTGCTTACTTGTTGTTGATTTAGGCTTTGGTAATGATTATTGTATTGAAATTGCCTGGTGTTAATTTAACATTCTGTTCCCCGAATTATTATAATGTAAAAATTGTGTTTTAGCCAATGTAGATCAGTTCGATAATTATATGTTCTGTCGTTAATATACTTTTGATTAAAATTTTTTGTTTATTTAATTTCAATTCAAATCACACTAACCCTCAATACCCTCAAAAATAATCCAAAAACCAAAAATCACCTACGAAGCTGGGTATATGTACATCGATTCTCGTCCGATCTAGACATTAAAAATTCATTCGGGTGGGCTTATTATAATATAGATAAGAATTTATTTATTTGTATGTATGTATGTACGTATAAACGTTTGACTCGTTATAACACTGGAATGCGTGGAGAAATTTTAATCAAACTTGTTTCATACCTACGTATATCACAACCGGGAATAGCTTTTGTGGTTGTTGAGGTGAATAGTGCGGGTAAGGACTTTCCTATGAGGAGCGGTCCGATAGAATGTGGGTGGGTGGGGGTGGGGTATCGCTGTTGGTGTATTCGATCATATGGTAAGAGGGTTGTTGGTATGGTGGGGGCGTGGAAGCGTAGGTAGATAGTGATGGTGGTGGATGTGTTGAGGGGTCGGTGGGTTGGTGGTCAGAGTGGTGGTAGTAGGTGGTGGTAGTAGGCTGGGATGAGTTGGCCTGGGGACGGGGATGACGATATTAGTGTTGACAATTTTTTTTCCGACCGGGCAACGCCGGGCTAGTTTCAGATAAATGATATTTAACCATGATGGCAAATAGTAATGAACGAGATGCTTAATTTGTGTACAAGTATACCACAAAGTATGTCTGCTGCACTTGAGTCAGTAAGTTTAGTAATCTAATTCCATAATACTACTTACTCTTACTACTTACTATACTTTAATATTTGTTTAGTAAGCGTCTTTTGGTCCATTGAAGCTCTATAATGCCTTTTCCATTTTGTCTTGAAATCTTTTCAACTGGTTGGTGGATTCATGTTCGCTAGTAGAATTAAGTTCTCGATTAGGTACACTGTTTTTTACACTCTAAAAAAATAAGCACGAAAAATGAGAATTAAAATGTTTAAAATTCACCCCTTAATTAATATAATAATTTTTTCATTTTCTTTGTTTATACTTCACGCAGTAGTAGTTAATAGAGAGTTTAGCACATTTTATAATTATGTCTTATATTTTTCAAATAATCTAAATTATACATAAATAAAATAATCTCTGATTCTACTCTTTGATTTTCTAACAAATTTCTTTGGCGAGCACAGCTACGAAAACCAGCATCCACTCTTTCAATTCCTGGCTCGATGAAAACACCTTCTATAGCCAATCGAGAACAGATCTCGTCTGGATGCAACGAAGAAGCAGCTGAGGCGCTGGTGGGCATCCACTCCGACTACCCAAGGTATGAAATGTATGTATACACCATAATCTCACATAATTACATTTTCATTATGTAAATAATAATATGAATTTGTGTGCCGAAGCTCAGCAGTGCTCTAAAAGTAACCAAACGTTGTTCATATTGCATAACATTTTAGTACGAGTACTTGGTATTCTCTTTTTAACTGCGTCCAAATTGTGTGATGAAGCGGTCATTTATTTTCAAGTTTTTTAGTAAATAACGAAGCACAATATCCTTGTTTTATACGTTACAGTTGCACTTAAAATTAAGTTTAAAAGAGTAAAATATATATCAACTGTCGTAATTAATGTCGTGTTAATGTGATAAATCAGTTTTTTCTGGTAGAATTTTGCATTCCCATCACTGGACCAAATTGAACGATAATTGCACCCAATCCTACGTCTAATTCTAAAGCAGTACTCAATCCAATGTGGCAATATGAAGTTTCGCAATGCTACATATTGCCTTAATTTTCTGCCATACGTATTAATTTTTGCTCGTTGGCATTTTTGGATCTGTTGCTTAGCTATAAATTTAAACTGTTTTAAGATACATTTTTTTAATTTAATTTACTTTACACCGTATATAACAACTTCTTTTTATTAAATTTAATTACTATTTAATTCAAATATGTCTTCCTTTGTCAATGCCAAATATATAATTATAATATTAAGTACTCTTACTACAATGGTCAATTGAGATTGAGAGTGATCTGAGAGTGGCTGAGACCAAGTGTTACCAAATGAAAACGCTGTAATTTTTTTAATTTTGATTATTTTTTATGAAATTTCTTGGAATATGTTGAAAACATATTACATTTTATGAAAAACATACAAAAAGTTCAAGATCTTACAAAAAAAAGTTAGGCTTGAAAGAACACGAGCATTGAAGGCCTTGGCCGAACATGATGAGATTCCAAAAATTGTCTTTTCTGATGAGAAAATTTTCACCATTCAACAGTATGTGAATAAACAAAATGATCGTGTTTGGTTAGAGCACAAGTCCAACGATAATTTGGACACAAGAGTCGCCATGCGCAAGCTATCACCAGCTTATGTTATGGTTTGGGCTGCAGTGACTGCAGATGGACGCACTCCTCTGGTTTTCATCGAACATGGAGTCAAGGTAAACCAAGAGGTGTACCGCCAAAAGATCCTAAACAATGCTTTGCTACCTTGGGCACGTAAACACTTTGGTACGAACCGTTGGACATTCCAACAGGACTCGGCACCGTCACACAAAGCTCGAGCGACACAGCAATTTTTACAAAATTGCGTTCCGCGGCTGATTTCGTCGAAAGAATGGCCACCATATTCACCAGACTTGAATCCCATGGATTTCTCCATATGGTCCATTTTGGAGAGTAAGGTGTCCACTAAAAAATACGAAAGTGTTGATGCATTGAAGTCAGCTCTTGTTCGAGAATGGAATAAAATTCCGCCCACGTTCGGTCAGCATGCAATGCCTTCTATGGAAGACTGAATCAAATAATCAGAGCCAAAGGAGGTCATATCGAGCAGTAACGTGTTTTTCATAAAATGTAATAGGTTTTCAACATATTCCACGACATTTCAATAAAAAATAATCAAAATTAAAAAAATTACAGCGTTTTCATTTGGTAACACTTGGTCTCAGCCACCCTGTACTTTAACACTCACTCAGCCCAACATTTTTATTGGTTCGATTTTCAGAAAGTAAAAACCAGTCATAAAATTTGTTTAAAACATTTTATTACAAATTTTTTGTTAATTTTTGTCCAAAAATGAAAAATCGCCGGCGTACCAAAAACATGTAATTGTTGCGACAGCCAACCATAAACAAAGCAAGTAAAATAGCTTCTAGCTACCAATGTCAAGATGTATAGACGAAAAGTTTATCAGAACAGCAAGAACAAAAAACATTTAAGGATTGGACAAAAAAAAACAACCCATAAAAATTAAAATTTTTCATCTAAATTCTCTAATCGCAGAAATTGATATGGGAGCCCCTCGATCCTGGGTCATTTTTTTTGTAGGAGAAAATCATCGAAAGAGACATTTGACATCAGATGTCAAATTTGAAAATGCTCAGATCATTTTATTCTGTGCACTTAGAGCACGCTCATACTCTGAGCAAATAAGAAACACGAGCATTTATCTTGAGAACTCTTTGACTGCTCTGAACTAATTTATGAAAACGCCAAATGACAAATATTGTGAAAACTTGTTGTTCCATCTGTAAATGATATCGACAACAAAAAACGACAACAATATAAATACAATTCAGTACATAAGTAAGTAAGTTGAATTAAGCATAAAACATTTATGCCTCGTTTCACTTGCTGGGTTCATTTGTGCGTGAGCTAAGATCGCTTCAAAAAATTTACAAAAAGTTTTGTCCATCGGGATACACATGCGTATAAATTTTGAAGAAAATCGGGAACTTTTTTCATAAAATTTGTATGGATGCCATCCCGACCCAGGGGCCCGATCTCTCCAAAATTTTTACAAAAAGTGTTTTCCAGCGGAGATACATTTGTATAAAATTTTAAAAAAATCGGGTAAATTTTTTAAAATATTTGTATGGGAGCCCCCCGACCCCAAGGTCCGAGGGGCCTCAAATTTTAATAAAAAGTATTGTCACCGGAAAAATATACATGTGTGCAAAATTTCAATAAAATCGGGCTATGGGAAGTGGGTTAAAAATTAATCAGAAAATCTGACCAGCCAGCCAGCCACCCAGTGCACGCGAAGTTAATATAGAGGATTTAAAAAGCAAGCGAAAAGCGAGGAACGCTCATGTGAGCTAAGTCTCCTGCCCACCGGAGCCTACCGAGCTTAATTTTCTTCACGATGTCGACATCGCGGTAACGCTCGTATGACCATTGTCTTATATACCAGCAGCTTTGATGTTATGGTTAAGTTCCTGGATTTGAAGAGTCTATAGTAGGCTTTGTTGGATTTAAGCAATCGTGCGCGTATTTCTGGTTCCATGCTGTTATCGGCTGCTACAATTGACCCGAGATAGTTAAAGGATTGCACTACTTCAAATTCGCGCTCCACTATTTTAATTGCGGGACCAATGTTGGATCTTCTACTCGCAGACGTGGCCACCATGTACTTTGTTTTGCTCTCATTTATGTGCAGCCTCAGATTTCGTGCCGCCTGCTTGATCTGGATGAAAGTTTCCTGTACAGCTCTTCGGTTTCTACCAACGATGTCAATATCGTCTGAGTAAGCCAGTATCTGAATGGACTTATAGAGGATTGTTCCTCTCGCCGTTACGTCAGAGTTTCGGATCTCTTTCTTCAACGCCAGGTTGAAGAGGACGCAGACCAGTCCATCCCATTGTCGGAGCCCGTTATAGATGTTGAATGGGCTTGATAGTGATCCGGATATTTTTACTTGGCTTAAAACATTGGTCATGGTCAACTTACATAGTCGTGTCAGTTTATTTAGAATGCCAAATTCTCTCATGGCTTTATAAAGTTCTTCTCTGGCTATGCTATCATAGGCGGCTTTCAAGTCTATAAAAAATGGTGTGGTGAGTTTTAAAACTCTAGACATTTTTCCATCGTATTTTCCATTACTTGCGTGGCCTCCTGTTTTAATTAGCTCCGCTGGGATTACATCACATCCCGGGGTCTTATTATTTTTGAGCCGATTTATCGCTCTGCTAACTTCGTCTATGCTTGGTGGCGGCAGCATAGTGTGGTCTTCGGTCATTGGTGGAGCCTCCAAATCCTCAGTTAGCTGGCCATTAAGCAACTCATGAAATTGTTCCTCCCATCGCTCTAAGATGCCTTTAAGATCGGCGATCAGATTACCCTCTTTGTCTTTGCAGTATGTGGAACGCGGTGTATATGACGTCATACAGTGGACTCTTTGATAGAAGTTCCGCGCCTGGTGCGGTCCTCGCTCTCTATACTGTTCTAGTTTACTGATGAGATTCTTCTCCCAGCCTGCTTTCTTTCGCCGGTGAACTGTTTTTTCATGTCTTCTGAGCTCTTTATATTCATCTTCGCGTGCCCGCGTTCGGTGATATTGTTGCATTGCTCGGTACGCAACATTTTTACGTTCAGTCTCTAGCTTACATTCTTCATCGAACCAGTTGTTCCGATCTCTACGACTTCTGCCTTGATGGAGTCAGAGTACTAATGACAGTATTCTTAAGGCGTGTCCATTTCTCTTCTACGCCCGGCATCTCAGCCCCAGGACTTACTCTTCCTGCATTAAGGGCGGTCCTATCGCTTGACCGTAGCTGTTTCTGATCTCTTCTTTGCGAAGGGCAGTCGTGTTGACTCGAATCTGATTCGCGGATGCTGTCTTTCTTGGTGATGCAATCCGCACTCGGAGCACCATACCAACAAGATAGTGGTCCGAGTCGACGTTGGCACCTCGGTACGTTCGTACCGTCCGTTTTGGCATTAATATCCCCCAGAATAATTTTTACGTCATATAGAGGACAGTCCCGTTCGACTGATTCAAAGAATTCTTTTTTTTCATCATCTGGGGAATCCTCTGTAGGTGCGTGAACGTGTATGAGGCTTATGTTTTTAAATCTGCCCCGCACGCAAAGGGTGCATAGCCGTTCATTTAATGCTTTAAAGCCCATAACTGTGGGTTTCATTCTTTTGATGACTAGAAACCCCACCCCTAGCACATGATGTCTTGAATGACAGCTGTAATATATGTGATATATTTGGACAGGGTATCGGCTAGCTGTTGTGCAGCTCGAGCTTTATACAGTGAGTGTACGTTCCATGAGAAAATTCTTAAATCGTTTAGCCGTTTTCGTTGCCGTGGTCGTCGTCGTTCATTAGTGTATCCGAGGCTGATATTGGGTTCCAAAATATGGTTTTTTACGGGCGAGGTTATTGGCCTCGCGCCAACATTTCTTTGAAAGGACTAGCCCGATCATTCCGCTTTTCTTGTACTGGAGGAAAATTACCAGCGGCCACCACGTGGAGGTTTGATCGCACTTCCACCAGTCAGAGATAGTTGCGGCCACATGCATACGTATATTCGAAAAATAGTATACGTAATATAATAAGTTTGTTGCATCTTCAAAATCACAAAAATTGAGTGAGAGCACTGTGTGAACTCAAGATTTAGCGAATTCAGAAAACATAATTTTATTTTTTAAAAAAATATGCAATGTGCCTATATAACCATCTAGGTGTCCAACCCGTTTCAAAATATGACAGGTTCGAGTTCGAATGCAAAAGTAAATGAGGCTACTTTATTAAAATTCTGGACAATAACAATAGATTTAGGAAACAATTTGTTTATTCGCCTTATCGAAGGGTCCGACTTCTTCCAATTTAAGGAGGTTCTATTGACTACCGAGCAGGTGCGCACATTTTCACGGCACTATTAAAAAAATTCTGGACGATAGATTAAAACTTTATTTGCTGTATCCATTATGGTCTAAATTAGATTTTGCCATTATTTATAGTTGTCATACGTCATACACACCCATCGTTTTACGAAACAAAACCAATGACAAAAGCCCAAACCTTTGCGCGCATATTCAGAAAAGTTTCCAAAAGATAAATGAATCTTGTTTAATGAATTAGTTGAACGGAAATGGCTGCACTCAGTAATACGGTGAAAATCATCTGGGATGAACGTAAAAAATAGACCAGGAACGAATTATAGATATGGAAGCATTTGGTCCACAGCTGATTTTTTCCTGATGCCTTCAGAATCGCAATCAAACAGACAAATAATTAAAATTCATAATGAATATTTTAATAGAAAAAGACACGCCGCCACAACCCGAACACGATGATAACAGAACACTTGCTGCATCGACGTTTCAGTTTTAAATCAACAGGACTGCCACGACGAAACCAGAAATCAGAAACAAGTATCGCCATGGACTGAGATGGTGGGCGAAGAAGAAAATTGGACACGTCTTAAAATACTTTAAGAGTACCACTGATTCAATCTTAGGCAGTAGTTTTCAACATGGAAACGACGAAAAAGAGATGATAGATTAAAATACACAAGTTGTTTTGCAAATGGCTTAAAATTTGTAATATGACTTGTCTGGAGATAATAAAAATAGATATGAGTAAAATTTAACTGGCTCAAATATTCACCGTTATAATAAGTTTTGGCAGATGTCCAAACGCTGTCATCTTTGATTAGTATAAATTATATAATATGCATATTGCGTGTGGATTCAATTAACTTCTCAAATTTCGGTTTTTTGTAAAAAAACTAGTTTCTGCATTGATTGTCTTTATTTTTCTCATTTTCTTAATTTATGAAAACAATTCAAGTCAACTTTAACAGTGATGACTTTGGATTTTAAGTTAAAGTGCGTTTTACGGTACGGGGGGTTATGGCTTTCGGACACCCTCTTCTGAAAGCCCCTATTGAACAGACCTCGAAAACCGCAATCTTGTTAGGCGGAAATGCCCCCTTTAGGAGAGATGAGAGCTTCCAACGTTTTGAGCTCTTTTCTGAAAAATTCATTTTTGTTTGATGGACTCTATGGGGTTAAGTGGTATCGTATAAAAGGTAATAAAAATACCTTTCGTCCAATCGAACCCGCCTCGACAGGGTGTGAGCCAAAAATGAGTTAGAGCCAAAAAAAAGTTCAGCAGTGGGCGTGTTTAAAAATGGGCGGGCCTAAATATTGGCATCAAATGAAAGGTGAAAATTACTTCTACACTCCGGGCACAGCGTGAGGTGGGAAGACAGAGCTTGGCAGAGCATTACACATACGTGTTGTACGCCTGAAGAACGAATCCCTGAATTTAACTGTACGTCCGAAGATGGGCTTAAGGGTAAACTGATGAGCATTTAGAGCGCCACGAGTATTGCGGTTGTATTCAAGAGAGGTGGCATGCAGCTGGCTATTTCTCTTGAGCACCGCTGGTAGAAGAACCGATAAAACAGTGACAAGTAAGAAACGTTCCTGCGGTGTTCAAGCGAATTTATTGATTTCGCTATATTTTCGTCACCGATAAGTTTTATCGCGTGGTTTTGTATTCTATCTAGCTGTACAAACTAGTCTTAGGCGCACCATACCATATATGTCAATTTTGGGCGAATAAAAGCTTTGTAGATAGTAGCCAGATCAGAGGGAGTGAAATATTTCTTGCACCGGGCTAGAAAACCAAAACATTTCGCAGCATTTTTAGCGACGGAAAATATGTGGTCATTCTAACGAAGCTTGTCGTTAACGCACATACCGAGAATTGCGAGATTTTCAGTTTCCTCGATGCAAGTGCCATTCATGGATAATGGCATGGGGTTTAGGATTCGCTTAGACGACAGGAGACAGCATTGGGTTTTGGAAGCGATAAATTCTACTCTATTGATTTCTCCCCATTGTATTATGCTGTCAAGCTCAGAATTTAACGTGCTTAACATACGAAGTTGTTTGAGTTCCACATCGGAGGTGGAGGGACGTTCCTCAAACTTATATGAGAAGCTAAGAGTGCTGTCGTCAGCGAAAGAGTGAATTGGATTAGAAGTCGCAGATAAGAGATCATTAATAAAAAAGAGACAGAGTGTCGGAGACAGAACAGAGCCCTGGGGAACGCCAGCATTGATGTGGTGTATTTCAGTCTTGAAACCGTCCAAAACAACTTGAATTGAGCGGTCCAAAAGATAGCTTCTAATCCAATGAGCAGTTTATCATCGACTCCATAAGCACGCATTTTAGACAAAAGAGCTTGATGCCAAACTCTGTCAAATGCCTTAGAAATATTGAGTGCAACAGCTTTGCTTTCTCCAAAATGATGCAAAGATCGGTTCCACTGTTCGGTGAGATATACCATTAAATCACCAGTAGAACGTTGCCCACGAAATCCATATTGCCGGTCACTAAGGATTTCGTTGGTTTCAAGGTATTTCTTAAGCTGATAATTTATCAGCGTTTCCATGACCTTGGAAAGAATAGATGTAAGTGCTATGGGTCGGTACAAAGAAGGAGACGACGGCTCGCCTTTTTTGGGTATTGGCTGGACAAATGCTGTTTTCCAACTTCTCGGGAAGAGTCCAGAAGAATAGGATAGATGGAAAAGCTTACGCAATGGTAATGCCAGCTTGGAAGAACACCTCTTCAGAACTAATGGAGAAATACCATCTGGTCCAGCGGATTTGTGAGTGCTGAGATCATTTAAAACTCTAGCAACTGCACGAGTACGAATAAATATCTGTCCTATAGAGTCTTCAATACACTGAGATGCAGGAGGCGGCAATGCACAATCTGGACGCGTAGAGCTAAATGCGCAGCAAACAGATTGGCCTTGTCTATAGAGCTGACAACTGGAATGGCATTATAAATGAGCGTTGGAATCGACGACGAGGCTGTATTTTTGATTCTTTTCACGAAAGACCAGAAATTTTTACTACCTTTGGGACAATGTAGTATTTATTGCCTTAATTTTTGGTCGTAGGCGAACTTGACTCGCCGAAGATGGGCATTGCAATCATTTCTTGCTCGTTTAAACTTTTTTCGGTTTTCCTCGGTAGGGTTTGCTTTGTAAAACTGAAAGCATACCTCTCTAGTCCTAGAAGCCTCTTTACAGCTCAAGTCATACCATCCATCTTCCTTTGATTAGATAGATTTATTCCTGAAAGGGATAAACTTTCTCATACCAATAAGAATGATGTTTGTGATTGCATCAGCGGCGGCATCCACGTTGCTATCACAAAAAAATGTTGGCCAGTTAGTTCTCCCAAAGAAGTTGTTAAGGCCGTCCCAATTGGCTTTCTCGTATTGCCATACTATTTTTTTTTTGAGTTTTTTCTCTAACTACGTAGTTTATTAACGAGAAATTAGCTGATACAACACAATGGTCTGACGAGCCTAGAGGCGATAATACATTGACGGAGTATTTCTCAGGACGAGAGGTAAGGTACAAGTCAAGAGCAGAATGATATGCAATGTCAGGTATTCGGGTAGGCTCATTTACAAGCTGAGTAAGGTGGTTAAACTCAGCGAATAACTCAACACACCTTCCTTCGGGTGATGTCTGGCCATAATGGCGAAGCCACCCAGAATTGTGTACATTGAAATTGCCCGCAATAACGATTTCATGTTTTTTATCAATTCTTAAGATTGAATCAGACAGTGCATCAAACTCACTCTGAGTTGAAACACTGTATAAGTTGGGGTTTCTGTAAAGCAAACAGTGGTTGCGCTCTTGTACCTTAACTTTGAGCCAAATGAAATTGAATTCCGGTTTGGAACTTTGGCTAAATTGAGGCAAAAGCTGAAACGCAACATCACTCCGGACATAGATTGCGAGTCCGCGTCGAGAGAAAAATAATGGCACCAAGCTATACCCAGGCAGATTAAATTCCGATACATAAGAATTATCAAACACCTGAGTTTCACTCAAAGCCAAAATTTCTGGCCTGTGGACATGTACATGGTTAAACACAGAAAAAGAATTCGTTCTCAGTCCACGTATGTGGCTGAGATCCACTCTGAAAACACACATACTACAAAAAAACAAACACATAAAACACAACTTACCGCTTCTTTAAACCGTATTGAGAAGAGTATTTTTCAATTTGGATATTGGGACAGATTTACTTTCGTACTCGTCAAATGGCTAGAGTATTAAATGATCTCAACATTCATAAATCTGCTGGGCCTGATGGCATTCCCGCTATAGTTTTGAAAAGGTGTTCTTCAACCACTGCGCAGACTTTTCCATTTCTCTTATTCTTCTGGAGTCGTCCCAAGGAATTGGAAAACAACCTTTATCCAGCCTGTTCTTAAAAAAGGCGAAGTGTTATCTGTTTCCTCGTACCGACGTATTGCGCTAACATATATACTTTCCAAGGTCATTGAAACGCTGATCAATCGTAAGCTTATGCAATATCTTGAATCACGTGAAATCCTTAGTGACCAGCAGTACCGTTTTCGTAGACAACACTCTACAGGTGACCTGATAGTTTATCTCACTGAAAAGTGGAACCAGTCTACTCACAGGTTTGGTGAAAGCAAAGTTGTTGCACTCGATATTTCCAAGGCATTTGACAGAGTCTGGCATCAGGCTCTTTTGTCGAAAATGAATGTATGTAGGATAAGTTTTCATATTAAGCTAGTTTTTCCATAGTGTCACTGACACATAATGAGGCAAGCAATGTGATAAACACTTTCTTGCCGTTTAATATTTCATTCTAAGTACATTTTCCATAGTGTCTGACACATAAAGTGGCAAGCAATGTGACAAACTCATTCTTGCCGCGTAGTATTTAGGGAATTTAGTATGTAGTGTATTCACTACATATAGTATTCCCCTTAAAGGAAGAAAATTACTACCTTGAAGAGGTTAATTTTCTGTGCAATAATAAGTATGTAATGGTGTACCTCATGTTCGTCCAGGAGCTTCAAAGGTTTGTTTTCTTCGATTTTAAGATCGTTTATACTTTGGAGGACTAATTTCGATTCATCTTGGCTAGAGAATTTCATGGCTGCGAATTTTGTAGTGTAATTAATGTAGTTGCTAGAGAGGTTTGTCAGGATTGAGAGATGCTTAAAGAAGGGATGTATGAGTTTTTTTTTTTTTTTTTTTTTTATATAGACTTAATTAAATTAATTATAATCGAGAAACTGTCACTAACTGCATGTATGATAAGGTCTTTAGACTTCAAATAGCAATTTTCCTGTAGTTCTATTGTCGCAGTGTTTTGTTAAGTGTATGAGTTTACATTGTCTTTACAAATTTCATTAAGTATGTTTTGATGTAGGGATGAAAATAACCATTTATTTTGTTTCGATGGTTGTATCCATATTGTCGAGTGGTTTGACTGAATTTACAGGAATTAGAGAGTATAGTGATTCTTTTTAAATTCTCTATATTAACTTCGCGTGCCCCTGGCTGGCTGGCTGGCGGACAGGACACACCAAATCTTGTGATCAATTTTTAACCCACTTCCACTTTGTAAAAATTTGGCAGTGATGGGGCCCCGGGGTCGGGCCAAATTTAAATTTTATAAAAAAAGGACCCGATTTTCTTTAATCCGATGGACAACACTTTCTGTAAAAATTTGGAAGTGATCGGGCCCCGTACCCATACAAGTTGTATAAAAAAAATACCCGATTTTCTTCAAATTTTATACACATGTGTATCTCCAATGGAAAACACTTTTTGTAAAAATTTGGAAGTGATCTGGTCCCAGTGTTAGGCACCCATACAAATGTTATAAAAAAAAGTACCCGATTTTCTTCAAATTTTATACACATGTGTATCTCCGATGGACAACACTTTTTGCAAAAATTTGGAAGTGATCGGGCCCCGGGGTCCGGGGGACCCACACAAATTTTGTAAAAAAAAGTACCCGATTTTCTTCAACTTTTATACGCATGTGAATCTCAAATGGAAAACATCTTTTTGTTAAAATTGTTTTTTTTTCTTTAAACTTTATACTTTATATCCATGTGTATCTCCGATGACAACACTTTTTGTAAAAATTTGATAGTGATCAGGTCCTGGGGTCGGGCGCACCCATTCAAACTTTGTAAAAAGAAAGTACCCGATTGTGTTAAAATTTTATACGTTAGTGTATCTCCGACAGGCAACACTTTTTGTAAAAAAAGTACACGATTTTCTTCAACTTTTATACGCATGTGTATCTATTTTTTACATCTTTTTGTAAAAATGTTTTTTCTTTCCTTTAAACTTTATATCCATGTGTATCTGCGATGACAGCACTTTTTGTAAAAATTTGGAAGTGATCAGGCCCCGGGGTCGGGTGGCACCCATACAAATTTTATGAAAAAAGTACAGACTGGTATTCGTCATTAACAGTGTTGAGAGTCCTATTGAAGATCCTCTGAAGGCGTTTCCTTAGCCTTTGCTTGTGAGCATATATTGCCTGAATATTCTCAAGTAGATGTTGAAAGCGACCCTTGCTAGAGCGAACAGTTTTCTGCCGACCTATGGCTGTATTCACTGAAGTCTCGAAATTTCTGATAGCATCATCAATTTCACTATTATCCAGATTTCTACATGCCGCTGGAATTTGAAGTCCAGCTTCGATTTCTGATCTAAACCGGTTCCAGTTTATTTTCGTAAAGGTGATGTGTTGTTCAGGTGTTGGGGTAACTTGCTGAATTCGCTGATTCAACCTCACTCGAAGCTCTATGGCCAAATGATCCGAATCACTATCAGGATTCAGGCAAAACAGGAATAATTCCTTATTTCTGGCAGAATGTTGACGAAATTTGTCGTTGCCAAGAAGAAATCCAGCATGGAAGGTGTCCGAGGATATGTCTTTCGGGGCTGTGAAACAACAGCCATGGTATCCTGCTGAGGATTTGAATCCAGCCAATCTGCAATGGCCTTTCCTTGATTGTTGCATACTTCATCTTGCCATCGGGTGTGCCTAGCGTTAAAATCCCCTCCAACCACACAGTAAGTGTTCCCAGAGGAGATGCCGCAGACAGTTTGCAGATCCCGTTGAACGTTTTCCCTCGTTGCATTACAGTGATTGTACACTGATATTACCAACAAGGTCTCAACCTTGTTGACTTTTATGCTGACAGCTGTTGCTTCCATGCTACGCAAACCACTGATTTCCACCTTTTCGCCTGCCATAGTGTCCCTAATAAGGACCGCCGTCCCAGAGCAATCACTACTTTTTTCGACCCTGTGGATGTTGTATCCGTCTGGACTGAATAGGTTTCTCCCTGTGAGATTTGTTTCCTGTAAAAGAAGAATGTCAGGTTTATTAGTTTTAATAAATAATTTTAGTGTAATACACCTAGCTAACGAATAAATAGAGTTCACATTATATGAGAATATACTTATCCTGCTTATTGTGAACATAATTCACAAATAAGTCGACCCAAAACGGTTGTTTTGGACCTGTCATCAAGACTGCTATAATTAGCAGGCACGACTTCTCTTGCTTTCTGCAAGATTGTGAAAAGGTCTGCTCCAAATAGCCTTTCCGTGTCGTCGAAAATGTAAGATTTTCCAGTAGATGGTTTTGGAGCTTGCTTACTTACTGGTTTTTTGCTTGCTTGGATGGTTGGTGGTGGTTTGTTGATTATTGTTGGCTTGCTAGCAGTCCCTATAGCAGCTATACTAGCAAAACTAACTCCTTTCACAATAGCTTTTGCAGCAGATTTCTGGGCGAACTTATGCTGCTCCATCTTCTTTTGGGCGGTTTTTACTTTTTCCGCCATTTTTTCTTTATATTTAGGTCATCCTCGATAGTTTGCAGGATGTCCAGATTTTTGGCAATTTGTGCAGAAGACTACTAATGTTGGCACTCTTCGCAAACTTAGATAGTTCAGCAACGTTGAGTCTAAAACAGACTATTGGCGGCATAGCAAATGGTTTCGATGTTGGTCCCGTAATTGGGGCTTCTTTACTTGCTGAAGGTGGTGCCTTCTTAACAACATTTTGTGCCTCTTTTGCCTTGGCTGTTTTCTCTACAGCAATGACTTTCGGCGGTTTTCTCAATTCAACAGCATTCACTGCAGGAGAAGATGATGTTGGTGGCGATGATGGTCTGGAATTTCCAGACAACCTCCTTCTTTTGGCCTTTATTGGCATGGGAGAAGACCGCTGTTTGCGACTGTCTTCATCGCTGCTGCTGGATTCGGACGCATCATTGTCCGCTAACTCGCTAAATAACTATTAATTATAAATAAGTGCCTGAAATTAAAAAGTAGTAGTAGAAATATGTTAAAAAGTCGGTAGCGAAATGCTCGCTTTTTGGTGTGAGGGTTTTTTTTCGTAGACGGCAGCAGGTAGCTGAGTTATCTGGTGCGGGATCTTAATAAGATGTGCTCGCGTTGAGCGCTCGATGCTGACTGTGCGCCGTTAGTCTGCGGATGGTACGGGGTGGTGTGTATTTTCTTCATTTTTAGAACCTTGCATACCTCCTTGAAAAGGTTACTGAGAAAGTTAGTACCTTGGTCTGTTAATATAGCATCCGGAGTACAGAATCGACATACTTTTCGTTCGATTAGTATGCGGGCAATCGTTGTGGCCTCTGCATTAGGTATCGGTATAGCTTCGCTATATTTAGTAAGATCGTCCTGGAAAGTTAACGTGTACTAGTTATTATTGTGACTGATAGGTAGTGGACCTACAATATCCAAAGGAACTCGTCGAATGGTGTTTTGCTCGTAGTAGTTATTCTCATGGGAACTTTTGTATTCCTGGATGACTTATTTTTCTGTTACGATCACATTTGCGGATTTTTCTAGTATGGTTCTAGTGTCCGTATGAATATAAATAGTTACTTGTTCGTGCTTGAATATATCGTTTATAAGTAACTTAATTTCGTCTTTGTTGTTGTCGATAGGTGGCAAGGATATACTTAATATTTTCTCTCTTTTCTGTTTGCATTCTTCAGCAAGGTTTTGTACAATAACAACTCATTGGGGCTTGTCGATCAGCCTTACTTCTCAAAGGAATTGGTATAGTGACTACATAATAACAACAGTGGGTATATGAACATTTTAAAATTTGTCCTGGTTTAGTAAAATTGGTAAGTTATTTCTTTAACGTTTTTTCGTCGGGTGCTTCTAAATGAGGGAGAAGTATGATTTTATGTGAAACTTTGTTATTTGAGAATATAAAATCGGCCCTCTCGATGAGGTCGTTAAAGCTAGGGATAGTCTTGGGGTCTGGGAGGATTGGTTTCGTATTATTGATTTTGTTTTGTCTTGTTTTATTGTCTCGTTGCTTATTCGCACACGACTAAGTGCGTCGGCGATCACATTGGATTTATAGACAATGGTGAAGTCGTACTCGTCCATTAAAATACGCCAGCGTATTAGTCTTGATGTAGGATTGTTTCGTCCTACTAGCCATACTAGGTTGTTATGGTCGGTGTAGATAGTGAACTACCTTCCATAAAGGTATAGTCGAAACTGTGTTAACGCGTATAAAATAGGTAGTAATTCTTTTTCATTTAGATTAAGTGAAATTAGTTGCAAATCAATATTTTGCTGTTCGAGCAACGCCGGACACTCAAGTTAACTAATATAACTTAACTTTTATTCTTATCATTTCTACAAATCCATTGTTTGGAAACACGCTATTAAGTTAATGGGCTTTTACTAGTTTACTTAGCTTTTCCTCCATCTTCAATTCGCAAATATTTAAAACACAATCTTTGTTTGGCAATGCGCATAACATCATTTTAAAAAGATATATGTATAACGTATGTAAGACCAACATCCTCTTTATTAGTTGAAATATAAATTTTACATTCCATGGTAGTTTTGTGCCAGAAGACATTCTGCCGTTCGGTTCAATGCAAACGTTTAAAAGCATTATGCTTCTGTGAGTTTCATGAGAATTAGTCGCCGCTGTTTCTCGCAACGTTTCGGCTATTATCATCGATAAGCACATATCCTCTACTGTTTATTTGACAAACGGATTGCAAAACTTATTTTTCACTTTATTAAGTTCGAAACTCGAAACGAATTTCACTCAGATTCGAGATTAAGGTAATTTTATTTATTAACACACACTTGGAAATGTATGTTTATGTAAAATATTTTAACGCAAAAAGGATTATGCGTTTTCGGTAATAGGGAGAGGATAACATTTCTTTTCTAGAAATTTTTAATTTTTAACCAGATTAATTGTGTATTTTTATGTCTGGCGATTTTATGTTGTTACCTGGTTCACAAAATAAAAACAGATATTATAAAATATATATATAATATTGGGCGCCGTGGCTCAGTGGATAAGAGCATGGAATTCTGAGCAGGGGGTTCGTGGTTCGAATCCCAGTAACACTAAAAGTATTTTTCACGGTGTCCCACCTCTCGCAAATGGGTGACAAACGTTCCGAGAGTAATAATTTGTCACGGAATGCTTCTTAATTCGCCGTTCGGATCCGGCATTAAAAAGTAGGTCCCCTCTATTTGTGTGCAAAAATATACATGCTCAACACAAATGGTTGCGAGAAGCAAGGCCTTGGACCGCAATGGTCGAATATTATTATATTATCATAAAAAAGGAACACTGTAGTTTGGAGTTCATAACTCAAATTATTCATTAGATAAATGTATGAATAAGTCTTCTCGAATTTATTTTTTTTTCTTCTATTTGTATCTTTTCTATCTAGTTTGATATTAATATTTAAACAAATCCATTTTAAATTTTACAGATACATGGAGGAGCGTGCACTCACGGGCGGTAATACATCCCGAAAACCATCGACAAATTCGGCGAAACACAAACCCAATGTTGGATACAGATTGGGACGAAGAAAAGCTTTATTCGAAAAGAGAAAACGCATTAGTGATTATGCCCTCGTAATGGGAATGTTTGGGATAGTTGTTATGGTTATTGAGAATGAATTAAGTAGTGCTGGCGTTTACACAAAGGTAAATTTTCCGCAATTACGCAGTATCAGCGAACAATGCATCATTTTCTTGTTTCATTCTTGTTACAGGCTTCATTTTATTCAACGGCGTTAAAGACTTTAATATCTGTATCGACTGTGATTCTTTTAGGTCTTATTATAGCTTACCATGCTTTGGAAGTGCAGGTGAGAGTGAGTGAACACAATTTCTTGAACATACTCGTGCTCGTACCGTTGTTTTTTTGTCTGATAAGAGCTTTGTTTTGTTTTACCTTTTTTTAACAACAAAAAATTGTTTAAAATTATTACTATAATTGTTTGCAATTTATTTCCGTCTCACCTGAACGTGAGATGTCAGTTGGCATACGTACGAGGTGTATAGCATACAATTTTAATGTGGCGTGATGTTTTTTCTTTCTTTCTTTGGGTTAGTGTAATTTTATTGACAGATTCTAGTACAAGATTCTAGTACAAATTCTGAATCGGTTTGATTTTTCTCATGTAGACGACAAATCACGTACTCAAAACTAGGTGAGATGTGAGAAAGTCTCACCAAAGTGTAACTTATTGTAGCATTATTGTTATTTGAGGTGGAAACAACGAGTAAAAATGCTGTTGACATTGACAAGCAAAATCAAATCACCCGCATGCGTCAAAAATCATACTACTACACACACCATATACTAACACTACGAACTTGCGAGTATGATGTGAGTTTTGCCCATTTGCGACCAAAATTCGTACCCAAAAACGACAATTTGTTTTGAAAATCTACTGTACGTCAACCACTTCTCAGTTCGAGTAAAAAAGCGGTAAGTTGTGTCAGCAATATACGTAAGTTGAGAACGAATTTTTTCACGGTTTACGCCATTGTCCATGTCCATAGTCCAGCAATTCTGGCGCTGGGTGAAACGCAGGTATATGAGAATTCCGATAACTCGGAATAATATCTGCATGGGTATAACTTAGTGCCCTAATTTTTTTCCCGACGGGGACTTGCGATTTATATCCGTAGTGATATTGCTTTTCAACTTCTACCTCAATTCAGCTAATGTTTGTTTTTTTAATTTATTTTCTGACAGCCGTATTAATAAAAAATCAATATGCGCTAGTTAACACACGTGTCAGCTAGCATACGAATAGAAAACTTGTACGTTTGGTAACATTTCTTATTAATTAAAATTTTATTTCTCTATGTCTGCTATCTGCACCTTATTAATTAAAGCACGGCAACACTTCACCGAAATTCGATAAATCTCTGCCATACAATTTTTCTCGTAATAAACGAATGAATCCATTTAAGTATTATCCTGTATAGAGAATGAATGATAGGAAACTGGGAATATTATGTAAATCTAAATCTAAAAAAAAACCTGTACATGTCTAAGTATGAATGCATAAGGTCTAAACGCCCAGAGAAAAATATTGTTTTCTTTTCTTTAGTCCACAAGAAAAACGTGGAATTAAAAAAAAAGGTTTCTTAAAACTACTTAACTGCACTTGAAACAACTTAACAAAAAGAAAAAAAGAAAACAAAAACAAAATAAAATTAATATACAATAATAATATTGCAATATGCAGTATCTCCAGTTTGCATTATGATTTCCCAAATTCATTGAAACATGTCGGATGCGTTTAGCCGCTACCCTTCTAGCAACACGGAAGATTACAGGGATGTTGCATGCTCTCCTGTGCTCTTTCGAAGTAATGAGGAGTTGGACAAAAGGCACCTGAAATTAGGTCATTTGCTTAGAGGCTCACCGACCGAAATGGATGGTATCATGGATCAATAATCACATATCGATTCTTGAAACTCCAGATGAACTCACAAATTTCTTCTTCCACAAAGTGTCTATAATTCTATGTATATTTATACACGCTCTAACACATTTCTTTTTGGGAACGCGAATTTTCTCAATGTAGTAAGGGTTAATGTTGCACCATATTGGACACGCCATACGTTAAAATTCGTCCTACTTCTTACTTTCTGGTAAGAAACGAATATTACCTCTTATCGTAAATATCGTAAATAAAATAACTTTTTGTATCCAAATAAACAACCGAATTCCGCCCCACCATCTATGTTGGGATTTAAAAGCCATTTGCCGGCTATCTGCAAGTTTTTTCTGAGGAGTGCGAAACAGAATAACTTCGCATTTTGAATAGCTAATCTAAGCTTTCATGTTTCTCAGTATTCCCGAAATTCATCGAAATGCTTTGCAAATTTCTTGAAATCTCCCCGATTATTTTTTTAGAATTAGAATTCTTTATTATTTCTTCATTTTCTTAAAATTCACAATCTTAAAATATAAATTAATAATAAGTATAGAATAAAGAAATATTCGCGACATTCTGTATTTTTAAATTCTCTATATTAACTTCATTTGCCGTGGCACGGATGTCGGTCGTCTGCGATCAATTTTTAACCCACTTCCCAAAGCCCGATTTTATTGAAATCTTGCACACATGTGTATTTCCGGAGACAACACTTTCTATTAAAATTTAAGGCCCCTCGGGCCACGGGGTCTGGAGGCTCCGATACAAATATTTTAAAAAATTTACTCAATTTTCTCCAAATTTTATACGCATATGGCTGATGGCGGTCAGCCATCAGCAGAAATAGGGGGAATAACACAGAATGCTCTAGAATTGCGGGTGGCCGTAACTATCTCACAAAGCCACCTGGGTATCCCACAATGGAGCCACTCGCAACCGATAGACCGCCGCCACAACCCGAACCTGATGACGGTACGAACGTTCCGAGGTGCCAACGTCGATTCGGACCACTATCTTGTTGGTATGGTGCTCCTAGCGCGGATTGCATCATCACGAAAGACTGCATCCGCGAATCAGATTCGAGTCAACACGGCTGCGCTTCGCAATAAAGAGACCAGAAACAACTACGGTCAAGCGATAAGACTCGCCCTAAATGCAGGGAGAGTAAGTCCTGGGGCTGAGATGCCGGGCGTAGAAGAGAAATGGACACGCCTTAAAAATACTGTCATTAGTACAGCTGAGTCCATCAAGGCAGTAGTCGTAGAGATCGGAACGAACGACTGGTTCGATGAAGAATGTAAGCTAGAGACTGAACGTAAAAATGTTGCGTACCGAGCAATGCAACAATTTCACAGAACGCGGGCACGCGAAGATAAATATAAAGAGCTCAGAAGACATGAAAAAACAGTTCACCGGCGAAAGAAAGCAGGCTGGGAGAAGAATCTCATCAGTAAACTAGAAAAGTATAGAGAGCGAGGACCGCACCAGGCGCGGAAGTTTAACCAAAGAGTCCACGGTATGACGCAATATACACTGCGTTGCACATACTAAGGACAAAGAGGGTAATCTGATCGCCGATCTTAAAGGCATCTTAGAGCGATGGGAAGAGTACTTTCATGAGTCGCTAAATGGCCAGCTAACTGAGGAATTGGAGGCTCCACCAATGACCGAAGATCATACTATGCTGCCGCCACCAAGCATAGACGAAGTTAGCAGAGCGATAAATCGGCTCAAAAATAATAAGGCCCCGGGATCTGATGGGATCCCAGCGGAACTGATAAAAATAGGAGGCCCCACATTACACCAAGCAATTCATGAAATAATAGTGCAGGTATGGGAAGAAGAAGTTATGCCAGAAGACTGGCGAAGAGGCATCCTGTGCCCCATACATAAGAAGGGAGATATCACAAAATGCAGCAATTATCGCTGTATAACGTTGCTGAGTACCGCGTATAAGATTTTCTCCTCTATCCTTCAAGATAGCACCATACGCTAAAGTCATCATTGGTCCATACCAGTGTGGCTTCATCCCAGGCAAATCAACAACTGATCAGATTTACACCCTAAGGCAGGTGATGAAAAAATGTCTAGAGTTTCAAAACTCACTACACCATCTTTTTATAGACTTTAAAGCCGCCTATGATAGCATAGCCAGAGTAGAACTTTATAAAGCCATGAGAGAATTCGGCATCCCAAATAAACTGACACGACTATGTAGGTTGACCATGACCAATGTTATAAGCCAAGTAAAAAAGGGCTTAGCCCACCTTATTGCCGTGGCGCAAGTCATTCAGGGAGAATTCCCTTGGCAATAAGTTTAAATATATAAAAAAAAAAAAAAAAAAATCCGGATCACTATCAAGCCCATTCAACATCTATAACGGGCTCCGACAAGGGGATGGACTGGCCTGCGTCCTCTTCAACCTGGCGTTGGAGAAAATGATCAGAGACTCTGACGTAACGTGTAGGAACAATCCTCTATAAGTCCATTCAGATACTGTCTTACGCAGACGATATTGACATCGTTGGTAGAAACCAAAGAGCTGTACAGGAAGCTTTTGTCCAGATAGAGCAGGTGGCACGAAATCTGGGGCTGCATATAAATGAGAGCAAAACAAAGTACATGGTGGCCACGTCTGCGAGTAGAAGATCCAACATTGGTCCCTCAATTCAGATAGTGGAGCGCGAGTTTGAAGTAGTGCAATCCTTTAAATATCTCGGGCCAACTATAGCAGCCGATAACAGCATGGAACCAGAAATACGCGCATGGTTGCTTAAAGCCAACAAAGCCTACTATAGCCTGTCAAGACTCTTTAAATCCAGGAACTTAACCATAACATCCAAGCTGCTGATATATAAGATAATGGTCATACCAGTACTTACATATGGATCCGAGACTTGGGTGCTTAGCAAAAAGCATTCTGACCTCTTAGCCGCGTTCGAGAGAAAAGTCTTACGGAGAATTGTTGGCCCCTTATGTGAGGAAGGACGATTCCGGAGACTCTATAATGATGAGATCTGCAAGCGTTACCGCGATGTCGACATCGTGAAGAAAATTAAGCTCGGTAGGCTCCGGTGGGCAGGACACCTAGCTCGCATGAGCGAAGAGGATCCTGCTCGGAAAGTCCTTTGCGGTAGGATTTATGAAACACGACAGCGGGGCCGGCCAAGCCTACGCTGGAAGGATGGCGTAGACCAGGACGCCCAAAGTTTAGGGATGCCAAACTGGATGACATCGGCTCGAAATCGGGACCGGTGGAGAGACTTTTTGCGGGAGGCCAGGACCGGACCCCGGTTGTAGAGCCAAATATGATGATCTCCAATGGACAACACTTTTTGTAAAAATTTTGGAGACTCCGGGCCCCGGGTTCGTGGGGCTCCATAAAATTTTTTAAAAAAATTAACCCGATTTTCTTCAAATTTAATACACACGTGTATCTCCGATGAACACTTTTTGTAATAATTTTGGGTCCCGGGGTCGTGGGGCTCCAAAATTTTTTTAAAAAAAATTAACCCGATTTTCTTCAAATTTTACATACGTATGTATCTCCGATGAAAAACACTTTTTGTAAAAATTTTGGAGACCCCGTGCGCCAGGGTCATTGGGCCCCATAAAAATTTTTCAAAAAAAATCAACCCGATTTTCTTCAAATTTGATACACATGTGTATCTCCGATGGACACTTTTTATGTAAAGTTTTTGGAGTAAACGGGCCCTGAGGCCCGAGGGGTGCCCATATAAATTTTTTAAAAATTAGCTCGATTTTCTTCAAATTTTTAATACATGTGTATCACTGATGGACAAAACTTTTTGTAAATTTGTTGGAGTGAGAGGGTCCTGAGACTCGTGTGGTGTCCACGTAAATTTTTTAAAAATTAGCCCAATTTTCTTCAAGTTTTAACACATACCCATCTCCTATTAGAGAATTTACATGAAAAATAAAAATACAATTTTTCATGTAAATTCTCTAATAGGAGATGGGTATTTGTTAAAATTTGAAGAAAACCGCGCTAATTTTTAAAAAAAATTGCATGGACACCACACGGGGTCAGAGCCCGATCACTCCAACAAACTTACAAAAAGTTTTGTCCATCAGTGATACACATGTGTTTAAAATTTGAAGAAAATCGAGCAAATTTTTAAAAAAATTAATTTGGGCACCCCTCGGACCTCAGGGCCACACTCCAAAAACTTTACAAAAAATTTTGTCCATCGGAGATGCACAAGTATATAAAATTTTAAAAAAATTGGGGTAATTTTTTTAAAAAATTTTTGGGTCTCCAAATTTTTTACAAAAATTGTTTTTCATCGGAGATGCATACGTATATAAAATTTAAAGAAAATCGGGTTAATTTTTTTTTTAAATTTTGGGGCCCACGACCCCGGCAGCTAGGGTCTCCAAATTTTTTACAAAAAGTTTTGTCTATCGGAGATACACATGTGTATTAAAGGTGACGAAAATCGAGTTAATTTTTTTTAAAAAAAAGTTATGGGGCCCCACGAACCCGGGCCCGGGGTCTCCAAATTTTTTACAAAAAGTGTTGTCTATCGGAGATACACATGTGTATTAAATTTGAAGAAAATCGGGATAATTTTTTTAAAAAAAGTTATGGGGCCCCACGAGCCCGGGCCCGGGGTCTCCAAAATTTTTACAAAAAGTGTTGTATATCAGAGATACACATGTGTATAAAATTTAAAGAAAATCGAGTAAAATATTTGTAGGGGAGCCCACCGACCCCGTGGCCCAAGGGTCCTCAAATTTTAATAGAAAGTGTTGTCATCAGAGATATGCATGTGTGCAAAATTTCAATAAAATAGGACTTTGGGAAGTGGGTCAAAAATTGATCGCAAGATTCCATGACACACAAATCCACAAATCCACAAACACACGGGCAAGTGAAGTTAATATAGAGAATTTAAAAATGTCTAAGTGTACAACGGAAATATTTCCCCAAAGTTTCTACGTGATACGAGAAGCTCATTCTAGAATTAATTGAAAGCCCAAAGTATTTAAATTCATTCACTGTCTCAATTAAAATACACATATTACTGCAACTTGAACTATCACAAAGGATTCTCGAGCCGTGTACGTATAGCATAATGTCTTTAGCATAAGCATGGGACGCATCCTTATCCTTCGGAAATAAATAAATTAAATATATTGAATTGACTCCGTTACTGCTTATGTATCTCCGGTGACAACGCTTTTTGTAAAAATTTGAAACTAATTGGGCCCAAGGGCCAAGGGGCTCCCATAAACATTTTTCAAAATCAACCCGATATTATTTAAACTTTGCACACATGTGTATCTCCGATTAGAGAAATTACGAGTACCTGGAAAATGTTAGTTTTTATGGGATGTTTTTTTTTATTTCAAAAAATATTCTACGGAAATATAGAAAAATGCGTTGAATGATCGGGGGTTGTAATGATTATATAACAGTTTTTCTTCTATAGTCTTTCTTGCTATAGTAGGCTATGCCAATTCCAGTAAATACGAATATATTAAGAATCCCGTATAAGACAATTCTGTGGACCTTTAATTTGTACTTTTGTTATTAATATGTCTGTGAAATTGTTAATTGGTACGACCGTCGGTGCGGATTTGTATAAAAGAAAAAAACAAATAACAGACTTTATTTATATAAAAGACTAGCTGACCCGACAGACGTTGTCCTGTCGCACTTTGAATAAATTTGGAAAATGTTAAATCAATGTAAAAAAGAGACAAAAAAGTCAACCAAATGATTTATTTTCTTCAAATTCGGATGTACGTATCAATACAGATTCCTTCTTAAGCCGCAAATCAATAATGTGAAATAAATTACCAAGTTCGTGATTCCGCATCTATATTATCCACATTTTACGCATGTACATAGACATCTCCGTATTTCGTTTCCTTAATATTATAACGCCCACACTGTGCCTAGCACAAGGGTCCGGCGACTTCACGCTGCTGTATCTGCCAAACGACTTATGAAAGCACGCTCCTATTTTGACAAACGTTAGTCTGTTATGTTATTTACAAGTCGATATCGATTTACGTAAGCCGGCTTCTGTGATGGTTTGGCCAGCTGTAACTGCACATAGTCATTCTCTGCCGTCGCATTTAGTCATATAACAAAATAGTCATAACAAAAAAAATTCACTTTCTATAGTTTTCCACTTTCTATGTCATTTATGCAACTTCTTCGCTCGATAGTTTTTTTTTAATAAAGACAATTGCTCTAGATTGTTTAATAAAAAAAAGGATAAAGAAAAGCTATGAGAAAAGAAGTTGCATTTAGTTTTGCGTTTAACCAAAATTGTGAATATATAATTAAAACATAGGTTAAGGAATAGCACCTGGTTTATCAAAAGGTAAAATAGAATTTCGAGTGATCTTCGTACTCGTACTTACCTTACCTTACTTCCCATTTGTTTAACATCGCAATATAAGAACCAAAATAAGTTTGTTAGATTATTCCATGGTTTGCAATGATTTTAGTTTATTTTAAGCAAAAATATCAATTTGTAATATATGCTTGTGTGTTTCGTAGTTTCAAACATCTTTAAAATCAAAAGAACGAACTATGTGTAGTTTAAATACTATGATTTAGAAAATAATGAAGACATATTTACATTAGTTTCATTTAGATAACTAAGCTTATTAATGTTATTTAAACAACCCTACTTGAATTAACAAAGTTTAACAGTCTTTAATTTGTTGTAACATATTTTCATAAATTTCACATTTGAAAAACAACAAATATTACGAAATAGAACACAATAGAAAGTAGTACTTTAGTCCTCAATACTCGTATGTTAAATTGATTTATTCTGTTACTGTTTTGTTGACATTTATTAATTGCATATTGAATTGTAACATAATGTGTTCCCCAAACGATGGTGCATACCATGTTCTAAGTGTTGCATATTGTGTTTGTTTTCTTGTCTCTGTTATTTTCTCATGTAATATTTTTAAAATGTTTTTTTCAGTTGTTCATGATCGATAACTGTGCTGACGATTGGCGAATCGCAATGACATGGCAACGAATTAGTCAAATAAGTTTAGAACTTTTTATATGCGCTATACATCCTATTCCTGGTGAATACTATTTTTTGTGGACGACAAAATTGGCAAATAAAAATAAATCTATTGGCACCGAATTGGTACCATACGACGTAGCTTTATCATTACCTATGTTTCTTCGATTATACCTTATATGTCGGGTTATGCTGTTACATTCAAAATTATTTACGGATGCATCATCACGAAGCATAGGCGCTCTAAATAGGATAAATTTTAACACAAGGTATGTTCTATATGTGTACGTATTGATTTTACAATAAGTTTTGTCTTTGTTGTTTGTATGAAAAATAAGTTAGTTAAAAGAGACCTGAAAGAATCTGAAAAACAACCTTTTACAGGCGTCACCACACCAGACGCAACACGTCTCATCTTTCTATGACGACTGAAACCGTAAAAACTGTTAAGCTGTCACAGTCCAAGATTTTCGTGGTAAAGATTATGCAAATGGAACGAAAATCCACATCAACCAAAAATGTGGACTAGTTTTCTGATGTACTGAAGAGCAGGATATAAAACGCTGTCCACTAAAGTATATCTCCTGGACAGCATATATATATCTCTTCATGTCTTTTAATACTATTGTGAACTAGAACCCAAATCAGAGTCAAGTTTTTACTAGTGGCTTGCTACTTTTTGCTGCCTATAGCCACATTTTCCCTATTGTAGATATAGGTATAATACCAATCATCCAATAAAGCTTATCCCAAAAAAGCATTTAAAGTTGAGTAACCTAGACGTCGATAACCAACTGTTGAGTCGCTTGATTTAAAGCTCTTCTTTTTAGTTGTACAGCTCCATTATTTTAAGTCTTATTCTTATCCATTTTTATATTTTCTATTTTTTAATTTTAATTTTTAAATTTTCTTTATTAACTTCGGCTGTCCTTGGGTGTGTTTCTTTTTTTGTGGCAGGCGGAATCTTGTGTTCAATTTTTAACCCCCTTCCTAAAGGCTAAAACCGGCCTTTCAAACTTTGCACACATGTGTATCTCATATGACAACACTTTTAACTAGAATTTGGAAGGTATCAGCCCCCTGGACTGAGAGGCTCCCATATAATTTTTTACTTTCTTTTACATAGTAAAAGGAAGTATAGTAATCATGAACATTTTCAAACTCGGTATTTTTGCAGATTTATCAATTTCCCTATCTCCTCAGTCAGAAAAAGCAAAAGAAAATCTCTGTTTGTCTGGCTGTGTGCCCAGACGACTGAATTGATGGGGCTGAAAATTCATATTTAAGCTTTTCACATAAATTTGATTTTGGCGGAAATCACCCACCTGGAAGTGGTAGTTTTTTAAGTTTTTGCAAATATCTCAAAAAGTATAGCACTTATAAGAATTCGGTTAAGTGCAAAAGAAATCTAAATAAAATAAAAATTTAAAAAAAATCTAAAAAAAATTAATATATATTTACAAAAGATTCCGGCCCGTTCGTAAAATAAAGTCGTGGTGTGTCACATCCCCATTATATTCAAATATTTTACACATGTGCATCTCCAATGACAACATTTTTTGTAAAAATTTGGTAGTGAAGGGCCCCAAAGACGAGAATTTTTTCGCAACTTACTCGTATTTATTGAAACTGTGTAAAAATTATAATATATATGGGTTGTTTTTATTAATTAATTACAGATTTGTGTTAAAGACACTCATGACAATATGCCCTGGAACAGTGTTACTCGTTTTTATGGTCTCATTATGGATTATAGCATCGTGGACTCTACGGCAATGTGAAAGGTAAAATAATAATTTGAGTGAATGCTCCATACCATTGTTTGGTTTCCTTTTCTATACACAAAAATATACTAGTACTTTTTATTTCTTAAACAAAAATACTTCTTGTAATGTAACACGTTGCATGCATTTTAATAAATCTACTAAAGAAACATAATCTAAAAATCATATCATGTATCATCATATCATATTATTCTGATGTGAAAATTATTGTTTTTAATATTCGTCATTGCACAATTACTTGGCAATTTCCATAATTCGGTCTTTTATTGATTGTTTAACATTTTGCTTTTTAATTCGTTATAAATGGTTCTAACGAAATTGCTAGTGCTTGTGATTTTTACGAAAATATATGTATTGTAAAGAAGGAATCTGTATCCTACTATTGCATGTCCTGCATTACCACTTATACTTATCCTACAGCTAGCTACACTAGTCGCGTGAGAAATAATATTTTAATTCATTAAAAGGTTAGTTGAGTGCCCGGTTGGAAAAATATTGTTTCGATAATAATACTCCCCCCTAAATCACATAACGATCAATGCTCCTTCCCCATCGACCAACCACACTCGAACGCCCTCCCCACGAAAAAACCTCCCTTCCCACCAACCGCCATCCACTGACACTCCTATCGACCCACCCCCCAACAAACAACTACCCCCAGCGATCGACCTCTACCCTTTCTATATGGGTATATTACTATCAATATTCACCTCAGCAACCCTGAAAACAATATTTTTAAACAGTTTTAAAGAGAACTTCTCTTTCTATCGAATCCAGCGATTTAACAACGCAAAAGCCGATGATTCTCGACTTATTTTAAGGACTGTGAAAGCTAAATAAGAGCGTCAACGTATAAGAATAAGAAGGTCCATATAAAATAAATTTAAGAATGTATTTTCGCTTGATGACACGTGAACTGCATTTGTTCTAAAATAAAATATTAATTCTGAAATGTGAACAGACCTGAGCCTGCATACAAGAACTTTGAAACAAAACATGTACCATGCCATGCACTTTTGCTATGGTATTTGAAAAACTTTTTGAGAACTGAGATCATTATACTCCTACACTACAGGAAGCCCAAAACGATGTGCCCAAGTTGAAGAAATTGTAACCCGTTAGTGATGCTTGCAAATTTTGGGAATAAGCTTCCTTCAACAACGAAGATTCTTCAAAATCTCAACTAAAGCTCAGTCAGAGCGTATTTTTATTTTTTAAAGTATGTATTAAACGATTTTATTGAGTTTAATGCACTATTTCAATTCAAAAACGTATCGAATCAGAAAAAAAAAATTTAAAGTTATTATATATATATAATATAATATATATATATATATATATATAATATATAATTTTATATTGCCTGAAAAAATAAATACTATCTCAAGTAACGCATCGAATTTGTATGTTACTGGATGTAAAGAAATTTAAAAAGGGTCTCAATAAAGAATAAATTATTTACATAATTTCAATTTTTGGGCCCTTGTGTTGCCCTCAATTAAAAAGGGAAAGCATTTTTGCAAAGACTAGTTCATTTACGTAACCATTTTCCAAAATTTATAAACTCAATCGATAGTGAAAATGAGTGGCACAACATGCCGGTTCACTTTTAGAAAGATGAACGACAAAAAATGGAGGCAACTCTAATTGAGGCATTTTGGGATTTGATTGCAAACTGATTGACTCCAGGGATGATTTTGTTATTCCAAATATTTTAAAGTTAGCTGAAATAATTCTTTGTCTTTCAACATCTAATGCGGAATGTGAACGAATTTTCAGTATCGTTACAGATGGTAAAAACTTAAAAAGGAAAAAAAGGAATAATTTGGGAAACTCTACTTTAAGCACAATCGATGTCTTCAGATTTCATTTAAAAGACGACAGGTTGAATATTTACATACATAATTTACGTGCAATGAATAAAGAAATTTGGATTTCAAAGTTTTCATTATCTATCTTCTTCTTCTATATATATAAAAATGAATGTTTGTCTCTATGTCCTTTATAGAATCGTAAACTATGCATTTGCTCATGTAATGATCTTTAGCAAAGTTGTTGTGCATGACCCCACGAAGGTTTCTGAGTTGGCACGAATAATTTTCGACAGATGGCGCCACTGTCATTCCAATGAATTTCATATATTGCCGTGACAGTTCATGCTGATTTAAATTGAAACGAAAACAGCGAACGAATGATGACGTTACGAGTTGTGGGTGACATAAGAATTTATGTAAATTGTGAAATTCTCGCTAGGTGGCGCTGGTGTCGTTCTTATTTATTCTTATTTATGGATCGATTTGGCTTAAATTCACACCATATAATATTTAAATAAAAAGAAAGTCGTTGAAAACATTTGGACCCGATAGGTGGCGCTAGGGTGGAAAATGTAGTTTTCCCTGTATATGATCTTCATATAAAGAATATTCGAACAAGTGTACATTTTTTGCCTGTATTAGTTAGTGGGGTGTCAGTTGGCGGGAGGTCAGTGGGCGGAGGTCAGTGGCATGGGACAGCCGGGAAACGCCGGGTATTTCTGCTAGTATATTATAATGCCATAATGACATGCCTGGCGTGGCGTTTAGTCTACCCCAAACCCTCTCTACAGAAAGCACAGAAACATGCTTACAAAATACTCAAATCAGATGTAATGGTAACCAAAACCTTCTCTACACAAAGCCCAACTGTTTTGCTGATTGACAAATCAATGTTTAACAATTACCAAATGTTTATGTATTCGTAATCAACAAATGAGCAAAATCCATATAAAATTTTTCTATTCCTCACTACCACAAAAACTAAGTGCGTGACATGAAGCCATGCCTGGCGTGGCGTTTAGTCTACCCCAAACCCTCTCTACAGAAAGCACAGACACATGCTTAAAAAAGACTCAAATCAGATGTAATGGTAACCAAAACCTTCTCTACACAAAGCCCAACTGTTTGCTGATTGACAAATCAATGTTTAACAATTACCAAATGTTTATGTATTCGTAATCAACAAATGAGCAAAATCTATATAAAATTTTTCTATTCCTCACTACCACATCTTACGTTTATCACACAAACTAAGTGCGTGACATTTTGAAAAGTTTCGCATAAATGACATCTTGACTAGACAGACCAAAGAGTGATGGTCTAGACCAGCCATACTCAACCATTTTTTAAAATGGGCCACAATGACAATTTTGTAACGATCCCGGGCAACAAGAAAAATGTGATTAGCGTAAATAATAACACTCATTTTAAAAATTATGTATTTATTTAATAAAAAAATATTTTTAATGCGATTTTTGATATTGGGAACACATTTTCAAAACTTTGTTAAGATCTGGCTTGTTGCTGCCTGCCAACCTTATGACATCATCTAGATGGGAGTCCGTTAGTTTGTTTTGGTACATATTTCATTCGCAAACAAATGTAGATCCAAATAATGTTTACAGAATCTGGGCACTTCTTTGGACTTCTTTTCGGGGACAATGCTCCAAAATTCCAAGTATCTTCCTTTTTCCTTATTTTCCTGAAACAGAACTTCTAGGTTTGAATCGTTTTGAACTCATCAAATAACTTTGCTTGATCTTGATTTAAAACAGAAGCCAGCTGTGAGATGGTCGTTGTTTCCTGATGCTTTGGGTTTTCTATAAGCATTAAGCATTTTTTTATTTTTCTTATATCATGAAACCTTTTTTCAAATTCTTTTGACAGTGCTGTTAAGTAATTTAAAATTGTCGAGCAGTTTTCTTCAGAAATGTCGATGAGGTCCTCTGTAGCCATTATTATTGTTGGAAAATTTTGTAGCTGTTTATTTCGTATTTCTTCATGAAAAATACTTAGCTTTTCTTCAACAGCAAATATTTTACTCGCCATCTGTGAGATTATGTTATTTTGTCCTTGTAAATTTCGATTGAGGCTATTTAGTTTTTCTGTGATATCGCATAGAAATGCTAAAAGACACCACCATTGATCATCTTGTAATTCTGGGTAAACTTTTTTATTTTGTTGTAAGAAGAGGATTATTTCGTGGCGTAAGGAAAAAAAACCTTTCCAAAACCCTTCCCCTGCTAAGCCATCGCACAGAGGTATGCAAAAGAACGTCACCATACTCACTTCCCAGTTCTTCCAAAAGGCTTTTAAATTTTCTGTGGTTCAATATCAATAATAATCTTCATCACAGCTTCGATTTTTAAATTGATAACACGAGCAGCCAAGTTTTCTTGATGAATAATGCAATGAAATGTAATTAAATTTGTCAAATTATATTTTTTCCTAAACAATGTAATAAATCCATTTTCGGATCCAGTCATGGAAGGACAGCCATCTGTACATACACCCACGGTTGTTTTAATGACAATATCATTCTGCTCTAGAAAATATGAATAGTATCAAGATAATCTATGCCCCGGGTTTGACCTTTCATTGGAAGGAGTTTGAAAAAGTCTTCAAAGATTAAATTCTGTTCTGTGCAATATCTAACAATTTTGCTTAAATATCAGCGCTGGAATCGAAAGCCAAGCTAAAAAACTTACAGTTCTTTAAGTTATCTATTATGTTGTCACGAATATATTTGGAAATGTTTTCAATACGTCTCACACATGTTGAATCAGACAGCTGTAGTTTTTTTATTTCAGACAGTATTTGTTTTTTGTTGCAAAATTTATCAAAAAGTATATCGGCAACATTGCTTTACAATTTCTGCATCATGTGCTTACCAAGAGTATAACAAATTTCATAAGATGCCTTAGTTACCGCAGAGTCTTGGGATAAGGCCACGGACATCACATTTTGTTGCTGTTATAACCTCTTAAAAAAGGTTAATTTCTCTCTTCTTAATTGTGTTCTAGGAGGATAAGTTTCGTTGTAAAATTTGTGTTTTGTGCTAAAATGACGAGCAATATTATATTTTTTTAAAATAACACTTTCACGGCATATTAAACAGGTAGCTGCGTTGTTTTTGCTGGGCACAACAAAATATTCCTTTTCCCATTCGTCTTGAAACGATCGATTTTCATCAGATATATTACGTTTTAGCTTTGAAGAACCTCCTGCCATTATTTTTAAATTCCAAAACACAAATTAACAATTAACTGCAATCACTAACTGAAATTCAAAATGTAACTAAACGTCAAAACGGGGTATGGGGATTTCCCGATTAGCTACTACGATTCACATATAGTCGGTGATGAGATGTGTCGGCAAAGTAGTTCGAGCTTTCTTTCATCGATAAAGCACATCGAAGTTACATGTTTGTATGTATAGAGACGAACTACCCCAAAACCTTCTCTATAGAAAGCCCAACTGTTCCGATCATACACAGATACATGCTTAGAAAAATCCCAAACGTTTTTGTATTAGTAATCAACTAAAGAGCAAAATCCATATAAAATTTTTCTGTTTCCCACTACCACATCTAACGTTTCTCCCTCTTTGCGACTGCTTATTTTTTGTACACTGTATTCACATCCCATTTATTTTTTATTCCATTTTAAATTCTGTAGGTGCATGTAAATGCCTATACAGAATTGATTTTTTTTATTGATAGTTACGTTTTATTGTTGCTTGTATTTTGAAAACTCAAAAGGATATATTTTGCTCACACTTTTTTGCAATCGCGTGATATTTTAGGAATTTATTAAACTACTCCGCGGGCCAACTTTTATAAGCTCGCGGGCCGCAGGTTGAGTATAGCTGGTCTAGACAGACTTGACAATAAATACCTTTTATCTATTACTTATAATAATAATATTCGGCGCGACAGACCATTGCGGTCCAAGGCCTAGCTTCTCGCGACAATTTGTGTTGCGCATATATATTTTTGGACACAAATGGAAGGGACCTACAATTTAAGGCCGGATCCAAACGGCGAATTGAGAAGCCTTCCGTGACAAGTTATTACTTTCGGAACGTTTGTCACCCATTCGCGAGAGATGAGACACCGTGAAAATACTTTTGGTGTTTCTGGGATTCGAACCACGAACGTCCTGCTCCCATATTACTTATATTATATATAATAATATATTACTTATAGACTAATTTATTCGCATGAATGTACGTCCAGAATCATCTAACAAATTTGAAATTTTTTCTAATAGAAACTGCGAAGCTTGACAAAAATACATTTTCGACGAAAAAAAATAAAAAATTTTATTTGCTCTACATAACAGTGAAGTAGCATACTTCCTGCTTCATTACGCTAAATAGTAAAACTTATTAAAAATATGCAAGCTATGACTCAAAAATGTATATTTAAAAATTTGTATATAAATTAAATATAATACTTTTGTAGCAATAGATTAAGCTCTTAAAGTCTTCTTTTCGCTGTGAACTCATAGTCTTCGTCGAAAATCAAACAAAATCTTAGATTTTGATGCTAAATATTTTGTTTTTTAATTCAATTTTAAGCTTACCACTGAACCACAGCGTAGAGTAATTACACTATTTGTACGTACTATTAGTGATATTCTATAATTTGCATAGTACACTTTTTACATATTGCAAATTAATTTTCTTACTTTTATTAGAGCCAAATTTTCTTCTTCTCTTTATTCACACACACACACATACACATCCTTTAATATAATCACTTGTGTTACTCCTACAGTATTTTACAAAAATACTCCTAAATATAGTACCCATCACAATTTCAACGATATTATTGCTAAACTGTAACAAATAATTACAAAACTTAAATTATTTAGTAATAATTTTTTTTCATATTTTATATAATTTTATTTCTTCATTTCAAAAGTAATTTTCTTAACTGAATGCCCGTGCAACTTTTGTGCTCAAATGTTTTATACATTTTTTTAATGAAGAACAAAATCTTACTGATTTAAATTTTGTTAAGCTTGAAATATGGATTGAACTACGCCTGCGATGTACGAAAAACCAACCACAGCCTCTATCTAAACAAAAACGAACGAAAAATGGAGTTTAGCTAGAACACGTGCTCCAGTAACCATACAAAATAACTTTCATTTATTTGAATTATTGTGTTCTTCATAAATGTATCGATAAATTATATCATTAATTGGTGTACTAAAATTTCTTCAACATTTTTGCATTTTTTATAATTTACAAATTTGTTATTGTTATTTATTTATGGCCAAAAAAGTGCATTTAATATAAAAATTTATTCTTTTTCGATTTTGATTGGAAATACTGATGAAGAATTGATTTTTAATTTTATTTATGTATGTATATATACTCATATATAAACAAACAAAATTACCAGTAATTGATTTTAATTTGTAAAATTTTGGCTTTGATTCTGGCATGATCATTGTGAAAAGAAGCTTTAAAAAGTTGCCAATGAAAATCGTTCATCAGAAGTGTTCCAAATACTGAATTTACATTAAATGCAGTTATTGTAGTGCAAAACATAGCGAGACGATGGCTACTTAAAAAATAAAACCTTAGGCAAATTTAAAATTCTGCTTTTTTAAATTTAATAACAAGTACAAAACAGTTTCATGCTTGATTATTTTAAATTCGTTAAATATTAATTATTACAATTCTTCATTTTCTTTTGTTTGTGACACAACATTGGTCAGAAGAAAAAGCTTAATAATTTTTTTAGAAAAAGTAGCTTTGTATTGTGTTAAACATACTCCAAATGAATGTTTTTAGGCAGGCACAAATCAAAAGATCTCATTAATGCCCAACACACTTAAAACATTTCAAAAAAAAAATATGTTGCATAAACAGAACAATATGCATAATTAAAACAGATAACATGTCGGATGATTTTTTGAGTTTTCGGTATTTTTCACACATATGTTTATTTGTTTGTTTGTTCCACTTTTCACTATCCTCCCGTTAAAAGGTTCCATGATGAGGAGCACGCGAATTTGCTAAACTCCATGTGGCTAACAGCCATCACCTTTTTATGTGTGGGCTATGGCGATATAGTTCCAAATACTTATTGTGGACGTGGTATAACATTAACCTGTGGCATGGTGGTAAGTATATTAACAAAAAGTAAAACAAATAACTAACATTTACATGAAAACAAAAGGACTTATCCCAAATCAGTGCACATTTGGCACTTATTTGGTAAATATGTACATATTGTAATATTGTGTAAGGTCTTTTATTTTATAAGAATATATCCTTCGAGAGCAAACATATAAGTATGCGTATTAACCCTATATTTCCTATTAGTATTATAATGATTGGTACATAAACAAATCTAAAGAATTTGGACATTTCAGCCTGGGTCCTTTCAAAGTTCAATCCATATTTTGAGCTGTCTGCCCATCCGAACTCTAACACTATTGTGTCCTTGACTTGTTTAGTTGTTTTTGATATTTTCTATCCAACCATGTATTGTGTGTTTACCAAACAGGTTTCATGACGAAGAACATGCAAATCTTTTGAATGCTATGTGGCTTATAGCAATAACGTTTTTAAGCGTCGGTTTTGGTGATATTGTTCCAAATACGTATTGCGGTCGAGGTATTGCCGTCAGCACTGGAATTATGGTGAGTTATAAAAGAACAAACATATTAAAATGCCAAAATTTCCGGCGAATGCATCTTATTGGTTCAACATCAAAAATGCGTCGAATAGTTGCTTATTTATCTAACCACACATAATAACCCTTCATATTATAGATTGCTGTGCAATTCTAACAGTTTGAAGTTAAAGAAAGGCGCTTGTCTTCAGAAACCAAAATTTTGGATTGAAATGATAACTCTGTACGTCATTTGTAAAATTGGTGTTGGCTAAAGCTCAAAGCGTCTTAAAAATATAGCAGTGACTACTTTACTGCAATTTTAAATAGATTTATACGAATTCCAAAGAACCTTTCCTTAATCAAAGTTTTTACCTTTTATTATTAATTTTCAGTAGATTTTTTTTACTTCCAGAAAATATTTATTTTTATAAAAAGAAATTCGCGGATTTTTTGAATTTCGGGTTTTTTTTTTTGCTGAATCTCAGCGGGTTTTTTCGTTCAATCATAATTTTTTTTAGGTACACAAAATATTTGTTATATATATTTACAAACAGAACAATACTTTAAATTAATGCAATAGTATTCAGGAATCAAGAGGATCACCAATTCTATTGGCGGATACATTTTAAAGTGAATAAATAAACAATTTGACGATTTAATTTTCAAGCAATTCTTTAAATCACAAATGACATGCATATCATTTTGCTTGTTTATTGTATTTTAATATATTCCGCAAGAGGCGCTTAATCTACTTGATCTACTTACTTAATCTTTATGCCCAGAAGATTTTCCTAAAAGGGATATTTCATATTTGTCTCCTAGTATATAAAACATAATTCGTCTCGCAACATAGGCAGCAATAAGCATATACCTGTTATACCCTTGGAGAAAAAGATTTTTCTGTTGATAAAATTAGTTTGGATAGGAATTGGACAGTTTTATATCAACCCTGTTTAAGTGTGGGTTTTACCACAGAAATGCTCAAGTTTTTAAAACTCTTGTCTTTATTCATAGAGTGACTCTTAAAATAAAATAAAAGCGTGTAGCACTCCTTCTCTCAAGGGTGTGTAATTTCAACTTGTATGTGTTCTTTTTAAAATAGAACTTGTCGGAACCCCAGCATTATCCATAATTTTGTTTTGATATTGTTACAAAAAATGTATGTGGATTTTGGATTCAATTGGGGTACTTACTTACTTACTGAGTATGCCAGCGAAAAATCAAAGTATTAAATAAGTATTCATTTCGGAAACAGCCTAAATAATATAGTGCAATATAAACTGTCTTAGTTGGTATTAATCCATATTTAAACTATGAAACAGACTTAAAACATTTTATAACTTGGTACATAGTGTGTAAATAGTGCTTTACAATCGAAATGATTTTTTAAGTTGATTCTGAAGTGAACTTGTTTTTAGGGAATGCTAAATCAGTACGGCGCAGTATGAAATTTGATTTTGGAAATAAAGAACCAACCCATAAAAATTAAAATTGTTCAAGTAAATTCTCTATATACATGCATGCTCTTAGCACACAACTTTATTCATTTAACCTTAAAAATTTTAGTGAGCGAAATGTAAAAGATAAACGGTACTTTTAGTATTTATTTAATGTTTGTAAAATGTTAATATAAGCCTCATTTCCAAACCGATTTTTAGGAAATTTTTAATTTTTTTTTTTGACAATTTTATATGTAAAAATGTAAATAAGCCTATGAAAAATGTATTAAAATCCAATATATCAGCCCCACCACTTCAAGACCCAACTGAATATATAATTTAGAGTCCAGCGGGCCAGACTGTTTCGGGAGCGTCGCAAATCTTCCAAGGCACGCTCAGTGAACGACGCCGACTCTACGAGCACCTGTACCGCTGCTGTACCTGTACCAATGGGCATATTGAGTAACGATAGCACTGAAACATTTTTTGAAGATGTCTCCGAACTGAGGGATAGAATAAATTCGGCCTCAATTACGTACCCACAGAACCGACAAAACTGGGCAATACCACAATAGATTGAACGTTCACAAGACACATTAATCTATCTATAGCTGTATTTAATTAGATTCCAATTGGGAATTACAACAACAATTGCACTGTCGAATTCCTTCTTTGGAAACCTGCTGTTTGACTGGTTTTGGCTGGTTTTTGACATTCGAATTCGTATTCGAACTCCAAATAAAAAACAGCTTATATAATATTAATATTATCCCTTACGTTTCTTATTTGCCATATCAAAGGCCAATGATAAACAAAATTGTCATCGAATATTAATCGAGATAAATAATTATTGTATTGATTATTATTAATTTCTTAAGTCTTTTATTAAAATTGTATTTAATTGTATTGCTTATTTATAGACTTTGTTTAATAATATAATAATAATATTTGTCAATATTTCGGTCTTGCTGACCATTATCAAGGCAAAAAAATTATAAGTTTTGAATTAATTTTTGACTATTCAGAAATAAATGCACATTTTAAACAATTTATTCTTGTCGTTATTAGAATTAAAAAAATTAAACTAATATGAAAATTTTGCTACAGTCAATTACAAAGTGTAACTCTTGATAAGGTTAATTTAACTACTGTGTAATTTATTAGTATCTACTTTATAGTTAACTGGACTATTGGATAACCAATTGTGACAAGCTTTTTTGAATTGTCGTTTATGTTTCTTGTCTTTATAGTCCAAAGTAATAACGTAATCTGTACCAAAATCATGTTTTAGTTGGTCGCAATGTTTAGTGAGTGCTGATCTATAACAAGGCTGTTGCCCGTCTCTAAGTTTTTTAACATTTTCAACATCTCTTTTATGTTGGTAAATTGGTTGGGTTAATTTTTTACTTGTTTCTCCAATATAACATGAATTACAATTGTTACAATTTACTTTGTATATAAGCCACTTTTTTGACTTAAAGGGATTTTGTCTTTTAATTTTGTGTAAATGTCAGAAGTTTTACTTATAATTTTGTTAGCTATGAATAAATTATCTCTGTTATTTTTTAATGTTTTTCCAATTTTCTCTGTTAAATTTGGTATATATGGAAGTAAACCGTATTTAATATTGGTATTATAATGATTTTTATTTATATGTGTATAATACTTTTGCTATTAACTGTCTTATTCATTTTATTGGGCGGTCAGCCATCAGCAGAGTAGGGCGAATAACGCAGAATGCTACCTCCACGTGGTGGCTGCTGGTAATTTTCCTCCTGTATAGGAAAATGGAAATGATCGGGCTAGTCCCTTTAAAGTAAGGTTGGCGCGAGACCAATATCCTCGCCCGTAAAAAACCATATTACGGAACCCCAAATCAGCCTCGGATATACTGATGAACGACGACGACAACGGCAACGAAAACGGCTAAACGATTTAAGAATCTTCTCATGGAACGTACGCTCACTGTATAGACTATAGAGCTCGAGCTGCACAGCAGCTAGGAGATGCCTTGGACGGGGAATGGTGTCTTACAAAAATCAGAATATGTCATATATTACAGCTGTCATGCAAGACATCATGTGCTCGGGGTAGGGTTTCTGTCAGCTAAAGAATGAAACCCAGTAATGAAACCAGTAAATTAACGGCTATGCACCATTCTCGTGCGGGGCAGATTAAAAAACATAAGCCTCATAAACGTTCACGCACCTATAGAGGATTTCCTAGATGATGAAAAAGAAGAATTCTTTGAATCAGTCGAACGGGAACTCCATGCCAGCTCAGTATGATGTAAAAATCATTCTGGGGGATATAAATGCTAAAATACGTAGGGAGCTAGTATTCAGGCAGTACATTGGCACCCATAGCTTACACGAGAACACTAATGACAATGGACAACGAGTCATAGAGATGGGAATCTGACGACGGTATGAACGTACCAAGGTGCCAACGTCGACTCGGACCACTATCTTGTTGGTATCGTGCTCCGAGCGCGGATTGCATCATCAAGAAATACAGCACCCGCGAATAAGAAATAGGAATGTTGACTCCATCTTATGCAGTAGTCGTAGAGATCGGAACGACTGATTCGATGACGAATGTAAGCTAGCGACTGAACGTAAGAATTTTGCGTACTGACCAATGCAACAATCTCATAGAAAGCGGGCACGAGAAGATGGATATAAAGAGCTCAGAAGATATGAAAAATCGGTTCGCCGGCAAAATAAAGCAGCCTGGGAGAAGAGTCTCGCCCGTGAACTAGGACAGTACAGAGAGCGGGGAACGCACCAGGCGCGGAAGTTCTACCAAAGAGTCCGCGGTATGACGCAATATACACCGCGTTACACATACTGCAAAGACAATAAGGGTAATCTGATCGCCGATCTCAAAGGCATCTTAGAGCGATGGGAAGAGCACTTTCATGAGTTGCTTAATGGCCAGCTAACTGAGGAATTGTAGGCTCCACCAATGATCGAAGACCATTCTATGCTGCCGCCCGAAGAATAGACGAAGTTAGCAAAGCTATAAATCAGCTCAAAACTAATAAAGCCCCGGGATCTCATGGTATCACAGCGGAGCTAATTAAAACAGGAGACCTCGCAATACTCCAAGCAATTCATGAACTAATAGTGAAAGTATAGGAGGAAGAAGTGATGCCAAAAGACTGGCGAAGAAGCATCCTGTGCCCCATACATAAGAAAGGAGATATCACAAAATGCAGCAATTATCGTGGTATAACGTAGTTGAGTACCGCGTATAAGATTATCTCCTCCATCCTTCATGACAGCATACCTCATACGCTAAAGTCATCATTGGTCAAGTAGTAGAACTTTATAAAGCCATGAAAGAAATTGGCATCCCAAATAAACCGACAAGACTATGTAGGTTGACCATGTCCAATGTTATAAGCTAAGTAAAAATATCCGGATCACTATCAAGCCCATTCAACATCTATAACGGGCTCCGGCAAGGGCATGGACTGGCCTGCGTCCTCTTCAACCTGGCGTTGGAGAAAGTGATCCGAGACTCTGACGTAACAGCGAGAGGAAAAGTCCTCTAAAAGTCCATTCAGATACTGGCTTACGCGGACGATTTTGACATCGTTGGTAGAAACCGAAGAGCTGTACAGGAAGCTTTCATCCATCGAGGCGGCACGAAATCGGGCTTCATATAAATGAGATCAAAACAAAGTACATGGTGGCCACGTCTGCTAGTAGAAGATCCAACATTGGTCCCTCAATTCAAATAGTGGAGCGCGAATTTGAAGTACTGCAATCCTTTTAGTATCTCGGGTCAACTGTAGCAGCCGATAACACCATGGAACCAGAAATACGCGCACAGTCTGTTGCCCGTCTCTAAGTTTTTTAAGATTTTCAACATCTCTTTTATGTTGTTAAATTGGTTGGGTTAATTTTTTACTTGTTTCATAAGAAAGGAGATATCACAAAATGCAGCAATTATCGTGGTATAACGTTGTTGAGTACCGCGTATAAGATTATCTCCTCCATCCTTCATGACAGCATACCTCATACGCTAAAGTCATCATTGGTCAAGTAGTAGAACTTTATAAAACCATGAAAGAATTTGGCATCCCATATAAACTGACACGACTATGTAGGTTGATCAAGACCAATGCTAAGAGCCAAGTAAAAATTTCCGGATCACTATCAAGCCCATTCAACATCTACAAGGGGCTCAGACAAGGGGATGGACTGGCCTGCGTCCTCTTCAACCTGGCTTTGGAGAAAGTGATCCGAGACTCTGACGTAACGGCGAGAGGAACAATCCTCTATAAGTCCATTCAGATACTGTTTTACGCAGACGATATTGACATCGTTGGTAGAAACCAAAGAGCTGTACAGGAAGCTTTCATCCAGATAGAGCAGGCGGCACGAAATCTGGGGCTGCACATAAATGAGAGCAAAACAAAGTACATGGTGGCCACGTCTGCGAGTAGAAGATCCAACATTGGTCCCTCAATTCAGATAGTGGAGCGCGAATTTGAAGTTTTACTATCTCGGGTCAACTATAGCAGCCGACAACAGCATAGAACCAAAAATACGCGCACGGTTGCTTAAAGCCAACAAAGCCTACTATTGCCTGTCAAGACTCTTCAAATCCAGGAACATAACCATAACATCCAAGCTGCTGGTATATAAGACAATGGTCATACCAGTACTTACATATGGATCCGAGACTTGGGTGATCAGCAAAAAGCATTCTGACCTCTTAGCCGCGTTCGAGAGAAAAGTCTTACGGAGAATTGTTGGCCCCGTATGTGAGGAAGGACGATCCTGGAGACTCTTAAATGATGAGGGTGTGTCGACGAAAAATTTAGAAGTGAATCTGAAGCCATTTCCTTTTTAAATTCTCAATATTAACTTCGCGTGCCCGTGTGTTTGTTTGTTTGTCGTGGAATCTGGCGATCAATCTTAACCCACTTCCCAAAGTCCGATATCATTGAAACTTTGCACACATGCATATATTCGATGACAACACTTTCTATTAAAAATTAGAGTCCCTCGGGGTCGGGGGCTCCCGTACAAATATTTTACAAAATTTACCTGATTTTCTTCAAATTTTATATACATGTGTATCTGCGATGAACAATACTTTTTGTAAGAACTTTGGAGATCTCGGGCCCCAGGGTCGTGAGACCCCATACAAATTTTTTAAAAAAATTAGACAACACTTTTTTTAAAAATTTTGGTGACCCGGGCCGGGACCCGGAAAAATTTTAAATTTTTTCTTCAAATTTTATACACATCTGTATCGTTTGCAAAATTTTTAAAGTGAACGGGCCCTGATGCCCGAGGGGTGCCCATAAAAAAATATAAAAAATTTCTGCAAATTTTAAACACACCTGTATCTCAGGCCCTGTAGCCTGAGGGGGTCCATATAATTTTTTTAAAAATTAGCCCGATTTTCTTTAAATTTCAAACATATCTTTATCTCCATTGGACAAAACTTTTTGTAAAATATTTGGAGTGGTCCTGTCACCCGACGGGTGCCTATATATGTATGCCCGATGACAACACTTCCCATTGAAATTTGGAAGTTATCGGGGCCCACGGTTGGGGCTACCATACAAATTTTTTACACATGTGTATCTCCGGTGACAACAATTGTTGTAAAAAATTTGAAGGAAAAGGGCTCTAAAATTATTTTTTTCGAATTTAACCCGGTTTAAACTTTGCACACATATGTATCTCCTTTCACAGAATTTACAAGATAAATTTTAATTTTTATGGGTTGTTTTCTTATAACATTCTGTTTTAATTTTGTTATTTTGTCTAAAAATGTTATGTCAATTGTAACTTTTAATTTTTTGTGAAACGAATTTAGTAATAGTTATTTTTATTTTGGCAAACATTATTACAATATTACAATTAAATAAAGTCTTAATAAGCAATACAATTAAATAAAATAAATAATTATGTAGTACCATTCAGTGTCTGTTTTGTATTAAAAAAGTGTTTAATACGCAGTCAATGTCTCGTTTTTATTTCAATCACTAAATCACTAAAAGCGAATCGTTGACATAGACGGTTTACGTTAAACCAACGGCTGTGCTCAGGTGTTGTATACCACTTCTCTAATGTATTTCTAAAGTGCCCAGGGTTAGGATCGAACGCTCCCGAAATAAAGTCGTTTTCTGTAGAGGCTGACCGAGCGAAGTGGTTCCTTATAAGATCAAGAATGACATTGTCAATTCTTCTTTCTTTATTAGACACATAATGTCTAAAATCGGAAAGTTCGCTTCTGTACATAAGCATACACGCTCTTAGGCATTTACTCTCGAAGGCGCGGAGTTTTTCCATATATGAGGGGCTAATATTCCACCATATTGGACACGCGTACGTTAGAATTGGTCGTACAAATGCCTGGTAACAAAAAATGTTCACATTACTTCTCAGGTAACGTGAGTAGAAGATCTTTTTAAGACACATAAATGCCGCTCTTGCTTCCTCTACCGCTTTATTTACGTGTTCATTGTAGTACAAGAATTTGTCACCCAACACCCAAGTAGCGCACGACATTCTTTGTTAGGATATGATAACCATTTGCACCAGAGATTTGCAACTTTTTCCAATTGCATCGTAGATCGTGATTTCCCCGTCTTAAAGGTTGGCGAAACGGTATAGCTTCGCATTTTGAATAGCTGATCTTAAGCTTTCATGTTTCGCAGTATGCCCGAAATTCATTGAATTTGCCTTACGGCCTTCTTTGAATTTCTTCAATGAGCCGTGTGCATACAATATGATGTCGTCAGCATAAGCAAGTGTTGCATCCTTATCCCTAAGTGGTTCAGCAATATATAGATTGAACAGGATTGGCGCCGTTACTCTACCCCAATAAAATATTTTGAATATTTTATATGTCGTATATTCTTTATCTGTTTCCACAAATTTCATCCCATTGATATAATCATTTTGATTAAATGATATGGGTGCTCATATCTAATAATTTTATAAATTAGCGCGACGGTACAAACCGTGTCGGAGGCTTTTTCGATGTCCACTAGACATGCGGCCGTATTCCTCTTATCATTCCGATGACAGTTTACATCTGAGATCAATTTGGTTGCAGCGTGCACCGTCGAGTGGTTTCTTTTAAACCCAAACTGGTTTCGCGTTATTATCTTATTTGTTTCGCACGCGGTCAAAATTTACTTACTAATAACTACTTCAAGAACTTTCCCAATATTAGGCATGAGACTAGGGGCCCGATCACTTCCAAATTGTAAAAGAAAGTGTTGTCACCGGAAATACACATGTGTACAAAATTTCAGGGAAATCGGGCTTTGGGAAGTGCGTTAAAAATTGATAAATAAAAAAAAAATTGTATGGGAGCCCCCCGACCCCGCGGCCCGAGGGGCCTAAAATTTAATAGAAAGTGTTGCCATGGGAGATATAAATGTGAGCAAAATTTCAATAAAATCGGGCTGTAGGAAGTGGCTTAAAAATTGATCACAAGATTTGGTGTGCCAGCCAGCCAGTCAGCCAGCCGGCCGCCACGGGCAAATGAAGTTAATATAGAGAATTTAAAAATAACGCAGTATTTCCGTATGATTTCAACTGGAAGATGTTTCAACACAATATTCGGAATGCTATCTAAACCTGTCGAGGACTTATTGGTTAATTTCCTGAAAATTACTGTCAGTTCGGTCAGCGTCTTAAAGTAGTTGTTGGTCTGTTGTTCAGTCATTTTAAGGATTTAAGGTCATCGGCAAAATTCACAAAATCTTCAGAATAAGTGTTTAGATTGCGAAATCTTCGCACTTCTCTTACTATCTCATCAGAACTACTGGCGCAAGTTTCTATTTGGTGCACCGTTTCAAATTGAGATCCAATAATGCTGAGCTAATGACGTGCACTCATTGTTTGGAGCGGAGCATTGAAAACCTAGGTGAATCAAGCGTTGTTTCCTTAGATATTGCCAAAGCTTTTGATAGAGTATGGCATGATTGTCTTATTAATAAGATTCGTGCGCTGAACTTACACTCCTCTCACATTACATGGATTGAGAATTATTTATGGAACCGTAAAATAAAAGTGGTATTAAATGGTATATCTTCAGATTCACATGGGATCAATGCTGGCGTGCCTCAAGGGTCATCCTTGTCGCCCACGCTCTTCTTGATATATATCAACGACCTGTTGTCTTCTACAACCTGTGATTCCATTCCATTCATTTGCTGATGATACAACGCTATCGGCTTCCATTGAGTTAGTCAGTCAAAAAGAATGCAATTCTCGCTTGAATGGTTCGCGTGAATTAATGAATTTGACTGTCTTATATTCAAATCATTCTTGATTAGGGCATTTCTAATAGAGTAGAATTTAACCCAAATAAATTCCAGTCTTGTCTTTTTTCTCAGAAGACAACTCAACATTATGTTCCACCTGTTATTAATGGTACCCCTTTTGCGAGATCTGATTCACTTAAGTTGTTAGGTTTAAAAGTATCAAGTGATCTTTCCTGGAAAGAACATATTTATGAAATTTCAAAAAAACTAGCCAATGTTTGGGCTTCATAAGACGTTGTAATTTCTACTTCACTCCCTCTTAGTGTTAAGATTATATAAATCTTATGTTAGACCAATTTTAGAATATAATTCATATGTGTGGGGTGGGGCTCTGAGATCGCATTTGGTTCATCTTGATGGAATTCAGAATAGAGTTATCCGTTTGATAAACGATGTAACCATTACTTGATACTTTGGAGCACAGACGAAATGTAGGAGCTTTATCTGTTTTCTACAAATTTTACAACGGCAAATGTTCTTTAGAAACCCGTTCTCTAGTTCCAAGTCCTTTTCTCAGTAACGTAAACACTCCTTTAAGGTCCAATCAACATAGATTTGCCTTAAAACGTTTTTCATGTGGAACCCAACACTTTAAATCCTCCTTTTTTCCGAGAGTCTCTTCGATGTGAAATCAATTGGTCGAGCCCGTGTTTCCCGAATCTTATAATCTGCAGGCCATCAAATTAGCCGTTAACAACTTCTTGAAAGATGATGGATAAAGTATTCATAAGTTGTTTATTAATATAAAAAAAAAATTGTTTATCAGTATTTTTTACATTATTTTTATAATTTGTAATATTTTTTTGGTCAAGGTTTTTTGTAGTTTTCCCTGACCATGATTCATTGATAAAAGTATTTGGACTCGCATCGTTTTAAATTCGTGTTTGTTTTTCGTATTGCTTTTTCAATGAATCAGAGAGAATTCTGAGAAAATAAATTGAAACCGGCGAGGAATGTGATATATTGTAAATCACATTCCTTCGATTTTTATTTTATTTTGAATTTTAATAAAGGGCTTAGCCCAACTTATAGCCGTGACGCAAGTCATTCAGGGAGTCCTCCCTTGGCAATAAGTCTCTATACAAAAAAAAAAAAGCTTCTCTACACCGTCTTCAACAACAAAGTTGTTGTTGATGATTGGTGTCGTTTGGCTATCAATCCCAGCTTGGGAAATGAGAAACTCTGATTTTGTTGGAATTTTCAGTTCCGGGACAGCAACAAACTACGTGGCTTAAAAGTTCGATTTATTTTAGAAAACATGTTATCAATGATTTTATTATCATCATCAAGACTTGACAAAACCATTTGAATTAGTTGATGGAGTTTTTGCAACCACAATGATTTCTGTAGTTAAGTACTACCATCAGTCCGCCGCCAAATTTTTTATTTGACGATATAATTCAGAAAGACAACAATCACCCAAATAACATTTATTGAAAGGTTTTTAAGCCGTGATTAACCGATTTTTAACGTGTCATACTTGGTTTCATTAGTTTCATTTCGAGTAATATTATCCACCCACCGTAGCTAAACTATCACTTTCAATATGAGCCACTACAGCATTATATTTCGTACCGTCAGCTATGATGCCGTTGATACCAAAAAATAAAGAAAAATGACAAAACCGAAATAACTTTTCTCGATATTTCTGTCTATAAGATTGGAAGTTTCTGGAAGCTTTTAAATTAGTATAAAAGGTGGCGTTCGCTGCAGAGGAATCATCAGTTATTTGGAATTTAACTTTTTTTTTAGGACTTATTTTTGATACATTGCGATTTATCTAGGATTCGAACCTACTGCACTACTAACTACTTTTCGTAGCAATATGGAAAAGATAAGTTAACACATAAAATGTTACATTTGAATTTACGTTAAAATATTGACATATACATGAATTCTTTAATTAAAGAAATATGGTCTATATGTTTTAAACGTATTAATAAATAGTACACAGGTGTTAGCCACATATGTTCGTTTGATGCTCCGATAAGTTCGTTTTTTTTGTTGTGGTGCTGGAGTCGAGATATTCACGAAAGTGGCATTAGTTTGGTTATTAGTTATTTCATTTTACACAAACAAAATGTTGTGAAGATAGTTTTGTCGTATTTCTTGATTATAGGCTATGGTACACCGCCCTTCACCCTAACTGGTGGGGGGGAAGAATGTAAAATGTTAATATCAGCCCCCATGGTTGTAAGAGCGCGGTAAGAAGGCGCGGGTTCATGTGTGCGGGAAGCGAAGTGCCCGGGAACAGCCAATTATACACTTTTTATACTCGAAACGGTACAAAGTAGTTATTTAAATAAATTTTATATGGCAGCCCCCCGACTCTGGGGTCCGATTTTAATCCACTTCCTAAAACCAGATTTTATTCAAACGTTGCACACATGTGTAGCTCCGATTAGAGAATTTATATGAAACATTTTTATGGGTTGGTTTTTTTGTATTTGTATTTTCTATTTTGTAATGCATTTTCATTTCTCTCGTCGTTTTCGTTCTCATCATTTCACGAGCTACAAATTTAAATTACCAGCTATAGCGTTTTCAAATTCCTTCCTCTTAGATTTGCATTTCCTATCAGCCGAATTAATTGGCTACTGCTGCTTTATAATTCGCCAAATGTTTAAAGAATCCACGGACTGTACTCGTACTTACTTAGCACATGATTTATTTTTTATTCGGATTGATTGTTGATGTGTAGATTAAAAAGTTTTCAACGGAAATGCAGTTAAACAAGACTCAATTTTTAGTAAGAAGAAGCAATAAGATTTGTTTATGACAAATATACTCTTGGAAGACCAGAGACTTAAATTACGCGATACTAAATTAGAATGTATGGCCAGCTAACTGAGGAACTGGAGGCTCCACCAATGACCGAAGATCATACAATGCTGCCGCCACCAAGCATAGTCGAAGTTAGCAGAGCGATAAATCGGCTCAAAAATAATAAGGCCCCGGGATCTGATGGGATCCCAGCGGAACTGATAAAAATAGGTGGCCCACGTTACACCAAGCAATTCATGAAATAATAGTGCAAGTATGGGAAGAAGAAGTTATGCCCGAAGACTGGCGAAGAGGCATCCTGTGCCCCATACATAAGAAGGGAGATATCACAAAATGCAGCAATTATCGTGTTACAACGTTGTTGAGTACCGCGTATAAGATTTTCTCCTCTATTCTTTAAGACAGGATAGCCCCATACGCTAAAGTCATCATTGGTCCACACCATCTTTTTATAGACTTTAAAGACGCCTATGATAGCATAGCCAGAGTAGAACTTTATAAAGCCATGAGAGAATTCAGCATCCCAAATAAACTGACACGACTAAGTAGGTTGACCATGACCAATGTTATAAGCCAAGTAAAAACATCCGGATCACTATCAAGCCCATTCAACATCTATAACGGGCTCAGACAAGGGGATGGACTGGCCTGCGTCCTCTTTAACCTGGCGTTGGAGAAAGTGATCCGAGACTCTGACGTAACGGCGAGAGGAACAATCCTCTATAAGTCCATTCAGATACTGTCTTACGCAGACGATATTGACATCGTTGGTAGAAACCAAAGAGCTGTACAGGAAGCTTTCATCCAGATAGAGCAGGCGGCACGAAATCTGGGGCTGCACATAAATGAGAGCAAAACAAAGTACATGGTGGCCACGTCTGCGAACAGAAGATCCAACATTGGTCCCTCAATTCAGATAGTGGAGCGCGAATTTGAATAAGTTCAATCCTTTAACTATCTCGGGTCAACTATAGCAGCCGATAACAGCATGGAACCAGAAATACGCGCACGGTTGCTTAAAGCCAACAAAGCCTACTATTTCCTGTCAAGACTCTTCAAATCCAGGAACATAACCATAACATCCAAGCTGCTGATATATAAGACAATGGTCATACCAGTACTTACATATGGATCCGAGACTTGGGTGCTTAGCAAAAAGCATTCTGACCTCTTAGCTGCGTTCGACAGAAAAGTCTTACGGAGAATTGTTGGCCCCGTATGTGAGGAAGGACGATTCCGGAGATTCTATAATGATGAGATCTACGAGCGTTACCGCGATGTCGACATCGTGAAGAAAATTAAGCTCGGTAGGCTCCGGTGGGCAGGACACCTAGCTCGCATGAGCGAAGAGGATCCTGCTCGGAAAGTCCTTTGCGGTAGGATTTATGGAACACGACAGCGAGGCCGGCCAAGCCTACGCTGGAAGGATGGCGTAGACCAGGACGCCCAGAGTTTAGGGATGCCAAACTGGATGACATCGGCTCGAAATCGGGACCGGTGGACAGACTTTTTGCGGGAGGCCAGGACCGGACCCCGGTTGTAGAGCCAAATATGATGATGAAATTAGAATGAAATAGAATAACATTTTTGGATAGAATTCGTGCGTGTGAGCTTCGGGGTTTTGAGAAAATTGTATTTTTGTTTAAATATTTAGAATTTGCATCAGTTCGGTATTTACAGGGCGATTCTCACTGAACGAACAAACATCCAACCAAACTTGATATTTTTTACAGGGGGCCGGCTGTACAGCTCTACTTGTCGCTGTCGTCTCTCGGAAGCTGGAACTAACACGAGCGGAGAAACATGTACACAACTTCATGATGGACACACAGTTAACAAAACGGGTATTTAATTGCATAACTGCTTGTGATTTATTTTGCTATTAATTATCTTTATTTGGCATCTTTAATATTTTAATCTTTTATTCCATTTTTTATTCACGAATAGCTGAAAAATGCTGCTGCGAATGTTCTTCGTGAAACTTGGCTCATTTACAAACATACAAGACTAGTAAAACGGGTTAATCCCGGTCGTGTAAGAACCCACCAAAGAAAGTTCCTTCTAGCTATATATGCGTGAGTATTTCTGACAAAGGCAAAATCAATAAAAAAACAGTCTTAACATAAAACCTAAAAAAATGCAATGCGATTTTTAAATGCCTCCAATAAATACGTGTTTGTCCTAACCTAATTTACCATACCCTCTCTAATAACTGAAATATGTATTAATTAAATCATAGAGAAATAAACAGTCTTTTTCTTTAACAAAATATTTTCATATGGTCAGCCAAAAGTCGACCATGGTAGGTTTTGTGATGAGAGCAATTAATACTCAATTGTTATTGGTTACAGTTAACCATGAAGCCCCAGTACCACTACGTACGATTAAAATTACCTAATAATGTGTAAATGAAAAACATTTTTTTTAATTCGTACAAGAACTTAAATTGATTTAATTTGGTTACGGAGTTCTTTCTGCTTACATTTGCGAAAGAAAACACACGTGGAATTCCATTTTTCCATTATGCCTTCCCAAGTCCTACAATGCAGTTGAGAGTAGATGACAAAATAAATGCGACTTTTACTTTTTCACATTTAATATAAAGCGCAAAAGAAGGCGATACGAAAACGATTTGCCGTGGGATTTACTATTCTTAATATTTAAATAAGAGAAATTTAAATGTTTGTTTATTCGTGTCGCAAAGTAGTAGATACTCATAACAAAGGTTTAAGGTAGCTGCGGGAGGACAGAAGATATCATTGTCCGTATGCACAAGGAAAAATAGTAAATGTTGCAGTGGTTTGTAGTTGCTGCAGGAGTTCACATATGTGGACATAAAGTTTGCTTTTATTTTAGTCTTGTTTCTGACAATTTTTTTAAATAACCCTAATTTCCTAAGAGAACGGTTGTTTTCTCTAAAAAATCTCTCATTGACAGGTTTTTTGTTTTTTGAAGTGAAGTTAAAATATGATTTTATTGGGAAAACATAAAATATACAAACGTTATTTGCAACTGTGGAAATAATTAGCTTGTAAAAACCAAGCATACATATGTGTACTTTGGATGTTTACTTCGGAATTAAATGTCCATATTCTGTGAATGTGAGTTTACTCTTTAAGAATAGATTTTCATATATAGCAAAAAATTACACAAAAATTATATGGGGAGTGAAATCGAGTGTTAACAAAAAGTGAAGTCGTAAGTTTTCGACCTTTCACACGACCCAGAGAGCTGAAATTTTGTGAGCAGCTAGATCTCACACAGCTCTTTTGATAGTCCGCATGTGACGCGTGTCGCGCAGTCGTGTGTGGCGCGTGTGTATCATTGAAAAGTGGAACTGATATATATCGGCTTCTACTAGTCAGAATTTGATAAGACTTGTTTTAAAACAATTGGTTAGCGCTCGGCTTGCGATGACGTAATTTGTGACGCGTGTGATGCGTGGGGTTCGGCGCGTTATATATATATGAAAATCGATTCTTAAGAAATAAACTTCAGTCGCGCGTCGGAGTTCACACGCACCTATTTTAAATTTTTTATTTTTTTTTTAATTTTTGTTTTCATTTTTTTTATTTATTTTTAATTGCTTTTGGACTTAACAGAGTTCTCATAAGTGCTATACTTTTTGAGATATTTGTAAAAACTCGAAAAACTAAGTACAGTGCCGGTTAGCCGATTTCCGCCAACTTCAACTGAGACCTCCCAATTTATGTAAGAAGCTTAAATATTAATTTGCATCCCAATCGATTCAGCCGTCTAGGATGCAGAGTGGACACAGACCCACAGACAGACAGATGGGTAAATCTACGAAAATCCCGAGTTAGAATATTTTCATGATTACTATACATACTTTTTTACTATGTGAAAGTATTTAAAATAATTATTTTTTAGTTTGTGTACCCTTCAAAGCTATTAATAATAATAATCGGCGCGACAGACCATTGCGGTCCAAGGCCTTGCTTCTCGCAACCATTTATGTTGAGCATGTATATTTTTGCACACAAATGGAGGGGACCTACAATGTAATGCCGGATCCGAACGGCGAATTGAGAAGCATTCCGTAACAAGTTATTACTCTCGGAACGTTTTTCACCCGTTTGAGAGAGGTGGGACACCGTGAAAAATACTTTTGGTGTTACTGGGATTCGAACCACGAACCCCCTGCTCAGAAGTCCATGCTCTTATCCACTGAGCCCACTTCAAAACTATTAATTCCACAAAAAATTAATTTTTTTTGTTTAATTGAGTTTTTATTTTTTTATTCAGTAAAAAACAACAAAAATTTCTTCCCAGTTTTTGATCAACATTGAAGAGGATACACCCATTTTTTTAATTACTAAATAATCTAAAATTTATTATTTATGAAAGTAATATAGTCACTGTAATATTGCGGTTGAATTCAAGGAGAGGTGGCATGCAGCTGGCTGTTTCTCTTGAGCACGCACAATTTAAACGTTTTTATATTACGGTTAGTAAGAAAAGAAACTTTCGGGCTATTTTAGTTCTTATTAGTATATATAGACCAGATTATCTTAATATTTAAAAATGTTGGTGCGTATGTATGTCTGACTATTACGGCTGAACCACTGAAGCTTTTCAAGTTATACTCACACCATATGTTCGTTTGGTGCTCCGGATTGTTTGTTGTTTGTGTTAAACCCCCCTAGGTGGCGCTGAAGTAGCTTTTTTTTTCGATAATTCTTATTTGGCTCAAAATCACACCATATAATCTATATATATAAGTAGTGAATTTATTTGTTTCTATATTTGTGCCTTACTAGCTCTGGAACGCCTTGACCAATTTCAACCAAACTTGGTATACATATTAGTTACTATGTGGAATCAAATATAGGTGGTGGGGGGTAGCAGGTTTTTTGGCTGTGGGAGGCGTGGCAGCCGATTTTAGTGTCGGACCCACCGTTTTCGGTATCGCCGAGACGAATAGTGCTGGTAGTACACTCCTATGGATGAGTCCCGCAGGGGGTTGGGTGACCGATATTAGAGTTGATTCTATGGTTTTCGGGGTCGCTGAATTGAATGGTAAGACAGCTCTAGGGGGATTAGGTCGACAACGGAGGGGGATATTAGTGTCGATTCTATGGTTTTCGGGGTCGCTGAGTTGAGTGGTGATGGTAAGACAGCTCTAAGGGGATGGGGTCGTTAACGGGGGGGGGGGGTGACCGATATTAGTGTCGATTCTATGGTTGTGATGGAAATACAGCTCTAGGGGGATGGGGTCGAGAACAGAGGGGGGTGACCGGACCGATGTTAGTATCGATTCTATAGTTTTCGGGGTAGCTGAGTTGAATGGTGATGGTAAGACAGCTCTAGGGGGATGGGGTCGGTAACTGAAGGGGGGTGACCGATATTAGTGTTGATTCTATGGTTTTCGGGGTCGCTGAGTTGAATGGTCATGGTATGCCAGTTCTAGGGGTATGGAGTCGGTAACTGAGGGTGGGACCGATATGAATAGGGGTGTATAGAATAGTACTCGGCGACCATTTGGCGACAAATTTGGGGGTGAGGACATTATCGCCCCTACTTCAAATTGGAAAAGGTAGATTAGTAGCCGTGTTTTATGGTTATATTAAATTTACATAGATTTTTGAAATCTGCCGCCGAACTAATAAATTCGTTTTATCGATACCGCTGTAGATACTGATGAGGAAGTTAATTATCTAACTGAGTTCTTAAACTCACATAATTCGTCTGGATTGCCACCTTACAGTTTGATCTCCAATTATTTTACTACGGCTTCTCGACTCGCCAAAACTTTGCAACGGCACAAGACTGTGCGTAAAAGAGATGCCGGGCAATATAATTGAAGCGACTATCTTGACAGAAAAGGGACAGTGTGAAACAGTTTTTATCCCACGGATAGCACTCATTTCGACGGATCTTACTTTTAAATTAAAGATATTGCAATTTCCAGTAAAACTTGCGTTTTCGATGACAATCAATAAGTCGGACAGTTTATAAAGTACTGCGGAGTATAGATTTGAGATCGCCATGTTTTTCCCACGGACAACTTAATTTTGGTTGATCTGGGTTGGGTTGACATAAGAATTTATTTATTCTTGCTCTTAAAGTGAAACTAACAACCAAGTTTTGTTTTAAATAAATTTTATGTATGTTTATTTAATTTTATTTTATAATTTAAATACTATACCTGTAATCTAAAATATATTATGTAAATTAAAATATATATGCCTAATAGAAGATTGGGATGAATAAATACCTGGGCAACGCCGGGTAATCAGCTAGTATTTAAATAAAAAGAAAGTCGTTGGCAAAATTTGGACCCGATAGGTGGCGCTGGAGTGGAAAATTGAGTTTTTCCTAAATATGATTTCCATATAAAGAATATTCGAGCACGTATACATTTTTTGCCGATTCTATAGTTTTCTGAGTTGGTGAGGTGTTCAGTTGGAGAGTTGATCAGTTGGCAATAGGTCATAGGGCGGGAGGTCAATGGGTGGGGTGGTCTGTGGGTGGGATGGAGGTCAGTGGGCGGGGCGTTAATAGGAGGGCGTTAACTTGGGTGTGGGTCAGTGGGATGGGGATCCGGGAAACACCGGGTATTTCTAGTATTCTATATATTTTTATTATATTTAAAAATATTTTTAATTATTTAAAAAATTATGATATATTTTTTTTTAAATAAAAGTGGATAGAAAACCACATATATTTTATATCACGTGCACGTTGACGAGAACGACAAATAGCCCAGTGCATCCATACACAAGAATGCCTCAGGTGATATCAATCCATTCTCCAGTGCGCTCTCGAAGTACTAAGTATTTAGATAAAAAGATCCCGATTAAGTTCTGCTTATAACCATAGTTAAATTCAATTTGTGTAAAATAATAGAACGCTCACAACAACAATTGATGGACGCGAAAAGCTATGCAGATTTTTTATTATTACTCTTGTAACCATAATTTAGCAAATAATCGCTGATATTATGATAAGCCTCATTTCCGATGCCGCAATTTCTTCTAAAATTCGTAAAGTATGTGTTGTAGCTTTGAAATGTTTTTCTTTTTTTAATAAAAAAATTGAAATACAATAGACTCGCACTGCAATGACAACATGACAACAACAGTCGAGTATACAACCCAATAGAGTCCATAAACGATAACCGTATCTGGATTGATATGATAAGTTCACTATATCGCTCGTCTTTTGATTATAGTATACTAGCTAAGCCGACAGACGTTGTCCTGTCCCACTTTCAATAAATTTGTTTGTGATCGTTTTGTAAACTTGTGAAAAGCTATTTGAAATGTTAAATCAAAGTGAAAATGAAAAAAAAAACTCAAACCTATTTTCTTTCATTAAATTTGAAATCACAATGAATCTCAATGTGTTTTATTTACATTTCGATTTCAATTGCAATGTTATAGCAAACCAATTGAAACAAAGCATTTGTTTGTTTTAATTGTTTGCTTGAACATCACTATTTCAATGCAATGCTTTATGATATACGACATTTTTGTAAGTGAAACTACTTTATCGGCGGTGAGGATGAGTATCAAAAATAATTTTGTTTTGCGATTTTGAGTCACAGTATTTGTCACATTATTGTGTTACATTTTTTAATTTTTGGAACTTAGTCATTTCTCTTACAATTTGTATGAAATTCGGTATGATCTTTTGAAGGTCCTCTGGGGGGTCTTTTTGGGGTCTTTAGAGGGTTTTTTGATAGTTTTTTGAGGGTTATTTGAGGGTCTTTAGAGGAGTTTTTTGATGGTCTTTTGGAGGTTTTTTGGGGGTCTTTTGAGGGCCTTTTGAGGGCCTTTTGGGGGTCTTTTCGGGATATATTAGAGATATAAAATAAAAATTAGCCAAATCAATCTAGCCGTTCTCAAATGTTTTTCTGGATAGGGATACCCTAATCACCTAGCGGTATGAAATAACTTAACAACCTATTCTCATACCTACCAAATATACATAAAAAAATTCATGAAAATCAGTCGAGCCGTTTCGGAGGAGTGCGACGACAAACACCGTGACACGAGATTTTTAAATATTAGATTATATTATCGTCTAAGTTAGAAGATTGCAATCTTACGAACACGATAAGCCCTTTTCAGCGAGTATTGTACGCTATTTTTCACACGACCAAAACAATGCGTGTTCGCTGAGACTTCAGTAAATAACAATAGTATTTTCTATGTGAACACACTAGTATCGATAATGCCTACTTTCGAGGGTAGATTATAGCGTAGGGAACAGTAGCTTTCGTCTATGGTCGTGTACAAAAAGTTCATTTCATTTATGAAAAATTCAAAAAATCAGGAACCAGGAAAGAACTTAGAAAGTAGTAAAAGAATTAGAGAAATACGTCAACCATCAATTAAAATTTTGTTAACCAAGTTCTTCTTAAGGAAAAAGACTTCTCGTATATTTGTTTATTTCTCTATGCTTAAATGTTGTACATTTTTTACATTATTGAATTACGCATCTGGTATAGTAATTATTTGTGTCCAAAACCAAAGTTGCAATATGTACTGCATCTATCAAAGTTAGTAAGGCGAGCAACTTGCACCCACCTTCAGTCAAGTCGAGTACGTCCTAGTTAACACTTTTTTAACCCCAGCAAAACTGCGTTGGGCATTAGCAAATGTACATGTTAAAATGTATGGCATTCTTCATTCAATATCAGCACACCGTCTTACAAACAGTAACAATAGTTTGTCATAGATTAAACTCGTTTTACTAGCCTGTAACTGGGTTGTAAAGCCCTGTTTGCGTAAAAACCCCTTCATTGTTGCGTGTCGTCGTTACCTTTTCAGAAGATCGTATCTCAAAATGTAAACCAGTTAGGCTGTATTATTGTAGCTTTTATTGTTAAGTGTCGAAAACTCAAGTGATTGTTACCAATATCCTAGTCAGCAAGAGACGAACCAAATACGGTGTTGTTGGTGGACTTACACATGAATGTAAACTCCAATTTTCACTTTGAATATTAGTTTCTATATTTCGTTAAGTTAAGATTGCAGAAGCTTTAATATCTTATCCCATACTTTGCGCAGTGAATTATTTATACATATACTCGTATGTACAATGTGTAGATAGTTCTCACCAAATTCCTAAGAAACATTCAATGAATGAATGAGTCCTCTGTATTTTCCATTCCCGTTATTAATTTTAGAACGTAAAATAAATTGTAATTCATTTTGAGATACGATGTTCTGCAATCTTAACGACGAAATTTCTTTTCTCATCGCCAAGTATTTTTCATGGATGGATTAGAAGAAAAACTAAAAGAGTAAATCAATTAAAATTTTATACTTGAATATTTTTATGTTTACTAAAGAAATATCTAAACTATTTGAGTTATCACCTATCAGTTTAGTAAGCGTATTATATTTTATAAATTGGATTTATCCCCAATTATGCTTGGAATAATAATAAATAATGACTCAAATAATTTAGTTTTCAATTACATCCCATAAATTTAAATTAACAAGCTAACCATTATCTGAAACTGGTACATGATTTATTAAAAATAAAGATGTAATAAAATTATGTGTTGTATTCACATATTAGTTATTATAACACATGTTCGTTTGTAGTTGTAAAAATTATTGTGTGTCAATCAATTCCATTCATTTTTAATTATTAATTATACTTGAATGTACCAATGTTCGTTGGTTCGTTTGTAAATATCTCTCATTTTCAAAATTAATTAATATTAATTTGGGCTTGTAAATAAATATATTCACTGTAATTGACTGCTAGGTTGCGAAAAGTGAAAATGGATCAACGAAAACTGATGGACAACGCAAACACCATAACTGATATGGCAAAGGTATTGTTAAAAAAAAGAATAATTTTTCCTAGATCCTATTTGGAATAAAATATAGGAGAAGTGTGTGTTGTGAATGTGTATAATTATCAAATAGTAATAAAGTTATTTAAAAATATTTTAGACACAAAACACAGTGTACGAGATTATATCAGAAATGTCTACCCGGCAGGACGTTATCGAGGAACGGATAACAAATCTCGAGGACAAACTACAAACTATGCAGGTAGGCCGCTTGCATGTAATCTGTAACGTACTAATCTGTACTTAAACACTTGGATTAAGGAACACATGGAGAGCCTTCCAGATATAATTTCACGATGTTTGAGTCAACATCAGGAGCGCATGGAGCAACGTCGAAATTTCCTACATCCTGATGCTGCAGCAACATCAATCCAAGCATCGCCTCTTTTTAATGCTCCTCAACTGTTATTTCCACATTCAAGGTATGTATTGTCGTTATAGGTATATATGATATATCCTAATTTAATTGCACCAAAAATCATGTCTCCATTTTTCATTGATTTGCGTTGCACGCATTTTTTAACCTGAGTACGAATTTTGGTAGCAAATGTGAATAACTCACATCTTAGCCACAAGTTCGTAGTATCAGTAGATGTTGTATGTAGTAGTATGATTTTTGACGCATGCGCATAATTTGATTTTGCTTTAATGTCAACAGCAGTGTTGCTTTGGTTAGACTTTCTCACATCTCACCTAGTTTTGAGTACGCGAGTTGTCGTCTACATGGAGACAAAAGCGAACCGATTCAGATTTTGTACTAGAATCTTGTACTTGAATCTGTCATTAAAATTACACTAACCCAACGAATGAAAAACATCACATCACATTAAAATTCCATGACATACACCTCGTACGTATACGGACTGACGTTCAGGTGAGTTTGGCACATTTGCGACCAAAATTCCTACTCTCATGACAGATTCTAGTACAAAATCGGAATCGGCTCGCTTTTGTCTCATGTAGACAACAACTCGCGTACTCAAAACTAAGTGAGATGTGAGAAAGTCTCACCAAAGCATCACTGCTGTTGACATTAAAGCAAAATCAAATGATACGCATGCGTCAAAAATCATACTAGACACAACATCTACTAATACTATGAACTTGCGGTTAAGATGTGGGTTTTGCACATTTGCGACCAAAATTCGTATTCTGATGTAAAGTGAGCACCAATTCATATCCATGTTCACTGAGGTGGATCGCTATTGTACGAATTTTTATTCGAACATTGTTTTCGGGCTATGCGAAATACATACACGATAATACAAAAAAAAAGTTTAAAAAATTGTTTAAACTATTGCACCAGTCATTAAATATTTTTAAAATAAACGAAATAGCTGAGATCTTTTAAGTCAAAGTGTGGTTTCACAAATGAACATCACGCCCCCTTATCAAAGTAATGTGCTCTCGAATGCGATCGCTGATATGCAGGAATCTCCGTCCGTTAACTCCGCTTCTACTATAACCTCGCACTTGGACAACTTGTTCTTGTAGCCAGAATATGGGTTTTTATGGCACGTCCAATCGAGAAGCAGAAGCTGCCATCGTCTCCTCGACGTTATTTTATTATTATTATTATTATTGTTGGGTGGGCTGAAAAGCCTGGTGCACTGCGACCTAGAGATCTATTGTGCATCCCAGATGATTACCACTTTATGTGGTGGCTTAGTTCCTTAATGAATGCCATTACGTCTGACAGTTCGATTGAAGTGACATTCTGTCCTGGGACTGTGTAAGCCTTGAGGTACTTGAGTCTTTTCCTTATAAGAGCATCACACACGAACAATATATGTTCTGGCGATTCTTTTGCCTTGTTGCAGAACCTGCAGTTGTCCGTCTGGGATTTTCCCATTTTCAATAGGTGTCTGTTGAATGGGCCGTGTCCCGTTATGTACCAGACTAGAGATCTGAGTGCATGACGGTTCAGTTTAATTGCCTTGTCTATATGTACAATGTTGTACTTGAGAAGACTTTTGGTATGTTTCATCCCTGTTGACGATGCCCATTCAGCTTCGATGGCATTGTTGGCCCACTCTTTAATTTTGTTTTTGAGGTGGCTAAGGGAGTAGGCAATGCTTAGTTCCGGCCTAATGAAGGTACCTTCTGCGCCTTCTCTTGCGCAGAGATCTCCTGCCTCGTTCCCTGCAATGCCTGAGTGCCCTGGGGACCACATAAGGGTGATTTTATTAGTTTTGGCCAATTGTTTTAAGTGGCAGTAGCAGCTCCACGTTGTCCTTGTGTTGAAAGTAGGACCTTTTAGTGCAAGTAGTGCGGCCTGGCTATCTGAGATCATGTAAATCTCAGTTCTTCTGTATTTCCTTTTAGTGCATTTCAAGATGCAGGCTTCAAGTGCAATTGTTTCTGCCTGGAAAACGGTTGGGGAGTTGCCTAGGGGTATTCGCAGTGTGGTTCTGGGTCCGAATACTCCTGCTCCTGTTCCTGTATCTGTTTTAGATCCATCTGTGTACCAGATGGATGCATGATGGGGGAGGTTATTGATGATATTTTCAACTTGATGACGTTCTGGAATTCTAACCAAGAAGTTTGAAGATGATGTTTGTATTTACTGGTCTGTTGGATTTAACCTGGTTGTGTATATTGAGATTAGAGAGTCTTAAGCCAGCTTTTTTTTTAATGTGTATGTGAAGTGGTGTCAGTCCTATAATCTTCTCGAGGGCTGCCGTAGGGCAGGTCTTTATGGCACCTGTTGCACTAAGACAGATGAGTCTTTGTATCTTATTGAGTTTTGAGCGTGTCTTAAATTGCTCTGTTTTTGGCCACCATATCAAGGCTGCGTATGTCAGCCTAGGTCTGATAATGCTCTGGTATAGCCAAAGAGTCATTTGCGGGCTTATTCCCCACGTTTTGTTGAACATGCGTTGGCATGTGAAGTAAGCTTTATTAGCTTTGTTAATAATGTACGTCATATGGGAGTTCCATGTCAGTTTTTGATCGAACATAACTCCCAGATATTTGGCCTCCGTCTCCGTCTTTGGTCTCCTCAACGTTACGAATATGGCAAATTGAAAAAAATCTGAGCTCGTACAAAGAACTGGACCACTATGGCAGCCAGCAGTATTCCTGAATTTTATCAATATATCTGTTTTTTTGGCCGAAAAAATAACGCAATAACATACAACAATAATTGCAGAAAGTGAAAACCTATTAATAACTATGTTAGCGGACCAACGGAGATATAAACAGAGTTGACTCTTATAGACGAATCCTATAAATCAGGGAAGGTTTCTCTGGTTTTACACGAGTATTAAAGTTGTCGTTACGTGACTGCTACAAAGAAACCTAGAGCTTTGCGATCGCGGGTCTTGTATATGCAGAAGGGTCTTCCAAGGTCGACAGGTCGAACCCAAGAGGTAAATCCCTATCAATTACACTGCAACGAAATAGAAATAGAATTACTGATGAGACGGCAGTGCAGGAATTCCCTAGTCAATTTCTGTAGTCAACGGTGGCGTAACTCGTTCCAGTTAGAATGAACGACTTTGTGATAACCTATAGGCTTCTCGAATTTTTTCGGAGCTTCGGACCATGTAATGACCGGCATTTCCGGCTTTTTTCAACAAATCAACTAGGAAAAATCAATCAAATCAAAAAATTAATGGGAAGGAATGTCACTTTAGAAAGTAAAGGATTTCCTCATCAGAACAGGTTAAAAAATATCGACTTGTTCATTCGTTCACTAACGAACTGGTAAGCAAAAGAACAGGTTAAAAAAGATCGCGTTGCTCATTCGCTCACAGAACTGGTTAGCAAAAGAACAGGTTAAAATACAACCCATAAAATTTAAAAATGTTCATGTAAATTCTCTAAACGGAGAATGTGTTTAAATTTTGAAGAATATCGGGCTTATTTTTAAAAAAATTACATGGGCACCACTTGGGTCTCAGGGCCCGATCACTCCAACAAATTTGCAAAAAGTTTTGTCCTTCAGGGATACACATGTGTTTAAAATTTGATGAAAATCGGGCTAAAAAATTATATGGGCACACCTCCAGCCTTAGGCGGGGGGCCCAAATTTTAATAGAATGTGTTGTCTGCGGAAAAACACATGTGTGCAAAATTTTAATAAAATCGGGCTTCGGGAAGTAGGTTGAAAATTGATCACAAGATTCCACGACAAACCGACTGACCCACCGACAGACAGACGTGCCACGTGCAAGCGAAGTTAATATAGAGAATTTAAAAAAAGATCAACTTGCTTATTCCTTCATTTCTTTTGTCTCGTAGTTATGTGCTTCGTTCGTGAACTTACCATTTTACCATGTCTGGCGAGTGTGATGGGTTGATGTTCGACTTCTTTGAGGACCTTTTTAACCACTTTCCACACGACCTAGAGATATGAAATTTTATGACTGTCGTCCCAAATAGCATCTTTTATATTCCGCTTGTGACGCGTGTGATGGTTGGAAATGCCGCCATTTTCTCGGGCTTTGAGGTCCTTTTTAACCACCTTTCGCACGGCCTAGATAGCTTTTATGAGCAGCTCAATGTTTGATATCCCGCGTGCGACGCGTGTCGTAAGTCGCATGAAAAAAATAAAATACTTTGTAACATATATTTTGGCGATTTTTACCAAATAATAAAGGACTGTGATGCGTGTGTCGATGTATGTATACATAAAAGTACCCAAAAAAAGAAGTTTAAAATTATCGCGATATATACATTTTTTAAAAATTATCCCGACTTTCTTCAAATTTTGTACACATGTGTATCTTTAGTGACAACACTGTTTTGTAAAAATTTGGGAAGTGATCGGGCCCCAGGACCGAGGTGCTCCTATATAATTTAAATTTTTTAAATTCTCTATTTGCGTATTTTATTTGCCGAGGAATATGGAAATAGAATTTGAAAACTAGCAAAACAGCCGGTTTTCTTACTTCAAAGAAGGCATAAGATAGTGCAATTGTTTTTGTAATTCCTTATTCCTCGGCAAATAAAATACAGCTTATATTAACTTCGCGTGCCCGGTTGTCTGCCGGCTGGCTGACAAAATCGTGTGATAAATTTTCAACCCACTTTCGTAAGCCCGATTTTATTGAAACGTTGCACACATGTGTATCTCCGATAACAACGCTTTTTGTGAACATTTGGAAGTGGTCGGGCCCCAGGGCCGAGGGGCCCCCATATACATTTTTTAACAGTTAACCGAATTTTCTTCAAACTTTGCGCACATGTGTATCTTCGGTTGGAGAATTTACATGAAAAATAATTTTTATGGGTTGTTTTTTTTAGGTCTGAAGTTTTTTTCATTGTGAGACTGTTCCCATCCAGAAGAAATGTCTAAAAGCGGGAATGTTTGTAAATATTTGCACAAAAAGCTCACATAGCAAGGAATACACGAGACAAGTTTGTACAATCGTTGGAAGAGCTTTCGAAGATTTACTTTCGATAACGGACCGACACCACATCGGTTTTTTAAATTCTCTATATTAACTTCACTTGCCCGTGGGTCGTCGGTCGTCGGTCGTCTGTCGTGGATTCTTGCGATCAATTTTTAACCCACTTCCCATGGCCCGATTTTATTGAAATTTTGCACACATGTGTATTTCCGGAGACAACACTTTCTATTAAATTTTGAGGCCCCTCGGGCTGCGGGGTCGGGGGGCTCCCAAACAAAAATTTTAAAAAATTTACCCGATTTTCTTCAAATTTTAAACACATGTGTATACCCAATAAACAATACTTTTTCGAAAATTTGGTAGTGATCGGGTCCCGGGTTCGGCCGCAAGGCCCTTATACATTTTTTAAATATCTATCATCAGATATTCGTCGCCCTTTATGGACTGTGTGCGGTGTGTGCTGCGCAGTCGGCTGCGCTGCATGGTGTTGGTGGAGAGAGAGAGAGAAATCTTAGCGCACGCACAAATGAACCCAGCAAATGAAACGAGACATACATGTTTTATGCTTACTTGAAGTACATTTACATTTTTATTATATACTGAATTGTATTTTTATTGATGTCGTTTTTTTTTGTTGTCGATATCAACTTACAGATAGAACAACAAGTTTTCACAATATTCTGTCATTTGGCGTTTTCATAAATTAGTTCAGAGCAGTCAAAGAGTTCTCAAGATAAATGTTCGTGTTTCTTATTTGCTCAGAATAAAATGATCTGAGCTTTTTCAATTTTAACATCTGATGTCAAATGTTTGTTTCGATGATTTTCTCCTACAATAAAAAAAAAATGGCCCAGGATCGAGGGGCTCCCATATCATTTTCTGCGATTAGAGAATTTAGATGAAAAATTTTTATGGGTTGTTTTTTTATAATTTGAGCACGTGTAAAGTGTTCGCACCCTTATAATGCTTCAAGATAACACCTCTGCGCAACAACAGACATCAAACGAATTCATACCTCATACGCATGATCAGACGGCCAATATTCTTAGTTCTTACAGCATGGTGTGAAGGAGACTATGAGAAAAGGGGAGATGTCTACACTGATTGTATCGTGCATTCATTCTTCATTGCATAAGAGCTAAATGCATTAAAACACATCCGCTACGTTATCTGCTCACACCAAACAGATATAAAATATAAAAATGTTGTCCAAACAAATTTCCGCACCCGGTCCAAAATAAAATATAAAAAAATCCAACCAAAGTACACTTAACGAAAAAACGTTATCAAAATTGACTGCATCGAAAAACCAAGTGACCCTTATTGTAGTATTCTTTCATTCTTTGTACGAACCGTTTGTAATCCTGGCCAAGAGCCAAACATATTAACAAATGCCTACACTTATATGAATTACCATAAAGAAAAATGCTTTTTTGCTTCTCATACACTTGCTGGCAATCGATAAAATTCTAACAAGAGCGTCCTTAGGTTTTTCCTATTCCTGCCAGCAAATGTACATTAACTTGACTTTCAAAGTGATTAAATTGTCCACAAATGCATTCAAGTGGTCTGCTTCACGTTTTCAATCTCGTGCATATCATTATCATCATCATCATTCAACTATGTTTTAATATATTTCCAATGTGATGGCATGAACATAAAACTTAGCTACTATTGTTGTATTATTTATTAATAAAGACCCAACTGCTTTTTGCATAGAAGTGTTCCCACATCTAATAATGTCGCTGCTACTTACCATTGGCCAACTAGCCCTATTTTACCACCTATATCTAGTAGAACACCACATTTAGTGCCTGATACTCACATCTCATCGAATGGAACAGCAGTTAATAATTACACATCTTCTAATAAATTTGGTAGCTGAATAGAAGAAGATGAGTCCACGTCCATTGCAACAACCACTGAAATGAAAACAGCCGAAAACTACGCCACTGTCAATGCCCACTCTGATGCCGATATTTGTGGTGCAACAGCAACTTCAAATCTATTGAAAACAGAAACATCAAAGAAACAAACTTTGACATCAACTACTAAAATAGCCAACAAATTTACCAGAAAAAGAGAACGAGTTTGTATTAGTAATTCTAATAGTTTTAATTCCACGAGTGCTAACTGCAAAACCTATTCAAAATAAAATCGACCGTCTAGTGGTGCGAATGTTAGTTTAATTTATTAAAAAGGTAGGTAAATTTAAATACATACTATAAACTAGTCATTTAACAATGTAAGAATGAAAGAGGAATGTATTAAATAAAATAAATTATTATTTAATGTAGAAATGTTATTGAATTGTGTGAATTCTGATATAAATCCCTGCTGTCATTCAAAATTAATCCCAATTAGCATTTAAAAAATTGGCACAGTATAGACTAAAGTGGCAACAAAACAAATAATTACAAAGCATTGCGAATATACTGCTACTACACATATACAGGGTGTTCGGATTCGGTTCGGTTCGGCTAATCCGTTAAGGGGTAATTCCATGGTTCATTCAGAGAAAAAAAATCGTTTGGAATGGGGGGTGGTCAATTTTTGATATCCTTTTGAGATGCAGGGTTCTTAAAAAAATACACACAAATATTAAACTGTAACTTCCAAAATATTGATCGGAGAGCAACCAACTAAGTCTTATTTAACTGGTAATTGTATAGGCTAAGATCTAAGTGGTTATCTTGCATCTGCATTGAGATCTATGATGCTTTATAGTAAAAAAATATGATTTTTTATAAAATTCAATTTTTCTCAAAAAAACCCTTTATAAGTTTTTTTGACCTTATTTTAATTCGCCTTGATATTCTCTACAACTCCTAATACAAAGTTGGACTCGAGACTCTCGATTTATTGCAATTGGTGGTGTAAAGGTTTGAATATGTGATGAAAAAATTAACATTTTATTTTAAAATATTTTATTAGGTAAAATTACTACATGTAGTTATTAAACATGCTCAAAATGTCTTCCTTGTGATTGAATACAGTCTAATATTCGCCTAAGTATGCCTTTGGTTATTTCAATTCTTGGTAATTCTTCCCTTATCTGTTGAGCTGCTGTGTGTATTCGTTGTAGTTCTTCTTTTGTATCAATTTCTTTGGAGTATACAAGCGACTTCATCGCTCCCCATACCTAAAAATCTAATACTGTTTGATCTGGGGGATCTTGCAGGCCAACGAATTGGACCATTTCTTCCAATACAATTATTTGAATAATTTTCATTTAACCAATTCTTAACATATATACCAGTCACCTTGGTACTGGTATATATGTGCACCATCATGTTGGTATGTGTGCAAGAATCTACTTAAAATAGAAACATCATCAAGGAGGAGTGGCGAATTATTTTGTAAACATTGTAAATAATGTTCACTTTTTAATATGAATGGTCCAATTAATTTATCGCCAGTTACACCAGCCCATTCGTTTACACTGAAGCGGTGCTGAAATGATTTGTGGAATGAAGATTTTCCGCAGCCCACGTGCGTAGCTTGTGAAAGTTTGTTATGCCATCTCTTTTGAATTGAGATTCATCCGCCCATAGAAAACGTTTCACAAAACTATCATTGTCAAAATTCCTTTCAATAAACCAATTACAAAACTTTAATCTTTTATGGTGGTCTATTTGTACAAGTTCTTGAACGGGTATAGTATGGTATGGATGAAGATGCTCCTTGTGCAATACTTGATGAAATTGGTAGCAAGAGACGTTCAATTGTAAAGCAAGCCTCCTTATGCTAATAGATGGATTTGCTGGTACATTACTATTTCTTTATCGACATCCAAATGATTTCTTGAGACTGAATGTGGCTCCACCCACGTATTGATTTTGTTACGATATCTCACAGTCTTCTATGAATATTTGTAAATACTCTGCGTTGATATTCATTACGAGCTCGTGATGCATTACCATCGCAAAATCCGTAAAAAAATGGATATCAACGTACTCCTCACCTCCGCCATCATTAAGACAAAAGACATTGCTTACTCAACAAAAGACTACTTACACAACAATAATCGCCACATAAGAGTACCGAAGCAGAGACAGTAACCGCACACAAAATATCAAATACGAGTATTTACCGTTAGCCAGATGCACCACGCCAGTGACTAACGGTTTTATCTGGTGTTTTTTTTTCGCTCGGGTTTTCAGGCCATCTTAAACGAATATTAGCCTATACTCAATCACAAGAAGGCGATTTTGAGCATCTTTTATAACTACACTAGCTGTTCCCGGGCGCTTTGCTACCCGCCCACTGACGCCACGTCTACTTACCCCCGCGTTTCCCAGTTGCCCCATCCCACTGACCCCCGCTCACTGACCTCCCGCCCACTGACCACCCACCCATTGACCTCATACACACTGACCCACCGCCCACTGAACTCACACCCACTGACATCACACCCACTGACCACCCACCCATTGACCTCATACACACTGACCCACCTCCCGCTGAACACACACCCACTGACCTCCCGCCCATTGACCTCATACACACTGACCCACCACCCACTGAACTCACACCCACTGACCTCACACCCACTGACGGCACGCCCACTTACACCCGAGTTTCCCGGCTGCACCATCCCACTGACCCCCGCCCACTAACGCCACGCCCACTTACACCCGCGTTTCCCGGCTGCCCCATCCCGCTGACCCCCGCCCATTGACGCCAGCGCCACCTATCGGGTCCAAATTTTGTCAACGACTTTCTTTTTATTTAAATATTATATGGTGTGAATTTGAGCCAAAACGTTCCATAAATAAGAATTTTCGGGAAAAAAAACGATACCAGCGCCACCTAGCGGGGCTATTAAACCTTTTAAACCTTCCCGTAGCAATTACAAACAAACTCGCAGAAGGAAGTATCCAATTTGGTCCAGCCGTTCTCGAGTTTTAGTCAGTCTAACGCACAGCAATTGATTTTTATATATAACTACATATAGTTATTTTACCTAATAAAATAATAAAATAAAATGTCAATTTTTTCATCACATATTTAAAACTTTATACCGCAAACAATGGTCTCGAGCCCAACTTTGTATTAGGAGTTGTAGAGAATATCAAGTAGAATTAAAATAAGGTCGAAAAAATAAAAAATTATAACGGGTTTTTTGAGAAAATTTTAATTTTATAAAAAAATCAAATCATATTTTTTTACTTTAAAGCATCATAGCTCTCAATCCAGATGCAAGATATCCACTTAGATCTTAAATTATCCTATACAATTACCAGTCAAATAAGACAGTTGGTTGCTCTCCGATAAAAATTTTGGAAGTTACAGTTTAATTTTGTGTGTATTTTATTTTTGAGCAACATTTTTTAAACAATCTGCATCTCAATGGATATCTAAAATTAACCCCCCCTTTTCCCCATACGATTTTTTTTATAAGAATGAATCAAGAAATCACCCCTTAACGGATTAGCATCCCAAACCCGAACACCCTGTGTACAACAAACAAACATTCAAGAGCATAATATGATCGATTTTATTTTATGCATGTGTTCTGTTAGAGAAAACCCAACCAAATATAACATAGAGATAGAAGTATGTAGTTTTTAATGATTAATTTAACACACATATTTTATTATTTCATAATTATATTTTTACCAATATTTTACAATCCATATAAGCGTGAACTGCCGAGAAAATACTATGGGCAATACGCCCCACCAACAATTTATGTACTTTAAAATAAGATAGTTAGATACGTATGAAACATGAAGATGAATTTTATATACTATATATATATATATATGTGTGTGAAACTGCGATAATGGTGAACAAACAAACCGTTTTGATCCATCTAGGATAAAACGTTTAAGATTAAATTTAAATATTTAAACCGTTTCTATTGATAAACATAAAAAAGTGGCTTTACTGTTAATTATGTACTCTTATAGATTGAATTGAATTGATTAACTAATACACAGTATTAGTAAGTTAATGCTATTGTTCAATTTTATAGCTCTGTTTATTTGGTATATTAATAACTTTTTTAACCATAACAGTAATAAAATTAAAACTTTAGAAAATTAAGATGCCTGTAATTGTAGATATATACTATACTAATCAACTCTTAAATTAAATTAAATTAAATTAAAAAACAACATTTAAAAACAAGAAATTAAATACATCCTAGGTACATTATTATGTATAATAAATAATAGTAGCCACTTCTTAAACAGAGCTATAAAATAGCACACGCAGATACACACATTACTGAATAGAAACTTATCTTACCTAACACAAAAGCCTAAAATGTATTTCAAAAAGAAAAACGAAACAAGCTAAGATTCCGAAAGACAAAATTTCTGAAAATTCATAGCATTGACAAAAAATATGTATTGATCGTGTTGAACCAAAAACTAGAATTTTGAATTTTACTATTCCGAATCGATACCGTACCGTTAATGACATCTCCATAATCAATTCCTTAGTGCACATATACTCGTGCGTGTTACAGAAAAATGTATCCAATAAAATACAATGATTAACCAGTTTATAGAAATGACATTTTCCGACATGCGATTTTTCGTTGAGCCCATTTACATCAAAGGCTAACCACGTATCTAACGAATGACTAAAGGTCTGAAGAAATTATATAAAAAATGATGTTTTCAACATTTTTACAATGATTTATATTATATATTTTTTTAAATGAACATAAAGTTTTTTTAAAAAAAAAACTAGATTAAGCAAAACAAAGCAAATAAAAAAAACGTTTAAATCAATTCCTTTCCAAATAAAAACAACATCACACACCCAGCATTATAAGACTGTTAATGAAACAAAAATATAAAAGCTTTATAAAATATTTACATTACTAAAATGTTGTTTGTTATTTTTTGTAATAGTGTTTGGAGCCCATTTCGAAGTAAGGTTTGGGTAGATCGAAAGACTATAAAACAAATTCTCTCTTGAAAATAGATCTGGTTGCTACTACTATTTATTTATTTGTTAAACTCGTAAACTTATTAAAAATCCGGTTTCTAAATTTAACTCGATTTTTTACATCAACAACAGCAATTAAAATGTCGAGACACAATAGACACGCATACATACTCGTACATCTTGTTCAATATTATGAAAAAAAGACACACCAAAACCTATTTAATGAATTATAACAACATGAATTCGGATTGTTTCAGAATTCGATTTTTTGAACAGTCACGATTAAAGCTTTAAGGAAATAGCACAATTTTTTATTTACATACTAAATAACGAAAACAGCACAGATATTGGTATGAAAAATCGCAGCGGGCAAAATTATTTTAAACAGAACTTTTTTTTTAGAGATTTACTATTATAAGAAAATATGAGAAAAGCTTTACTTACCGATTATACCAAAAATATTCTATCCAAGATACAATTTATAAAGGAAACCATAAAAATATGTGTCTGGAAAGAGATGTCCACATTCTCCGACATATATCACACACAAACACACACCCACTTTATAAAATATAACAAAAAACTACAAAATTTATGAAAACATAAAAATAATATTCGTAGTTTTACGAACAAAGACCAATTTAAAGCAGAGTATCCAATACAATGTTATAAACAAAGTAAATAAAACTTATTCTTAACGAAAGACATTGATGAATTTAAAAAAAAAAATTAAAAACCAAACAACACTAATATGCTAAAATAGTATAATTATTTATATGATTGTTGTTGTTAACATAAAATTAAAATGATAAAAACGTGTTTTGCGAAAAGCTTTAATATTTAGGGTGCCTACATTTGCTAAAATTAGAATATTAAATAGAATTTATTATAACTAAAAACATAACAAAAAAAAAGAAACACAAACATGAAACTAAATTCAATACAAAAACAAATCGTTAATTAGTTCTTTTTAGAAACAAAAGTATGTACTGTTAATTTTTCCTCTCCCAATTGTTATGAGTTTAAAGAAAATCACCTACTATATTACGTATACATGTTCAAATTGTAATTATTACGAAGCTTTGTATATTATTAAAAAATAAGACAACAAAAAAAGAGGGTAAAATTTAATATGTTTACCCTTTCTGTTTAGTTTAATTAAAAATATTTAACAAAAATTGCATGTGATGTGTTTTTCTTACTTGACGTCTTTTAACATTTGTTTTACATACAGGACAATGAGATGAAATAAACCTACAGTAAGTATGGTAAAAGCATACTGGGAAGTATTTAATAAAAGTTAAATCTAAACGTTTTTCTAATTTTAACATTTATCTTTGATACCATCATTTATATATTTAAATTCAAGTTGCTTTTAAAAAAATAAATAAAAAACTAAGGCATTAACTATGCGAAAGAAGGTTTAAATACTTCGTATAGATTTCCAACGACGCAATAAAATGCAAGCCGACGTCAAGCCACTCGAAATTTTACTAAATTCACTAATATCGATGTTTCTGCTTGGAATATCAACCTTCTCTTTGATAATCTGTTGTCAGAGAAATAAAAAGAGAAAAAAATTGCCATCTTCATTTCAAGATATTGACTGACACACATATTTTCTTTACTTTATATGAGAGTGGAATTTCCTGTGGTGACCGGTGTATAAGTGTGCCATTCACGTACAACATATTGGCAGCATGTTCTTCTGCCAAGGTCAGAGTTTGATATGAAAAACTAGCTTCTCTTTCTATCCTCTTTAGAATTTCTTGTGAATTTTTGCTTGTGCTGATGCAGAGAACATCAGGTCCCGCAATAGTCACATAATATTTCAACAATTTATTTCCAGTTATCTATTTGAGTAAGAAAAAACAAGGTTTTAAATGTATTGCATTTTTCGTTCGTTGTAGCTAACTTTAAACTTACTTTAATTGGCGTACATGGATACTCAGGAAAAGCAATAGCTACTGCTCTAGCACCGTCCTCATTTGTGCGTTCGGAAAGCCCGACAAAAAATTCTCGTCCTTGGTAGGTAGGCATTAAGTTTATGAATCGTTTTTCAGATAAAATTGCTGTATTGCTTTGGCTAATCCAGCTTGGCTTACAACAACAATCGCATAAGCATAAAGCCGAAAATAAATCCAAAAAGTTTTTAGAATTTTTAACTAAAGCCATTTTTTAGTTATAGCGCTCACCGTAAAGCGGTGTTTTGTTTAACACACATACCAATTAAAATGCATCGAAAATTTAAAGCCAAAAGCTGTTGCTTTGTAAAGCTAAGCCGGCTTTGCCAAAGCAACGCAGTAAATAAAAATAAATTACCCGTGAAAAGGACATCGCCTCCATCAAGTTGAGCGTTCAGATTATCAATTTCAATAACTGGAATATCTAGCTCCTTTTTTAGAATAATTTTCATACTATCCGTCTGACAAACATTAGGGAAGAAAATAATAATTATTTATGACTGCTTTGGTTCAAAAATATGGAATATGCACATGTTTGTGCGAATTTATGGGATACAAGTACATAATTGCAATTTCATTTAAGAGTGAATTGATTGATGGAATACAATATGTATACATTTTCAAAAAATAAAATAAAAAACCCCGTAAAAATTAAAATTTTTAATGTAAATTCTCTAATCGAAGATACAGATATGTGCAAAGTTTGAAGAAAACCAGATTAATTTTTAAAAAAATAGATATGGGCGCTCCTCGGTCTTGGGACCCGATCACTTCTAAATTTTTATGAATTGTTGTTATGGGAGATACACACGTATACAAATTTTGAACAAAATTGGGTAAATTCAAAATTCAAATTTTAATAGAAATTGTTATCACCGGAGATACACATGTATGCAAATCAATAAAATTTGGGAAGTGGGTTATGATTGATCGCAGATTTCACGACAAACAAACAAACAGACCCACGGACGGGCACGCGAAGTTAAAATAAAGAATTTGAAAAGACATAATTTCAATTGAAGTATATAATTACGACGAGGAATGGAGAACACATTAGCTGCATTATATTACAATTACAATACCTGAGTACGAATCTTGGTCGCAAATGTGCAAAACTTACATCTTCGTAGTATTATTGGTAGATGTTGTGTGTAGTAGTATGATTTTTGACGCATGCGATTAATTTGATATTGCTTTAATGTCAACAGCAGTGTTGCTTTGGAGAGACTTTCTCACATCTCACCCAGTTTTGAGTACGCGAGTTGTCGTCTACATGAGACAAAAGCGAACCGATTTAGATTTTGTACTAGAATCTGTCATTAAAATTAAACTAACCAAAAGAATGAAATAACATCATACAACATTAAAATTGTATGTACACCTTGTACGTATACGAACTGACATCTCACGTTCAGGTGAGTTTTGCAAAATTCGTACTCTGAAATAAGATTTTGGTCGCAAAAAGCGAGTCGGAAAGTGAAAAGTGACAATTGAGTTTGTATACGTACGAGGTGTATAGCATACAATTTATTGTTGTTTAATGCGTTTTCTTTCTTTGCGGTAGTGTAACTTTAGCTGTATTTTATTTGCCGAGGAATAAGGCATTACAACAATTGCACTGCCGAATTCCTTCTTTGGAATTGTAAAACCTGCTGTTTTGCTGGTTTTGACATTCCAATTCCGAACTCGCTCGGCAATTAAAATGCAGCTTTTATTGACAGCATCTAATACAAGCATTGTGGTTTTTTGCTAATCGGTTCGTTCTTTCCCCAACCTGAATCACAACTCGCTACTCGTGACTAGACGAAAAGTCTTTAAATGTCAAACAGCTTCTGTCAAACTAATCACATGCTCGGGACCAGTGCTGCTGTACGTACTTCAATCAGTAATAATAGAAATATGAAGTAATTTAAAATCGAAACGATCCTACATTTTTTTGTGCAATAGCATGATCACACGATCATTTTGTTTGTTTACATATTGTTGAACCGTAAAAATTGTTTCACCAGAAAACACCAAGTTCACGAGATAGAAACATTCGTGCAGACATTTTAGCACTTTGCATCGTTAAAGTCGAACTGTCTTTTTAGCCGCTGTTAAATCTTGCACTTCTTGAATCTTGTAGGGCTTCAAATGAAGTTCATTTGTCAGTATCCTTTGGATGCTTCTATCTGACACGTGCAGGTTTTTTGCGAGTTTTTGCGTACTTTGTCGTGGATTTCGCTTAATTCGTGCATTCACTTTGCGATCCATTTCTGGTGATGTTGTTGTTTTTGGAAGGCAACCTCCAGGGCGTTTTGTGACTCTACCAGTTTCGTTGTAACGTGTGCGCGCCGGTATCAGCCGTTTGGCAAATACAGCAGCGTGAAGTGTGACTCTACCAGTATCGTTGTAACGTGTGATAAACCGATACACAAACAGTCCAACGTTTGTCAAAATATGTGCGCCGGTATCAGCAAATATAGCAGCGTGTAGTTGGTAACACTGCGATCACTGGACCATATATACGTTATATGTTCACATGATTGAGTTTGTGAAATAAAACAATTAAATGTTCATATTTCTAATGCAAATTATTAGGCGTAAACATAGACGTAACTTTATATCGATATATTTCAAGTTACTTAATTGTTTTTCACACGCCCACAGATGAAGTCTGTTTCATACAGTATAACCCAGCTTCCAAAGTAGCCTTTACACACTCTAGTGATTTAACATATAAAATTATTTTGTTATCTACTGCAATTTAGCAGGAAAATGGTCGTGTAAAAAACATCGTACATTACTCGCAGAAAAGTGACTATCGAATGCTTGTTAGATTAATCAAGCTTCTAACTCGCGAGATAACGTCCACTTTCCTAGCTCGTTATCTAATATACTGATAAATATATAATAACTTGGAGATCATAAAGTTAACCATTTAAAGGGAAACATACAATTAAAAATTGGGTTCAGCGTTTCTCACCTCGCGCTGTCTTATCGGATTATTGGATTTGGTAATTAGAGCTACTCCATTGCAAACAACTGCCGTATTTTCAACAAAAACACCCTCTGGCAGATTATCATCCGGCGGTAATTCGATAACATTCAAACCAATTTCTCGAAGTAAACTAAAAAGTAAGTAAAAAATACAATAAAAAAAATTTCAGTAATATTATATTCAATGATGGTTAATTAATATACCTAACGTAAGCCTCATGCTGCTTCTTTGCACGTATAACATCAAATTCTCCAGAAGTTTTCAAGGATGCAGATATCCTAAAATGAGACAATCCACTTCACATTTATATTAAATTTTATTAGCGGGAACAGCACAATGCTTAGTTAATTAAAGAACGCATTGCGTAGTGGGACGAGCCCGCCCATGTAAGGAATGACTTGAAATCAACAATCAACACTTGAGAGCTTTCATTATTCTTCTTTATATTTATTAGTCTTCAGGCTCCAGCAATCAAATGCAATTGAATAGATTAGTTGACCAACAGGCATAATACAAAAATTAATTAACTAATTTAGCTTTGAATGGTTTAGTCACATCACCTCTATATACCATGAATATAAATTAATAAATACACATATTATTTGCAGTTTGTACGAAAATTGTATACACACAACCGCAAGTTTCTCCGTAAAGAAGAAGTAGGTTGACTCCTGAAGGTCTATTGACCTAAAATTTCAAGCAAGAGCTTCACGCCTATATACAAAGTAGCTGTGACTACCTACATAATCTTTTTTTCTAATGCATAAAAATGTAAACAATTTCAGTCGGTCAGATCAAACATCCTTCACTCACCTGGAGACGATTGCATGAGTGTACCTAAGTGACATTTCTCTAAATTTCGGCTGTGCAACGGTTGCTCCTTTTTTACGAACTTTACCAATTAGATTGTATTCTGTAAATAAATGCAACATAAATAGTTATAGATATTTTACCAAGAACTAAATACTTATTAAAAACATTAAAAAACACACACAATACTAAGCTAAAACACCGATTACACGCAATCACAAATCCCAAACGGCATTCTATGTCTATCCCAACACAACCCAACAATCCAACTACTAGTCTACTACTAACTACATCGAATGCGAATCGAATCTCGATCTCGAATGGAACACTACTACATAACATATAAGCTTTATTGCTTTGGCAAAGCCAGCTTGGCTTACAACACCAACGCATAAGCATAAAGCCGAAAGTAAATCCAAAAAATGTTTAGGATTAAGAAACTAAAGCCATTTTATAGTTATGGTGCTCACCGTAAGGCGGTTAAACCAAAAGCTGTTTCTTTGAGAATTAAAGTAAAACCAGCTTAGCTTTATAAAAGCAATACAGCTATAGGTTTGTTCTCAAATCCCAACTAGTCCATTACTTTTTATACTAAAATTATAGGAAGTTCGTTTCACACAAAAATGGCACTTTGAGCTGTCATGTTTGGTCTGTACCTGTTCTACCAAATGTGTAAAACTACTTATTTTGCCGATTTTACTAAAAACGTGTTCCCGTTATCCAAAAATTAATAAAAAACAAGCGAAAAATAGAATACAAGTTCATTTCCCCTCCATGGGAATTTTACCCTCACATCCTTTAAACCACTTAGAAAAATGCATTTTTCAAAAAAGTGCTCAAAACTTTGGAAGCCCCCTCTCCTTAAGGGAACATTTCCGCCAAACAAGATTGTGGTTTTCGAGGTCTGATCAATAGGGGCTTTCAGAAGGGGCGTGTCCGAAAGCCGTAATACCTTGGCCCCTAAAACGCACTTAAGCCCCGATTATTTCCGGAGATCTGAAAATAAATGCAGAATGTTTTTGATAGCTGTAGTTATTTGTTAGCATGCTCTCACAGTGGAAAAACTTAATACTTAAGACTTGATTGTATGGATTTGCAACATAACGAGCAAAAATTTTTTTTTTTCAAAACCAAAATCCAAACAATCTTGTAATTCTTAAGTATTAAGTTTTACCACTCTTAGAGCGCCATTACTCTTTTCTCACAAATGTTGCACGGCGTAAAAGTATTCGGTGTGTACACTGGGTTACTTTACTCGCTCTTACTCTGACTTACACTGATATTCACTTCAGAGTAAAAAATAGGAAATTGTGTATATACTGTGTCGTGCTCGGTTCACAATGAAATTTTCCAGCAAAACGGTAGTCAAAAACATTTTTTTATTCAAAGAGCGTGTACTTGTATTTTGAATTTGGAAAAATATGAAGGCTAAACTGCAGTATAACCCGCATTGGATTTGGGGTTCCAGACACCCCTTCCCTGAAAGTCCTCTTTTTACACTCCCTGAAAACCGAATTTTTTCTTGGCGGTCACGCCCCCTTTTTGTAAGAGGGGCTGTCAAAGTTATTTTTTTTGTTTAGAAAATCCATTTTCCCAAGTGTTTTGAAGGCGGTTTGGGGGTTAATTGGTACCATATAAAAGATAATAAAAATACCTTCCATTTTAAAAATAAGGCCTTTTATGTGTTTTATTCATACCAATTTGAGCAAATCCTTTTTCGAGCATAGCAATAGCTCAAATTAGTTTTTTATCATACGAATCAAAACAAATGCTACAAACTGTCACCTTTTGGAGCAATTGCTTTATATTTTAGCAAAGTCGGTTCTTATTCATACTAACCAATATTCCTTACAAGAATTTTATTTGACATGTTTAATTCCCGTTTTCCATTAACAAGTTTTTTCAACTACTTGTGCTAGTCTCAAATGTGCAAAACTCACATCTTAACCTCAAATTCGTAGTATTAGTAGATGTTGTGTGTAGTAGTATGACTTTTGACGCATGCGCATAATTTGATTATGCTTTAATGTTAATAGTAGTGTTTCTTTGGTGAGACTTTCTAACATCTCACCTAGTTTTGATTACGCGAGTTGTCGTCTACATGAGACAAAAGCGAACCGATTCAGATTTTGTACTAGAATCTTGTACTAGAATCTACCATTAACCCAAAGAAATAAAAAACATCACACCACATTAAAATTGTATTCTATACACCTGTACTATGATCGGGTTTAAATTTTATGCATTGATCTAGTACTATTGCATTTAGTTGCTGGTCATAAGAGACATTTAAAATTTATTATATTTTAAATTGTCGTTTTTTGCGTTCGTTGGTTTTTTCCCCAACCCGACTCACAACTCACCTTCTCGTGACTAGGCGAGAAGTCTTTAAATGTCAAACAGCTTCTTGCAAACTTATCACACGCTCGGCCCAGTGCTTAAATCAGTTATATACTACTATTTCATTGGTCGTACTACTATACTACCAGAAGCTACTACCTTATACTAGTTTTATGAAGTAATTAAAAATCGAAACGATCTTGATATAGGAGATAAAATAAATTAAAAAGTATGTTTGTAATATAAAAGCCTTTTTTGTTTTTCTATTGGAACTTTTTTTTATAAATATTTTTATCGTGTACTTTAATATACTCCCAAGAACTTGTAATATACTCTCATTCCATATCCATGCATTTCTGTAAGTCTTAAGTTTTTCATTGTCAGATGTTAGTTTCATGTTCTTCAAGCATGAGACATGGTACTAAGCAGCATGGTGAGAACTATGCAGTGCCAAATGGAATTTAATTTTATATGAAAATTTCTTAAGTTTTCAAGTAAATTTATCTATTTAATTGTTAAATTAAGTTTTAATTGCCCATTATTATCATTATAACAATAAGAATAAATATATTTCACAAGTGAGTTCTCGATTTAAGATGGGCCGTCCAGTTCAACTGGGAACCGATTAAAGGCCTTTCTGAGGTAAGCCTCTCTGATCTATCTTTAAACATTAAATGACCGCGTTATACAGCTTTGGAAAATTTCCCAGCGTTACCAGCAAAGGAGGCCATTTGTAGCAATCCCAGGTGTGTAGTCATATCTTCAAGCAATGAAAATAGACCATAATCCAATTTTAGTCCATTTGCATTATAAAAGGAATAGATTGCATTAGTACCGAAGTAATTTGTGCCCCATTACTTGCAAACTTCACATAAACCTAAATTCATGCAAAGGTATTATATATGCACCATGCCTTATAACCACACCTGAAACTGAAATTGTCGATAACATGAAAAGCCAAGGAGTAACGGAAGTTTACAAATTTACACGCAAAGTGGCAAACTTTCTAAATTTTGATCGTTACAGCCTTTCAGAGACGGTTGAAATTGCCTGGTATACCGTGAATGTCAAGGAATATATCTCAAATCCCATGCGCTGCAAAAATTGTCAAAAGCTCGGGCATTCAACAAATCGTTGCAAAAATAATCCAGCCTGCAGTGGATGTAACTTCCCACCCCCACGTCCTGAAAAATGCACTCGCATAATGTCAACTCCACTCAATACTCCAAACATATAACACAAACACGGGCCATGGACCTCGACAATTAACCAACAAAAACAACTCTCTTTAATTGTAAGTGAATTTAACTATGATATGTGGATTGGGTGAAATGTAGGGGAATCTGTGGCAAGTCTTACCATGCACTTTGTGTTGGTCTGCGTAAAAGATCAATTCTTTATTTGAAAGACTTCGCTGACCATTTCTGGTTCTTCTGCGATGAATGTAAGGAAGTCGCTCTCTCAGACATTCTCAGAGCAATTAAATGTAGGAACGAAGCTGTAAAAACACTTTCAATGGAAAACCACACCAAGATCCTTTACCAACTCTCCAAATACGATTACATGCTGAAAAGCCTCGATGAACTTAATTCGACCATTCATTCTAATGAGTTATACCTATCAAAAATCAACTTGATTGAGAAGCAGCTAAAAATGATAGGTAATGTTAACGAAGAATCGACGGAATCCATCGCTAATCTGATCAAATCTAGCAAAACTCACATCTTCCAAACACCTTCGCAAGACATTGTGGACAAATTGGAATTGGTAATCGAAGCTACCAATAAATTGAATTTACAATGTGATTATATCTCGATGAGTACCTCGTCTCAATCAACCCAATCATCACGCATTGATGACATATCTCTTCGCCTGACTCTTCAATCCGAGCTCATCAATGAATTAGTCCTTAATTTCAACGCTAAGAACGCTGAGCGTTCAATAACCCACTCTAGCCTCGGGGAAATTACTGAAGAACTAAAAATACTATCCAGTAAGGTTGACTTTATTCATCCTCTCCTGCTCCCTCTCCTGCCCGACCACAAACCACCCAGTACTCTACTCTTAAAAAATTAGGAGAACGATGGACTCATGTTGATGGGGCCAATCGTATCAAAAGACTAAACGACCTAAATAATTTATCTAAAACGAGCAACGAGGCCCCTATTAGTCACCATACTGCTATCTTCTTCCTTAAGGGAACCCCGTACCACGCTAATGCTTCCTGGGTATGCAATATTTTCAAGCAGAAATTCTTCATTACTGGTATCCAAGGTCAGCAATTAGATCGCGCCAAATCGAAAACCAAGAGCTTTAAGATCTTCCTGCCCGCGAAATACTCCTGGTTATTCTCTTCTAATCAAGAAGTTAAAATTGACAACATGACAATGATGAAATGGAATGAAATAATAAATCGACCCATTTCTAACTCCATCCCCAAATCAGACTCAAATTGGACTTATAAAACCAATATCTTCCCTAATTTCGCATCCCCCGTTAAATCTCAAAACCTACCTCAAATTAACATCCTCCCTAAACCCAAACCAGCTCCTAAACCAATCAAATCTGCTCGTTTTCCACCCAAACAGCCTCGAAATCATGTACCTGTAGTCCTGTACCAAAACGAGTCTCGTTTCAATTTACTCCAGCCTCTCACTCTGTTTCCTCTCAACTACCAGCGACATATGCCCATACAAACAATTCCTTCCCTAAGTTTGATCTTAAATCTGGAGCTAAATCTTCCGTCTCAAACAATTCCTCTTATCTCCCTATTCTTAAACCCCTTCTGCCACCCTCTGTTAAACTAACTCAGCAAACTATCGACACCACTGAATGTCGATATGCACTCTCTAGGCTTAGAGAAAAAAGGTATACGAGAATATACGTCTCTTTCTCGCTTATTTATATGACAAATCAGACTCTGTCTGCTATGAGGGTAAAACCAAAACAAGCGTAATGGTATCCATCCAGCAGGAAGGTCTTCCTACGGATCTCACCAGTATCAGGAACATTTATATCAGGTACAACGAGATCTTCAATATGTCTCCCGAAAAAGTCGCGGATGACCTTGCCGCTTTCAGCAACTATGTACATTCAAATCTCACACCTTCAACGGAGCCGTGTTGACCAAAATAAATTTTTTCGTCCCTAATTCTAAACCATTGACAGCACCTCAAGCACCTACCCCTACACCCGATTATAACTCTCCTCTTACCTTCTACTACCAGAACGTAAGAGGCCTACGCTCAAAAACCCGTGATGTTTTGCGCCAATCTCACGCTCTCCCTTTCGATATATATGCCCTGACCGAAACCAATTTAATCCCCGACATAAAGAACCAGGAGCTATTCCCCCCACCATTTAATGTGTTTCGAGATGATGAGGTCACCCGTTCTATGATAGACTCTCCCTGTCGAGGCGTCCTGCTTGCCATCAAAAATGACCTTGACTCGTCTCTTATCGCAATTTCTTCGTCTTCTAAAATCGATTTCGTTTCAATCAAAATAACACTCCCCGTAGGTCCCTGTACGTTATGTGTTATCGAATCCTACCAACTTATTATTGATGCCATTGACCAAATAATCGACATTTATGACTCCCTTGACGACATCCTTATTTTCGGCGATTTTAATTTGCCCCAACTGCACTGGACTGTATCAGATGATAAATCCTTGTTCACTGCTTCGTATCCCAACACGACCAAGGAATTTCTCTTTGTAGATCGGCTTACAGACTCTAGCCTAAGCCAAGTTAGTGGCGTCCCTAATTATATGGGTAGGCAATTAGATCTTATTTTCACAACCGATCCCATTAATTCCTCTGTCTCACTTAGTCCTCTAACTCTATCGACTATTGATAATTTCCACCCCCCCCCCCCCTTCTTCTTTCTTTTTTTCATAACTCTCCACTACAGTCCCCTTCTTCCATAGTTCTCTCTTCTCACGACTATCATAAAGCTAATTTTCGCAAAATCAATGACTTTTGAGATTCACAATCTATCTTTAAATGATGCCATCTCAATTTTTTACAGAGAATTACTTAATTCTATCTCTCTTTATGTCCCCCTCTCGCGCCATAAAACCTCATCTACATCTCCTCCTTGGTATAATCGAAGACTTCGGTCCCTACGAAACAAGAGAAACAAGTTATGGGCAACCTACCTTCGTACCTATTCTCTTTCCGACTATTCCAACTACCTCGGTACTTACTTGCAATTCACCCAGCTTTATAACTATCTCTACCAGCGCTATCTTAATAAAGCTCAAGACAATCTCATAAACGACCCTAAGTCCTTTTTTCAATTCATCAACTATAAAAGTAAGTCCGATGGCTACCCTCCGTCACTCTCATATGAAAACACATCTTCAACCAATCCACATACCATTGCCAACTTTTTTGCTACCTTCTTCAAACAATCTTTCGCTGTCAACCCCTTGGTACCAGACCCTTCATATTTCAATTACTTACTTAACTTCTCCAATGGCCCCTTTCTCTCTCAAACTATCGACCCCATTGTTATCGAAAATAAATTACAAAACCTTAATGATGGCCCAGATGGCCTTCCCGCCATATTTCTTAAAAGATGTTCCTCCAGTCTCCCCTCCCCCTTTCTAACCTCTTTCAACTATCCCCCTCACAAGGAGAATTTCCTCAAATTTGGAAAACCTCTTTCATAACCCCGATACACAAAAAAGGATCAAATAATGAAGTAACTAATTATCGCCCCATTGCTAAACTTTCTCATATACCCATACTTTTCGAAAGTATTTTATACGAAACCCTAAGCTTCCATTGTAAGTCTCTTATCTCTCCGAGCCAACATGGCTTTCTTAAAGGTAGATCAACCACCACTAACCTCGTTGAATTCATGTCCTCCGCTCTTACAGCCTTAGAGAACGGCAACGAAGTCGACGTTGTCGCAACTGATTTCAGTAAGGCTTTTGATAAGATATCTCATCAATTATTCCTTTTTTAATTGTCTGCCCTCGGCTTTGAACATTTATTGTTAAAATGGATATCTTCCTATCAAGAAAACCCTTCTTTATAGTGTTCGCTTCAGGTCCGTCATCTCAACATCATTCATGGCAACCTCTGGTGTACCACAAGGCTGCCATCTGGGCCCCCTTCTCTTCATTCTTACTATAAATGATCTCGATAGGGTCATCAAAAATTCCTCCATCTCTCTATGCTGACGATACCAAATTTTTCGAACCAATTTCTTCTCCACAAGACTCTTGTCTCCTTCAACAAGACCTTGACAGTTTTTCGACCTGGTGCCTCAAAAATTGCCTAGAGATCAATATCACCAAATGTCAAACTATTACCTTATCACGTAAGTGCAACAAACCCCCTCCCAGACATTTCCATCTCCACGACCAACCCATTTCCCGCGTTCAATCCTTTCATGACCTCGGTATACTGTGCGACTCGAAGCTAAATTTCCGTTCTCATATTGATGGAATCATTCTTAAAGCTAACTCATCACTTGGCTTTATTAAACGGTGGTCCAAAGAATTTTCCAACCCTTATGTAACTAGATCCCTCTATATCACGTTTGTCCGTCCCCTCCTCGAGTACGCTAGTCAAGCATGGTACCCCTATCATCAAATTCATGTGTCTAGAATCGAGAGTTTTCGTTTTTTTCGTTTTCTTCGATTTGCTCTTCGGGGCTTAACCTGGGACAATCACCTTATCCTGCCCCCCTACCAAGATCGTCTAAACCTCATAAACTTAAAAACACTTGAGGAACGCAGAGACACTGCTGACGTTCTTTTCATACATCGTCTTCTCCTAGGCTCCATCGACTGCGCGTCTTTATATAACTCGATTTTTTTAAACACTAACCCCCGTAATCTACGTTGCCCACTTCTCTTCTATCTACCGACACACCGCACCACGTACGGCTCTAACGAACCTTTTTCCCGTATGCTGCGAAAGGTTAACTTAAACCTCAGTGTTTTCGATTTCAACCGCAGCACTCTGCCTTAAACTTGATCTCCTTCACCGTTCCCCCTTTCTTCAACATGTCTTAGTTATTAAGTTGAATATTAGCTTGTAACAATATCTTATGTCTTAGCTTTAAGTTAATGATGTTAGTTTTAAGATAATGCTATTAGCTTGTAATAAGCCGAATAAATGGGGGCGATTTGCCCCCACCAAAATTAATTCTCAGTCCCATTATCTCTCTGACTCTCAGACACAATTCCAATTCCTAACAAACTCAATAGTCTATCATCCTTTCTCATTTCTACGATTAGTAAATATAATATTACATTTTCATATTCAAAGTCATACTCAAGCATACTATACTACTACTATTACTCCAGGCAACACAATTCATCTCGAATACACACATATTACGCACACAACACAATCATTCCAATTTATACAAAATTTACAAGTCAATTACATTACAAGCAAACCTATATTGTCGTTAGTATCGTGACTTTAACTTTTTTCACAGACAAGTGGCAATATCGTATTGCAGACACACCCCCTCAGTTTTAAATTATGTTTATAAAAATTCTATAGTGAAATATTAAAGGTAAATCAATATTTATCATGAACTACAACTTTTGATCAAGGATTTTAATCCTGACGTAATATGCATTCAAGAAACACACCTCCCTATCTAACAAAAGAATATAATAACTCCTAAACAATTTATTGGGTATTTCCACAACTTAAATACTAATACAACATCCAAACAAGGCGTTGGAATACTTATAAAAAAGCACACAGGACAAACTTATGCCCTCCAACATCACAACAGAACTTTAACTATCTTCTACTATCACTATCAGTAATTTGTATATACCGCCGCTACAAAGGTATTCTTCGCATAATATACTAGCGTATGTACAGAACTTTCGTTCCCCCTATATCTTATTAGGAGATTTTAACGCATGGAGCACTTTGTGGCGTTCTGGTGAAGTGAATAATAGATGTAAACAAATTGAGGACGTACTTCTTAGTGAAAACTTAATATTGCTAAACGACGAGTCAGCAACACATTTCTCTACTCATAAAATATTTATGAATATTGACCTGACCACTTGCTCAGCTCAACTTGCCCCCAAATGTATCTGGAAAATTTAAGACAATCTCCATGGTAGTGACCACTACCCAATTCTTGTCGAACTCAACTCTGGTCATCATATTCAAAAATCTACTCCAAAACTAACTTGGTCTAATTTCAAAAAGTTTGCGAGACACATTTAAGTTCTAGTCCAGCTTCTAGTAACATAAACCAAGAAGAAGCAAAAATTCATAAAATGATTCGCTATGCTGCAAATACAAGCATCCCCCAAACTAAACCCAAAGCCATCAAGAATATTTTACCTTGATGGAATAACAACCTAGAAAATTGGCGAAAAATAAAGCAAAAATGTTGGCATAACTTTAAACGTTTTATGACTGATCCCAACCTTATTGAATACAAAAAAGCGAATGCAACCTTTAGAAAAGCGATAAAATCAGCCAAATCATTATGTTTACAAAACCTTACTTCCAGAATCAACCCTAAATCCAGCATAAAACAGATTTGGGCCGATATTAAAATGCTGGTCGGAAACTCAGACCAAAAATCTTCGTGCCTAATATCAGACCTAATATCTTCTCCAACCGAAATTAAATTATATAAATCTTATGTTAGACCAATTTTAGAATTTAATTCATTTGTGTGGGGTGGGGCTCCAAGATCGCATTTGGTTCATCTTGATGGAATTCAAAATAGAGTTATCCGTTTGATAAACGATGTAACCATTACTTCATCTCTTGATTCTTTGGAGCATAGACGTAATGTTGGAGCTTTATCTGTTTTCTACAAATTATACAACGGTAGATGTTCTTCAGGAACCCGTTCTCTATTCCGAGGTCCTTTTGTCAGCAACGTTAACACTCGTTTGAGGTCTAATCAACATAGATTTGCCTTAAAACCGTTCTCATGTAGAACCCAACACTTCAAATCGTCCTTTTATCCGAGAGTGACTTCGATGTGGAATCAATTGGTCGACTCCGTATTTCCCGAATCTTATAATTTACAGGCCTTCAAAATAGCTGTCAACAACTTCCTGAAGGACGATCGTAGTGTTAATTAGAGGATACGATTATTTTATATAAAAAAATTATTATTGATTGTATTTTTTGTATTATTTATAATATTTGTTGTTTATTTTGTAATATTTTCTTGGTCAAGGTTTTTTGTAGTTTTCTCTGACCATGATTCATTGATAAAAGTGTTTGGACTCGCGTCGTTTTAGTTTCGTGTTCGTATTTTCGTATTGCTTTTTTTTTTAATGAATCAGAGATAATTCTGAGAAAATAAATTGAAACCGGCTACAAACGTGAGGAATGTGTTATATTGTAAATCACATTCCTTCGAATTTTTAATTTTAATAAAGGGCATAGCCCAACTTATTGCCGTGACGAAAGTCATTCAGGGACTTATCCCTTGGCAATGAGTCTTTAAAAAAAAAAAATTCTGGTTAGAATAAATTCAAAATACTCAGAAACACACCCTCTTGATAATGCAATCCCACAAGGATTTACATGTCAAAAGAAAAAAAAGCCTGTAAGCTGAAATCGAATATCCAGATTCCACTACATTTGCAATAGTGAGGCACGATGGATCTTTAATAACATCCGGTCATCTTGCACCGTATTGTTCAGTTTTCACCGCAGAAGCTCTAGCGATAACGTTAGCTACCGACTTTATTAACAAAAACAAAGTGAAATTTCTGATATGCACCGACAGTAAATCTACTATCGAAGCCATTTCATCAATACAGTATACTTATAAAAGCAATCAGAAATTCATGCATTAAATACCCCAACAAGCTTAAAATCATGTGGGTTTCAGGCCATCCCGGTATAAGAGGCAATGAGCTTGCTGACAGAGCAGTAGCAGATGTTTCTAGATCACCTAGTTTTACCTTCTACTTCTCCGAAAATAAGGACATTTTACGTCGAACAGAAGAATACTTTGAACACGAGAATCGGAATGGGAAAAATTTCAACACTGGTACAGCTCCGTGAACTCCGATGGTCTTAGAGCAGTATATCCACCATCTTGTACACGTCAGCAAAGCATTAAAGCAAGAATTTGTCCGACCTTGAATTGGACACACTAAATACTCCCACGAACACCTATTAAAAGGTTTCCCTGCATCTAAATGCGAATTTTGCAACGAAAACATGTCAGCCAATCACCTACTAATAGGGGCCATACACGACACAGACACGTCGCTGCAAACCTGACCCTGTGCAAACACCCCTTCTCCACACACGGTGCAGACAATCTGGACAGACATTAGTTTGTATCGTTTTGTCGTGGTCGTCGGGTCACAGACACTGCTTGTGCCGCCAAAATCATTGCAAACTTTTATAAATTTCTAAAAACTCGATCCAAATTTTTCTATCGGATTTTATTCATGTTTGCGATTTGAATTTTCCCGCTGGTCTGTGCAAAATTCACTATAGACGACACAGACACGTCGCCGCAGACAACGAAAATTTCAAAAAAATTTGAATTAACGCAGACGGTCACTGCAAACATGCGTCATTAATATACACGACACAGACGGTCTGCGCAGATATGTGCACAACAACAAAATATATTGGTCTGCAGCGACATGTCTGTGTCGTGTATGGTGCCTATAAAAGAGTGCCGCAAATTTTCAACAGTACGGAACAGAATTTTTGGATCCAGACTTCCCAAAGATTCTCAGAACAGAACAGAACAAAATATTAAAAATTGTATTTCTTTAACAAATCTTGTAATCTTCTTAACCGTATTTAACTTTTCTATTCTTTTTGTTTGTCATTATATTACTTTACACATTATACAGTTATTTTAATTAATTAAGCAATAACATTTTATGCCAAAAATTAGTAAGTCTTTTAATATTATCTTACGTATTTATATTTAATCATATATAATTATATATTATAAAATTATAGTTTTATCTATACTTAACTACTTTAGTACTCATCCTACCTTCTTAGGTGTAATAATTTTGTTATTATTTCTCATTCTAATAAATAAATAAAATAATATAGTAAAGCTGAGCTTTTCAGTTCACCAATGGATAATTGTTAGTCAGTCTAAAGTCTGAATAAACTTAAAAGGATTTTAATTTCATGAAAAAAAAAAACATTTTTTTGACATTTTTTCTCCTAAACGCCATTGCAAGCCGATCGCTATACCACTCTTTTAAAACAAGTCCCATCAAATTTTGACGTGTAGAAGTCGAGATATATAAGTGGACAAACTCAACTCATAAACAAACAAGCACACACGCTGATTATTAGCTTCGCCATTCGGCTTCGTAATTTTCAAATACAATACAAACTTTATTGACACATTTTTTCCGTATTCACAACAATACGCCACACAAATGCCTATCGATTTAAAGTACGAAATGTCATTTCAGATGCGCTTTCGTTTCGATTTCGAAAGAGGCGAGTCGAATCTACCTATGCATCATCAAATTTGGTACTCAGGGTGCTGAGTATTTTTCAATGGAGGTGGAACAAACATATTGAATATAACGCTAGAAAAGAGTAATATTAATAATTTTTGGCGTGACAGACCCAAGACATTGCTTCTCTCAACCATTCGTGTAGTGCACGTTTTATTTTTGCAATCATTTGAAAGAGACCTACATTTTAATGCCGTATCCGAAAGGCCCGTTGAGAATTTTTTCGTGACAACTTATTACTATCGAACGTTTGTCAGACAGGAGGTGGGACTGTTAAAAATACTTTTGATGTTTCTTGAATTCGAATTGTTTTCGTATTGTTCTTTTTTTCGTATAATTGTTCATGTGGTATATAATGTAAGCATTTTGACTTTCGAATGATGTTACTTTTGTCGACATTTCGAATAAAAGCGATTATTGAGTCACACGACTAGTCATAATTTCGACTAAATTGTTGGTGTTTCAGTCGAACATCTATTTGGAGTTCGACTGGGAAATAAATGTAATTAAATGATTATTGTTGTATGAAATCAAATTTATTTTATTTTAACGTTTTCTACATAAAAAAGTAAACAAGTATAAACAACAACAAAATATAAATTCGAAATGGCGCTTTCGGGCAATAGTTTTAGTTCGGAAAATTGTTTGTCGTACATTCTTCAATAATTTTTATACGTGAAAATTACGACTTTGAGGATTTTACTTTTCGTAAGTCCAAAGTCAAAATACGACAGATAACTCCGACAAAAAAGCAGCCTTTGATTTGATCACTTTTATATCACTTATTTTTCTTGCATTTATCCTTCTGTACAAGGTGGAGCAGAAGTATTTTCATAATGTGAATATGGTATAATTTATGCAAATGGCGTCCAATGTCATTGTGAGTGTTTTCTTCACTTCATTCTACAGAAAGAAAAGAAGGAACAGAATATCAATCACGTGACAAAAGAATATTCTCTTTATTCTACCTATCGATGTAGTATAAAAAGAATAATGTATAAACAATCTAAAAAAAAATAAAAGAATTGCCAAAAAAGGAATATAATACAAAGAAAGTAATATAAGTATGTTTTTTGACAAATTCGGAATATTTAGAATGTTTAAAATAAAATGAATGAGAATGTGCTTTGACATTTGTGTTGTAGACAGTTAATTGGTTGACATCAAGCAATGAAGCGATACACACCTGAGGAATAGGAATAATATTATAATGCCGGGCATTATGTGGAAATGAAATAATTTTAATATGCTTTTAGTTAAAAACCTTACCACCAGAGTTGATTTTAATTGTCACTTTGCCTGTTCAGTCTTCAAGTCGTTTGTTTGTTTTCAATATAGTGGCAATTTAATTTTTTTTTAAATAGGAAAATATGAAGAATCAAAAAAAAATTGTGGGACTGACCTATTTCCTAATTGATGAAGTGTAATGTATTTAACGCTGCGTCAAAACGAATATTTTCTATAATTTCCGCTGCAAAATCAAACAAATTCAAAAAAACTTATATATAAAATTATATAAAAAAATATTTATCAGTAATGCTTGATAATTCCGCATTTTAACATAATAGTACCACAAGCGTATCTTTACCAAAAAAGAATCACTTCAACATTTGTTATCAATTTTTATATCCACATATTGTGTTTTTTCTTTTGTTATTAGATATATCACGGCACATATGTAAATTTCGAAAATATTTATAAACCATTTTGGTATGTTTTTACACACGACATAACCCCAAAATATTTAAAACGAATTCTGCGTAGACTGGTGTGCACAAGTGGATATATACACAATTTAAAATAAAAATAATTAGAACAATTAAAATTATATTGTAATATATTTTAATAAATAACATGTCAAATTTGACAAAAGATTTTGTTAATTGATATTTGGGAACAATTGCCGTGTTTGTACGACACAATAAATCCCATGTATTCAAATAAAGACGCACGCAATGATGCATTATTAAAAATTGTAAATGATATGGGGCTTAAATTCACAAAAGAGGAATCAAAATTGTCTACGATCCAATTACAATCACGAAATCTAAAAAATAAAAGATAGAAAAAAGAGTGGAGTGGGAACTGAACAAATTTATTCGCTAACAGTTTTTTGGTTTGAACGTCTACAGTTTTTGGAACAACACATTAGCCAAGGCTATGGAAAAGTAATATTCTGCGAGTTACTATAAATTTTATGCATTCAATTTCTACTGCCAATTTTAATTTTTATATTTATTTTAGCTGAATCTCAATGAAGACAGTACAGACGACAGTCCATCATGTACAATTAATTTTTCAATTGGAGTGTGCGATTCTATAGATGTTACTTCGTTGGATGAATTTGTAGAGGAGGATTCACTAATGCGCCCAGCAAAGAGAAGACGCGACAATGAAACAGATCGTAACTGTTACAAGCACCGAAAATGATGGACACTTTAAATAAAAATATTGTGCATCAAGATAAAAATCTCCCTAACGATAATACCACGTTTGGCTAATTAGTAACGGCTAAACTGGATATCGGTATTGCACTCGAAGCTCAACAACAAATAATAGATGTATTGTTTGTAATGGAACGCAGAGCTTCAACGATTGTGTAAAAATAAATGTTGTGGCTTATTAATTAATGTGCAATCAATTTGTTTAGTTAATGATTTTTATTTTATGTACATTCAGTACATTCCCTTTTTTAAGTTCTCTATATTAGCTTCGCTTGCGGACTGGCTTGCTGGTCAGATCTTGTGATCAATTTTTGACACACTTCCCAAAGCCCGATTTTATTTAAATGCTTTCGCGGTCATCTAGACTATTATGAAATTAAAGTTTGACTTACCCAATCAATGAGGACTTCTCTCGAAAAAGATGCCCAATCCGTCACTGAATGGCAGCTGCTAATCTTACATTGCTTTCTGCAAAGCTCCAATGTTGGATTATCCAGCCAAAGATTGATGAATTGGCAAATTTGCGAAATTGATAACTTTGATTTATCAAAAAATGTATGTTTTCGGACGGAGAATTGCTCGTTACAGCGTTGAAATTTTTTCTTTTGGTGTGCAATACGTCCATTGCACACCCAATAAATCCCACTGTAACGTAATTTTAAATTCATGATGTGTGACCATTGCGGCAATTTACCGTTTGTGGTATAGCCCCAAGTTCCTGGAGGAGGAAATGAGATTCCTACCCCCGTCATCATTCAAATATTAAAGAACTTTGCACACATTATTTTGAAAAATTGAAATTTTAAATTCTATAGCAACGCTAGCTATATGTTTTTTTTTCATTTCATTTCAATATTACTTATTTTTGTAAGTAGGAGCCTACTCTGATAATATTATTCTCTTTATTTTCATTCATCGATATTAATTGTAAATATAAAAACCCAATTATATACGAAATGAATCTGGAACAGAAAACAAGGATTGCTGCGAATCGCCTGGCGGCACGCAAGCAGATTCTAAACAAGTACGACGTATGCTGTTTCCAAACTGGATTCATAGTGGATGCGTTTTTTACTGACGCTTCATGAAAGATTAATTATAACAACATTTGCATTTTTAAACGGCATTTCTCTAGAAAATTTGTAGTAATTGTTCTAAAACGCTTAAAGCCAATTAACTGGGATAAAGTCAAAGTCCTGTTCGAACAATTTAGCTTGGGCAAATATACTGATAAATATTATTCATATTGTAGAATAAGAAATGTTGTGAGTTACTTAAACGGCAAGGTTAAAGTTAAAAATAATTAAAAAATTTATTTTCAGGACTCATGCGTTATACCTACCGGGGATAGCATGTAAAAAATTCATTTTTAAGCTTACCTCAAGGGTAATGAGAAAAAGGCTTTAAAAATTTAATTTTCCTGAATTCCTGAAAAAAAAATTATGGGCCTCCCACCACAAAAACGGGGCGTGACCGACAAAAAAAAATCAGTTTTCATGGTCTGCTCAATGAGGGCTTTCATTAGAGTGGTGTCTGGAACCCATCACCCTAGGGTGGTTATACTGCTGTTCGCTGTATAACACATAATTTCGTATGGGGAAATAAAAGCAATACAAACTGATGCACGTTCCACTAAAATTGGACCATGCCCATAAAAATAGTGTGGTCGTATAGAGGTAATGCCAACCTTTTTTTTTGGTACCAATATTTATGTCCGCCCACTTTTTAACACGCCCTCTAATTACCCTGACACTGGCAATGGTGGTCCGATTGGTCCCGTTTCTTTTGTTTATTAAGTGTGAGAAACACTGGAGTCCTTTCGGTGTGTAGAACCGATCGTCGTAGAAAGGCCTAGCTTCTCGCGACTATTTGGGTTGTGCATGTATATTTTGTAAACAAATGGAAGGGACCTACAATTTAATGCCGTATCCGAACGGCGAATTGAGGAACTTTCTGTGATAAGCTATTACTCCCGGACGTTTGTCAGACATTTGCGAGATTTTTTTCTTTTTGTCTCGAGTTCTTTTTGAGACATTTTAAGACGCAAAGTATCGTTATTCCAATCGTTTTTTGAGAATATTTAATTCTTCCTTAAATAGTTTGCGTTTTCGAGGAACTGATTGTTTATTTTCATATTGATTGGCACAGAGGGATATTCCAAATGTTATTTCGTTGAAGGTGGCAGCTTTCTCCATTTTGGTGGAACACCGCCTGTGGCTTCAAACCTCGCTCTATTATTGTTGGATAGTTTTTCCTTTGTCTTTTTAGGCCGGCCAATACACGACAATATTCAACGAATTTTAGAAATATGTGGATATCAACAGAAAACAAAAACTTACCTTTCTCCACTCTCCGACACTTCGCTGAAGTGGGCCGATGCTATTTAAACTATCAGCAATATTGGACCATTTTGTACTCATATCACCTTTGCTGACTTCAAACTTACCAATGCCTCTTGTATCGTCCGAACTTTCATGCATGAAACACAAACAGCTTCTGTTTCGCCAGACTTTACGAGTTCAGCCGTACGATTTCAATGCTTCCTAACGCAACGTCGCTTCGTCTTCAACGTTTCGTTTTGGCAATCGTAAAGAAAAAAACGTAATGTTACGTAACGAAGCTACAAACGGAAGCTCTAGTTCAAAAGTGCTGAACATTTGCTTTGCCTCACAGTTCAAAGCAGAGAACTGTGGCAGAACTCTCAATTGAGAAATGCCATATAGAGAAAAGTCGTTCGTGTTTGTGTTTCAGGCATCATGCAGTTCAGCCAAAACCTTCTCTATAGAAAGCCCAACTGTTCCGATCGTACACAGATACATGCTTAGATTGAGACCAAACGTATTTGTATTTAGTAATCAACTAAAGAGCAAAATCCATATAAAATATTTCTGTTTCCCACTAACACATCTTACGTTTCTCGCTCTTTGCGACTTCTTATTTTTTGTACACTGTATTCACATCCCACAAACACACATGCGTTTGGTCTTGGTTTACAGCATTAGTATGCGTAGAGTTGGGCTTTCTATAGAGAAGGTTTTGAGTTCAGCTAACAATACATCAAAACGTGTTTTTTGTCTAAAATATATTATTGTTAAAAATTTTTGGTACATATACTTTAAATATAACCATGCAAATGTTTTACAATATCAGCTAATTGTTCTTCAACTGTCTAACACACTGAACACACATACATTTAAATTTTCCCCATAATTCGCAGTGTTCTATATTGTGTAATATTGTGTAATAGGTCATATGTTTTCTAATATCAGCAAATTGTTCTTCAATTGTGTAACAAACTATACACACATACACTTGAATTTTTCCCCATAATTCTCAGTTTTCTATATTGGGCAAATATGTGTTTTAAGGATTTTGATTTCCCCCCCGCCTATCAACCTCCCTCTCGGAGAGGGGGTGTTAAAGTTTTGAGCACTTTTTTGAAAAATGCATTTTTCTAAGTGGTTTGATGGATGTTAGGGGATACCTTCCGTCCTATAAAAAATTTGGTCCAATCCGACAGAGTTAGAGCCAAAAAATGACTTTCACATTGAAGTTCAGCAGGGGACGTGTTCAAAAGTGGGCGGGCCTAAATACTGGTATCAAATGAAAGGTGATAATTACTTCTACACCGTCCTTTTTTTATTGACGTACGCCAGCTAAATCGGAAGTTTGATCACGTTGTACATGAACCAGGTTGTTTTTATATAATTGATCAGTTTTAATATTTAAATTACAATGTACAAGTGAAGTTCTCAAAATCCTACATACTTTATGCAGTCTTATATATATAGTTTAAAAAAAACTGATGAAGATTGATTTTTTGGCTGTCAAGTTTCCAATGTTGGATTATCCTGCCAAATTTGATGAATTGGCAAATTTGCGAAATTGATAACTTTGATTTATCAAAAAATGTATGTTTTCGGACGGAGAATTGCTCGTTACAGCGTTGAAATTTTTTCTTTTGGTGTGCAATACGTCCATTGCACACCCAATAAATCCCACTGTAACGTAATTTTAAATTCATGATGTGACCATTGCGGCAATTTACCGTTTGTGGTACAGCCCCAAGTTCCTGGAGGAGGAAATGAGATTCCTACCCCCGTCATCATTCAAATATTAAAGAACTTTGCACACATTATTTTGAAAAATTGAAATTTTAAATTCTATAGCAACGCTAGCTATATGTTTTTTTTTTCATTTCATTTCAATATTACTTATTTTTGTAAGTAGGAGCCTACTCTGATAATATTATTCTCTTTATTTTCATTCATCGATATTAATTGTAAATATAAAAACCCAATTATATACGAAATGAATCTGGAACAGAAAACAAGGATTGCTGCGAATCGCTTGGCGGCACGAAAGCAGATTCTAAACAAGTACGACGTATGCTGTTTCCAAACTGGATTCATAGTGGATGCGTTTTTTACTGACGCTTCATGAAAGATTAATTATAACAACATTTGCATTTTTAAACGGCATTTCTCTAGAAAATTTGTAGTAATTGTTCTAAAACGCTTAAAGCCAATTAAGTGGGATAAATTCAAAGTCCTGTTCGAACAATTTAGCTTGGGCAAATATACTGATAAATATTATTCATATTGTAGAATAAGAAATGTTGTGAGTTACTTAAACGGCAAGGTTAAAGTTAAAAATAATTTAAAAATTTATTTTCAGGACTCATGCATTATACCTACCGGGGATAGCATGTAAAAAATGCATTTTTAAGCTTACCTCAAGGGTAATGAGAAAAAGGCTTTAAAAAATTAATTTTCCTGAATTCCTGAAAAAAAAATTATGGGCCTCCCACCACAAAAACGGGGCGTGACCGAGAAAAAAATTCAGTTTTCATGGTCTGCTCAATGAGGGTTTTCATTAGAGTGGTGTCTGGAACCCATCACCCTAGGGTGGTTATACTGCTGTTCGCTGTATAACACATAATTTCGTATGGGAAAAAAAAACAAACTGATGCACGTTCCACTAAAATTGGACCATGCCCATAAAAATAGTGTGGTCGTATAGAGGTAATGTCAACCTTTTTTTTGGTACCAATATTTATGTCCGCCCACTTTTTAACACGCCCTCTAATTACCCTACCACTGGCAAGGGTGGTCCGATGGGTCCAGTTTTTTGTTTGTTTAATAATACTTACCCTTAATACCTTTCATTCGATACCAATTAACCACCAAACCACCTTCAAAACACTCGGGAAAATGGTTTTTTTGTGTAAAAATGCATAACTTTATATGGCCCTCCCACAAAAACGGGGCTTGACCGACAAGAAAAGTTTTCATGGTCTGCTGAATGAGGACTTTCATTAGAGTGGTGTCTGGAACCCCTCGCGCTATGTTGGTTATACTGCTGTTCGCCATATAACACCTAATTTCGTATGGGGAAATAAAAGCAATACAAACTGATGCACGTTCCACTAAAACTGGACCATGCACATAAAAATAGTATGGTCGTATAGAGCTAATGTCAACCTTTTTTTTTGGTACCAATATTTATGTCCGCCCATTTTTTAACACGCCCTCTAATTACCCTACCACTGGCAAGGGTGGTCCGATTGGTCCCGTTTCTTTTGCTTATTAAGTGTGAGAAACACTGGAGTCCTTTCGGTGTGTAGAACCGATCGTCGTAGAAAGGCCTTCAATTGTCTAAAACACTGAACACACATACATTTAAATTTTCCCATAATTCGCAGTGTTCTATATTGTGTAATATTGTGTAATAGGTCATATGTTTTCTAATATCAGCTAATTGTTCTTCAATTGTGTAACAAACTATACACACATACACTTGAATTTTTCCCCATAATTCTCAGTTTTCTATATTGGGCAAATATGTGTTTTAAGGATTTTGATTTCCCCCCCGCCTATCAACCTCCCCCTCGGAAATGTGGTCGGAGTTTGTCGGAAATACTCCCTCAAGGAGAGAGGGGGTGTTAAAGTTTTGAGCACTTTTTTGATAAATGCATTTTTCTAAGTGGTTTGATGGATGTTAGGGGATACCTTCCGTCCTATAAAAAATTTGGTCCAATCCGACAGAGTTAGAGCCAAAAAATGACTTTCACATTGAAGTTCAGCAGGGGACGTGTTCAAAAGTGGGCGGGCCTAAATACTGGTATCAAATGAAAGGTGATAATTACTTCTACACCGTCCTTTTTTTATTGACGTACGCCAGCTAAATCGGAAGTTTGAACACGTTATACATGAACCAGGTTGTTTTTATATAATTGATCAGTTATAATATTTAAATTACAATGTACAAGTAAAGTTCTCAAAATCCTACATACTTTATGCAGTCTTATATAGTTTAAAAAAAATCTGATGAAGATTGATTTTTTGGCTGTCAAGTTTCCAATGTTGGATTATTCAGCCAAAGATTGATGAATTGGCAAATTTGCGAAATTGATAACTTTGATTTATCAAAAAATGTATGTTTTCGGACGGAGAATTGCTCGTTACAGCGTTGAAATTTTTTCTTTTGGTGTGCAATACGTCCATTGCACACCCAATAAATCCCACTGTAACGTAATTTTAAATTCATGATGTGACCATTGCGGCAATTTACCGTTTGTGGTATAGCCCCAAGTTCCTGGAGGAGGAAATGAGATTCCTACCCCCGTCATCATTCAAATATTAAAGAACTTTGCACACATTATTTTGAAAAATTTAAATTTTAAATTCTATAGCAACGCTAGCTATATGTTTTTTTTTTTCATTTCATTTCAATATTACTTATTTTTGTAAGTAGGAGCCTACTCTGATAATATTATTCTCTTTATTTTCATTCATCGATATTAATTGTAAATATAAAAACCCAATTATATACGAAATGAATCTGGAACAGAAAACAAGGATTGCTGCGAATCGCCTGGCGGCACGCAAGCAGATTCTAAACAAGTACGACGTATGCTGTTTCCAAACTGGATTCATAGTGGATGCGTTTTTTACTGACGCTTCATGAAAGATTAATTATAACAACATTTGCATTTTTAAACGGCATTTCTCTAGAAAATTTGTAGTAATAGTTCTAAAACGCTTAAAGCCAATTAAGTGGGATAAAGTCAAAGTCCTGTTCGAACAATTTAGCTTGGGCAAATATACTGATAAATATTATTCATATTGTAGAATAAGAAATGTTGTGAGTTACTTAAACGGCAAGGTTAAAGTTAAAAATAATTAAAAAAATTATTTTCAGGACTCATGCATTATACCTACCGGGGATAGCATGTAAAAAATGCATTTTTAAGCTTACCTCAAGGGTAATGAGAAAAAGGCTTTAAAAAATTAATTTTCCTGAATTCCTGAAAAAAAAATTATGGGCCTCCCACCACAAAAACGGGGCGTGACCGACAAAAAAATGCAGTTTTCATGGTCTGCTCAATGAGGGCTTTCATTAGAGTGGTGTCTGGAACCCATCACCCTAGGGTGGTTATACTGCTGTTTGCTGTATAACACATAATTTCGTATGGGGAAAAAAAAACAAACTGATGCACGTTCCACTAAAATTGGACCATGCCCATAAAAATAGTGTGGTCGTATAGAGGTAATGTCAACCTTTTTTTTGGTACCAATATTTATGTCCGCCCACTTTTTAACACGCCCTCTAATTACCCTACCACTGGCAAGGGTGGTCCGACGGGTCCAGTTTTTTGTTTGTTTAATAATACTTACCCTTAATACCTTTCATTCGATACCAATTAACCACCAAACCACCTTCAAAACACTCGGCAAAATGGTTTTTTGTGTAAAAATTCATAGCTTTATATGGCCCTCCCACAAAAACGGGGCTTGACCGACAAGAAAAGTTTTCATGGTCTGCTGAATGAGGACTTTCATTAGAGTGGTGTCTGGAACCCCTCGCGCTATGTTGGTTATACTGCTGTTCGCCATATAACACCTAATTTCGTATGGGGAAATAAAAGCAATACAAACTGATGCACGTTCCACTAAAACTGGACCATGCACATAAAAATAGTATGGTCGTATAGAGCTAATGTCAACCTTTTTTTTTGGTACCAATATTTATGTCCGCCCATTTTTTAACACGCCCTCTAATTACCCTACCACTGGCAAGGGTGGTCCGATTGGTCCCGTTTCTTTTGCTTATTAAGTGTGAGAAACACTGGAGTCCTTTCGGTGTGTAGAACCGATCGTCGTAGAAAGGCCTAGCTTCTCGCGACTATTTGTGTTGTGCATGTATATTTTGAAAACAAATGGAAGGGACCTACAATTTAATGGCGTATCCGAACGGCGAATTGAGGAACTTTCTGTGATAAGCTATTACTCCCGGACGTTTGTCAGACATTTGCGAGATTGTTTTCTTTTTGTCTCGAGTTCTTTTTGAGACATTTTAAGACGCAAAGTATCGTTATTCCAATCGTTTTTTGAGAATATTTACTTCTTCATCTTGTTTTGCGTCCAAGGTTTTAATCTTCTTTGCAACTCATAAATAATCTTTTCTATATGTCTAAAAACCCCGTAGTTTGTGTTAGATTTTGATTATAGTTATTGAGTAGACTGATACGCTCTTCCTTAAATAGTTTGCGTTTTCGAGGAACTGATTGTTTATTTTCATTTTGATTGGCACAGAGGGATGTTCCAAATGTTATTTCGTTGAAGGTGGCAGCTTTCTCCATTTTGGTGGAACACCGCCTGTGGCTTCAAACCTCGCTCTATTATTGTTGGATAGTTTTTCCTTTGTCTTTTTAGGCCGGCCAATACACGACAATATTCAACGAATTTTAGAAATATGTGGATATCAACAGAAAACAAAAACTTACCTTTCTCCACTCTCCGACACTTCGCTGAAGTGGGCCGATGCTATTTAAACTATCAGCAATATTGGACCATTTTGTACTCATATCACCTTTGCTGACTTCAAACTTACCAATGCCTCTTGTATCGTCCGAACTTTCATGCATGAAACACAAACAGCTTCTGTTTCGCCAGACTTTACGAGTTCAGCCGTACGATTTCAATGCTTCCTATCGCAACGTCGCTTCGGCTTCAACGTTTCGTTTTGGCAATCGTAAAGAAAAAACGTAATGTTACGTAACGAAGCTACAAACGGAAGCTCTAGTTCAAAAGTGCTGAACATTTGCTTTGCCTCACAGTTCAAAGCAGTGAACTGTGGCAGAACTCTCAATTGAGAAATGCCATATAGAGAAAAGTCGTTCGTGTTTGTGTTTCAGGCATCATGCAGTTCAGCTAACAATACATCAAAACGTGGTGTTTTTTGTCTAAAATATTTTATTGTTAAAATTTTTTGGTACATATACTTTAAATATAACCATGCAAATGTTTTACAATATCAGCTAATTGTTCTTCAATTGTCTAACACACTGAACACACATACATTTAAATTTTCCCCATAATTCGCAGTGTTCTATATTGTGTAATATTGTGTAATAGGTCATATGTTTTCTAATATCAGCTAATTGTTCTTCAATTGTGTAACAAACTATACACACATACACTTGAATTTTTCCCCATAATTCTCAGTTTTCTATATTGGGCAAATATGTGTTTTAAGGATTTTGATTTCCCCCCCGCCTATCAACCTCCCCCTCGGAAATGTGGTCGGAGTTTGCCGGAAATACTCCCTCAAGGAGAGAGGGGGTGTTAAAGTTTTGAGCACTTTTTTGAAAAATGCATTTTTCTAAGTGGTTTGATGGATGTTAGGGGATACCTTCCGTCCTATAAAAAATTTGGTCCAATCCGACAGAGTTAGAGCCAAAAAATGACTTTCACATTGAAGTTCAGCAGGGGACGTGTTCAAAAGTGGGCGGGCCTAAATACTGGTATCAAATGAAAGGTGATAATTACTTCTACACCGTCCTTTTTTTATTGACGTACGCCAGCTAAATCACGTTTAAAAAAACTGATGAAGATTGATTTTTTGGCTGTCAAGTTTCCAATGTTGGATTATCCAGCCAAAGATTGATGAATTGGCAAATTTGCGAAATTGATAACTTTGATTTATCAAAAAATGTATGTTTTCGGACGGAGAATTGCTCGTTACAGCGTTGAAATTTTTTCTTTTGGTGTGCAATACGTCCATTGCACACCCAATAAATCCCACTGTAACGTAATTTTAAATTCATGATGTGACCATTGCGGCAATTTACCGTTTGTGGTATAGCCCCAAGTTCCTGGAGGAGGAAATGAGATTCCTACCCCCGTCATCATTCAAATATTAAAGAACTTTGCACACATTATTTTGAAAAATTGAAATTTTAAATTCTATAGCAACGCTAGCTATATGTTTTTTTTTTCATTTCATTTCAATATTACTTATTTTTGTAAGTAGGAGCCTGTAACGAAGTTAATTTATACTAAATTAATAACGTTACAAACCGTACGACAAAAATATGAATATTGTAAACAGAAATGTAATACAGACCGTACGGCAAAATATGAATATTATAAAAACCACACGACAAAATGTATATGTATATATTAAGCATTATGAAAACCCATTGTAAATAGTAAGTTGATAAATCAAAGAAACATCATTCTTTTTTTAGACAGAAATGCTCCCGTCGCGCCCCATGTCATAATAATAAAACTAACAACAACAATTACAAGAATAATAACAAAATACGCAAAAGGAATAGCTTGTACATATACGAACACAATTTGTATACGAACAATCTACTATACAATATTTGGGGAAATAAAATTCCCAACAAGACGAAAGAATTAAGTAAAGACATGGGACGCGAAGATCCACAACAAATCGGGAAGTGTGGAGAAGAGTATTCTGTCTGACAAGACGAAAAGTAATTCTCCCATATGAAAAGCACTCCCGCTAACTTTTTGAAATTCATATAGCGTAACAAAGTAATAATAATTACTTTTATTACAAAGTAATAATAATTACTTTTGCTATATCCAGGAACTGTGTTGTTCTACTCGAACACCCATCGTGAGTTCCACTAAAACCTTCAAGCACGTAGTTAGCAGTTGTCGATTGTTCTCACCTCGGCTAACTACGGCTTAGAGCCGAGCAGTTCTTCCCGAACGCCCTCCGTGTGCTCCGTCATATCTTCGAGTACGTAGTTAGCAGTTGTCGATTGTTCTCACCTCGGCTAACTACGGCTTAGAGCCGAGCAGTTCCTCCCGAACGCCCTCCGTGTGCTCCGTCATATCTTCGAGTACGTAGTTAGCAGTTGTCGATTGTTCTCACCTCGGCTAACTACGGCTTAGAGCCGAGCAGTTCTTCCTGAACGCCCTCCGTGTGCTCCGTCATATCTTCGAGTACGTAGTTAGCAGTTGTCGATTGTTCTCACCTCGGCTAACTACGGCTTAGAGCCGAGCAGTTCTGCCCGAACGTCCTCCGTGTGCTCCGTCATATCTTCGAGTACGTAGTTAGTAGTTGTCGATTGTTCTCACCTCGGCTAACTACGGCTTAGAGTCGAGCCGTTCTTCTCGAACGCCCCCTCCGAGTGCTCATATCAGAGTAAGCTAGGCAGGTAGCTAAGTATAATAAATATTTGATATAAGTATATATATAGATATATTCAGATTGTAAAACATAATAAGAAAAAAAGGGAAAACAAATAATAAATAAAGAAAACCAAAAGAACAAAAATCCACAAAACTCTTTAATTTGTAACACAAAAACAAAAGAACGAACCCTGGGTGACCGGCGAGCGTCACCCGAGCAGACAACGTTACAAATTTGGCGCCCGAGCAGGGACGACTTTTAAAGTCGTATCACCGACCAAGACCGAAAAAAAAAACAACCATATTTTTCTTTCCATGTCAAAATAATTGACCAGAAACCACTTACCGGCAGAAACACGGCATTACAACTTGTTTTACATTGGTGAATGCGTCACTACTAAGATTAGTCTTGGCACCAACCGGGGAGTGCCAGACGATAGAAATATACAAATTGTCAAATACTGCCGAGAGAAAAGCTATAATAATGTCCACCGAGGAGACTGGGCTTAGTGTTTCCGGAATATACTCACTTCGGAAAGAGGAGTTACTAAACGAACTGTGTCGTCGTGGTATTAACCAAAGTGGTAGTGTAGATGAGCTACGCAAACTACTCTCTACCGAGCTAAAGAAACACAAATCTTGTAGCGATTTACCCACGATCGAACCGAAGCTCACCACCGACACACTACTATCAAGCATGGAATCCCAAACCACAACCGTACACCGGCCAAAAATTCCGAACATCACGTACTCAAAGCCAACGGAAACATAGGCTCATAACCTGAATACACCGAACATGGAAATCCATGTACAACCGAAACCGACACCGAGCATTCCATTTACTTCCTACTCAGAAGTACGACCGCCACAGACTTACCGTCCATCCGATGCGGAAATGATGGATAAGGTAAGATGGTGGAATGTAAGATACGAAGGGGGAAATAGTAATCCATTAGAGTTCCTAGAAAGGGTGGAGGAACTCGCCGAATGCTACCAATTGCCGCTAGACCGGGTAGTACGAACATTACCAGAGCTACTCAAAGGGAATGCACTTATCTGGTTTCGTAATAATAAGGAGTTTCTTAGTACGTGGGGAGAGTTTAGCGAGGAATTACGTCGCTTCTTCTTACCACCACGATTTGCTGAGCAGCTCTTGGACCGCATTCGGAACCGAACGCAGAGCAACAGAGAGAAGGGGAAAGATTATATAACTTCCATACAAGCACTGATGCGATGGCAGATGTCGCTCACCACCGGGGAGAAATTAAATCGTATATACGATAACCTACGACCGGATTATCGCCATTACATCAAACGACGAGAGTTCACGACGCTGTCGGAACTAACCTCACTCATTGAGGATTTTGAATGCCTTTTAAATGAGCAACCCCCCTCTCGACCTTCTCCAGCACCAGTACGACCGCCCGCATTACGTCCTACCGCACCACCATTTCAACCGACCGTGCCGCCATTTCGTCAGGCAGCACCACCACTCTACCAGAACAGGTCAGCGAATCAATCAGCCATGCCTACTCCACACCCACCGATCCAGACTACTCGACCAGTTAACAACTATGTACCTTATCCGCATCATGGTCCAAATACCAGTAATATACCGCATCATCTACCGAGTACCAACGATGTACCTTATCCGCATCATGGTCCAAATACCAGTAATATACCGCATCATCTCCCGATTACCAACGATGTACCTTATCCGCATCATGTTCCAAATACCAGTAATATACCGCATCATCTACCGAGTACCAACGATGTACCTTATCATACCATCAATATACCGCACCATAGACCGATTACCAGCGATGTAACGCATCCACATCACCGACCGCCAGTCCGCCCGCCGTTCACCGATAGCTACGACCGGAAAACCTGTTGCTGGACTTGCGGCCAGCCCGGACATACTCGTCGAACTTGTCGTCAGGACCGCCGATTATTTTGTTCATACTGTGGTACAAATAATGTACAGAGCAGATATTGCAACTGCAAACCGGAAAACACCAACGGGCCGTCCAACACCATGAGGCATTAGACGCGGCCACCCCTATCGTTTCAACCCACGCCTCATATACCATACCCATCAAATTTCAACATCGCCTGTACGACGTCGTTATCGACACCGGCGCAGGAAGGTCGTGCATTGGGAAAACCATACGAAACCTATGCAGAAAGCACCATGTACCAGCCCGACCGATCTCCATAACCTTTGCCTTGGCCGATAAATCGACTATCACCGCTCGGCAAGCCTATATGTTGGACCTAAGTTGGGGAGAGTGGTCCTTCACACAAGAATTCGTGTATATTCCGAACCTGTTGGATGAATTCTTGATAGGAACAGACTTCCTGGCAAAATTTAGATTCACTATTAACTGCGGAAGAAAGGTTATAGTAGCGCAACCTGAGCCGAGGCCACCAATTATCCGAAGTCTCGCGACGGAAAAACAACAGCTAGACCGACTGTTGGCTATAGAGCTACCCATATTCGAAAGCTTCAAAGGTCCGACAACCATCACGGAACACGAGATCCGTCTCAAACACCACCGACCCTTCAAGCAAAGGTATATGCCAAGAAACCCAGCCATGCAAACCATAATCAACGAAGAGATCAACCAACTATTGGCCGAAGAGAAGATAGAACCATCAAATAGCCCATATAGCTCACCCATAGTACTCGTCAAAAAAAAGCAAGGAACTTGGAGGCTATGTGTCGACTATCGGCAACTAAATGAGCTATCTATTAAAGATGCATACCCGCTGCCACAGATAAACCATATCTTGGATAAACTGAAAGGTGCGAGGTACATTTCCACGATTGATCTTAAACAAGGATATTGGCAAATCCCATTAAAACCCACCAGCCGTCCGTATACAGCCTTTACCGTCACAGGGCGAGGACTCTTTCAATGGAGAGTGATGCCATTTGGGCTACATTCCGCCCCCGCCACATTCCAACGACTACTCGACCGAATCATCAGCCCCGAACTCGAGCCGTACGCATTTGCTTATCTGGACGATATAATCGTTATTGGGAGCACGTTCACAGAGCATATGGCGGCACTAACAGAGGTATTAAAGCGTCTGAAACATGCAAAACTGAAAATCAACCCCGAAAAATGTGAATTTGGGAAAGCAGAGATGCGCTATCTCGGGCATATGGTCAACCAGAACGGAATACACACCGACCCTAGTAAGATCGAAGCCATCAACTCATTAATACCCCCCCGCAACATTAGAGAACTCCGCCGTATCCTCGGGATCGCTTCCTGGTATCGTCGCTTTGTCCCAAATTTTTCTTCCCTAACAGCACCGCTGACAAAACTGCTAAAGAAGAAAACCAAATGGTCATGGGAAGATGCCCAAGAAGAAGCATTCCAAACTGTAAAAACTAGACTGACAGAGGCACCAGTACTCTCCTGTCCAGATTTTACGAAACCATTTCTGCTCCAGACAGACGCCAGTGCGGAGGGACTTGGAGCAGTCCTCTCGCAATCAATCGACGCTCAAGAACGAGTAATCGCCTACGCCAGCCGTACCCTTACCGACGCCGAGCGAAACTACTCGGTTACCGAACGGGAATGCTTAGCCGTGGTCTGGGGCATTCGGAAAATGCGACCCTATATAGAAGGCTACAAATTTATTGTGCATACCGATCACCAATCACTGAGGTGGCTTCACCGTATAGAAAACCCCTCCGGACGATTAGCGCGCTGGGCCATTGAGTTACAGCAATACGATTACGAGATCCGATACCGAAAGGGCGCGCTGAACACCGTAGCAGACGTCCTATCGAGACACCCGACCCCGAATACTTCAATTAAGTTACTACTACCGATAACTGAAACATGCCCATGGTATCATGCTAAAATACAAGCAGTCAAAAGCAGACCGGAAGAGAACTCCGAGTATCAAATTATGGAGGGAACCCTGTACCGGCATATTTATAATCCGACCTGTCACACCGAAACCGCTCCAACCGCCTGGAAAGTATGCATCCCTAAGCCACTACGGGCCCAGATCCTACACGAAAATCATACTGACGTGACCGCAGGACATCTGGGGATTGCCAAGACTATCGCCAGGATCGCTAGAAGTTATTACTGGCCGGGATTATTCCGCGATACCGCTCGGTTTGTCCGCCAGTGCCCGAAGTGCCTGGAATATAAAATACCTGCCAGAAAGCCCGCTGGGGAAATGCAGATGACAGAAGCCAACTATCCATGGGAAGTGGCCTGCTCAGACTTCATCGGCCCATTGCCACGGTCATCAAAGGGAAACACCATGATATTGGTATTCCACGACAAATTCTCCAAGTGGACGGAATTCGTAGCCCTCCGAGACGCTACCACTCCAGCGCTAATAAAAAGTTTTAAGGAACGCATCCTCAGCCGGTATGGATGTCCAAAAACTTTAATTACCGATAATGGCACCCAATACCGGAGCAAGCAGTTCCAAGAGCTGCTCGCTCAACTCCGAATCAAGCAAAGGTTCACCCCGCCCTACACTCCACAGGCAAACCCTACGGAGCGAATGAACCGAGTCATAAAAACAATGGTGGCCCAATACGTCCAGAGAGACCATCGAAAATGGGACGAATATCTCCCAGAACTCATGCTGGCCATGAACACCAGCCGAAACGAGACGACAGGCTACTCCGCCGCGTACCTTAATTTCGGTCGCGAACTACGCCTACCGTCGTCACCAGACATACCTCTAAACACCGAGCCCGATGCCTATAGCCGCATACACAACCTTCAGGAAATTCAAGAACTAGTCAAAATAAATCTGGCCAAGGCATTCGGCATACAGAAACGATATTACGACCTCCGACGACGCCCGTGGACTCCAGCCATAGGAGAGATGGTGTACTATCGACACCGACCGCTCTCTTGCGCCGCCCAACAGTTCGCCGCGAAACTTGCACCGAAATATATAGGCCCGTATATAGTAAAGAAGAAGAAATCGCCCGTAATCTTTATACTCGAAGGAGACCACAACAAAACTATCACCGCACACGTGAAGGATATCAAGCAAATATCCCCACAACCACAGATCGGGAAAACCCACGCGGCAGGTATAGTCAACTGCGAGTCCCAGCAGCACGATTTAGTAGCAGTCGAGATGTCATCCAGTGAGCATCAACCGCGCACCCAGTTTACCGACGCCGATCCAACGCCGGGGACCCACCGACGTACACAGCCCCGTCCCGTGTTGGCACCACCGCAGAAGACCGCCCAACAAGCAGTGCGGGAGACCGCTTGGAAGAAACGGCCTCCACCCCCGAAACGTCCGCTGACGAGTAACGAGCTTGCAAAACTATGCAAAGTAGCCCCCAGAGACGTTGGCACCGCAGCAAAACCAGTTCCATTCATCAGGCTCAATCCTACGGCAGGACCGTCCGTGTTGCTACCACCCATCACTAGTAACCCACCCCGAAAGAAAATCCAAATCCTCTCACAATCAGTATATAGACCCCCTACCCAAAACCTACACACTCCAGTCACCTTACTATCGACAAACCCAACACCAACCCATACCACACAACCCCACCAGACCCCCGAACTAATGAAGAAAACGCTCCCAATCACAGCTTTTACCGAAATCACCAGAAGCAGTCCGTTCAATCCGGAAGCCTTCAAGGGACTGCTGATCCAGCTACCCCAGCCCTTGGGAGGACTGAAGAGGAGGAGGTTCCGACTACGTGGCCTCTGCGGAATGGTCTATGCGACGCAAATAGACGACCAAACCATCTTTCTGAACGCAGACAAAACTAGCTCCCTCACCATCCGGCTCAACGCAGACACCCCCGTAAGAGCATCAACAGCAACATCAACATCAACACCCCCATCAACATGCAACTAACCAGACAGAAGTTATTATTACTTTTAATTATTATTACTTTTGAATTTATTATTACTTTTTAATTATTATTACTTTTGAATTTATTATTACTTTTAAATTATTATTACTTTTGAATTATTATTACTTTAAATTATTATTACTTTATTACTTTTGAATTATTACTACTTTGAATTATAATTACTTTAAATTATTATTACTTTATTACTTTTGAATTATTACTACTTTGAATTATAATTACTTTGAATTATTATTACTTTTGAAAAAATATAAACACCAAAAAAAAAAAAAAAAAAAAAAAGGGAAAAGAGAGTAAAAAAAAAGAAGAGAAAAAAAAAGAAAATATATAATCAAACAAAAAAAAAAAAGAGAAAGAAAAGTATTATTATTATCACACTTTAAGATATATTGTTATTAGTATGTTAAGAAACTGTCAAAAAAAAAAAAAATATATACATAATATATGGAAAAAAAAAGAGAAAAAAAAAAAGAATTTATTATTACACTCAAAAAAAAAAAAACATTATTGTTATTATTATTATTAATTATCATTCAAATTATCAATACTAGGTTAAGAATGAGAATTTTTTTAAGAAGTCGTGTAGGAAGAAGAGAAATTTTTATAATAAACGAAAAGGAAAGGGAGAAAAAAAAACCCCTTTATATTATATATAAACATATCATAAATTTATTTAGCCACCCTGTAACTCGGGCCGGTGACTGGCACAAAAATAAAGGTAATCCCAGAGTGACCAAGTGACCACACCAACCGAGCGTTAGTACTCATTAATTAATTAATTAAGTTATAAAAGAGTTTTGTTTACCCACCCCGAAGTAGGAGGGGAATGTAACGAAGTTAATTTATACTAAATTAATAACGTTACAAACCGTACGACAAAAATATGAATATTGTAAACAGAAATGTAATACAGACCGTACGGCAAAATATGAATATTATAAAAACCACACGACAAAATGTATATGTATATATTAAGCATTATGAAAACCCATTGTAAATAGTAAGTTGATAAATCAAAGAAACATCATTCTTTTTTTAGACAGAAATGCTCCCGTCGCGCCCCATGTCATAATAATAAAACTAACAACAACAATTACAAGAATAATAACAAAATACGCAAAAGGAATAGCTTGTACATATACGAACACAATTTGTATACGAACAATCTACTATACAATATTTGGGGAAATAAAATTCCCAACAAGACGAAAGAATTAAGTAAAGACATGGGACGCGAAGATCCACAACAAATCGGGAAGTGTGGAGAAGAGTATTCTGTCTGACAAGACGAAAAGTAATTCTCCCATATGAAAAGCACTCCCGCTAACTTTTTGAAATTCATATAGCGTAACAAAGTAATAATAATTACTTTTATTACAAAGTAATAATAATTACTTTTGCTATATCCAGGAACTGTGTTGTTCTACTCGAACACCCATCGTGAGTTCCACTAAAACCTTCAAGCACGTAGTTAGCAGTTGTCGATTGTTCTCACCTCGGCTAACTACGGCTTAGAGCCGAGCAGTTCTTCCCGAACGCCCTCCGTGTGCTCCGTCATATCTTCGAGTACGTAGTTAGCAGTTGTCGATTGTTCTCACCTCGGCTAACTACGGCTTAGAGCCGAGCAGTTCCTCCCGAACGCCCTCCGTGTGCTCCGTCATATCTTCGAGTACGTAGTTAGCAGTTGTCGATTGTTCTCACCTCGGCTAACTACGGCTTAGAGCCGAGCAGTTCTTCCCGAACGCCCTCCGTGTGCTCCGTCATATCTTCGAGTACGTAGTTAGCAGTTGTCGATTGTTCTCACCTCGGCTAACTACGGCTTAGAGCCGAGCAGTTCTGCCCGAACGTCCTCCGTGTGCTCCGTCATATCTTCGAGTACGTAGTTAGTAGTTGTCGATTGTTCTCACCTCGGCTAACTACGGCTTAGAGTCGAGCCGTTCTTCTCGAACGCCCCCTCCGAGTGCTCATATCAGAGTAAGCTAGGCAGGTAGCTAAGTATAATAAATATTTGATATAAGTATATATATAGATATATTCAGATTGTAAAACATAATAAGAAAAAAAGGGAAAACAAATAATAAATAAAGAAAACCAAAAGAACAAAAATCCACAAAACTCTTTAATTTGTAACACAAAAACAAAAGAACGAACCCTGGGTGACCGGCGAGCGTCACCCGAGCAGACAACGTTACAAGCCTACTCTGATAATATTATTCTCTTTATTTTCATTCATCGATATTAATTGTAAATATAAAAACCCAATTATATACGAAATGAATCTGGAACAGAAAACAAGGATTGCTGCGAATCGCCTGGCGGCACGCAAGCAGATTCTAAACAAGTACGACGTATGCTGTTTCCAAACTGGATTCATAGTGGATGCGTTTTTTACTGACGCTTCATGAAAGATTAATTATAACAACATTTGCATTTTTAAACGGCATTTCTCTAGAAAATTTGTAGTAATTGTTCTAAAACGCTTAAAGCCAATTAAGTGGGATAAAGTCAAAGTCCTGTTCGAACAATTTAGCTTGGGCAAATATACTGATAAATATTATTCATATTGTAGAATAAGAAATGTTGTGAGTTACTTAAACGGCAAGGTTAAAGTTAAAAATAATTAAAAAATTTATTTTCAGGACTCATGCATTATACCTACCGGGGATAGCATGTAAAAAATGCATTTTTAAGCTTACCTCAAGGTAAATGAGAAAAAGGCTTTAAAAAATTAATTTTCCTGAATTCCTGAAAAAAAAAATTATGGGCCTCCCACCACAAAAACGGGGCGTGACCGACAAAAAAATTCAGTTTTCATGGTCTGCTCAATGAGGGCTTTCATTAGAGTGGTGTCTGGAACCCATCACCCTAGGGTGGTTATACTGCTGTTCGCTGTATAACACATAATTTCGTATGGGAAAAAAAAACAAACTGATGCACGTTCCACTAAAATTGGACCATGCCCATAAAAATGGTGTGGTCGTATAGAGGTAATGTCAACCTTTTTTTTGGTACAAATATTTATGTCCGCCCACTTTTTAACACGCCCTCTAATTACCCTACCACTGGCAAGGGTGGTCCGATGGGTCCAGTTTTTTGTTTGTTTAATAATACTTACCCTTAATACCTTTCATTCGATACCAATTAACCACCAAACCACCTTCAAAACACTCGGGAAAATGGTTTTTTTGTGTAAAAATGCATAACTTTATATGGCCCTCCCACAAAAACGGGGCTTGACCGACAAGAAAAGTTTTCATGGTCTGCTGAATGAGGACTTTCATTAGAGTGGTGTCTGGAACCCCTCGCGCTATGTTGGTTATACTGCTGTTCGCCATATAACACCTAATTTCGTATGGGGAAATAAAAGCACTCATCAGGCCAGTGATAACCTATGGCTACCCCATATGGTTCACCGTCTCACCAACAACGATGAAGAAGATCTCCCTATTTGAAAGGAAGGTACTAAGGATCTGTACAGGACTCTGGAGGGTGACAAACAGCTATAAGTTTGTGTCGACTACAAAACTATACGAAGCAGCAGGTCTGCTGCCAATAACTGACCACTTGTTCCGAATGGCGAGGAAATTCGTCGACGCATTGGAAACACATCCAAGTCCTGAGATGCAAGGACTGCGAATCGAGGAAATCGAGCCAAGTCACCGGTACATACACATAAGAGGATTCACTGATGCTAGATTCGATGACATCTTTAACAATCAAGACGTCTCCTTCTACGAGAAGGCGGGCAACCAATATTACAGAGGCTGAAGTTCGCCCTGTTTATACGCCGCTTAATATTTTTCATTCTTATTTTATTTTAAAATTATTGTTTAAAATTTAATTACCTTAAAAATAAACATGTAGTAGATTAAGAAGTAAAAAATATTGTTTAAAAATAAACAATACCAAAAAATGTAAATACGTCGGGCCCCTATTGTTGAGCCGACACATATTAATATTAGTTATAAGTTTAGTTGTAAATCAAAATTGTATATTACTTTAATGTTTAATAAAAAAATATCTTAATCTTAATCTTAGGGGAAATAAAAGCAATACAAACTGATGCACGTTCCACTAAAACTGGACCATGCACATAAAAATAGTATGGTCGTATAGAGCTAATGTCAACCTTTTTTTTGGTACCAATATTTATGTCCGCCCATTTTTTAACACGCCCTCTAATTACCCTACCACTGGCAAGGGTGGTCCGATTGGTCCCGTTTCTTTTGCTTATTAAGTGTGAGAAACACTGGAGTCCTTTCGGTGTGTAGAACCGATCGTCGTAGAAAGGCCTTCAATTGTCTAACACACTGAACACACATACATTTAAATTTTCCCATAATTCGCAGTGTTCTATATTGTGTAATATTGTGTAATAGGTCATATGTTTTCTAATATCAGCTAATTGTTCTTCAATTGTGTAACAAACTATACACACATACACTTGAATTTTTCCCCATAATTCTCAGTTTTCTATATTGGGCAAATATGTGTTTTAAGGATTTTGATTTCCCCCCGCCTATCAACCTCCCCCTCGGAAATGTGGTCGGAGTTTGTCGGAAATACTCCCTCAAGGAGAGAGGGGGTGTTAAAGTTTTGAGCACTTTTTTGAAAAATGCATTTCTCTAAGTGGTTTGATGGATGTTAGGGGATACCTTCCGTCCTATAAAAAATTTGGTCCAATCCGACAGAGTTAGAGCCAAAAAATGACTTTCACATTGAAGTTCAGCAGGGGACGTGTTCAAAAGTGGGCGGGCCTAAATACTGGTATCAAATGAAAGGTGATAATTACTTCTACACCGTCCTTTTTTATTGACGTACGCCAGCTAAATCACGTTTAAAAAAACTGATGAAGATTGATTTTTTGGCTGTCAAGTTTCCAATGTTGGATTATCCAGCCAAAGATTGATGAATTGGCAAATTTGCGAAATTGATAACTTTGATTTATCAAAAAATGTATGTTTTCGGACGGAGAATTGCTCGTTACAGCGTTGAAATTTTTTCTTTTGGTGTGCAATACGTCCATTGCACACCCAATAAATCCCACTGTAACGTAATTTTAAATTCATGATGTGACCATTGCGGCAATTTACCGTTTGTGGTATAGCCCCAAGTTCCTGGAGGAGGAAATGAGATTCCTACCCCCGTCATCATTCAAATATTAAAGAACTTTGCACACATTATTTTGAAAAATTGAAATTTTAAATTCTATAGCAACGGTAGCTAACTATATGTTTTTTTTTTCATTTCATTTCAATATTACTTATTTTTGTAAGTAGGAGCCTACTCTGATAATATTATTCTCTTTATTTTCATTCATCGATATTAATTGTAAATATAAAAACCCAATTATATACGAAATGAATCTGGAACAGAAAACAAGGATTGCTGCGAATCGCCTGGCGGCACGCAAGCAGATTCTAAACAAGTACGACGTATGCTGTTTCCAAACTGGATTCATAGTGGATGCGTTTTTTACTGACGCTTCATGAAAGATTAATTATAACAACATTTGCATTTTTAAACGGCATTTCTCTAGAAAATTTGTAGTAATTGTTCTAAAACGCTTAAAGCCAATTAAGTGGGATAAAGTCAAAGTCCTGTTCGAACAATTTAGCTTGGGCAAATATACTGATAAATATTATTCATATTGTAGAATAAGAAATGTTGTGAGTTACTTAAACGGCAAGGTTAAAGTTAAAAATAATTAAAAAATTTATTTTCAGGACTCATGCATTATACCTACCGGGGATAGCATGTAAAAAATGCATTTTTAAGCTTACCTCAAGGGTAATGAGAAAAAGGCTTTAAAAAATTAATTTTCCTGAATTCCTGAAAAAAAAAATTATGGGCCTCCCACCACAAAAACGGGGCGTGACCGACAAAAAAATTCAGTTTTCATGGTCTGCTCAATGAGGGCTTTCATTAGAGTGGTGTCTGGAACCCATCACCCTAGTGTGGTTATACTGCTGTTCGCTGTATAACACATAATTTCGTATGGGAAAAAAAACAAACTGATGCACGTTCCACTAAAATTGGACCATGCCCATAAAAATGGTGTGGTCGTATAGAGGTAATGTCAACCTTTTTTTTGGTACCAATATTTATGTCCGCCCACTTTTTAACACGCCCTCTAATTACCCTACCACTGGCAAGGGTGGTCCGATGGGTCCAGTTTTTTGTTTGTTTAATAATACTTACCCTTAATACCTTTCATTCGATACCAATTAACCACCAAACCACCTTCAAAACACTCGGGAAAATGGTTTTTTTGTGTAAAAATGCATAACTTTATATGGCCCTCCCACAAAAACGGGGCTTGACCGACAAGAAAAGTTTTCATGGTCTGCTGAATGAGGACTTTCATTAGAGTGGTGTCTGGAACCCCTCGCGCTATGTTTGTTATACTGCTGTTCGCCATATAACACCTAATTTCGTATGGGGAAATAAAAGCAATACAAACTGATGCACGTTCCACTAAAACTGGACCATGCACATAAAAATAGTATGGTCGTATAGAGCTAATGTCAACCTTTTTTTTTGGTACCAATATTTATGTCCGCCCATTTTTTAACACGCCCTCTAATTACCCTACCACTGGCAAGGGTGGTCCGATTGGTCCCGTTTCTTTTGCTTATTAAGTGTGAGAAACACTGGAGTCCTTTCGGTGTGTAGAACCGATCGTCGTAGAAAGGCCTTCAATTGTCTAACACACTGAACACACATACATTTAAATTTTCCCATAATTCGCAGTGTTCTATATTGTGTAATATTGTGTAATAGGTCATATGTTTTCTAATATCAGCTAATTGTTCTTCAATTGTGTAACAAACTATACACATATACACTTGAATTTTTCCCCATAATTCTCAGTTTTCTATATTGGGCAAATATGTGTTTTAAGGATTTTGATTTCCCCCCCGCCTATCAACCTCCCCCTCGGAAATGTGGTCGGAGTTTGTCGGAAATACTCCCTCAAGGAGAGAGGGGGTGTTAAAGTTTTGAGCACTTTTTTGATAAATGCATTTTTCTAAGTGGTTTGATGGATGTTAGGGGATACCTTCCGTCCTATAAAAAATTTAGTCCAATCCGACAGAGTTAGAGCCAAAAAATGACTTTCACATTGAAGTTCAGCAGGGGACGTGTTCAAAAGTGGGCGGGCCTAAATACTGGTATCAAATGAAAGGTGATAATTACTTCTACACCGTCCTTTTTTATTGACGTACGCCAGCTAAATCACGTTTAAAAAAACTGATGAAGATTGATTTTTTGGCTGTCAAGTTTCCAATGTTGGATTATTCAGCCAAAGATTGATGAATTGGCAAATTTGCGAAATTGATAACTTTGATTTATCAAAAAATGTATGTTTTCGGACGGAGAATTGCTCGTTACAGAGTTGAAATTTTTTCTTTTGGTGTGCAATACGTCCATTGCACACCCAATAAATCCCACTGTAACGTAATTTTAAATTCATGATGTGACCATTGCGGCAATTTACCGTTTGTGGTATAGCCCCAAGTTCCTGGAGGAGGAAATGAGATTCCTACCCCCGTCATCATTCAAATATTAAAGAACTTTGCACACATTATTTTGAAAAATTGAAATTTTAAATTCTATAGCAACGCTAGCTATATGTTTTTTTTTATTTCATTTCAATATTACTTATTTTTGTAAGTAGGAGCCTACTCTGATAATATTATTCTCTTTATTTTCATTCATCGATATTAATTGTAAATATAAAAACCCAATTATATACGAAATGAATCTGGAACAGAAAACAAGGATTGCTGCGAATCGCCTGGCGGCACGCAAGCAGATTCTAAACAAGTACGACGTATGCTGTTTCCAAACTGGATTCATAGTGGATGCGTTTTTTACTGACGCTTCATAAAAGATTAATTATAACAACATTTGCATTTTTAAACGGCATTTCTCTATAAAATTTGTAGTAATTGTTCTAAAACGCTTAAAGCCAATTAAGTGGGATAAAGTCAAAGTCCTGTTCGAATAATTAATCGATACAATTAGCTTGGGCAAATATACTGATAAATATTATTCATATTGTAGAATAAGAAATGTTGTGAGTTACTTAAACGGCAAGGTTAAAGTTAAAAATAATTAAAAAAATTATTTTCAGGACTCATGCATTATACCTACCGGGGATAGCATGTAAAAAATGCATTTTTAAGCTTACCTCAAGGGTAATGAGAAAAAGGCTTTAAAAAATTAATTTTCCTGAATTCCTGAAAAAAAAATTACGGGCCTCCCACCACAAAAACGGGGCGTGACCGACAAAAAAATTCAGTTTTCATGGTCTGCTCAATGAGGGCTTTCATTAGAGTGGTGTCTGGAACCCATCACCCTAGGGTGGTTATACTGCTGTTCGCTGTATAACACATAATTTCGTATGGGGAAAAAAAAACAAACTGATGCACGTTCCACTAAAATTGGACCATGCCCATAAAAATAGTGTGGTCGTATAGAGGTAATGTCAACCTTTTTTTTGGTACCAATATTTATGTCCGCCCACTTTTTAACACGCCCTCTAATTACCCTACCACTGGCAAGGGTGGTCCGATGGGTCCAGTTTTTTGTTTGTTTAATAATACTTACCCTTAATACCTTTCATTCGATACCAATTAACCACCAAACCACCTTCAAAACACTCGGGAAAATGGTTTTTTGTGTAAAAATTCATAACTTTATATGGCCCTCCCACAAAAACGGGGCTTGACCGACAAGAAAAGTTTTCATGGTCTGCTGAATGAGGACTTTCATTAGAGTGGTGTCTGGAACCCCTCGCGCTATGTTTGTTATACTGCTGTTCGCCATATAACACCTAATTTCGTATGGGGAAATAAAAGCAATACAAACTGATGCACGTTCCACTAAAACTGGACCATGCACATAAAAATAGTATGGTCGTATAGAGCTAATGTCAACCTTTTTTTTTTGGTACCAATATTTATGTCCGCCCATTTTTTAACACGCCCTCTAATTACCCTACCACTGGCAAGGGTGGTCCGATTGGTCCCGTTTCTTTTGCTTATTAAGTGTGAGAAACACTGGAGTCCTTTCGGTGTGTAGAACCGATCGTCGTAGAAAGGCCTTCAATTGTCTAACACACTGAACACACATACATTTAAATTTTCCCCATAATTCGCAGTGTTCTATATTGTGTAATATTGTGTAATAGGTCATATGTTTTCTAATATCAGCTAATTGTTCTTCAATTGTGTAACAAACTATACACACATACACTTGAATTTTTCCCCATAATTCTCAGTTTTCTATATTGGGCAAATATGTGTTTTAAGGATTTTGATTTCCCCCCCGCCTATCAACCTCCCCCTCGGAAATGTGGTCGGAGTTTGCCGGAAATACTCCCTCAAGGAGAGAGGGGGTGTTAAAGTTTTGAGCACTTTTTTGAAAGATGCATTTTTCTAAGTGGTTTGATGGATGTTAGGGGATACCTTCCGTCCTATAAAAAATTTGGTCCAATCCGACAGAGTTAGAGCCAAAAAATGACTTTCACATTGAAGTTCAGCAGGGGACGTGTTCAAAAGTGGGCGGGCCTAAATACTGGTATCAAATGAAAGGTGATAATTACTTCTACACCGTCCTTTTTTTATTGACGTACGCCAGCTAAATCGGAAGTTTGAACACGTTATACATGAACCAGGTTGTTTTTATATAATTGATCAGTTTTAATATTTAAATTACAATGTACAAGTGAAGTTCTCAAAATCCTACATACTTTATGCAGTCTTATATAGTTTAAAAAAAATCTGATGAAGATTGATTTTTTGGCTGTCAAGTTTCCAATGTTGGATTATCCAGCCAAAGATTGATGAATTGGCAAATTTGCGAAATTGATAACTTTGATTTATCAAAAAATGTATGTTTTCGGACGGAGAATTGCTCGTTACAGCGTTGAAATTTTTTCTTTTGGTGTGCAATACGTCCATTGCACACCCAATAAATCCCACTGTAACGTAATTTTAAATTCATGATGTGTGACCATTGCGGCAATTTACCGTTTGTGGTATAGCCCCAAGTTCCTGGAGGAGGAAATGAGATTCCTACCCCCGTCATCATTCAAATATTAAAGAACTTTGCACACATTATTTTGAAAAATTGATATTTTAAATTCTATAGCAACGCTAGCTATATGTTTTTTTTTCATTTCATTTCAATATTACTTATTTTTGTAAGTAGGAGCCTACTCTGATAATATTATTCTCTTTATTTTCATTCATCGATATTAATTGTAAATATAAAAACCCAATTATATACGAAATGAATCTGGAACAGAAAACAAGGATTGCTGCGAATCGCCTGGCGGCACGCAAGCAGATTCTAAACAAGTACGACGTATGCTGTTTCCAAACTGGATTCATAGTGGATGCGTTTTTTACTGACGCTTCATGAAAGATTAATTATAACAACATTTGCATTTTTAAACGGCATTTCTCTAGAAAATTTGTAGTAATTGTTCTAAAACGCTTAAAGCCAATTAAGTGGGATAAAGTCAAAGTCCTGTTCGAACAATTTAGCTTGGGCAAATATACTGATAAATATTATTCATATTGTAGAATAAGAAATGTTGTGAGTTACTTAAACGGCAAGGTTAAAGTTAAAAATAATTAAAAAATTTATTTTCAGGACTCATGCATTATACCTACCGGGGATAGCATGTAAAAAATGCATTTTTAAGCTTACCTCAAGGGTAATGAGAAAAAGGCTTTAAAAAATTAATTTTCCTGAATTCCTGAAAAAAAAATTATGGGCCTCCCACCACAAAAACGGGGCGTGACCGACAAAAAAATTCAGTTTTCATGGTCTGCTCAATGAGGGCTTTCATTAGAGTGGTGTCTGGAACCCATCACCCTAGGGTGGTTATACGGCTGTTCGCTGTATAACACATAATTTCGTATGGGAACTGATGCACGTTCCACTAAAATTGGACCATGCCCATAAAAATAGTGTGGTCGTATAGAGGTAATGTCAACCTTTTTTTTGGTACCAATATTTATGTCCGCCCACTTTTTAACACGCCCTCTAATTACCCTACCACTGGCAAGGGTGGTCCGACGGGTCCAGTTTTTTGTTTGTTTAATAATACTTACCCTTAATACCTTTCATTCGATACCAATTAACCACCAAACCACCTTCAAAACACTCGGCAAAATGGTTTTTTGTGTAAAAATTCATAACTTTATATGGCCCTCCCACAAAAACGGGGCTTGACCGACAAGAAAAGTTTTCATGGTCTGCTGAATGAGGACTTTCATTAGAGTGGTGTCTGGAACCCCTCGCGCTATGTTGGTTATACTGCTGTTCGCCATATAACACCTAATTTCGTATGGGGAAATAAAAGCAATACAAACTGATGCACGTTCCACTAAAACTGGACCATGCACATAAAAATAGTATGGTCGTATAGAGCTAATGTCAACCTTTTTTTTTGGTACCAATATTTATGTCCGCCCATTTTTTAACACGCCCTCTAATTACCCTACCACTGGCAAGGGTGGTCCGATTGGTCCCGTTTCTTTTGTTTATTAAGTGTGAGAAACACTGGAGTCCTTTCGGTGTGTAGAACCGATCGTCGTAGAAAGGCCTAGCTTCTCGCGACTATTTGTGTTGTGCATGTATATTTTGAAAACAAATGGAAGGGACCTACAATTTAATGCCGTATCCCAACGGCGAATGGAGGAACTTTCTGTGATAAGCTATTACTGCCGGACGTTTGTCAGACATTTGCGAGATTTTTTTCTTTTTGTCTCGAGTTCTTTTTGAGACATTTTAAGACATTAAGGGCCTAAATACTGGTATCAAATGAAAGGTGATAATTACTTCTACACCGTCCTTTTTTTTATTGACGTACGCCAGCTAAATCGGAAGTTTGATCACGTTGTACATGAACCAGGTTGTTTTTATATAATTGATCAGTTTTAATATTTAAATTACAATGTACAAGTGAAGTTCTCAAAATCCTACATACTTTATGCAGTCTTATATAGTTAAAAAAAAAATCTGATGAAGATTGATTTTTTGGCTGTCAAGTTTTTCGATTTTTCCAAATTCTTCTTTTCATTAACTACAACAACAACACATGCAACAAAACAATAATTTTGTTCAATGAGGTTGTTCGAATAGAAAAATATCTGGTTTTCGTGTTCAAGGAGAAAAATTCGGTCTGAGACTGTTCTACTTTGTGTTCAATGACTCTGCCCCTACTCTTGAGGTAGAACAGATTTGTGAGAAATGTCAAAATCAGCTGTAATTGCAAATTTTATGCTTTCTACTCGGCGTTGCTGGAACTTGTATCACTTGAAAACTATTTCCACTTTGCGAATCAGCATCAATCATTTCTAATACTATTTGTAAAAAAATGGAGCTCCATTTTTTTTAATTTATATTTCACGATTGCTATTACAGCTCAGTCAAAACTAAAAAAACTATCCGTTAATAGAAAATGAAGTCATTTTTGACATATGGCTGTAATATTCTGTTCTAAGTTGATCTGACATTAGTCTCAAATTTGTGCTGTTCTGTTCTGCCTTTTTTCTCATTGAATAAAATTAATGTAAGCAAGAGATGCTCGGCTTTAGTGTTCGTTTTTTCGAGAAATAATCTGAGCTCGAGCGCTGATTTGTAAAACAAAAAAATACGACATTACATGTTATTTATTACAAATGGTTTACACGATCTGAATATATACAATGAGGTTATTTATTACACAAGGTTTACACGATCTAATTATATTACACGCTTCCAATTTGTTTTTTATTTTTAAATTCTCTATATTAACTTCACTTTCCCGTGGCACGGATGTCGGTCGGAAATCTGTCGGACATCTGTCTGTCTGTCGTGGAATCTTGCGATCAATTTTTAACCCACTTCCCATGGCCCGACTTTATTGAAATTTTGCACACATGTGTATTTCATATGAGATAACACTTTCTATTAAATTTTGAGGCCCCTCGGGCTGTGGGGTCGGGGGGCTCCCATACAAAATTTTTAAAAAATTTACCTGATTTTCTTTAAATTTTACACACATGTGTATACCCAATAAACAATACTTTGGTAATTGTAAATTGTAAATTTGGTAGTGATCGGGTCCCGGGTTCGGCCGCAAGGCCCTTATACATTTTTTTAAATATCTATACTGGCATCAGATATTCGTCGCCCTTTATGGACTGTGTGTGGTGTGTGCTGCGCAGTCGGCTGCGCTGCATGGTTTTGGTGGAGAGAGAGAGAGAAATCTTAGCTCACGCACAAATGAACCCAGCAAATGAAACGAGACAAAAATGTTTTATGCTTAATTCAACTTACATTTTTATTTACTGAATTTTATTTTTATTAATGTCGTTTTTTGTTGTCGATATCAACTTACAGATAGAACAACGAGTTTTCGCAAAACTCTGTCATTTCGCGTTTTCATAAATTAGTTCAGAGCAGTCAAAGAGTTCTCAAATGTCTGTTTCGATGATTTTCTCCTACAATAAAAAAAATAAAATGGCCCAGGATCGAGGGGCTCCCATATCAAATTCTGCGATTAGAGAATTTAGATGAAAAATTTTAATTTTTATAGGTTGTTTTTTTATTATTTTAATTATTTTCTAATTCATAATCTTAGAGATAAGATGGTTTTTTAGTTTCTCTACCTGACTTTTTATTTATCTCTCCGATAATATTATTTGCTTCATTTTCAACAGGATATTGATTTTTTTTTGCATTAGAAGCATGAATGTTATTTAAATTATTTTCTTCATTTTATTACTACCGATAGAAGTACCCTCATTACTAACTAAATCATAATAATCAATTGTTAAAAATCGCAATCGATTCTTGGGCTACGAAATTTAATTTCTCGAAAACGTCATCCGACATTCGGAAAAAATTTATTTCTAAAAATAACTTCATTATTATATGCGATGTAAAAGTAATAAATTGTCTTACCGTGGTTTTGCTGCCCAACTCGTCGAATGCTGCGATTTTAATGAAAATGGCCGGCCGGAAATTCTATGGTAGAAGCACGTTTAGCAAACGCAAGTGTCAAACGCGATGCATTCGCTTCTTTTTCATTCAACGAGTTGAGTAGCAAAGCCATTTACATTAATACTTTTTTCTGGCGGAGTTGGCGTTCTGCAACATTCCCGCCCCCGTGAACCGACTGGATTCACCAGATTCTACGTCCAGAACGGCTAGCTTGGAAACCGGTCGGCGCAGTATTCCCTTCTCCGTTCGTACATCAGCTCGCCTTATCTCTCCATCGACGCCTGGATACACCTTCTCGACTCGACCTCGCCTCCACTTCCGTCGTGGCACATTAATATCGCACACTAAGACCAGATCTCCAACTTCTATCGGCTTGGTTCTGTTGCACCACTTCGCACGACGCGTTAAGGTTGGAAGGTATTCCATTATCCAGCGTTTCCAAAAATGATTGCGAAGTTGCCGCGCAATGCACCACTGCTTTCGTGAAACTTGTAGACTATTCGAGGAACTTTCGCAAGCTGGAGTCTGAGCGGTATTGGCACAACCTAGAAGAAAGTGGTTCGGAGTGATGGGTTCTTCATCTTCAGTTGCGACTGGAACATGAGTTAATGGTCGTGAGTTTACAATGTTTTCTGCTTCTATTAAGAAACTTTGCAGGGTGTGTTCCTTCGGTGCCACTTCATTCAGTGTCTGCTTAAGTACTCGCTTTACACACCTGACCATTCTCTCCCATACGCCACCTTCCGCTGGGTTGATTGGACAGTTGAGCAACCATTCCACATTCTTGGACGACAATTCGTCTTGAATGCGTCCGCAATCGAAGACATCATTGAATCGTTCAGCATGTCCTTGTAAACCAACAAAATTCTTCCCGTTGTCTTACTGGTGTTCCTCGGCGATTAATGAAATTTCGTATCGCCAGGATGCAGGCATCTGTTGACAGGTCATAGGCTATCTCAATATGTATGGCTCGAATTGTTAAGCAGGTAAAAAGCTCGATCCATCTCTTTTCGCGGCGACGTCCGATTGATACCAACAGTGGTCCAAAGTAATCAAGACCTGTATACGTAAAAGGGCGCACGTATGGCGTCAATCGATCTTCTGGCAACGGGCCCATTGGCGGCACGGATGGTTTGGCGCGTGCGATCTTGCATGCGATGCATGCTCCAACAACCCTTCGTAGTACTTGACGCAACCTCGGAATCCAGTATCTTTGTCGTATTAGGCCAACGGTTGCTTCGAGATTCTGGTGTAGCATTCGATTGTGGTAGTGTTGCGTTAAAAGCGTTGTTACAGTATGCTCTGGCGGTAATATTATTGGGTGTTTCGTGTCGTACGGCAAACATCCAGCTATATTGATTCTTCCATTCACTCTCAAAACTTCATCGACATCTTTATATGGCATGAGATTGTAAATGGATGATCCATTCGGCAGCGGTTCATTTTTGTCAATACACTGGATTTCTAGGGAAAAGGCTTGAGATTGAACGAGGCGAAAAATTACCTTATCAGCGGCGCGCAGTTCAGCTACTGTTAAGGCGGGCGAGTTTTCTGATCTGCATAAATTTTTACAGGAATTTATAAATCTTAGCACCCAAGCGGTTGACCTCCTCAGTTTGGTGAATGACGAGAAGCGGCGAAATTCAATTACTGAGCGATGCAATGTAAAGAAAACGAACTCGTCGATGACCTCGACATCGTTGTCGTAGGCTGAAGCAGATGTTTCAAGCCCGGTAGGCCAACTCTCGGGATTTCACATCAAAAATTTAGGTCCGGAAAACCAACGGTTTTTTACGTCGAAATCTATTTGGCAGTGTGGTCTTGTGGCATCATCAGCAACGTTCATCTGTGTAGGCACCCACCTCCAGTCTTTAATTTTAGTGGTGCTTAAAATATCATTTATTCTGTGGGCGACAAATGGCTCATATCGACGATTCTTTGATTGAATCCACTTGATGACTGTTGACGAATCGCTCCACAGATGGCAGCTGTCGACAGTCAATTTATGTTCTCGCAAGATTGTTTGCATTAGTCGCGCTCCCAGGACTGCGGCTTGCAATTCCATTCTAGGCACAGTAAGTAGTTTTTGTGGCGCACATCTTGACTTAGCGCACACAAGTGTGACGTCAACACAGTTTTCGGCGCTCGTACTTCGCCAATACGCAGCAGCAGCAAATGCGACTTCACTTGCATCGACAAATACATGAAGTTGCAGCTCCTTAGGCAACCCGTTTGCAAAATAACATCTTTGGATCTTTACTTGATCTACGTGCTTCAGGCCCTCTCTCCAGTCCATCCAAGCGGAATTTATTTTGTCAGGAATAGGATGATCCCAGTTAATATCGTACCTCCAGACATCTCGCATTAGTAACTTGGCGGAGATCATCAGTTGACTCATAAGCCCAAGTGGGTCAAAGGCGGACATTATGACGCTTAATAATTCTCGTTTGGTAGGCGTTCTCATTCCAGTGATGACTTCTTTGTTGACACGATAAAAGTTGAGATGATAACGAAACGTATCACTTTCTGGATGCCAAAACATACCCAATACCTTTTCTGTGGTCAACGCTCCAGCACTTTCAACGGCAGCAGTACCTTGATCGCCATTCAAGATCCTGGCCACTGATTTGGAGTTTGACGTAAGCCCACGTAGTTCAAAACCAGCGTCTGCGTGGATTCTTCTTACTTCTTTGGCGATGCTTAGAGCGAGATCGACTGATTGGAAACTATCAACAAAGTCGTCGACATAATGGTTTTCTAGAATGGCCTTAATAGCACGCGGACTGCAATTAGCGTGTTGTTTGGCATTCTCAGTCTTAACGTACTGAGCGGCACATGGCGAGCATGCTGCACCGAACGTCATCACGGTCATCTCGTAGACTTTTGGAGGTCGGTCTTCATCTCCATTACGCCACAAAAATCTCTGAGCACACCTGTCTTCTGGCTGGTGAAACATCTCTTTGATGTCTCCACACACAGCAATGTGACCTACTCGAAAGTTGAACATGACTGACGGCAATGGTTGATACTCTTGGGGTCCCTTCAATAGATGCATGTTAATTGATACATTTTCAACGGTCGCGGCTGCATCGAACACCAGACGAAGTTTCTTCGGCTTATTCAAATTTACCACGGCGAAGTGTGGTAGATACCAAGTCTTAGGGCTGTTCTGCTTGGCTTCTGCAGACGACAATATACGGGCATACCCTTTTTCGATGTAACCATTGATGGCTGTACAGTAGGCATCGGCAAACTCTGGATCTCGTTTCATTTTCTTCTCTATGTTAATAAGCCTCTGCTTAGCCATAGCAAAACTATCAGGTAGTTGCCGTTGATATTCCGAGTAGTAGTTTTCAATATGTGGCGGGCTCGTATGTCATCATCACTTTCGATAACAGGTGCCGGACGGACACCAAAGCCCTCAGTGGTAAAGTATTCTGTCATCATGTCATGCTAGACTTCACGACCAGTTGGTTTTATTAAAAGACACGACGGTGATGTACTCGACACTCCTTTCGACGGTCCGAAGGCTACCCAACCAAGCTTAGTGTTTGCGGCAAATGGTCCATCAATTTGTAATTGGACTATTTCAGTTGACAGACTTAAGTGACAATTGTCATGATGACAATTGACATTGTCAGACTTAAGTGACAATTGTCAAGTCCGATAAGTAACCTTGGCTTGGCTTTTATATACTCTGGAACTGGCGGTAGGGTACAGTGTTTGGTAGACATTGAAATATCGGATTTCTCAAAACTTTGAATTGGCAGACAGAGATTTCGTACGGCATGTACGTGGCGTAAGACATATTTTTCCTTTTTACCGATACCATTGATGAGGACGTCGACAACTATCGTGTTCTCCTTGGCAGCTCTTCCTCCGATCCATTGTAGATCTAGTTCACTTAGGCTTCCCTTTAAACCAAGCTCTTCGATTAGTGGCTTGTCTATCAGTGTGATTGATGAACCTTCGTCGAGAAGTGCATACGTGGAGACTTGGCCCTTTGGTCCATGAAGTATGACTGGTACGACACGAAAGAGCAGCTTGTCCACCTTTGACTTGGTGGCACAACTTCATACTGCTTGTGTAGCTCCCATGACAGTATGTTTCTTATGCTCTGAAGGTTCGCCTTTTAAGTCCGATATGACACATATAATGTTCGCTAGTTCACTTAGCCAGTTGCTAAAGTCTAGCACTGTTAGATAAGGCCTTATTGACGCAGCAAATCTCGCCCACTCAATCTTCTTGCTAACTGGCAATTTGGCGACTAGTTCTTCTAAAAGAGTGGGGTTGACTAAGTGGTTGTGTGCGTTGGCTGCTTGCAGAAACACAACGAGGTTTTTTGCTTTTGTCGCAAAGGGTATCAATCTCGCAACAGCTGCTTCTGATATGGGCGCAACTTCGCGTATATCGCGTAGTTGACTGGCTATTAGCATTTCCGGACGCCCAAAGCGAAACTCCAGTTGATCTATGACGGCGGAAACGTTATCCGGGTGGATTAGTAATGACTTGACTGTTTCATATGCCTTTCCCTTGGGCTTCTTTGAAGACGCTGACAGTTCTCAAAGTTTGAATACTTATATGCGGCTGTTGAATGGCGATAAGCATTCGAAAATAATGGCCATGTCTCGGGGTCACCTTTAAATTCTGGTAGATCCATTAATTATTTCGGCATTGATTGGCACGAATTTGACGGGTAAATAATTCTATCGAATTCTCCTTGCGATGCGTAGACTTCCGCCGTATTACCCGAATAACAAGGCATTCTCGTATTTATATGGGTTTGGACTGCATTACCCGAGTTATTCGGGTCCGCAGCTGCAGAGAAGTACTGCCCTGCACTGGTCGAGATGAGACGCGGAGTTCTCGGATCGTTTACGATCGAAGGGTGTTGATCGTTACCGCTAGAATCAGCGTTCGGCATCTTCTTCATATTAGGCTCTTGCATGATACTTGCGCGCGGTTGCTGAACGACGTTGGAGGACGATGTATTTATGGCCACTTGTCTCAGCGTTTGTGTTAGCATTACCTGCAATGCATCGATTTGTCTTTGCATATTCAGTACGCTGTCTTCATGAACATTCTCTAGCTTATTATGTTAGTGGGATGCACTATGCATGTTGGCGTTGATATCCCCAGAAGCTGTGGCGTTCAGCGAAGGATCACCGGCGGCGAGTGTTGAGATGTCACTAGCTGGCATGACGGAATCGTTTGGAAACACGTTCCCAAAGGCGTTGGATGCTGTTGCTACTGATACGGTAGTATGAGCGGCGGTAGCGACAGCGTCACTGAAACAGATGTCTGTTGCTAGTAGTGAGTTTGGCGACACTTCGACGTTAGAGCCCTGGTAGGATTCATTGTTTGCGTTGGCGATTCTGGGACTCCTTCTCGGCGGGGTGCGTTCCATTATGAATTTAAAGGTTGAAGGTTGTAAATCACAAATTTTATTGAAAACGGCGAATGTTCCAATTTACCTAAATTTAATTGAAAAAGGCGAAAGTTCCCAATTCACGAGTTAAATTGAACATGGCGGAATTCCAAATCACGAATTAAAGTGAAATGGCAAATTTTTGAAATCACAATTTTAATTGAAGGCGGCAAAGTTCCAAATTCACAAGATAAATTGAAGATGGCTTAATTCCATATCACGAATTAAATTAAAAATGGCATAATTTTCAAAATCACAATTTAATTGAAGGCGGCAAAGTTCCAAATTCCCAAATTAAATTGAAGATGGCGGAATTCCATATCACGAATTAAATTGAAAATGGGAAATTTTTCAAATCACAATTTTAATAGTAGGCGGTGAAGTTCCAAACCATGCCACTAAATACGATGGCAAGTTAGTATCGCTGGCTGCGAACAATGGTGGCAGGGTGCTCCTTTGGCCGAGACTTCCGTAACACAACTTACTGATGCAGGTACAAATAATGCTGCTTCCACTAAATAAGTGGTTGCGGCGGCAAGACATATATGTCGCTGACTGCGAGCAATGGCGGCAGGGTGCTCCTTTGGCCGAGACTTCCAGGACGCAAGTTACTGGTACAGGTACAAATAATGCTGCTTCCACTAAATAAGTGATTGCGGCGGCAAGACATATATGTCGCTGACTGCGAGCAATGGCGGCAGGGTGCTCCTTTGGCCGAGACTTCCAGGACGCAAGTTACTGGTACAGGTACAAATAATGCTGCTTCCACTAAATAAGTGATTGCGGCGGCAAGACATATATGTCGCTGACTGCGAGCAATGGCGGCAGGGTGCTCCTTTGGCCGAGACTTCAAGGACACAAGTTACTGATGCAGGTACAAATAATGCTGCTTCCACTAAATAAGTGGTTGCGGCGGCAAGACATATATGTCGCTGACTGCGAGCAATGGCGGCAGGGTGCTCCTTTGGCCGAGACTTCCGTAACACAACTTACTGATGCAGGTACAATAATGCTGCTTCCACTAAATAAGTGGTTGCGGCGGCAAGACATATATGTCGCTGACTTCGAGCAATGGCGGCAGGGTGCTCCTTTGGCCGAGACTTCCAGGACACAAGTTTCTGATGCAGGTACAAATAATGCTGCTTCCACTAAATAAGTGGTTGCGGCGGCAAGACATATATGTCGCTGACTGCGAGCAATGGCGGCAGGGTGCTCCTTTGGCCGAGACTTCTAGTTAATAAAATTGCAAGTTGCACGAAATAAAGCTGTTAAAAATCGCAATCGATTCTTGGGCTACGAAATTTAATTTCTCGAAAACGTCATCCGACATTCGGAAAAAATTTATTTCTAAAAATAACTTCATTATTATATGCGATGTAAAAGTAATAAATTGTCTTACCGTGGTTTTGCTGCCCAACTCGTCGAATGCTGCGATTTTAATGAAAATGGCCGGCCGGAAATTCTATGGTATAAGCACGTTTAGCAAACGCAAGTGTCAAACGCGATGCATTCGCTTCTTTTTCATTCAACGAGTTGAGTAGCAAAGCCATTTACATTAATACTTTTTTCTGGCGGAGTTGCCGTTCTGCAACATCAATTAATTCGATATTTTCCTTAAAATTTAACAATGTTTTTCTTAAAAATACTCTGTTTCTTTTCTGTACAGGGTGTATGGGACTCTGGTTAGCTCCCATATATATATATATGGATCGAGCCTTCGTCGATTTAGTATTTTTTGCTGATTATTTAAGAATCTAAATAAAACAATGGCGAAGATTTTAAGATTTAAGAATTTATTACTTCGTTAGCTCTTAAGGCCTGATTTAAAGTTAAAAAAAACGGTGGACAACAAGCAGCACTTAGAATATATTATTAAGTGAAATTACACGCGCAAGAAAAAATATATCCTTCCTTACTCGTTACGCAGTCAGAATAATAGTAAAGTGAAAGATGCCGGAAGGGCGAGGCTTGTCTTAAAAAAACAATAAAAATTCAAAGTGAAGTTAGGTGCAGTTGTTCTTTTGGGAAATTGCAACTCGACATTAAGCGAGGAGCACACTGCCAAGTTGCAATTTCCCAAGAAGGGCGCATGTACACCATTTTGACTTTGCTGGCACAAAGTGACTGAAATAATTTTAAATAATTATATTAGTTTGAAAGAAGAAAAACAATAGTCACCACACATACTCCCCCCCCCAGTGAAAACAAAAAATGAATTGTTCATTATTTCAAGAAGCGAGCCGGGGTTCTGGAAACTCTTCCTGCGCGAGTCGATGTATGGCCCCGCAAATCGGGTGAAATTGCTGGAGGGTCCAGCTTAAAGGTAACAGATTTTTTGGATTTCACGATAGGAAGATCCGTAATGTCGGTAGCGGATGGAAGCTGGTGAGAATTACGATGATCTAAATTCCCCTCAAAAATTTGATAACAGGGTTTTAACCGATCAATTGAAACCTTGATGCATTTGCCATTAACTTCAATAATAAATGACTTGTCAGACCGACCAATTACTAGATGAGGTCCGGTATAAGGAGGTTGCAGAGACTTACGTAAAGCGTCCGTTCTGAGGAAAACATGTGAACACTGATTTAAGTCTTTGCTAATAAAAACTTTGTCAACATTATGGCTGGAAGCTGGAACTGGTTTAACTTCATTAAAATGGTTTTTTAAATCTCTAGCAAAATCCGATTGAAGAGTCTTATGAGGATTCGGTTCAAGAAATTGGCCAGGAACTCGCAGAGAAGTACCGAAAACGAGTTCAGCCGGAGTAGCTTGAAGCTCCTCACTGAAGGTAGTTCGCAGACCGAGCATAATGATTGGCAGAACTTTAGTCCAATCCGATCGGTTATGGCACATAATGGCAGCCTTCATGATACGATGCCATCGTTCAATCATACCGTTACACTTCGGATTGTAACTCGTAGTTCTTTTCCTTTCGAAACCTAAGAGTGATGAAAGCTCGGAGAAGATTTGTGATTCGAATTGGGCTCCCTGATCCGTTATAATGGAAACTGGAACACCAAAACGAGCAATCCAGACTGAATATATAGCCCAGGCAACGGTGGCGGCAGTAATGTCCGGCACGGGAATCGCCTCAGCCCAACGAGTAAACCTGTCGATCAGTGTAACACAGTATCGTTGCTCCTCCGAAACAGGTAACGGACCAACGATGTCTAGATGAATCTCGGAGAAGCGTTCTGAAGATAATTTATAAGAACCAAAAGGAGATTTCGTGTGTCGAGAGACTTTGGATTTCTGACAAGGAAAACAGCTCTGCGCCATGATCCTAGCATCCTTACGAATGGAAGGCCATACAACATTTTTGGTTAATAACCGAACTGAAGCTTTGATACCTGGATGAGATAGCTTGTGGAAAGAGTCGAAAACGCTTTGTCGAAAACTTCTTGGGATAAAAGGTCTTGGAGGGTCTGAAGAAGTATCGCAGTAGATGAATTTATTGGACCCGAAAGAGACCGGAAATTGTTTCAATTTTAGTGATGAACCGGAAGTTAACATTTCACGCAATTCGACATCGTTAGTCTGCGCATCCGCTATAGCTGAATAATCAATGCTTTCGGGAAATGAAATTTGATTAATACGCGAGAGCGCGTCTGCGACCACATTATCGATGCCAGAAACATGTCGTATATCCGTTGTAAACTGACTGATGAAATCTAAATGTCTAAACTGGCGAGGAGATGCTTTATCCAAATTCTGACGAAAAGCGAATACAAGAGGTTTGTGATCCGTAAATAGTGTGAACTTTCTACCTTCTAGGAGGTATCGAAAATGCTTGATACCGGAATATGCGGCCAAAAGTTCGCGATCATAAGCGCTGTATCTCTTTTGTGCTTCGTTGAGACGGACCGAAAAAAAACTAAGGGGGGACCAGGTATCAGACACAAATTGCTGTACCACCGCCCCAAGCGCAGAGTCGGAAGCGTCAACCATAATAGCTAAAGGTGCCGAAATATTTGGGTGAGACAACAGAGTAGCTTGGCATAATTTCTCTTTGCATTTTTCAAAAGCCACAATAGCTGGAGGAGACCAATTAATAGGAATCTTACTATTTTTCTTGTATCCCTTTAAAAAATCGTTCAGTAAAATTTGATCCTCGGCAGCATTTGGTATAAAACGTCTATAAAAGTTTATTATGCCAAGAAAACGTTTTAACTCTTTGACATGAAAAGGGCGTTTGATCATCTTAATAACATCAATTCGCTGTTGAGAAGGTAAAATGCCTTGTGCAGTAACCGAATGCCCCAAAAAGGATATTTTCTCAGAAGCAAAAACACATTTATCAAAGTTAATGATTAAACTGTGTTCGGCGAATCTTTGAAAAATAATTTTTAAATGCTCCATATGCTCTGCAAAGTTTTTTGAAGCTACCAAGACATCATCCAGGTATACGAAACAAAAATTAAGTCCCAACAGAACGGAATGCATCAAACGTTGGAAAGATTGTGCCGCATTTCGAAGTCCAAAAGTCATTTTGCAAAACTCAAACAGACCAAAAGGAGTTGAGATGGCTGTTTTCGGAATATCGGAAGGTTCGATGGGAATTTGGTGGTAAGCATGGACAAGATCTAAGGTGGAGAATAAAGTACAACCCTCCAATTGGTATACAAAATCTTGGAGGTGAGGAATGGGATAACGATCTGGAGTAGTAACTCTATTGAGGGCTCGGTAGTCTCCGCAAGGTCGCCATTCACCATTCTTTTTCTTCACCAAGTGTAAAGGGCTAGACCACGAACTTTTACTAGGTCTACAAATACCTAATTCCATCATTTTCTCAAATTCCGCCTTCGCGATTTTGAGCTTGTCCGGAGCCAGACGGCGAGTTTTGCAGGCAACCGGTGGTCCAGTAGTTTCTAGCCGATGCGTCACATTGTGTTTAATTTCGGAAGTTCCGATTGAATTCTGCGTGACTTCTGGAAAGGCTTTAATCAAGCGTTGGATTTCAGGACGTAGTGCTGATGAATCGATATTGGAAAGAGAAGGATCCTGTGAAGTAAAAAGGCTACCAGACGTATGCAGAGAGGTTAACGGGTCAATGAGCCTCTGTCTCTGTATATCTACTAGCAACCCTGAATGTTTCAGGAAATCCGCTCCGATAATAGGTATCGAAACATCTGCCACAATGAACTCCCAACGGAATTCGCGACGAAGACCAATATTTAATTTTAGAAATTTTGAACCGAATGCCTTAACTGGTGTACCATTGGCTGCAAACAAGTTAAAGACAGAAGTTGTGGAAGAAAATTTGCAAAGTTTTGGAGGTATAACAGAAACGTCGGCACCAGTATCAATTAAAAATTTGTTTCGAGAATTAATTTCGAAAACTAAAAGACGACAAGAAGTATGACCATCAATACCTGCCGTCACTGGCTGATGGTCGCTTATTTTTTTGAAAGCGACGAATTTGTCTTTGTAAATTCAGAAAAGTGGATGCAATCTGTTATGCACTTCTGCGCCTTGTCACCGAATCTACGATGATAGAAGCATTCGCCAGATTTTGGTAGCGAATTATTTCGATTTCCCTGTCGAGAAGGGCTCTTCGAATTTTCACGAGAAGAGAACCTGGATCTAGAAGAACTTCGTGGCTTGCGATAATTTAAAGAGTTTTGTGCGGTGAAAGCTGACAACTCCATTAATACTTGATTATTAAACTTCTCAAAAGATTCTGCCAGACTTGACGTCGCGACCGAATTCTGATTAAGAGATATCTCGTTGACCGAAGAATTCTCTAAAGCAGAGACTTTACCAGAGATCATTGTTTCAAAAACAACGTCAGCTCTTTCTGCTAAAACAGCCAATGATACATCGTTCTCAAAAGGAGACAAAATCATTTGTACCTGAGTAGGCAATCGTTGTAGCCAAAGTTGTCTAATGGTTTTTTCATTAAAATCGCTACCAGCATTCAAACGGAACAATGCCAAAAGCTGTGACGGTTTTTTGTCACCCAATGTTAACCCGCTCATTAAATTGTGTAAACGAGTTTTTTCAGACTCTCCTAATGTACGCACAACCTCATTTTTAAACGTTGTGTAAGAAGTCGGTCTTTTATCGCGAAGAATCAAATCAGCGAAGGTATTATGCAGTCTCGAGTCTAAAGCTGCTACTGCATGCGAATACATTGTCGTTTCAGACTTGATTCCAGCTACATTGAACTGATGTTCCAAAATATCAAACCACACTGCCGGATTCTGATTGAATAACGGCTGAGGGGACTTAAAAGCGACATATGACACTTCCCTAACACTAGACGCGTTTTTGTTAGAACCGCCAGGAAGAAATGCACCGCAATTACCACCAGCCTCAATACTGCCCTGCAACAAGGCTTTTCGAAATACATCGACTTTGCTCTCGATAAAAACGGTCGACTCGCTTTTGGGTGGAGAATCCGGAACACCTCCAACCGCACCCTGATCACCAACTACTTTGGGGTTGGACATGATTAAAAGTTCTTCAACCGGTGAAGGAGCTCGTAGTGACATTAACGCAATGCAATAAAAACCCGAATCGTAAAATTCAAAATGTAATCAAAAATATAAATGATTTTTTGTATCGAAATGTAAAATATTTTAAGAATCGTATAATGAACTAAGTCTTTTGTGCCAACATAGAAATCAAAATGAGTACTTACAGTTTTTGTTTATTGAGGTAATTAAAATTTTGAAATGCAACAGTTGTTGCGCTGGTGCTTCTGCTGTTGCGGCTGAAGTTGTTGTTGTCTCTGCTGTATTAGCTGTTGATGCTGTAGCTGTTAATGCTGGAGCCAGTTCTGCTGCCTTAACTGTTGATGCTAAACTGTTGATGCTTAACTGTTGTTGCTTAACTGTTGATGCTAAACTGTTGATGCTTAACTGTTGATGCTTAACTGTTGATGCTTAACTGTTGCTGCTTAACTGTTGATGCTTAACTGTTGCTGTAGCTGGTTCTGCTGTAGCAGCTATTGATGCTGTTAATGCTGCAGACGATTCTGCTGCAGGTATGCAACGCTGCACCTCGTAAAGTTACTTTTGCTGCGTGATGATGATATGAAGGTTGTTGTAATAAGCTGCTGTTCGAAAGCTGCAGTGGCAGCGCACAGGCAGAGTAGATGCAGTATTGCCGAAAAAATCCACTCACAGCAAAAAAAATATTAACGACGCAAAATACTCAATCACGTCGGGGTCACCAATTATATGGGACTCTGGTTAGCTCCCATATATATATATATGGATCGAGCCTTCGTCGATTTAGTATTTTTTGCTGATTATTTAAGAATCTAAATAAAACAATGGCGAAGATTTTAAGATTTAAGAATTTATTACTTCGTTAGCTCTTAAGGCCTGATTTAAAGTTAAAAAAAACGGTGGACAACAAGCAGCACTTAGAATATATTATTAAGTGAAATTACACGCGCAAGAAAAAATATATCCTTCCTTACTCGTTACGCAGTCAGAATAATAGTAAAGTGAAAGATGCCGGAAGGGCGAGGCTTGTCTTAAAAAAACAATAAAAATTCAAAGTGAAGTTAGGTGCAGTTGTTCTTTTGGGAAATTGCAACTCGACATTAAGCGAGGAGCACACTGCCAAGTTGCAATTTCCCAAGAAGGGCGCATGTACACCATTTTGACTTTGCTGGCACAAAGTGACTGAAATAATTTTAAATAATTTTAAATAATTATATTAGTTTGAAAGAAGAAAAACAATAGTCACCACAGGTGTATCCGTTAAGATGGCAAATACTTAAAGGGATGATTCCTTGGTTAATTTCGTAAAAAAAATCGTATGGGATTGGAGGGTCTATTTTCAACCCGTAGCGTTTTAATGTGAAAAGACGTACTTTTGACCTCACATCAATTCAAACCCTGTAACTGTTGAACGCTTGTAGCTACAAGGTCACTGTTGGCCATTTTTGAAAGAAAATTATATTTTTAAGATCAAATTGTTGAAATTAAAATTAAAATACATCATCTAACACTGTTGAACAGGTTATGAACACTGTTAATTTAATTTGTATACAACTTCACCCTGTTGAATAAACCATTCCTGTTTGAATTGTCAAAGAGCAAATACACTTTCTTTTTACTTCTCTGCTATAAATAAAGTTTACTTTTATTATTTAAACAGGTCATGGGCCCAGGTACGAAAAATTAATTTAAGGGTTACTGTAATAATTGTAGCAGTCATCGAATAACCCACTTTGCCAATAATTTGTGAGGATTATCGTGATTATTAAAAATCATGTCTCATGCGATGTCAATGATGGAAAAATTGCGGGGACGCGAGAATTTCTCATCATGGAAATTTGCCATGGAGGCATACCTTCAGCATGAAGGTTTATGGAATGCTGTACTCGGAGTTGATTTGAAAGAAGAAAATGTGACGAAAGCAAAATCAAAAATAATTTCGGTAATCGACCCAGTGAACTACGTTCATATACAGTCGGCGCAAACTGCGAAAGATGCCTGGGATAAATTGATCGAAGTATTCGACGACTCGGGATTAACACGGATGGTTCGCCTACTTTGTAAACTAATTACAATAAAATTGAGTGAATGCGAGTCCATGGAAAAATACGTGAACGAGATAATTTCAACAGCACATCGACTTCGTGAAATAAAGTTTGATGTAAATGACGAGTGGTTGGGTACATTAATGCTTGCGGGACTGCCTGATGTTTATAAGCCTATGGTTATAGGATTGGAAAGTTCCAGCATTAAAATAACTGCAGATGCAGCTAAGACGAAGCTCTTGCAAGATTGTCAGTCTCACCTAGCAGAAGGGAATACTTCAGTGGCGCTGGTGAGTCGCCAAACCAACAACAACAACGTAAAGCAAGTTCAAAGAAAAGGAACTTTAAAAAATTCAAACACCGAACAGGACAACAAAAATCAATGCTTTCATTGCTTATTTGTACATCAAAGCTAACATCTTGGTATATTGATTCAGGTGCATCAGCGCACATGTGTGAACCAGAAGGATTTATTCAATGTATATCCAACACTCATGATAAAGCAGCTAACAACACGGTTATGAAAATCAAAGGGACGGGGAAAGTGACTTTTGATGTAAAATTAAATACCAAAGTTCAATCGAGATTTGCCGAAAATGTGTTGTTTGTTCCGGAATTAAGCACGAATCTATCCGTCTATCCGTCAGCAATATGGTGGAAAACGATAAGAAAATCGTGTTTGACAAAAGTGGATGCAAGATATATGAAGGTGGTGAAGTGATTGCCACTGGTCATCTTGATAATGGGCTTTTTATGCTGGATTGCTCTCATCCAAATGTCAATTATTAACACGACAAGATAAATTGGTTGACAGTGTAATGTGGCATCGTCGAAAGGGTGTCATTAGCTATGATAAGCTGGAGAAATTAAGGAATGCATCTCACAACTTTAATTTCACCAAAACCAAATGTACCAGTTGCTCCGTTTGCTTGTTAGGAAAGCAAAATAGATTTCCATTTCGTAGTTCCGAAAATCGTTTTGACACTGTACTAAAACTAGTACATTCTGATTTATGTGGGCCGATAGAACAGCCATCGACGGGAGGTGCCCGATACATTTTGACATTTGTTGATGATTTCTCACGAAAGGTTTTTATATACCCAATTAAACTTACATCGGATGTCTTCGAAATGTTCAAAGTTTTCAAAAATTCTGTGGAAAAGTTTTCAAAAATTCTGTGGAAAACGAACTCAGTCGAAAAATCAAAACCATCCGGACTGATAATGGAGGTGATTATTGCAACACATCATTCAAATCTTTTCTGTAAAAATGCGGAATAAAGTTGCAAACTACTGTGCCATATACGCCTCAGCAGAATGGTGTGGCTGAGCGTATGAATCGTACTTTGATTGAAAAGATGCGTTGTATGCTTTTCACATGTGTTGAAATTTAAATTAAAATACATCACCTAACACTGTTAACTGAATATCTGAACAGGTTATGAACACTGTTAATTTAATTTGTATACAACTTCACCCTGTTGAATAAACCCTTCCTGTTTGAATTGTCAAAGAGCAAATACACTTTCTTTTTACTTCTCTGATATAAAGTTTACTTTTATTATTTCAACACAAATAATGTACATTTTTTTAAATTCTTGACAACGTTACCGATATAAACGTCTTCAAAATCCAAAAAAAAAATTTAATTTTTTTTTCAAACGCAAATATTTCGAAAATTACTCTCGGATATTTTTTTTTGACAATAGCAGTATGAAAGCCTATTCAATTTTCTACAAATCCATCTCACAATATTTACGAATTTGGTCAACAGGGGCAGGGTTAAAAATGAAAGTTTTGACCTTTGAGCTTTAATATTGCATTTGTCAAAAAAAAAATTGAAAATAAAATTTAAAAAAAGAAAATTTTTTTTGGATTTGGACGACGTTTATATCGGTAACGGTTCCAAGAATTTAAAAACATGTACATTATTTGAAGCTAGAAGCGTTCAAGAGTTACAGGGTGTGAATTGATGTAAGTTCAAAAGTACGTCTCTTCCTATTAAAACGCTACGTACACTGCAGGGGTTGAAAATAGACCACCCCCTTCAATACGATTATTTTTCACGAAATTAACCAAGAAATCGCCCTTACGGATACACCCTGTATACCCCATTTCTCGTCTTTTACAAGAAACGAGTTATCATTGAAACACCTGAACACCCTGGCCAGAACCCAAACTGTTCCTTTTCTTAACAATATATTTTCATTTTCATCTAGCGTTGTCAGAACTTTTGAACTTCTATTATAGTATTTAACTTGCCGGTTTTGTCTAAAATTCAACTTCGACATAATAATATTTTGATTAATTACTTTTGGTTGTAAATTTGCAGTAAGACATCGAATTTTTGTTCCAAATTTCTGGACATTAGCAATTGGGAGAATCCCAAAAATTTTAAAGGTGTATTTCTATATTCCATTAAACCCAAGGTTATTTCTTCGCCCGACTCCCTAGCTTTTTCAATCATTTCTTTGCAAATTCCCATAGCTTTTTCGGCTAATCCGTTGGTTTTGGTATATGACGGACTCGAAGGTATATATTCAATTCAATATTCATTGCAAAACTTTTTGAACATAGAACTACTGAATGGATTATTATCAGAAATAATTGTATTCGGAATATCCAATCTAGAAAATACTTCTTTAAAAGCTTCTATAATTTCCTGAGCCGTTTTGTTTTTATCTGTGCTAGTCAATCCAATTTGAGTTGAGTCTACAATCACTAAATCATATTTGTTATATAATTCAAACATATCAGAACTAATTCTAAATAACTGTTCTTTGCAATCTCTGAACTTTTGGCATGCAATACATATATTAATAAAATCATGTACAATCCTTTGACATATTAGGCCAGTATACAAGTTCACGAGCTTTTAATATTATCTTTTCTATGCCCAAATGGCCAGTGTGAATACACTGAAGCATTTCAATCTTAATTGGATTTACGGCAATTATCTTTCTGTTTAGAAAAAGAATTGAGTAAGAAATAAATATATTCTTCCTATTTTTATAATAATGTTTTAACTCAGGACCCAGTTTACTCCAACAAGGCCAATAATTATTTAGTCTAAACCTATATACCTTTGATAAAACCAAATATTAATATTTGATAGGATTTTTGTTTTGCATCAAACAACACCCAAGACCATCCTTTGATTCGTCAGTCTGAACAGTTATTGGCGTATTATTTCAAAAATACCAAAACCGGTTGCCTACTAATTTCGTTTTTTAGTTTTTTAAAGCTAAGTCATGCCTGTTTTTCCATATGAATGGCAAGTTATCTTTAGTCAGTTCTCGCAATGAAGCTGTTGTCTCTGACATATTTTTCATAAACTTGTGTATTAAATTTATAGAATATCGGGTTAATTTTTAAAAATACATATGTGTGCAAAATTTCAACGAAATGGGGCTTTGGGAAGTGGGTTAAAAAGAGCAGGGTAGGCTGTGTCGAAGACACGACCGTGGGTTTTGAGCGTGACAACGTCTGTCCGGTCGCGACACGTCATCGCATGTGGCGCGTGCAATTTTTTTTTCTTAAAAATACTTTTTTTAAAACTCGGCTTGCGATGACGTGACACATGCCGCGCGTCGCGTGTGGCGCGTCTACATTTTCTTTAAGGTACTTGTTTTAAAACAACTTGCGATGACGACGCGTGTCACGTGTCGCGTATGGCGCGTGTAAAATTTTTTTTTTAATACTTGCTTTAAAACTTGGCTAAAATCCTTTCAAGATAATTCAGTCTTTAGGCTGAATTACAACTATCCATATGGCGAGCTGAGAAGCTCGCTTTACTATCTTATATCCGTCCGTGTTTATGTCCCACAGACAACAAGATCTTTGTTTTCTTTTCTTTCGTCCCGGACAGACGTTGTCACGCTCAATACCCACGGCCGTGTCTTCGACACAGCCTACCCTGCTCTTTTTAACCCACTTCCCAAAGCCCCATTTCGTTGAAATTTTGCACACATATGTATTTTTAAAAATTAACCCGATATTCTATAAATTTAATACACATGTGTATCTACGATGAACAACACTTTTTAGAAAAATTTTGGTGGCCCCGAGGTCGTGGGATAGCCGGTGGGGAGCTGGATAAAAAACATATCAGGGCTATAAAGAAACTAAAGATTTCAAAAGACAAGAAAGAATTAATGAGGGATTTGGGATTTTTGGAAATATTCAAGTTTTTGGTTAAGTCACGACACGACAAGTTTTAAAACAAGTTAAAAAAATACACGCGCCACACGCAACGCGCGACAAGCCACGCGCCACGTCATCGCAAGCCAAGCGCTTACCAATTGTTTTAAAACAAGTCCCATGAAATTCTGAATGGTAGAAGTCGCGATATACAACCGGACAAACCCACAAACCGACACACGTACGCTAGAAAAGTTTTCTTGTCCTCTGATTATAAGCTTCGCCCTTCGGGCTCGCAATAAGCGTATTTTAATGTTCATAACCACTTACTGTGAAGTTGCTGCATATTGCATATTACTGCCCAAACACAGTAATGCAGCTTTTGGTTTCAACTCATAAAAAATTTGAGTAGTTTTAAATTAAATTAGAAGAGAAAAGTAGTGAGTAGTGCTGCCCATGCTTCGGAATGGTATGGGTAGAATGTCGCTTTGAAACATGCAGGCCAATTATTTCTCATTAAACTTCATTTGCATTGTTCTCTTATTTTTTTAATTGATCGAATAGTTATTTTGAACCGATGCTTAATGCCATGTATGATGTTTGATGGTTGACTCAATGGTCGATGGTAGATTCGTTTTTCAGTGGCAGACATCCAACTTACGATCGAACATCAAACCAGCAATCGAACTTCACTCTAGTTACTGTATACATAAGTAAGGATAAGATAAGCCAAAAGAAAAGGAAATAGCAGCAACAGCAACGCCGCTTGCAACTTGTGAATGGCCTTGCCTCTTTTTTGTAACATTTGTATTTTTTTTCTCTCTCACAAAGCAATGCAATGTTGTGTTAATAGAACAAACAGAGCAGAGCACTAATAGAAAATGAACATAGACTATCACTACGGCTGCGGTAAAGAATTAAGTAGCTTCGCAGCTTGTGCTGCACAAAAAAATGGCAGGCAATCGGTATGCACGAAATTGCGGCTACATTTTAAACCGACTTACAGTCACTCTGCTTGTAGGGCGACAATTTGACATTTTCCAATTTGCATCAAATTAAAGTGGCTGCGAAAACTGCGCAGTCGATTTTTCTTTACTGCATTGGCTGAAAGTGAATTTTTGACCAACATGCAGCATAAACTGCGAAACGGCTGAATTCTTGACCGCAGCCTACTACTGCATATGTTTGTTTCGTTCTGCTCAAGCTATGAGCTTGATTGTATGTTATTAAAGCCACATACATCATCATCAATCACATCACATACAACAGAATAAATAATTTATAAGCTGTTTTAAATAATCATAACAATTTATTGTGGGGTGGGTACATATTAAATATTGCATATCACTGCACAAACATAGTAATGCAGTTGCGTAGATAGTAGTAGGAGAAGTAAGACTGATAAAAAAATATGTGCGTGTAATCTTTACGCGCGGTTGGAGTGAAATTCTTTGACGTTGTGGCCAATATTACGATTAAATTAAAAGGCATGAGTCGCTTGAGAAATTTCTTAGTTCTCGAAATTCCAGACTATAATGACCATATTCCAGAATTTCCATAGGAAGAAGTCTTATAATCGCATCTTAGTACTAAATTCCGAATTTCATGCGAATCGCTTGAGAAATTGCTTTGTTCCCGAAATTCCAGACCATAATGATCATATTCCAGAATTTCCATAGGAAGAAATCTTATAGTCGCATCTTAGTCGCATCTTAGTTCCGAAGTTCATGCGAATCGCTTGAGAAATTGCTTTGTTCCAGAAATTCCAGACCATAAGGATCATATTCCAGAATTTTGATAGGAAGAAGTCTTATAGTCGTATCTAAGTCCTACATTCCGAATTTTATACGAATCGCTTGAGAAATTGCTTTGTTCCAGAAATTCCAGACCATAAGGATCATATTCCAGAATTTCCATAGGAAGAAATCTTATAGTCACATCTTAGTCCTACATTCCGAAGTTCATGCGAATCGCTTGAAAAATTGCTTTGTTCCAGAAATTCCAGACCATAATGATCATATTCGAGAATTTCCATAGAAAGAAATCTTATAGTCACATCTTAGTCCTACATTCCGAATTTAATGCGAATCGCTTGAAAAATTACTTTGTTCCAGAAATACCAGACCATAATGATCATATTCCAGAATTTCCATAGGAAGAAATCTTATAGTCGCATCTTAGTCCTACATTTCGAATTTCATGCGAATCGCTTGAGAAATTGATTTGCTAAAGAAATTCCAGACCGTATTGATCATATTCCAGAATTTCCATAGGAAGAAATCTTATAGTCGCATGTTAGTCCTACTTTCCGAGTTTCATACGAATCGCTTGACAAATGTCTTGGTTTCCAAAATTTCCAGACCCTATTGGCCAGATCCCAGAATTTTCGTAGGAACAAATCTTATAGTCGATAGACAATAATCATCATATTCCAGAATTTCCATAGGAAGAAATCTTAGTCCTACATTCCGAATTTCATGCGAATTGATTGAAAAATTGATTTGTTCCAGAAATTCCAGATTATAATGATCATATTCCAGAATTTCCATAGGAAGAAATCTTATAGCCGCATCTTAGTCCTGCATTCCGAATTTCATGCAAATCGCTTGAGAAATTACTTCGTTCCAGAAATTATAGACAATAATGATCATATTCCAGAATTTCAATAGATAGAAATCTTATAGCCGCATCTTAGTCCTGCATTCCAAATTTCATACAGATCGCTTGAAAAATTGCTTAGTTCCAGAAATTCCAGACAATAATGATCATATTCCAGAATTTCAATAGGAAGAAATCTTATAGTCACATCTTAGTCCTACATTCCGAAGTTCATGCGAATCGCTTGAAAAATTGCTTTGTTCCAGAAATTCCAGACCATAATGATCATATTCGAGAATTTCCATAGAAAGAAATCTTATAGTCACATCTTAGTCCTACATTCCGAATTTCATGCGAATCGCTTGAAAAAATACTTTGTTCCAGAAATACCAGACCATAATGATCATATTCCAGAATTTCCATAGGAAGAAATCTTATAGTCGCATCTTAGTCCTACATTTCGAATTTCATGCGAATCGCTTGAGAAATTGATTTGCTAAAGAAATTCCAGACCATATTGATCATATTCCAGAATTTCCATAGGAAGAAATCTTATAGTCGCATGTTAGTCCTACATTCCGAGTTTCATACGAATCGCTTGACAAATGTCTTGGTTTCCAAAATTTCCAGACCCTATTGGCCAGATCCCAGAATTTTCATAGGAACAAATCTTATAGTCGATAGACAATAATCATCATATTCCAGAATTTCCATAGGAAGAAATCTTAGTCCTACATTCCGAATTTCATGCGAATTGATTGAAAAATTGCTTAGTTCCAGAAATTCCAGACAATAATGATTATATTCCAGAATTTCAATAGGAAGAAATCTTATACCCGCATCTTAGTCCTGCATTCCGAATTTCATGCAAATCGCTTAAGAAATTGATTTGCTCCAAAAATTCCAGACCATATTGATCATATTCCAGAATTTCCATAGAAAGAAGTCTTATAGTCGCCTCTTAGTCCTACAGTCCGAATTTAATGTGAATCGCTTGGGAAATTGCTTTGTTCGAGAAATTCCAGATAATAATGATCATATTCCAGAATTTCAATAGGAAGAAATCTTATAGCCGCCTCTTAGTCCTGCATTTCGATTTCATGCAAATCGCTTGAAAAATTGCTTTGTTCCAGAAATTCCAGACAATAATTATCATATTCCAGAATTTCAATAGGAAGAAATCTTATAGCCGCATCTTAGTCCTGCATTCCGAATTTCATGCAAATCGCTTGAAAAATTGCTTTGTTCCAGAAATTCCAGACCATAATGATCATATTCCAGAATTTCCATATGATGAAGTCTTGCAGTCGCATCGTAGTCCTACATTCCGAATTGCATGCGATTCGCTGGAGAAATCCTTTGTTTCAGAATATCCAGACCATAATGATCATATTCCAGATTCCCATAGGAACAATTCTTATAGTCGCATCTTAGTCCCACATACCGAATTTCATACGAATCGCTTAGTTAAAAAAATTTTAGTTCCTCATGACCAAATACCAGTGGATATTAAAAGTTTGACATAACATCTGTTAAAAAAGTAACGTTCCCTAACATCGGTTAAAAACGTTCCCCAACATTTGTTAAAAACGCAACATAACATCTGTTAAAAAAGTAACTTTACATCTGTTAAATAGTGACATTTAACATTTGAGTTTTTGAACATGTACCCCCTTAAACCTTGGAGTGAGACGTTGTCACGTCAAAATTGATCGCAAGATACCACAACAAACCGACCGACCCACCGACATCCGGACGTGCCACGGGCAAGCGTTATATAGTATAGAGAATTTAAAAATTTACATGAGCACCACTCGAGCCTCGAGGTCCGATCACTCCAAAAATTTTATTTACAAAAAGTTTTCTCCATCGGAGGTACACATGTATTTAAAATTTGAAGAAAATCGAGCTAAGTTTTAATCGATTGATCGACCGACAACCAGACGTGCCACAGGCAAGCGAAGTTAATATAGAGAATTCAAAAATTACATGGGCATCCTTCGGGCCCCGGGCCTAAAAACTGCCAAAACCCTACGTTCATATTGATAACCGTAAAATGTCGTTTGTGAGTCAAACGAGATATAATCTCATCTGTAGTTGGAATATTATTATGCTCTCGCATAATCTGCCCATTCAAATGTTTTGGATCTATGCAAATTCTCAAGGACCCATTCTTCTTCTTCTTTTCTTTATGTCATGTATCCCCTTATGGGTCCTAGGGCCTCTAATACGCCTACGCGCCATCGCGTGCGGTTCCTGGCAATGAGCTTCAGCTCTCTCCAACTCTTCCCCAATTGCCGTGCCTCCTCCTCAACTGTTCTGCGCCATGTATTTCTCGGACGACCCGTTCTTCTACCATCCTGAGATAACGGGTTCCATTGCATTGCGTAGTTTGCTATGGAACTGTCGCCTTTTCGGAGTGTATGACCAATCCACTGCCACTTCCGTCGTTGGATGGTTGTGCCTATTGGTTCCTGACCCGTTCTCTGGTAAAGATGTTCGTTAGAGATACGTTTAGGCCAGAAAACCCTTAAGATGTTCCGTAGGCACCTATTTACAAATGTTTGTAATCTTTTTGTGATAGTAGCGGTCACCTTCCAAGTGCTGCACCCATACAACAGCACAGATTCAACATTTGAGCGGAACAGTCGCAGCTTGGTGTTTAAGCTGATCGCATTGCTTCGCCATATCATGGACATCATTCCAAACACCGATTTTGCTTTGCCGATTCGGTTGGCAATGTCCTGTTCGGTTCCACCTTCGGTCGAGACAATACTCCCAAGATATTGGAAACTCTCTACTCTCTCTACCGGCTGTCCAGCAATGTTAACATGAGTAACTGAGTTAGTGCCGAGGTTGATGATTTTGGTTTTGGCAGTATTAATCTTCAAACACGCAACATTTGCCTCCCTCTCCACATTTGTTGTCATTTGGTGCAGCTCCATAATTCTATGTGAGAGTAAACAAACGTCATCAGCGTAATCCAGATGTTTGAGTTGAGATGTAAGAGTCCAACGAATTCCTCCGTTTCCAGTAGATAAAGCTGCGCGAAGTACATCGCTAATCACCAACAAAAA